>CM059435.1:113622626-114222626 GCA_030390025.1 Squalus acanthias
GAGAGAGAGAGAGAGAGGGGTGATGTGTGTTGCTGGATATAATTGGGATGTCCTGAGACAAATTTTAGATACAAACTGGCTGTGGTCTTAGGGTTATAAACATTTTTTAAAAAAGAGTTGTATCGTTTCATGTGCTCTTGTGAAGAATGAGATTCAAATCTCAGGTAGGTGCAGTTGACTAAAATATGTTTATTTTCCAGGCAATGATCATGAATCACTGTTGAATATTCTCCAACTGAATTTCCCACTAGACTCAGGTGACGCAACTGTAATGTGAATCCCCAAATGAACTAGGATTCTGAGTCACTAGGTATTGGAATAAAGTAAAGGATATCTGGATTATGCCTTGCAGAATCATACTGGTTACATAGAATTAACAGCATAGAAACAGGCCATTCGGCCTAACTGGTCTACGCTGGTGTTTACGCTCCACACGAGCCTCCTCCCACCCTACTTCATCTCACCCCATCAGCATATCCTCTTATTCCTTTCTCCCTCATGTGCTTATCTAGCTTCCCCTTAAAGGCATCTATGCTGGTCGCCTCAACTTCTCCTTGTGGGAGCGAGTTCCACATTCTAACTACTCTTTGGGTAAAGAAGTTTCCCCTGAATTCCCTATTGGATTTATTAGTGACTATCTTATAAATAGTATTCCCCCACAAGTGGAAACAGCTTCTCTACATCTGAAATTATGAAGGGGTTTAAATAAGGTAAAGACCTCTATTAGGTAAGTGGTTCTCAAAGTGGGGTCCGCAAGAAGGTTTCAGGGGGGGGGGTCCAACAAAATTTGCAGAAAAAAATTGATGTAATAGTAGACCAATCAGAATCTGAGCCGGGATGCCTCGTCAATCAAGGGATGCCATCCAATGAGAGTGAATCAGAGCCCTGGACTCCGTGAACACACAGGTTTTGGTAACAGTGTGGGGAGAGAGAAAAAGCCGGTCTGTGCGTGAGGCAGCGTTTGGTGTTTGGATGCAGCGAGACCCCTGAGGGAGGGGGGTTGGCGGGGGAGGTAGGGCAAGGAGAGAAGATGCTGAGTCTTTGCCCAGTGAACAGCACTGAGAATCGGTGGCAGAGAGAGAGAAGGGGCGTGACTTAAAGCTTCATCGCTTGTTTCCCCAGTGACATGATTATGTGCGTCAAATCACTTGGCAAAATTCTCCCGTGTCTCCTTGTTTTTCTTTGCACTTCTGATTGCTTCTTAGTTCTACTCCGTGCGTGTGATTTCACTCCCCCCCCCCCCCCACCCCCACCACCACCTCTGCTCTTCGATTTTCTTTATTACTTTTCACTTGCATTATGTCTTGATCATTTCATGGGGCTTCCAAGAATTATCACGCTGCCCAAATTGCAGCTTCTGGCGGTTGTGGCATTTGTGATCGCGATGCTGTTCCTGGAGAACCAGATCCAGAAACTGGAGGAATCTCAGGGAGAAAACTGGGTAAAATCAGGACATCGTTAGCGTTTGTGGGATTAAAACCCCATTCTGCACCCAGAGCTTTGGAGCAATATAGGCCGGAACCTCGTAGTTTAATTTTATATGTGTCTATTCTATATTTAAAAACTAATTTCCTAATCCCAAACCATCCCTTTGGTGGAGCATTATCTATAAAGCAGCTGCACTTAACAGATCTTGTCCTTGTTTGTAAAATTGTTGTTTTTATGTTGTTTGTTCATTCCAACAGTGACTCCACTTCAAAAGTACTTCATTGGCTGTAAAGCGCTTTGAGACGTCCGGTGGTCGTGAAAGGCGCGATAGAAATGCAAATCTTTCTTTTTGTGAAGCAGCAGCTGGCAAGGCTTGGGCCTGTGCTGGATGGTTACAGCCACTGCAGGAAAGCCCCGAATACTGGAAAAGTGTTTCTCTGTCTTTGGAGGCAGTGTAGGCATGTGCCATTTGAGTGGAATAACACAGGAAAGACAGGGCTTGTTACAATTGCTGTGCAACTGAATTGCATTAAACTAAATCATTAATGCAGATATTGTATGTTCCATGAGCGAATTTACAGGAGTGAGAAAGTTGCAATTATTACTATATAGTATTATAATTTAGATATGGGGGGGGGGGGGGTCCATGATTACTAATCCATTTGAAAAGGGATCCTTCAACCACAAAAGTTTGAGAACGACTGAATTAGGTCACGCGATACTAGCACCAACAGACAAGCAGTTTCTTTCAGCACTATAAACTTTTCACGAGGCCAACGAGTGTTCGAGCCTAACTCCGCAACGAAAGAGCCAAGGTGCCAAATACAGATCCTCCCAGCAGTGTCTATAATACTACAGCTCGACTGAGTTGCCACCTGCAGTTAAAATCTTGGCAGTGCTTGGTTTTGAAAAGGTGCCTGAATTCTTCCCTCTGGATAACCCCATCTATCAAGGTCATCTCCAGATGAAGGGCCCACTCCCATGGTTAAGCCACTGGCCCTGGCCATCCAGTGCGACTTATTTTTTAAATTAATTTTTATGGGATGTGGGCATCGCTGGCAAGGCCAGCATTTATTGCCCATCCCTAATTGCCCTCGAGAAGGTGAGCCGCTTTCTTGAACCGCTGCAGTCCGTGTGGTGAAGGTACTCCCACAGTGCTGTTAGGGAGCGAGTTCCAGGATTTTGACCCAACGACGATGAAGGATCGGCAATATACTTCTAAGTCAGGTTGGTGTGTGACTTGGAGGTGGTGGTGTTCCCATGCGTCTGCTGCCCTTGTCCTTCCAGGTGGAAGAGGTCGTGGGTTTGGGAGGTGCTGCCGAAGAAGCCTTGACGAGTTGCTGCAGTGCATCTTGTAGATGGTACACACTGCAGGCACGGTGCGCCGGTGGTGGAGGGAGTGGATGTTTCCTCTGTTTAGGTCTTCAATCTAAACAGAGGAAACTACAAGGGCTGGATTTTGATTCTGGGGCGGGTTGGGGTCGTGTCATCCACTTTTCGTGTTATCCACCCGACTGCAATTGGATGTGGGAGATTGATGCCATTTTCACCTAATTGGGCAATTGAGTTCCAGCATGTGGGAACCCATGAACCAATTAGTGTTTTCAGTCTGAAAGTCACCTCTGATGATGTCATCATTGCTGCTGCATTGAAGGTCTGCAAAGACTGCCTGGCCTTTGCTGTGAGAGGACCTGGATGCAAAGTGAGCAGCAGCAGCCACCCTAAGTCTGCTCCCAGATATTTTTGCACCACCACTCCCAGATATGTCTCATCCATCCACCACCGCCAGCCAGCCAAATGTGCTCCCGCCAGGTTTCACATTCATGGTTCAGAACAGGTGTGCTTCACGTAGAAAAAGGGTTAAAATCACAAAGGCCTTTCAAAATGGCATAATAGAGGCAATTTAGTGCTTGTTAAGGGCCTTAACAGCCTATCCCGCCTCTTCGAGGCGGGACGGAGTCGGGACCAGCAGACACGATTTAATGAAAATTGTGTGGAGGCGGGATGGAGGCGGGCGTGTGCCCGCCCGCCAGTTTCCGCAATTTGAACCCCCCACACGGCTCCAAATCCACCTCCACGGGTCAATGAAAATCCAGCCCCAAGGGTATGAGGGACAAGTTGGCCATGGTAGATTGGGAGACTACACTAAAAGGTATGAAGGTGGACATACAATGGCTAACATTCAAGGAAATAATGCATAATTTACAACAAACATATATTCCTCTAGGGCATAAAAACCCAAAAGGAAAAGTGATCCAACCATGGCTAACAAAAGAAATTAAAGCTAGTATTAAGTCAAAGGAGGAAGCTTATAAAGTTGCCAGAAAAAGCAGTCAGCCTGAGGATTGGGATCTTTTTAGAAGTCAGCAAAGGGGGAACCAAGAAATTGATAAAGAAAGGGAAAATGGAATATGAGCACAAACTAGCGAAAAATATAAAAACGGATTGTAAAAGCTTCTATAGGTATGTGAAAATGAAAAGACTGGCAAAGGTAAATGTCGGTCCTTTACAGTCAGAGATGGGAGAATTTATAATGGGGAATGAGGAAATGGCAGAGAAATTAAATAAATACTTTGTTTCTGTCATGGAGGAAGACACAAAAAACCTCCCAGAAATACGAGAAAACCAAGGGTGTGGCGAGAATGAGGAACTTAAAGAAATTATTATTAGTGAAAAAACAGTACTAGCAAAATCAATGGGACTAAAAGTCGATAAATCCCAAGGACCGGATGACCTACATCCTAGGGGTTTGAAAGAAGTGGCCATTGGGACAGTGGACGCATTGGTTGTCATCTTCCAAAATTCTATAGATTCTGGAGTGGTTCTTGCAGATTGGAGGATAGCAAATGTAATCCCGCTATTTAAAAAAGGAGGGAGAGAAAACAGGGAACTACAGACCTGTTAGCCTCACATCAGTAGTTGGGAAAATGCTGGAATTTATTATAAAGGATGCAATAACTGGGCACTTAGAAACTAATAGAAAGATTGGGCAGAGTCAACATGGATTTATGAAAGGGAAATCCTGTTTAACAAATCTATTGGAGTTCTTTGAGGATGTAACTAGTGGAGTAGACAAAGGGGAACCGGTAGATGTGGTGTATCTGGATTTTCAGAAGGCCTTCGATAAGGTCCCACCCAAGAGGTTGGTGAACAAAATTAGGGCACATAGAATTGGGGGTAATAGACTAGCATGGATTGACAATTGATTAACAGACAGAAAACAGAGTAGGGATAAACAGGTCTTTTTCAGGATGGCAGGCTGTGACTAGTGGGGTACCGCAAGGATCGGTGCTTGGGCCCCAGCTATTCACAATCTATATCAATAATTTGGATGAGGGGAAAAAAAAGTAACATTTCCAAATTTGCTGATGATACAAAGCTAGGTGGCAGTGTCAGTTGTGAAGAGGCTTCAAGGGGATCTCGACAGGCTCAGTGAGTGGGCGAGAACATGGCAGATGGAATATAATGTGGATAAATGTGAAGTTATCCACTTTGGTAGAAAAAACAGAAAGGCAGAGTATTTCCTAAATGGTGAAAGATTGGGGAATGCAGATGCTCAAAAGGGACCTGGGTGTCTTTGTACATGAGTCACTGAAAGTGAATGTGCAGGTGCAGCAAGCCATTAGGAAGGCAAATGGTATGCTGGCCTTCATTACAAGAGGATTTGAGTACAGGAGTAAAGAAGTCTTACTCCAATTATATTGGGCCTTGGTGAGACCACACCTGGAGTACTGTGTACAATTTTGGTCTCCTTACCTAAGGAAGGATATACTTGCCATAGAGGGAGTCCAACGAAGGTTCACAAGATTGATTCCTGAGATGGCGGCACTGTCGTATGAGAAGAAATTGAGTAAACTAGGCCTGTATTCTCTTGAATTCAGAAGCATGAGAGGGGATCTCATTGAAGCATACAAAATTATTACAGGGCTTGATAGGGTGGATGCTGGGAGAATGTTTCCCTTGGCTGGGGAGTCTAGAACCAGGGGCCACAGCCTCAGGATAAAGGGTAGGCCATTCAGGACTGAGATGAGAAGACATTTCTTCACACAGAGGGTGGTGAATCTTTGGAATTCTCTACCCCAGAGGACTGTGGAGGCTCAGTCATTGGGTATATTCAAAACAGAAGTTGATAGATTTCTGACTAGTAAAGGCATCAAGGGATATGGCGATAGGGCCGGTGAATGGAGTTGAGGCAGAAGATCAGCCATGATCTCACTGAATGGCGGAGCAGGCTCGAAGGGTCAAATGGCCTACTCCTGCTCCTATTTCTTATGTTTAAGGTGGTATTGCAGCAGTCCTGGAGTTACTGAGCAGAAAAAAAAGACGAAATCCTGATGACACTTGCGCCATATCCAAATGACACCAAAAAGGGCGGCTAGCAACAAGCCTCTGTCCCCACTCACCTTGTATTACTCCAGTGGTACTTTCTATTCATAGTGTCACAAAGTTGTTGCAGCTTTGCTTCCCAAAAAAAAAAGCGGGGCATAGCTGGCTTATGTGTACTTTAGCCCATGGTGGAAGAAGGCTTAATTGCAACAGTCATGTAGCCAGGATCTGCTCCAGGATACAAGGAGCGATACAAGGATCCAGAAGTGATTTAATGGTAGACAGATTATACTCAATAACTCCAAAAGAGGCATTAACAAATACAATTATATGGTGGAAATTCCAATTCTTCCTTTTAGTAGTGTGGAACTAAATACGTACAGCTGCCTATAGAATAATACGGCCCATTGTGCTTGTGCCAGCTCTTTGAAAACTTTGAAAAACTGCGTACAGTTTTGGTCTCCATATTTATGGAAGGATATACTTGCATTGGAGGCAGTGCAGAGAAGGTTCACTAGGTTGATTCCTGGGATAAAGGGGTTGACGTATGACGAAAGGTTGAGCCTATACTCATTGGAGTTTAGAAGAATGAGAGGTGATCTTATTGAAACATACAAGATTCAGAGGGGGATTGACAGGGTAGATGCAGAGAAGATGTTTCCCCTAGTAGGGGTATCTAGAACTAGGGGGCGTAGTTTCAGAATAAGGGGTCGCCCATTTAAAACGGAGATGAGGAGGAATTTCTTCTCTGAGGGTCGTGAATCTTTGGAATTCTCTACCCGAGAGAGCTGTGGAGGCGGAGTCATTGAATATATTCAAGGCGGCGATTGACAGACATTTGAACTACAAGGGAGTCAAGGGGTATGGGGAGAGATCGGGAAAGTGGTGTTGACGCCAAGATTGATCTTATTGAATGGCAGAGCAGGCTCGAGGGGTCAATTGGCCTACTCCTGCTTCTTATGTTCTTATGAAAGAGCTATCCAATTATATCGGGCAAACGGCGTGATTACTATTGGAGTCGATTACAAGGATGGCGCTTATAACTTGTAGGCTGACTATTTCGGGCAGTTCAATAAGCTGTACTTACCGATTTCAGGCAAAGTCGGGTCTTCGAGCAGTTTCAATCACCTGCTCGCATCTCGTTGGAAGTGCGATTACCTTAGTGATGAGATTCTGGCTGCAACTGCTAACAATTGGAGGCAGTTGCTGGGTGAGATTTCCTGTGGATTTTTTTTAAAAATATGTTGGTTACTTCTTTTGGTTTTTACTGTCCACAGTGTATAGCCGGCAAATCGCGGTCTCACCAACACACCCGCTATAAGCAGTGGGACTGTAAAATGCAAAAAAAAGGCAGCTGTTTAATTGACAGAAACGTATGTTTTCAAAAGTAATTTGGACGCCTAATGAGATAGAAGGAAAGAAACTTGCATTTATATCGCGCCTTCCACAACCTCAGGATGTCCCAAAGTGCAATACAGCCAATTAAGTACTTTTTTTTTGGAAGTGTAGTCACTGTTGCAATGTAGGAGAGGCGGGCAGACAATTTGTGCACAGCAAGCTCCCAAAAACAGCAATGTGATAACGACCAGATAATCTAGGGTTGTTGTTTTTTTTTTAAAGGTGTTGTTGAGAGATAAATACTGGCCAGGACCAACGTTCCCTTTAAGCTGCGTGGCACTCTGCAGCTTCCACGCAATCGGCTCACCGGCTTTTAAATAGGAAAAACCGTGTATGCGTGGTATTTTGAATGGGCCGCGCAGCCAAAAAAGAGAGAACATTAGCCAAGACACAGTAGTTACACAGGAAATTTAGTATGTCCAAAAAATATTAGAGGCCGCACTAAAAACCAATACAGCAAAGATGATTAATACAGATTTTAAAATAAACCAAATCACTTTGAAAAATAACCACAATACATACCGAATATTTTTTAAATGTTTAAAAAAAAAGCTTTTCGAATTGCCTGGGTAACAAACCTGCTTGGCTTCCCCCCGCCCCGAGCATGTTTGTGTTGCAAATCAATGTGCCTTGGATTGGAAACTGAAGACAGAGATACTATGAACACAGGCATAATTATAAACGCTTTATTTGTGTGTATTAACCAACAGAAGAGAAAGTGGTAAGTAGGATAAAAAGTTATTGGCAATTATTTTATTACTGTCGAGAATGTACAAAGATAACACTTGTTTTTCCCCTACAAAGCACAAACAAGCTTAAAGTACGACCAATCGAGAAGAACTAAATTTACATTATGTTCCACCGAAAAGAAAACCTATAAAGCTCTGAAAGTTGCATTTTGCCTGACATGAACATTATGATGTTGCTAGTTTAAGATGGGCTGCTTCACAGCTTGATTTATACAAGTTTGAGCCCGAGTACGAAAGTACAATTTCAGCATCGGGTTGTGGCGTATGTCTTTCTCGGCTGCACCTGATAGTGCAGTTTTCAAATGTCTTGTATGTTCACACGTTTTCATCAATTTTATTTTATATATTTTTTTTAAAAAAGTACACCAGCTGAGAACACATTAGTTGCAAAACTCACAAAGTATTTAAGGGCCAAGGCCTGGGGGGTTGGCCAATGATTCGTTAACTCTTCTGACAAATTCACACTAAACTAGAGCCGTCCATCTCCTTTACATTAAAAAAAAAATCCTTTACAAAGTCAGTTTTGATCGACAGCTTTGACCCTGTCCTACTCCTAACGTAGAAGTGTGGTTTATAGCCCTTTCCTCGGTCAAAGTAGATGTCTAATTTCTTCCTCCACACACTGTGATACTGTGTGTCTTGATAAGTAAAATTAAAACTTACAATCTGATGGGAGACGCCACCAAACTCGAGAGTAAATCCTACTCCTGGCTGCGGTTTAGATCACAGAATAGCTAGGAAGGACATTAGATTACTTTGTACGTAAATATCTGTCATGTTTTTAGCACACATATATAACACTATTTTAAAAAAATCACCATCACCACACACTATACTTGCTTTTACTTTTACCATAAACAGTAATGCTGCAATAACCTATTTTAAAAATATTAAACGACATTACTGAAAAAGACCTTTTCTGAAATTTTGACGACTTAAATGCAATGTTCCAGTTAATTTCTTTTTGGGTGCACGGCCCCTTTAAGGGACTGCGCTGCCCATTCAAACTACTGCAAGTCCGGTTTTTCCTATTGAAAAGACAACGAGCTGGCTGCGCCGGGGGGGGGGTCCAGTGTGCTGCATGGCCTAAAGGGAACATTGCTTACATGAAGATCCTAGAAAGTCACATACTCTTTACAAAACTATACAACTATACTGACCTCTGCTCCGCACCACTAGTTCTTGGCTCTAGGAATACTTTGACCTTGCCATCCCAGAATGGATGGTGGGCCTCTCATTTGTTGGTACACTGCTTTACAGAATTCTCATAAAAAGGACCACCCTTTAAAAGTATGATTTTTTTTTTAAAGTCGGTTTTCAAAACAGCAATTTATCTGGTTAAATCCTTTTTTGTTTTTGTTTTATACTTCAAGGAGAAAAGATTCAAGGCAATTTTACATACAGAATTACATAGAATTTACAGCACAGAAACAGGCCATTCGACCCAACAGATCCATGCTGGCGTTTATGCTCCACATGAGCCTCCTCCCACCAATGTCCCCGCTAAATTTTTTTGGGTGCGGGACCCATTCAAATTATTGAGCATGCGCGGTTTTATCCCCATTTAAAAGCTGGCAAGCGGCCTGTGCGGGACCTCCAGATCGCCGCGTGGCCACGCAGCTTAACGAGAACAGTGCCTCCCGCCCCTCTTCGTCTAACCCAATCACCATACCCTTCTATTCCTTTCTCCCTCGTGTGTTTATCTAACTTCCCCTTAAATGCATCTAGGTTTACCTAATAGGTTTAAATGCATTTAAAGTTTCATTAAAATACTTTTTTTTTTTTAAAATGCATCGAAACCATTCATTTTTCAAAAAAATGGAACAAGCAACATTTTTCCCTTTGATCTATCACAGTCGCTGAATTGTTATCACAGAGCAAGATCAGGCCATAAATTAATGTGATTAGCATCAATTGAATGGGTCTAATCAGAGAACTGAATGGTGATAAACAAGTGAGCATCTTTCTGCTAAAGTCTGCACTTTACGACTCGTTTCTAACCGCTGAAAATTGACGGGGCTGACATCTGATAAGATGCATTGAGTTTTTCAACTCGCAGTATAGAATTAACCCTTACACTGCGCCAGAGAATGCTGTACTTTCCAGCTGGAGATTTTTAAAACAATATTTCAGCTCATGCACTGTGATACTGAAAAAATATCCCACACGGTAATAACGTGGCTCAGGCGTCACAAATAGTTTTATTGATGTGATGAGTTCTATTCCTAAAATAAACAATGAAATCCCTTTTTTTTTTAAAAACGTACACATTTTTAAGATCCTCTGCTCTCCATCTCCCTTTCCCCTATTGTTTATCTTCCAATTTAATACTTCAAGGGGAAAAGATTCAAGGCAATTTTACATAGAGTTACACCGAATGTACAGCACAGAAACAGGCCATTCGGCCCAAAGTGTCCATGCTGGTGTTTATGCTCCACATGAGCCTCCTCCCACCAATGTTCCCGCTCATTTTTTTTGCGTGAGCAGCACATTATTACCGTATAGGATATTTATCTTGCATTTCTAAACAATATTCTACGTGTTGGTAAACTTTAATTTGTTTCCCCCCCCTCCCCACACACACGGTGCCTTCAGAACCCGTTTCAAAAACTGGCCTCCAAAAAGGTCCAAACATTGAAGTCTGGTCTGACCGGGTCACTGCGCAGACCTCTGATTCTCCACCCCCTCCCTCCCCACCCCTCCAACGAGGGGCTTCCAGCGCTCGCTAAGTTAGCTCGCCGATGGCAATACAAGGGTTAATCCATTACAAAGTGCGATTTTTAAAACGTGCGCCTCTTACATTTGAAACCTCAAGCGTACTAATCCAGCTGATTCTAATAATAGATAGGAGCAAGTCACAGAAGGTGCACAGAAAGGCTTAAATGTTCCCTTTCTCTTTATAAATAAAGGCACTATCCAGGAGTTTATTTTACATTATCATCCAGTATACAACATCTTTAGACCAGACAAAATAAATGAACGTGTGAATAATGACTCATCTCTCTTTCCTTCCAAATACTGAATAGATTACACCTTGGCTGGTATAATCTGTAAACTCACAAAAGGTAGTTTGACAGACATGATTCTATTCAAATGCATTGCAGCAGATGCGTGACAGGATAAAGCAATAAATTATGAGACATTACAACTGTGACAAATAGGAAAATTTCTGTTTTTATTCTGTATCTTTTTTTTAAAAAAAACAACTAGAGTTAAAATGGAAGCGGTTTTTCCTCACTAAAATTCAGAATGGAGGTCCAAAGATGAAATCCAGTAAAGGAAAGTGGTCAATGCCTTTGTCCAGGGACCAGTGAAGTAAAACGTTGCTTTGGTGACTGGAACAGCTTATTCGAACTGTTAACGTAAACAGATTGACAAGAGTGGAATAGAGAATTCTAATCTCTGAATACTAAGCCATCATCAGGAGTCCATCATAGGGGCAAAACTCAAATCTGGGGGGGGGGCGCGGGGGGAAACACATGTTGGCAACAGCAGAATCCGGTACAATGAACACATCATCTCACAAGGTGCAAGATCTGTCAAACTCTCAGTTTGCTTGCTGACTTGAAAAAAAATGGATACGACACAAACCACAGCCCAGATTGCTAAACGTTAGTTCTAGCAAGACCATCTCTGAACACCACGAGTGAATTGGAATTTGCATCATCCACGTACAATATTTCATCTTGAACGTCTACCAAGAGAGGAACCTGACTGTTTCATCTAAAAGTCCTGTTGCCTATTAAGACTCCACAAAGGCCCCATTGTTAAGAGAGTGTGTATTAACTTCCTGTAGGTGATTCTGGTTTTACTTTTTTTATTTTAAATATAAAAGTACTTTGTGGTTTCATTATTTTGCTGTGTCTTTCTGATTCCATGGTGTCATCAATCTGACCAAGCGGTTTATCTTGTGTGTGTTGGTCTGACGGCGCGCTATTCCCTGCCTTCGGAAGCAATGGGAGAATGTGTTGGGAATCTCACAGATTGTCCGGTGAGCAATATTACGCGATGAGGGAGTTAAGCCATGGCACATTTAAGGGCAGTTTTCAGTTCTGCTTAGGGAAAGTGCCATTTAGCCACAACCACAAGACGAATAGTATAGGTGCATTTAAGGGGCGGTTAGATAAGCCTATGAGGGAGAAGGGAATAGAGGGTTATGCTGATAGAGTTAGAGAAAAGACGGGAGGAGGCTCGAGTGGAGCATAAACGCCGGCATGAACTGGTTGGGCCAAATGGCCTGTTTCTGTGCCGTATATCCTATGTAAACATGTTGGGATAAGGTCCAAACTGTAAAAGTAACGTTAAACTATGTAACTCTCCACCAGCTATAGCCCATGACCGCCACTGTCATGGCTGTTTAGCTGGTGAGGAAAGTGAGAGGACATGGAGGCTCCATTGTTTTAACTGAACTAAGCTGTTTATAGAATCTTACAGCACAGAAGGAGGCCATTCGGCCCATCGTGCCTGTGCCGGCTCTTTGAAAGAGCTCTCCAATTAGTCCCACTCCCCTTGTTCTCTCCCCACAGCCGTGCATTTAAATGCAGAGTCCGGGCTGGACAGTGTACATTGTTAATTTTTTTTTTTTTACTACTTTACGCAAAGTCATCATGTATATGGCAGGATACGACCATCTGCTGCTATTTACATGCAGGGCCACTGAGCTGGATGGAAAGCATGTAGCATAGTCTGTGCTACATGTTCATCTATGACAATAAACAACTACTGTTACAGGCCAAGAGGAGGGTCGAGGACACCACAAGAAAACATTTTAAGAACCAGTTTCCCCAAGACGTTAAATGAAGCTCGAGTGTTAGTTGAAGACATCTGTCTGTAAAGCTTTCATTGCCGACATTTTATCCACTGGTGAAGATTAATTGATTCTTCACAGCACAGTGATGAAATTACTGATATCCAGGTATGTTATCAACATCTTTCAGTGATCTCTGCACTCCTCCAATTCTGGCCTCTTGAGCATCCCTGATTTTAAATCGCTCCACCATTGGCAGCCGTGCCTTCAGCTGTCAAGGCCCTAAGCTCTGGAATTCCCTCCCTAAACCTCTCTTTCCTCCTTTAAGACGCACCTTAAAACCTACCTCTTCGACCAAGCTTCTGGTCATCTGCCCTAATTTCTCCCTATGTGGCTCCGTGCCAAACTTTGTTTGATAACGCTCCTGTGCAGCGCCTTGGGACGTTTTACTACGTTAAAGGCGCTATATAAATACAGGTTGTTGTTGTTGTAGCCACTGGTTCCTGCATTAACACACTTGCATTGCAACATTCCGACATAAACGTCAACATTTGCGTTTCATAAATTCAATCGTGACCACCAATACTATAGGCGAGTGCGTTGAAGGGCCTCAGGAAACGAAACCCTACGTATGCATCATGGTTTCTCTTCAAGACCAGTTTAGTGCCACATCACTTTCAGTTACCCATTTACCCCTCAAACCTAGAAGGACGGATTTCGTTAACAAAAACTTTTAAAGTTGTAAACGCCATAAAAGGGGTGAATTAGTTCAAACAACGTTAATAAGCCACTCAAGCTTCACTCACTGTTCAGGTCATCTGCTGCCTCAGCTAGATTATCTTATAAACTACTCATTCTCTATTTAATCCAAAAATAATTCGATATACTTAGCAATGTTTGTGTAAATATGACATTACATTACTACTTTACAGCAATGTTATGTGCCCTACTCATGTTTATCAGGGTTGAACTTGGATGCGAGAGGTCTGAATTGCAATGTGGCATGAATGCCTCTCTTCTAGTTGTTGACCCTACAACCCAGTCTTATCTGCCACTAGTGGGCCAATCTAAATGGTAAAAGCCTAAAGCAACAGAAATGTGCAGGGGCCCTGGGTTAATAGGGGACTACATGCCACCTATTTTGCTGTCAACTCAGTTCTCCAGATATTTATAGCTCTATCTTTCAATATGGGTGGAAGCATCAGAGAAAGAAAAAGACTGAATTAAATCAGTATCGACACGGCTTGCCAGTATACATTGCTGGAAGTAAGCCAAAAAACTAACATATAACCAAGATCCGCAAAACAAAACCAAAATACACACACACACATTACTCTATGGACACCGCAGAATGGTACCCAAATATCAATATTACACTTGGAAATGTAGAAGAGCACGTACCCTGCAATACCTCATTCTGATGTTAAAGATTAGATATCTATACATTAAAAATCTTACATCTATGTGCACTTTTATCAATTTTTACCATTAAAAATTCCTATGTCCATATATGTTGGGGGGGGGAGTCCAAAACTAGGGGTCATAAATATAAGATAGTGACTAATAAATCCAATAAGGAATTCAGGAGAAACTTCTTATTTCAGAGAGTGGTTAGAATGTGGAAAACTCTACCACAGGGAGTAGTTGAGGAGAATAGCATGGATGCATTTAAGGGGAAGCTAGATAAGTACATGAGGGAGAAAGGAATAGAAGGATATGTTGATAGGGGGAGATGAGGACGGGTGGGAGGAGGCTCGAGTGGAGCTTAAACACCGGCATGGACCACTTGAGCCGAATGGCTTGTTTCTGTGCTGTGATCCGATTCCTATGTAATTTTAAAACATAAAGGGACTAATCCGATTCTCTTATCTCGATACCCGACTAGTCGAATCCTTGCTTGGAAACTAATCAGATGCATTTCTTCCCCTGCTGGATCCAATGCATCAACGAAGGGATCTGCCACAACCTCACAGCATTGCTGCGAGGCAGAGAAGAGGATGAAGGGAATTTCTTTCTTGTACCTCCCCTGGTGTCCAGTCTGCTTTGGCCCTCTGCAATCCAGGAACAAACCTCCGACTGGCAAGAAAGGATTGCAGCATTCCGATTTCAGGCATTCTTTGAAGGGGCACTGAATCAGCTAGACTGGGCTTCTATAAATCATTTTGTGAATGGCATTCAGAGACTGCTGCTATTATTTCTGGCTGTCTAATAAAGATTGGAACGTCCCTGGCCAAAGGTAACACTAACTGCATATATGCCTTATAGGATCGGTGTCAAATGTGTGTTTTAAAAAAAAAACAACACTCCTGTGACCTTTTATTACATTAAAGGTGCTATATAAATATAAGTTGTTGTTGCATCTTCTGAAATTCAGGTGGGAAACTTGAAATTCTCAGCAAGGTAAACCTGTGTAGGATACCTTGAGCCGGAATCCAAAATGCAAAGCCCCGTAACTTTGTGATGTAATATGCATAGTACTTTTTAGCTTTTGTGATCAGAGGAACTTGAGCGACACTCAAATTGCATAATTTGTTTTTTGAATAAATTTAATACATTGCCCTTGCCAGGAAGCTACATGCATCTGGAAAACCCTTTGAGCGTGGAGCCACAAATTCAAACATATTCTCTCAGGTGGTATAAACATCTCGATTTGGACAAGCGATTTCTCAAGACTGTATTTGAAAATCATGAGAGCCAACAATGAGCTGTATAAGCAAGGCTTTCTCTGTTGCCACAGGAATGCTATACAACTTGGCAGGACTTATTGCCATTAAAACTGCTATAGCCTACATCAAATTTTCCTAAATAATATTGGTGGGAGCTCACTTAAAGAGTGAAAAGTTGGGGCGGGCCTGACCAGCTGTCACATCCTGTAGATCTATGACAGAATGTCCATTTGCAGTAGAACACTCAGGTATGTAGACACCAAAATGAAGTGGTAATAAGAACAAGACATTTCCTCAGCGAGAATGCTTAAGAGTCAGAACCATCTGCCTGCTGTAAACCACCCACCAATTCCCCCCACCTGTTGCCCTTAAAGCCGTACTAAATTTCTCCCCACCCGCTTCCACACCCTGAACTTTAAAGATATGAAATAAACATCTAACAACTCAAGATAAAAAGCATGTGCTCCAGATGAATGAAGTGGTACCAGAGTCCCACGCCTTGGAGGGCGGGGGGGGGCAACAGCTTGCCCCTTCTGTGCCCATTATCAACACTACCCGAGTTACAACTTCATTGAAAAGGGGTAGCAAATCTGGCAACTTAAAAGTCCATGGGGATTCCTTCAGGACTTTCCCCCAGAGGTGAAAGGAGGTCATTTGTTCTTCGGGTGATCCTGACACGATCTCCCTGGGCATGAGTCAGCAGAGAATGTCACTCAACCAGTGTATCAGTAATCTGATCGATGCCTCCAGTTTACCTGGACCGGTTCCCCAATCGAGCCCCTGTAGGGAGCGCTGGTCAGGAAATCATGGGCGCACAATACCCGATTTTCCATGAATTTAAATGGGTCGGAAAAAGCAGGGGTGCAAACCCGTGATTTCCTGACCTGCACTCTCTGCAAGCACGGTTCCTTGCCAGGAGCAGCTGATTGGGGAGTCAGCACTTTTATTATTTTTATACAAAACCAAGGAGTTTATCAGCAACTTCTACATGCCTTCTTTGCAAGTATCGTATTTCTTAGTGCTCGGGATCTCTTTATTAATACTGCTTCAGTGACTACGATCAAATACTATTGCTTGCTATTAGAGTAGGATATAAAATAATTGTCCGCAATTCCTTGTGCTTAATAGTCTTCTCTTCCCAAAACTGGTCAATCAAATCTACTTTAATTTTGTGAATTCAAACCAAACTTTTATACCTCTGGTCATTATCCCCATCCTTAGTCAACAGGATTGTTGCTCTAACCCACAGACATCTCCAAGGAGGCAGTCAATATGACTTCATCAACACACCATCAGATGTGCTTGAGCTACGCAGAAGGTGTGACTGCTCCATGGAGTTAATGCAGGCTGCAGCCTATACCAGTCAATGGCACTTCTAAATACTTCCTGGATCTGCCACAAAATGTGCTGAACACTGTCTTGCACCACTTCTTACAACTTCAAATTTTTGTGATAATGCATAACGTACAAACCTACAGTAAGTTTGCTGGAAGGAAAGCCACCTGTGCTGATGCAGCAAGACTGAACTGCAGCAAAACCATCACGGTTTGAAGTGGATCTCAAATTTGGCACAGATTAAAGAACACTAGATTACTTACCAGAGATAATGGCCCTGAAAATCGGCAGCTGTTCTGGCAGACCCCCGCTATAAGGGACTTGAAATGTTTGTTTCCTTTGGGGGGGGGGGGGAAGAGCGGCACCACATCCCTGGCCACTTACGCCGCTGTATGTGGCCTCCTCTGCCGGTGGGGGGGGGTGCCTCAGATCTGCTCCCCAGGCACCAAAGACCTCGATTGTCCCGGCCCCACCTCCTAACTTCACGAACCTCGGCAGGGTCAGAGGCAGCTGCTGCATCCTGGCACTTACACCAAGATGCGGCCTCACGTGGATTTTCAGGGCCTTGGCCTTCCTCATTCCTGAACAGGTGGTGAACCACACGGACATAAAAAGATGTCATGCTCCAAACGGAGGAGAAAATACTAGCAGCTCGAGTCTGGTGCAGAGGCCATAATAGTCATGCTGATACCACCGCATCTCCACCGGTATATAGAGGCCTTTATCGGGAATAGTACCCCTGTTGTTCTGAAAGAAGATGGCTGTACGGAAGTATACAAGGAAGTTAAAAGAGCAGAAACATAGGAGGCTCCAAGATGACGTCAACAGAAAACCAGGCAAAGCTAGGAAAACTCCCAATCAATACAAAAGGGATTGTGGGGGGCGGGCGAGGAGGAAAGACGTGATGTATATAATCCCTCTCAGACCCTAGACTATTAATGGGGCATCCTAGTTACTTTCCCTCGCTCTTTTTGTATGACAGTTCCTTCTCCCTCCATTCAAAGCAAAAAGTTTACAAACTTTCTTACCTCCTCGGGGATGAACCCCACACATCATTTTTAACACGGACATATTTTCACTTTTAGTTCTACAACCTTTAGAACAAAGCATCTTTGTATTAGCTTTTGTTCTAAAATAGTTATTTTCATATAAAAACGGTTTGTTGTTACTTTAGTTTTGTGTCAGTGTTTATTTAGGTATTGGAAGATGTGTGAAGTCATTCAGAAAATGTATGTTGCTGCTGCGTGGAACATCGGTTTCTGCCTTCTGAGGTGCTTTTGTGTCTGAACTCTTGTGAGTTCCAAGATGTTATGCTGCGGCTGGATATGTTAAAACTTAAGAATTACCAGTCATGGGCTTACCCCGTTATCCGTTTTCAATTACTTCAGAGTTTTTTTGGGCTGGTGGAAGGTTGGTAGTGGAATTCACAAGCAATAAATGTCATTGAAAACTGGCAAAAAATAAAAATGGGTGGGGGTGGAAATGAAACCACACAGACATCATGGAAGCAAAATATCAAAAAGACATCACAAATAAAAACACATTCAATTATACAAGTCTTTTTTGAGCAAGAACAGATAACCAAAGCTACATTCAACCAGCTCTTTATAGAACGCTTTGTTATACTGTATTTGCACCATTTTTGCTCTGGCATGGACACAAAATGGGGGGGAGGGGGGTGGGGAGTGCATTTTCTGAATGTGTGTTAAAACAGAGAAGTGCAGTCTGCATTAATGATTCAGTTTTTAAACTACTGAAAACCAACACAAATACTTTGTCCCTGCACAAAATAATAAAAATAAAACACAAGCACAAAAATAAAAATAGGGAATGCTGATCAAAGTAACAAATATGCTTCGGGGAAAACAAACAATAGCTCTTGTTGCCTAGCGATCAACCCGGGTCGCAGAGAAATCAAACAGAAAGTTCCCGGAGTTCTATTAATTGCCACTGGATGTCATTAGCACACTTTATCAATTATTCAGGGCTTGCTCATAAATAAGATCACCAATATTACAAGAATATAAAAAGCATGTAGTTTCAATGTACACTATATTAAACATTTAAATGCACCTCTTCAATTTGAACCACTTGTTACTTGTGCTTGCTGACCTACATTGGCTCCTGGTTAAGCAACGACTAGATTTTAAAATTCTCATCCTCGTTTTCAAATCCCTCCATGGTCTCGTCCCTCCCTATCGCCGTAACCTCCTCCAACCCCACAACTTCCCGAGATATCTGCGCTCCTCCAATTCTGGCCTCTTGAGCATCTCTGATTTTAAATCACTCAACTATTGGTGGCCGTGCCTTCAGCTGCCAAGGCCCTAAGCTCTGGAATTCCCTCCCTAAACCTCTCCGCTTCTCTTTCCTCCTTTAAGATGCTCCTTAAAACCTACCTCTTTGACCAAGCTTTTGGTCACCTGTCCTAATATCTCCTTATGTGGCTCGGTGTCAAATTTTGTTCTATAATGCTCCTGTGAAGCGCCCTGGGACGTTTTACTACATTAAAGGCCCTATACAAATACAAGTTGTTGTAGTTGTATGCTGTCGTGGATGGGTAGAGCTGTATGTACGATCAAGAGAGTAGCATTCAGATTCGGCAACTTTTCTCTATTTTCAGTGCAGCAGAAACCCAACAGGAACGGTTCTGATCGAACCCTACTTCAGGTCACACATTTTTGCTGAAAATTAGGAATTGGTCTTAAAAGGGCTCCGCTGCAAACCTTATAAATAGTCTAGTTTATAAAAAGTGTCTACAACTTTTTAAAAATCAAAGAAAATTACTTCTGGCCTTTATTGAGTTAGAGGTATAAAGCGAATATCCAATCGCAAGGCATGAGGAAATATACCAAATAATCCATCCATTGCTGGAAATGTAGCTTTTTAATTAAACTAAACTGCACAGAATTGTTTAAAGCTGTATTTACTGCAAAAAAAAAGGGAAAGCTTAACATGTCTTACCAAATAAGGATTACTCCAATGATATTATACATAATATATATCTGTAGAAAGATACAAGAGCAACATTACTAAAAGTCAGAACTTTCTTCTGGACTGGCATTTTGCAATGCACCTTGCTAAAGCTGAAGCTGTTAGTGTGGGATTAACAAAAGCGTTTTTGTGCAGATCTTTGTGTGCAGTTGCCTAAAATTCAACTCGGGGGGAGGTTTCTCTGTATCTTTTGCGCTATAACTTTGTGAACAGGCAACAGGGTTAACAACAAAAAAAAAGATAGAAAAACAAATTAAAAGAAAAATGCAAGAAATTATTATAAACTATTGCGTTCAATGACAAGTACAAATCCACTTGGTTAGCTATGGCAGAGGTAATCTTCTGAACTATACAATTATATGATGATGAAATTAGCCAGTATTACAGCATTAATCAATTTTCAGCTTCAACCAGTCCAACAAAATGCTCGAGTTATGAATCCTTAAAAGTTGCATGACCCCACAACGTTCCGGTAAATTAACAGTGCTCACCGAAATAGGAACCTCTCGGAAAAGGGACTTTAATTCAATTAAGTGTGCAACTGAAACAATGTTTACTGCATTTAAAGCGGCTGTTCCGCTCGTGTTGCTTACAGCTAGTCATCACTGTTTGCTGGAAGACTGTAATCAATACCCTTTCCATATACACACACATCCTAGATTTCCCCTGTGATTTCTGTATGGATATGTGTCTGTGTGTCTACACGTGTAGGGCAAGTCTTTAAATTTGAAGGAACCAAAAGACTTTCCAAAATTCATTTTGGCCCAACAAGAGATGATTCTGGTTCATTTATTTGGTGATGTTTAATCGGAACTTTAGTAAAACAGTGGGGTCATACAACTTCTGCACCCAATACATCTTCATTCATTTTTATATTTGTATAAAAATTGAAAATAAAAAGGTACTTTTTAAATTTTTCATCACAAACCATGCACAAGAATGCCACTTGGTAGCACACACACACACAAAGAAAAAATGTCCAATAACGTCCGTTTCTAATGGTGATTCAGAATCTGTGTAAGTGCTACTCTGAGAAGGAAGCTGCTTCTCCGTAGTGCCTTTTTTGGTCCCAAACTTCATCCACATATAAACATGCTTTAAAGACCTACCTAATCCACCTGCAACAAGGTGAAACACCAACATTTCTTTGAAAACTCTTTAAACCACTGCTTGCACAGCAAACATCCAGTCACTACTGTAGTGATTTCAGAATAAGCCACTTTAGAAACAAGCCACCTACATGAACTCTACACAGTAATGTTAATACAAATTTAAAATCTACATTATATATGTTTCTAAAAAGCTATCATTTAAAACTTGCCTGAAGCCTATTTGTCACAGTTCTAAAACAAGAAATGTACTTTGTACAATTAATACAAATTAAATTCCTTCTCTAAGAAGCTCACAAGTTATAGGAATTAAGAGTATAACAGAAACATATTACAAAACATTTACAAAATAAATACAAATACTATCCGACGGTACTTTACTTCTTTCATCCAGCAGATAGAAGACGTCTTCTATTCATCATTCAGACTTGGATTTCTTGGCACCGCCACTTTTAGTGCTGCAATGACATTCATGGCATTGTGTTAATAGGTCTTCCACTGTGGTCCAACTAACATACCCGCAATTATTCCCCCTTCCTCCTCCATGACCCGTTTCCTTCCGAATTGTACCATCTTTGAACAGTGACGGCGAGGAGGGCTGAGAACCAAGGTTTCCTTGGCCACTAATACGAGTCACAAGAATCACTTATTTCTTCTGCTCAAGACAGAGATCGATATGTTTTTTGTATAATAAGGGAATCAAGGGATATGGGGACAATGCGGGGAGGTGGAGTTGAGGTAGAAGATCAGCCGTGATCTTACTGAATGGCGGAGCAGGCTCGAAGGGCCAAATGGCCAACTCCTGCTCCCATTTCTCATGTTCTTATGCCATGGCTCAGTAGGTAGCACCTTCACCTCTGAGTCAGAAGGTTGTGGGTTCAAGTCCCACTCCAGACACATGGGCACAAAAATCTAGGCTGACACTCCAGTGCAGTACTGAGGGAGTGCTGCACTGTTGGAGGTGCCGCCTTTCAGATGAGACGTTAAACTGAGGCCCGTCTGCTCTCAGATGGACGCAAAAATGCCTTTATGCAATAGAACAATCCTAAGAAAAGTGCACACGAGAGTTTGCTCCTCTTAAAGAAACGTACTTTAGGTTAGAGCTCACTAACAACAGGAACTCACAGTAGCTCACTTACTTATCTGGTGATGCTGTAGGCCGTTTTACAGTGCCTTTTGTTCCTTGTGCACCTGCGTCTAAAGAATATGAAGATAACCGAGTTGTGAAAGTTTCTCTGGACACATGCATTTTCAGCAACAACGTATGCAGGAATATTACATTCAACATCACAATGATTAATTCAACAGGCATTAGCTCTGCCAACAATCTCTACCCAAAAGAGAAAAAAATCAAATTCAAAATAAAATATATAGTGTAAACATTCCAGCTCCAAGTCGGCTAATCATTACCATGACGTTTCATCGTTTTAATTTGATTCAAGCAGAAAAAATCACTTTGGGAAATAAAATTATTGCAATGATTCTTATAATAAGCTATCTTAAATTATATCACCAAAGTAATGAAAAAAGTTTAACATTTTACAATATATTGAGATATTTCTAATGCACCTAACTAGCTCAATCAGTGCAGTTAATACCCCATGTGATCTCAATAACTCGGATTCGAATAATACACCTAAATAGTGGTGGTTCGGAACAAACCTTGAATCCTCTACATTAATATTTAGTGCTGTGGTATCGCAACTCCACCCTTCTATGATCCTATATCCCACAGACCATCAGTTCCAAATCTCTCGATTACACATCACAACTGAAAAGAGCGGTCAGTTTTCAGCTCAGCACCTTATGGTGGAAAGCTGCACCTTTGGAGGGAACAACGGGCATTGTTCCCCTCTAGTTAGGGACACTGGTTTACAGTGACTGAGTAAGTCAAGTTTCATTCTCATTACATCTGGATTCAAGTATTTTTACTGGAGTTTTGGAGGATCGAATTCTGCAATTCCATCCTTTTTTCTGTGAAAACCGTAAATCTGTGCTCTTGCATATAGGCAAACTTCCCACTACTGAATCAGTCAGGACGACATTTGCAGCCTAGATTAAATCACACTTGTATCTGAAAGGTGGTGTGTGGGGGTACAGGGCTCATAGGAAAGACCCACTTGCAAATGATAAAGGACTTTTTGTAAGCACTTATTAAGTTTAAGGTTTTTGTTTAAGAGGAACAAAAAGATTCTGCAAATGTCTGTATATGTGTAGTATGTCATTCAGTTCCTTTGCCACAACTAGCCCATATGCTCATCTTTAACACCAAGGCTGATTCCGTACAATTATTCCCAGCTGCAAACCAATTCCAAGACATTAATAAAACTGAATCGCTTAAAATGGTAAACTGCATTTGAAAACATTTTGTGATTACAGAAAGTAATTACAAAATGATCTGACGATTTTACACTTGAACTCTGCAGCATGCAGCCTGCATCTCGCAATCTACAAGAACAAATTATACAATTCTATACTATGGCTGTAAATTTTTCAAGTTTATACTTGAAATTAATACATTTTCACAGAATCACAAATTGCAGCACAAGCCATTCAGCCCACTGCACCCGTGTGCACCGCTAGCTCTCCACCAGAAGCTGTCCACTCTAATCCCATTTCTTTGCCCATTCCTTGTAGGCTTTTAAATTCTTCCTTTTAACATACAAATCAAATTCCATTTTAAATTCTGCCTCAAAAACCACTTACAGTAAAGCATTCCACGTTCTAATAACGCCATGTGTGAAAACATTCCTTCTAACTTTCCCCAGTGTTCTTCTAGTGATAATCCTGACCTTATGCCCTTTTACTACCATTCGCCAAGTAGCAATAACAATTTTGAAAAGTAAAAATATTTTAAAAAAGCAAATCTGCTTCATCAGATGCACATCAACTAGCAAAACTGCATTTACAGTGGCATATAATCTATAGGTGTCAGCCGTGGCTCAGTTGGTAGCACTCTCGCCTCTGAGTCAGAAGGTTGTGGGTTCAAGTCCCACTCCAGAGACTTGAGCACAAAAATCTAAGCTGACACTCCAGTGCAGTGCTGAGGGAGTAGTACTTCATTGGCTGTAAAGCGCTTTGGGACATCTGGTGGCCGTGAAAGGCGCTATATAAATGCAAGTCTTTCTTTTCTTTATATTTTTCTTAAGAATGATTGAGTTTTGAAGTTTACAGGCCAATACCACACAGTGCACAGGTGCCCAAATTGCACCGAGAGAGTTACCTTGAAGCCATCTAACTTGTGTAGCTGGTCCATATCCCTTCTCATTCCGTGCTGCAATCCTAAAAATGATAGCAGGCTTTGTTGTACAATCAATATGTGCATTTGCAAGGTGTGATGAGGACACCACACAAGATGGCTTAGCACCACAGTACACCCGCATAAAGGCCAGCTGGGCCGGACTTCCAGATTTCGACTCGGTCACTTGAATGCTGCGCACTGCTAAATAAACAGAGTACTCCAGAATTTTGCCAGCAGTTGTAGCAGGTGGTTCCCAGGTAAGATGAGCACCATCTACACTCTGTGGGGAAAAAAGGGATATTAAGAAATTAAAATCAGCGCTCACTTCAACATTTTCTATTAGCATTTCCGGACACAAGTTTCTAAACTAACTACATTTTCCACCACCAGAAAATTAAGCTTAAATTCTTATAGAAGCAGCTTCCCCACCCCACCATTTTACAGTAATTTTTATTTTAATCGCTGTTTCGTCCCTCGATCTTAATTTGGAGACATACATTTGAAACAGCATGCAATTCCAATTCATTGCTTTTCCCAGAAATTACTGATTTTGATGACTGAATTTTCAGTGAAAATACTGTTGTAGTGAAATGGTTTTTACAAAGAAAACCTTATGAAGTTCTATAAACTACTATATTTACAAAATGCACAACTATACGTTTATTGTAAACCATAGTTACCGATCCCCTTTGTACCTTGGTAATTTTGATAGCAGATGGAGCTCCAGGAAATCCAGGGAGACAAGTTTTGAACGCACATATCTCGCTGAAAGGACCCCTTCCACATGCATTAATTCCAGCAACCCTAAATTTATATGCAGTGCCTGGGAGGAGTTCTTGCTTTTTTAGCATGCTGTAGTCTGGGATGTTAGCACTTGCATCCTAAAACAAACAGACAAAGCAAATACATATTTAAATTTAATGTACAGTTTTGTAATGTTTTCCCTTTTTTTTAATAAAATGTTCACACCAGAAATCAGCAGTTAGATCCATCCATGAATTTATCTAGCATTCTGTTTTTGTACTGACATTTAGTTATGCTAAGAACTTGGTTGAAACATTCATTTGTGAGCGGAAGGTGGCTCAGTAATAGCACTTTCGTCTCTAAAGTCAGAAGGTTGTGGGTTCAAACCCCACTCCAGAGACTTGAGCACATAATCTACTCTGGCACTTCAGTGCATTACCGAGGGAGTGCTGCACTGTCGGAGGTGCCGTCTTTCGGATGAGATGTTAAGCTGAGGCTCTGCCTGCCTTCTCAGGTGAACGTGAAAGATCCCACAGCACTATGCGAAGAAGAGCAGGAGAGTTATCCTGGTGTCTTGACCAACATTTATCCCTCAACCAATGCCTAACAGATGTTCTAGCTATTTATTTCATTGGTGTTTGTGGGATCTTACTGTACGCAAATTGGCTGCCGCAAGTGACTGTTCCAAATCATAGTTCTAGAATTAGTACCATTAATGGATGAAAAATTAGCTCTGATGAGAATGATTGATTAGATAAGATACAGAAGAAAAAAGGAAGCAATAAAAGACAGTTGCATGAAACAGGAGACACATTTTACATTTTTTTTTATTTTTGACACCATTCTGTTAGGTACTTGCTGATCTCCCACTGTGTGTTTACCTATGAAATTATTAGAATGACCTACCCATCCTAAAACCATATGTTCTTAATGACTTCACGCACACAATGGGTGTTATTAAACAGTATTCAAATTTATACAGTGTTACATGGAACATAAGCAGCAGCCAAAAAAACATAATCCAGTTACGAAGCAGGTTCGAGGGGCCGAATGGCCTACTCCTGCTCCTATTTCTTAAGTTCTTATGAATGTAATCCATACTGATTGGCAGCAGGTTTAAAAAACTGTAGGTCTGTGCTTTTGTTTCTGCCAGCACTGCCTGTACACAAATCCTTAAGCCAAGGGCAGGAATCAGTTACCTGCAATGCCTACACCTCTGGTTTAAGAAAAATGCTGGAAAA
The DNA here is from genome assembly GCA_030390025.1 of Squalus acanthias. NCBI lineage: Eukaryota > Metazoa > Chordata > Chondrichthyes > Squaliformes > Squalidae > Squalus > Squalus acanthias. Next base: position 113,648,602 of record CM059435.1, read on the forward strand.
GCGAGGGGAGCAAAGGCAACAACAACTTGTATTTATATAGCGCCTTTAACGCAGTAAAAGGTCCCAAGGTGCTTCACAGGAGCGATTATCAAACAAAATTTGACACCGAGCCACACAAGGAGATATTAGGGCAGGTGACCAAAAGCTTGGTCAAAGAGGTAGGTTTTAAGGAGCGTCTTAAAGGAGGAAAGAGAGGTAGAGAGGCGGAGAGGTTTAGGGAGGGATTTCAAGAGCTTAGGACCTAGGCAGCTGAAGGCACGGCCACCAATGGTTGAGCGATTAAAATCAGGGATCCTCAAGAGGCCAGAATCTCTCTGTAAGGGCAGGGAGGAAGGAAAGGATGCAGAACAGATGGATGAAAGCAAGGAAGAAAAGGCAGCAAGGAAGGGAAGGGAAGGAAAGGGAGGAGAAAGAAAGACTTGCATTTATATAGCACTTTTCACGACCACCGGACGTCCCAAAGCACTTTACAGCCAATGAAGTACTTTTTTTGGAAGTGTAGTCACTATTGTAATATAGCAATTTGCGCACAGCAAGCTCCCACAAACAGCAATGTGATAATGACCAGGTCATCTGTTTTAGTGATGTTGAATTAGGGATAAATATTGGCCCAGGACACAGGACAGATAACTCCAAAATGTCTCCATTTAAACGCTCTAACTGGTATTACAAAGTACTAAAGGCAAATCTTCCATCCTGCAAACCATGATCACAAAAGTAATGTGAAGCCTGGGGCAGCTTTCACATTAGCCATTTGAATTTCACTCACCTCTCCATGACTGCCCTCTGGTGGCAAGTGATAATGAGTTACCACAGTGCTGGTTCCTTTGATGATTCCTACATCATACCATGGATTTCCTTCTTTCTTTGGCGTTACCTTGTGTTGTGCATAAGAATTTTCTTGTTTCTGGAAAAAAAAAACAGGAACCTTGTTCAGGTTTTATGTCTGCTTTAACGCAGAAAACATCACTGAAAAACTAATAGCTGTGTAGAAAGAAACAAAAACAGCCACAGCCTGTATCACTTTATTTACGTTTATGAGCACGGAACATCCAACCAGAGATTAGCTGCTTGACCTAACAAACAATGCTCCCTTTAACTGCGCGGCCGCATGGCTGTCTGGAGCTCCCGTGCAGCCGGTACACTGGCTTTTAAATAGAAAAAAAACACGCATGCGCGGGAATGTGAACAGGCCGCGCAGCCCGTTAAAGGGGACGTGCGCCCAGAAAAAAATTGAAGGGAGCATTGCTTACAAAGGACTTTTCTACCTCATGGCTCAGTTTTAGCTTATCCTCAAACAAAAATTAGATGACAGCAGGTTGTGACTGTATCATATTATTACTTCACATTTAAATATCGAGGCACAACATGCAAGTTCAACTGTTCATAAGAACATAAGAAATAGGAGCAGGAGTCGGCCATCTGGCCATCAATCCTCTACCTCAACTCCACTTTCCTGAACTACCCCCATATCCCTTGATTCCCTTAATATCCAAAAATCTATCGATCTCTATCTTTAATATACTCAACGACTGAGCCTCCACAGCCCTCTGGGGTAGAGAATTCCAAAGATTCACTACCCTCTGAGTGAAGAAATTTCTCCTCATCTCAGTCCTAAATAGCCGACCCCTTATTCAGAGACTGTGACCCCTGGTTCTAGACTCCCCAGCCAGGGGAAACATCCTCCCTGCATCTACCCTGTCAAGCCCTGTAAGAATTTTGTATGTTTCAATTATATCACCTCATTGCTCTAAACTCCAGAGAATATAGGCCTAGTCTACTCAATCTCTCCTCATAGGACAATCCCCCCATCCCAGGAACCAGTCTGGTGAACCTTCGTTGCACTCTATGGCAAGTTTATCCTTCCTTAAGTAAGGAGACCAAAACTGGACATAATACTCCAGTGGTCTCACTAGGGCCCTATATAATTGCAGTAAAACGTCTTTACTCTTTTACTCAAATCCTCTTGTAATAAAGGCCAACATACCATTTGCTTTCCTAATTGCTTGCTGTACACCTACACGTTAACTTTCAGTGATTCGTGTACAAGGACACCCAGGTCCCTCTGAACATCAACATTTCCCAATCTCGCACTATTTAAAAAATACTCTGCTTTTCTATTTTTCCTACCAAAGTGGATAACTTCACATTTCTCCACATTATATTCCATTTGCCATGTTCTTGCCCACTCACTTAGCTTGTCTATATCCCCTTGAAGCCTCTTTGCATCCTCCTCACAACTTACATTCCCACCCAACTTTGTATCATCAGCAAACTTACATTTGGTTCCCTCATCCAAATCATTGATATAGATTGTGAATAGCCAAGGCCCAAGCACTGATCCTTGCGGTACCCCACTAGTTAAAGCTTGCCAACCCGAAAATGACCCGTTTATTCCTACTCTCTGTTGTCTGTTCATTAACCAATCCTCAATCCATGCTGGTATATTACCCCCAATCCCATGAGCCCTAATTTTGTTTAATAACCTCATATGTGGCACCTTATCGAATGCCTTCTGAAAATCCAAATACACCACATCCACTGGTTCCCCCTTATCTATTCTGCTAGTTACAACCTCAAAAAACTCTAACAGATTTGTCAAACATGATTTCCCTTTCATAAATGCGTGTTGACTTTGCCCAATCCTATTATTATTTTCTAAGTGCCCTGTTACCACGTCCTTAATAATAGATTCTAGCATTTCCCCTAGTACTGATGTCAGGCTAACTGGTCTGTAGTTCCCTATTTTCTCTCTCCCTCCTTTCTTAAATAGTGGGGTTACATTTGCTACCTTCCAATCCGCGGGAACCGTTCTAGAATCTATGGAATTTTGGAAAATGACAACCAATGCATCCACTATCGCTACAGCCATTATATCCCCATTATAACTTCTCCTGTCTCAGCCTGTAAGGGTTTTTCTTTTACTTTCACTAATCTTTTCCTTTTTACATACCTATAGAAGCTTTTACAGTCTGTTTTTATGTCTCTCGCTAGTTTGCTCTCATATTCTACTTTCCCTTTCTTTATCAATTTCTTGGTCCTCCTTTGCTAATTGTAAAATCCTCCCAATCCTCAGGCTTACTACACTTTTTGGCAACATTATAAGCCTCTTCCTTTGATCCAATACTACCTTTAACTTCTCGTTAGCCATGGTTGGACCACTTTTCCTGTGGGGATTTTGTGCCTTAAAGGAATGTATATTTGTTGTAAATTATGTATTCTTTAAAAGCTCGCCATTGCTTCTCTACCATCATACCTTTTAATGTAGTTTCCCAATCTACCTTCGCCAAGTCGCCCCTCATACCTACGTAGTTTGCTTTGTTTAGATTTAAGACCCTAGTTTCGGATTTAACTAAATCACTTTCAAACTCAATATAAAATTCTATCATATTATGGTCACTCTTCCCTAAAGGCCCCTTTACTATAAGGTTATTAATTAACCCTTTCTCATTGCACAATACTAGATCTAAAATAGCCTGTTCCCTAGTTGGTTCCTCAACATACGGATCTAGAAAACTATCTTGCATACATTCCATGAATTCGCCCTCCACACTATTACTGCAAATTTGGTTTGCTCAGTCTATATGTAGATTAAAGTCCCCCACGATTACTGTATTACACTTGTTACATGCGCCTCTAATTTCCTGATTTATACTCTGCCCTACATTACAACTATTGTTTGGGGGCCTATAAACAACTCCCACCAATGTTTTCTGCCGCTTGCTCTTTCTTAGCTCCACCCAAACTGATTCTACTTCTTGATTTTCAGAGCTAAGATCCTTTCTCTCTACTGTCATTATTCCATCCTTTATCAGGGCTACCCCTCCTCCTTTTCCATTTTGCCTATTTCTTCTAAAAGTTAAGTAGCCTGGAATATTTAGTTCCCAACCTTGGCCACATTGCAACCACATCTCCGAAATGGCTATTAGATCAAACCTATTAATTTCTATCTGCGCTATTAAGTCGTCTATTTTGTTGCAAATGCTTCGCGCATTCAGATATAGTGCCTTTAGCTTTGACTTATTTCTATTTTTCCCTGATACCATTGTTACTCTCGCTGTCCCTTCCTGACTCACTCTGCTTATGTTTACCCAAAACTCTACTCTGCCTTGACATTTCTCTCGCTGCTTTTAAATTTACTTTTTCCTGAATCCTCCCACCCACCACCCCCCTTCATTAGTTCTATAGTGGCGGTGTAAGATCTATTGCATCGGGTGACCAAATAAACTAGTACAACTGTCGTTGAGGTAGTAATAATAATGCTATTTACCCCATTTGCTAGTGGATTACTATTGGAGACTTCAGTTGGTGAGACAGCTGCCGTGGCGGAGGACGATGGAAGTGAACTGGCAGGACCTAGAAATAGAAGACCTGCAAATTTATTTCCTGTATGCTAGATGTGAATTTATTCAATCTCATCATCCTGTGTTTAATTAAGTTTATTGACAGCACATAAAAACATTGAAAGTGCTGTATCCATTAATATTAGCAGTAAACATTGACCTTTAGACCTCATCATTTTGTTAAATCATGTGCAATTTAGTAATAAATACACCGTAATAAACAAGAAACCAAAATAAAAGCACTGAACTCAATTCTGTGTATAAATGCATCTCATTAATTTTACATTCAAATGGTAGTCAGCTTTCAGGCAAAGTTAAAGCATTCATTTTTTCCCCACTTTGAAATGAAGTGTTGACACAGGATGGACCAGTGCTACAAATAAGAGCATATTAATAAGAGATGGCAAGATATTCCAATAAAGCATTTCCTGCAAACAACTACCATAAATAATCTGGATACAGTGAAACACACTTTCTTTTTAAGATTAAAAACAATCTCCAGTAAAACATATACCTTGGATATTCCACCGTATTTGTAAATACTATTAAATAGCGGACACAAAACTTTTTTGAAGACATTTGCAATCTTATCAGTTCATTTATATGCTGTAACTAGATATTGGAATTTCACAATTTTTCCATTAAATTGATCTTATTTGAATGCAAATATTGAGACATACCAAGATGCACTGAGTTAATAAAAGAAAATAAAGCAAATATAAAAAAATTCAAAAGGTATCTCCTATTCTGGAAGTAAAGCAAAGCCAAAATATTACAGGCTCCTCTCTGTGCATTAATGCAAAAGCACTAGTGCATCTCAGGAGAAAGACCTTGATCTGACTCCTAACACAGTGAAGCCAAGATGTGCGAGAGCAACTCTAGCAACGTTTCCGCTAAGCTGTGCGGCCGCAGCGGTCTGAAGGTTCTACGCCGGCCGCTCACCGGCTTCTACAAGGAAGAAACCGCGTGTGCGCAAAAATTTGAATGGACTGCACACCCAGTTAAAAGGACCGTGCACCAAAAAAAAAATTAGGGGAACATTGACCTCTAGTAGGTAGTCTCGCATTGCTTTGGTTTCACATCGGGTGTAGTATAACTCCAGTCACATTTTAAAAATGTCCAGCCAGCTCATTCTGACACGCGACAACTTTACGAACTTATTTTTGAATCACCTTCGTGTTACAAAAGTGATCCTGCCACCCTTGTTCTCCCAACACTGAAAATGAATAGTCTACACATGTTCACAGAACTCGATCTTCATTGGATCGACTGTGATGCGCAGCTTCCAGCGCAACGCTGGTTTAACAGCTGCACACCACACTCTAAGCTGCAGTGTAGCCGCCGGTTTATAATTACAAATACTGCGGAGGAAAACATGAATAGAATATGCACGGTAACGTTTCTAGCCAGTTGAACGTACTTGAAGTGGTAGGTTGGTGCGCGTCCACTGTACTAGTGACCTGGCCTTGCTGACTGCTTTGCACGTTTGTGTCATTAGGACTCAGCGTTGCTGCTCGAGGAGGAGCACTCGGTGGCACTGGAGGCTGTAACGGATCCTTTTGGTGCACTGGCTGCTCTGGGGTCTGAGTGACAAGCTTCTGGCAATGTTGCAGGCGCTGAGAAGAGTCTACGTGAGGCACACCTGGTTCTGAAGCGACATCTTCTGACGAGGGCTTTGCAGTACTGCATTCTAAAATATTAATACAAACACTTCTGAAAAGATTAGTCATTCTGAAATATATCAAAAAAGATTCGGTATAACTGACTTTTACATAATAAATTCAGTTTTAAAAAAGAGAGAAAAAAGTGGAACCCTTTTATAAATCCAGCGGCAGCACTGTAATATAAACAAAGTGTAAATAATGCACTTTAACAAGCTGAAATTGATACATTTCACCGCAAAATACTGAATGCAAAATTATCCAGGATATTTTAGAAATCAGATATAGAAAGGTTTAATGGTTTCATTAATCAATAGCATATTAGATTACCAAAATATAAATGGACAGCTCTGAATTACCAATGTATATATTCCTCAGATATAAAACAAGTCATGGTCGTTAATTAATTTAATATAATCTAAGAGTAGTATTGTATCTAAAGCTGCAGATTTCACATTTTTGATTGCTACACACCCTTACTCAAAGTTTTTTTTAAAATAGTAGGTTAAACTAACATTTTTAAGCTCAGTTATACTAATCTGCAGAATTATCCCAAGAACAAGGTTATACTTGGCCTCTACCTACTGACACTCTGTATAAAATGGAATTCTAACTTTTTCCTGATAGCAACAAATGGCTTGCGTTGTTGTCGGACGATGTTTCTTTCAGTGATTAAAAATACAGCTACCGTTCTCCTTTTGGGCAGAATTTCCACCTATTCCTGAACCATTTAAAATAGTTACTTTCAACAACAAAAAAAAACTGGTGCTTACCTGTAGCTTTTGGCAATAAAGACACTGGAACATCTCCAGCAGTCGTTTGGTGTTGGATACTGTCGGCTGGTTTTGTTCCAGTGACAAAAGGGTCAGATGCAGTGACATGGTGGGGCTGCTCTGGGTTTTGACTCAACGGTTCCTGCGCTTTACCATCCTCCGCTTTCTCCTGCGGGTCCTGGAAGGCCTCCGACTGATCAGGTTGCTGACTTTCAGTCGGCTGTGGGATTACTGCATTTTCAAAGTTCTTTAATGTCTGGTCGGATGAAGGCTGAAGCTCAGAACTCCCTGGATTTTGGCCAGTCTCTGTAGCAGGTGCCAACTGCGACATGCTCGAATCTGACAAAGATGTACTACTGCTTGAAGTAACGTCCGATGTCGTCGAGATGGCCTGGTCATTGGAAAGTGAAATGTTAAGACTACAAGTATACGCCCGGTATGAATCCAAAACACAAACATAAAATATACTCCACCAGATTCTGTCTTTTAGATACAGCAAATATAGAACACTCCTGTTAATTCCAAGTCATTGTTGTGCTAATAAACTGAATTATCCAACATTTTTTATTATGCAAAGTGAATAATACAGCTAAATAGGAATTTGGTGCCAAAAAAAATTGAATGATCCAATAATTTGAATTAAGCAACCCCGAATTAAACATAAACAGATATGCCCACAACGGGAAATACTTCAAGTTTTGTGTGGGTGAGAAAGGGAAGATTTAAGTACTCCAAGTTTTCAACGTAATAAAGTGTGTTGCAACAGTTTCTGCATTACTACTAAAATATCCGGAAACAGCTTATAACACATCAGGGGCTGTGATTAAGATTCATACAAGGGGTATAGGGAATCACATCATTAGTTTGGAGGCGCTAACAAGCTTATTTTGAATAGGTTAATACCTCCAATAAAACAGCACACAGAGGAATGCTATACGAATATGTTAAGCATTTGCCCAGTTATATCATCAACAGTAATTTCTAGTTATAGTTCTGAGCAAAAATGGATCTTAAAGCTACAGCACCCAAACATCATCTCTATTTAATTCTTACCTTTAGAACAGGCTAATTGCAGAAACAGTTTTCACTGGTCCAGCCGAAGAGGAGACTGCAGGAAAGCCTGTGTTTATTCTTGTGGGGTTGGGAGCAGGAGTGATCTTCCGGACTCCACAAAACCAGCCTGGGCTGCTGCTGGTGCTCCAGGTCCACCTCCCCCCCCCAACGGACTTACCTCCTTCTGGCTGCCTGATACTAAGGCGGCCCAGAGCCAGTGGGCTGCCCCGGGGGGCTTGATTTCCGAACGCAAACCGCCGGCCTGATGCTAATGAGGCTCGACGCTCAAAATGGACCGACCGGGCCTACCCTAGGTACTATCAGGCGGCTGCCAGATAATTAAAATCTACCCACAGGAGTGGGAACCCTGGCTGATTTTCTCCTGCCTAAATGACTCACCTGTATTTCCCACCAGAAGGGCTGGTTTACATCCATACTGTTCAAAATACCAGTGTGAATTTTTAAAAATTAATTGTTGGGATATGGGTGTCGTTGGAAAGGCCAGCATTTATTGCCTACCCCTAGTTTCCCTTGAGAAGGTGGTGGTGGGTCGTCTTCTTGAACCACTGCAGTCCGTGTGGTGAAGGTCCTCCTATAATCCTGTTAGGTAGCAAATTCCAGGATTTTGACTCAGTGGTGATATATGCCCATCAAGATGGCGTGTGACTTGGGAGGGGAACTTGGAGGTACTGGTGTCCCCATACACCTTGTCCTTCTAGGTGGTGGAGATCACAGGTTTGGGAGGTGCAGCCGACGAAACCTTGGTGACTTGCAGCAGTGCGTCCTGTAGATACTACACACTGCAGTCACGGTACACAGGTGGTGGAGGGAGATGTTTAAGCTGGTAAATGGGGTGGCCGAACAAGTGGATTGTTTTGTCACAGATGATGTCAAGATTTTTTTGAGTGTTGTTGCAGCTGCACCCGTCCAGGCAAGTGGAGAGTATTCCATCACACGCCTGAGTTGTGCCTTGTAGTTGGTGGAGAAACTTGGAGGAGCAAAGTTAGTCACTTGCCGCAAAATACCCAGCCTCAGAGCTGCTCTAGTAGCCATGGCATTTATGTGGCTTGTCTAGTTGAGTTTCTAGTCAATGAGGACCCCCAGGATATTGATGGTAGGGGATTCGGCAATGGTAATCCCATTGAATGTCATGGGGCGGAGGTTTGACGTTCTCCTGTGAGAGATGGTCATTGCCTGGCATAGGTGCGGCGTGAATGTTACTTGCCACTTATCAGTCTGTACGAAAGGCTGATATTTAGTAGGCGAGAATCATATATGTATAACTTCAAGTGTAGCCATTGACCAAATAATATTATCCATAATTACTCCTGGGTAACTAAAAAGCTAAGACTTGTTCAGAATGCAGCTGCAAGTCAAAAGCAGTTTTGACTAAGCTTTGATAACAAACAGCTACAGGCTGCAAGTGAAGGTCAAATCATTAAATAACATATTATAATGCTGAATAGAACTTAGAATTCGCTTAACAAAACTAATTGCAACAATATTTAAAGGATAATTAGTATAAGGACATAAAATGAGAGAGATCATAGAGGTTAAGGTATTTATCTGGATACCTCAAGACTAGTGAAACAGCGCTGATATGGGCCCTTGGTATAAAGGCCTTGTACCAGGGAAGCTAGAAATGAAAGAGATAAAGTAAATTCCAATGGGGTGAAGAACTATAAAGATAACAAGACAGCAGGATAGGGTTGAGGAAAAGTACTGAAAAAGGTGTGGCCAAGATGCTAACCTTAGTCTGAGTGACAATGGTATTTTGACTATTAGAACCAATTAAAAAAGGTGATTTTGTTAAAGACCGTATATGGACACTGGCCAAACGAACTGTTGATGAGAAAAGGGTTAAAACCGCAATACTAAAAGAACAACTTCACACAGACGTACTGCGAGAACAAAGGAACAGACTTAAGACGACGTCATCTGTGTCCGAGAGGTTCCAGAGACTAGCGCCTAATATTAAGTATATTACGCTGTATGCTTAATAAATCTTGATCTATTGCTCAAACACACTGGCTGCTCAGAGATCATTAAGATCTTACAAGTCCAAGTCTTGATGTTGCCCAGGTCTTGCTGCATGCAGGATAACTTTGCAAAGCTCCACTCCCAGTGCAGAGCCTAGCTTGATGGGATCGTAAGTCAGAGATTGGGCTCTAACACTAAAGCAGATTTGTGGGGAGTGCAGCCTCTCCCCAAATATCCTCTTGCATGTTGAAGATAAGAAAAATAGTTAAAAGAACAATGCTTATTGTTGCACCAGTCAAAACAGAATCATTTTCTTTTCTTACCTGCAATGAAGGGCCTGGAGTTGGTGTGGATTGTGTAACAGTGGTCACTGCTCCAGTGCGTGCTGCTGAGACGGTGGTCGCTGTATTGGTTGTTCCTGCAGTCGCTGTTTCTCCGTGGACACTTTCTGGGATACCATTGTTACTTGCGTCTGGTGCCTGAACTGTGACATACAAATCCCAATAGGTATAAAAAAAAGCACTGAATGGTATAGCAAGAAGAACGTCATGTTACTATCCTAGAATTTTGCTTGCTTATTTTCATGGATCGCAGATAATATTTTATAGTTGTGGTTAATCACCTCTTTCGGGAGACTCAATAAAGTTGGGAGAGCCCATGTTAAATTTTGCTCACGTTAAAATGTGCTCACAAGGACACTGCGGAATTGAACTTTTTTTCTCATTTTGGGAATTGAGATGCAGAATAAACCTCACTCTGCTTTGTCCTAACTGCTTTCTTATAAGAGTGCTCCCAAACTCCACATCAGTGTTCATTTTATTTCTTCTCACTCCAACTGTGCCTAAATGTAACACCAGAAGATATCCATATACAGATTTTTATGAAAGTGCAGACAAGAAGGTCTTGCTATGAGTTAGGTTGCACAATTGATGAAAGAAAATGGAATCAGTGGTCGTAATTAAATTTATCACTGTCGCCATCCTTCACATTGAATCATGATACTTTCTACTGTCATATTTAATATTCTAAACTGGAATAGGGCTAACTTCAATGGGATGCGAAAGGATCTAGCCAGGGTAAAATGGAACCAAAGACTGACAGGAAAAACTAATGGAACAATGGGTGATCTTTAAGGAGGAGATGTTCCAAGTACAGGCTAGGTACATTCCAACAAGAGGGAAGGGTAAGGGAACCAAAGCAAGGGCTCCTTGGATGACGAGGGAGATAGAGAAGATGATGAAACAAAAAAGAGGGAGTATGATGCATGTCAGGTGAATTCTTCAAGGGAGAATCAGACCAAATACAATAAGTTGAGAGGGGAAGTGAAGATGAAAATATGATTGGCAAAGGGAGAATATGAGAGTAGAAGGGCAGTTAACATAAAAGGGAACCCATAAAATCTTCTACTGGCATGTAAACAGTAAGCAGGTAGTAAGAGGCGGGGTGGAGCCTATTAGCGACAAAGAAGGTGATATATGCTTAGAGGCGCAGGGCAAGGCTAGAATACTCAATGAGTACTTTGTATCGGGGGAATTGGGGGAGGTGATAGCAGAAGGGCTTGCCATAATTTTCCAATCTTCCCTAGATGCGGGGGAGGTGCCTGAGGATTGGAAAGTGGCAAATGTGACACCATTGTTCAAGAAAGGGTGTAAGGACAATCCTAGTATACAGGTCGGTCAGTTTAACATCAGTGGTGGGTAAAGTTTTAGAAACAATAATCATGAAAAAATTAACAGACACGTGGAGAGGTTTAAGCTAATTAAGGAGAGTCAACACTGATTTGTAAAAGGCAGATCGTGTTTGACTAATCTAATTGAATTTTTTGATGAAGTAACAGAGAGGATTGATCAAGTGAATGCAATGGATGTTGTCTACATGGATTTTCGGAAGGCGTTTGACAAAGTACCACGTAGAAGGCTGGTTAACAAAATTGAGGCTCATGGAATAGATGGGTCAGTGGCAGCTTGGATAAGGAATTGGTTTAAGGACAGAAAACAGCGAGTTGTGGTAAATGGCTGTTTTTCAGACTGGAGGATGGTGGACAGTGGTGTTCCCCAAGGGTCAGTGCTGGGGCCACTGCTTTTTTAAAAATATATATATGGCACAGTTTTAAAGAGTGTGCAGGGACAGAGGAACCTGGGAGTTAATGTGCATAGGTCCCTGAAGGTGGCAGGACATATTGAGAGAGTGGTTAGCAAAGCATATGGGATCTTGGGCTTCATAAATAGGGGTATTGAGTACAAAAGTAGAGAAGTTATGCTGAACCTTTATAAAGCGCTGGTTAGGCCACAACTGGAGTATTGCGTCCAGTTCTGGTCACCACACTTTAGGAAGGATGAAGGCCCTTGAGAGGGTGCAGAGGAGATTTACCAGAATGGTTCCGGGGATGGGGGATCTTAGCTACAAGGACAGGTTGGAGAAGCTGGATCTGTTTTCTTTAGAGCAAAGGAGATTGAGGGGTGATTTGATAGAGGTGTACAAGATTATGACAGGTTTGGATAGGCTAGACGGGGAAAGTCTGTTCCCACTAGTTGATGGTACAAGGACTAGGGGACACAGATTTAAGGTTTTGGGCAAGAGATACAGTGGGGATGTGTGGAAAAACTTTGTTACGCAGCGAGTGGTGAGGACCTGGAATTTGCTGTCGACGGAAGTGGTGGAAGCGGAGACACTCAATGTTTTCAAGGGGAGACTGGATAGGCACTTGAGGAAAATAAACTTGCAGGGCTACGAGGATAGAGCAGGGGAATGGGACTGACTGGATTGCTCTGCAGAGAGCCGGCACGGACTCGATGGGCCGAATGGCCTCCTTCTGTGCCGTTATGACTATGACATTCTCTGTGACTGTGACCGTGGTGCATTAGCCCATCTCATTCTCCTCAACCTCTGACACAGTCAACCCCCTCCACACTCGACTATTTCAATGCTCTCCTGGCTGGCATCCCATCCTCCAACTCTCCGTAAACTTCAGTTCATTCAAAACTGTGCTGCCCGTGTTTAATCCTGCACCAAGACCCACTTGCCCATCGGCCCTGTCCTCACTGATCTAAATTGGCCCCTAGTCCCCCAGTGCCTCCAATGTAAGATTCTCATACTCGTGTGTAAATCCCTGCATGGTCTTGCCCCTCCGCATCTACGTGACCCACTCCAGCCCTCTATCACCGTTAAAACTCTCCGCTCCTCTGACTGTGGCCTCGTGCATTTCCCCCCCTCCTTTCGTCCCACCATTGATAATCATACCTTAAGCAACCTAAGCCCCATGCTCTGGAATTCCCTACCTGAAACTCCTCTGCCTCTCCAACTCTCTCTCCTCCTTTAAGACTCTCCCTAAAATCCACCTCTTTGACCAAGCTTTTTGGTCACTCTTAATATCTCCTTCTTTGGCTCAGCGTATTTTTTTTGTTTGCACCTCAGTGAATCTCCTTAGGATGACTCTCTATGTTAAAAGTGCTATATAAGCGGATGTTGATATTGTTGTTGTTTAAATATTTCCTATGACAGTGCACTCAGTAAGTGGGATAACATGCATTATAAGGACGGAAATGGATTGCACAATGTAATATTCTTCTGCTAAGGTAGAACTGTGTTGCATTAAGGCCACAAAGTCCATTGTTGTTATGTAAACACAGGCTCAGGTTAATCAGAGTTTAATTGTTGCTTGGTAAGAGAAGGTGGAGATAGGAAAATGCTTGCAAGTTTCAGTGAAACAATGTTTGCAAATGTTTATGGTGTTAGCTGTGGTTCAGTCGGTCGCACGCTCGCCTCAGTCAGAAGGTTGTGGGTTCAAGTCCCTCTCCAGAGACTTGAGCACAAAAATCTAGGCTGACACTCCAGTGCAGTGCTGAGGGAGGGCTGCATAGTCGGAGGTGCCGTCTTTCGGATGAGACGTTAAACCCTGTCTGCTCTCTCAGGTGGATGTAAAAGATCCCAGGATACTATTTCGAAGAAGAGCAGGGGGAGTTCTCCCCGGTGTCCTGGCCAATACTTATCCCTCAACCAACATCACTAAAAAAAAAAATTATCTGGTCATTATCACATTGCTGTTTGCTGTGCGCAAATTGGCTGCCGCGTTTCCTACATTATAACAGTGATTACAAAAAGTACTTCATTGGCTGTAAAGCGCTTTGAGACATCTGGTGGTCATGAAAGGCGCTATATAAATGCAAGTCTTTCTTTCAGGCCGAAGATCAGAAGCACCCAGCATTAAGTGACTATTTTTTTAAAATTATTTTCTACCTGTAACATACAAGTATGACATCTAGCACGACAGATGTATAATTTCTATCAGCGATATTGCGAATTATACGTTCACCCTCCGGAGTAGCTAACAAAAAAAGTTTAAACAATAATTATTTAGAGTTGCACTAGTACATCTCAGAACAGCTGAAGTAGTCGGGTTCCACCAATTGGACAGAAAATTAGCACTTGCTGTCTGTCAGCCCATCCTTGTTTGTAATGATAAGCCAGGCAGAAGCACAATGTTAGCAATTCTACTGCACCAACATTAATTAAGAAATATCACTCCTTTAAAATGGGGTGACCAAAAATGTTCTTTAATTTTTTTTGGGGGGGGGGGGGGGTGCGGCTCCTTTAAGGGGCTGTGCAGCCCATTCAAAATACCGCGCATGCGCAGTTTTTCCTATTTAAAAGCCGGTGAGCATGTTAGCCGGCGGCGCGGGAGCTGCACAGCTTAAAGGGAACATTGGTGACCAATTTTAAACACCTCACTTTTCTTTAATAAAAACAGAAAATGCTGGAAATACTCAGCAGGTCAGGCAGCATTTGTGGGGAGAGAAACAGAGTTAACATTTCAGGTCGACGACCCTTCGCCAGAACTGGGATAGGTTAGAGATCTACCGGGTTTTAAGCAAGTACAGAAGCAGGGAAAGGTGGTGGGGTTGGAATTTAATCTACTTACTTTGATTCAGAGATATGTTTGCTGTACTGGAGGTAGCTGTATTCGTAGTATTTGTCTCTGTAGTTTCATGGGCTGGCTCTTCTGCTGCTTGATGTATCTGTTGATCTGAGGTTTGCACACTATTCTCGGAGACAGCTACTGCAGTTGCGGGTTGTTCTACAGCCACTGGCACCTGAATTTCACTGGTGTGCGCAACCAAGCCAGTTACTCGAGGGGACACTGCTTCTCCTGATATCACAAACATGGGCTGTCAAAACACAAAATACACGCAGCAAGAAAGTATTAACCTACGAATGCATTATTGGGCGTGTAACTGTAAACATTCAGAAACAACTCATTAATGTAGAGGACCATAATAATCTATAACCGACCAAGAACTTCCAACGTAAACTTCTTACTCTTGTACCTAAACCTTACTATGCTTCTGCACTTCAGATTCATAATTTTGGTGAATATTTGTTTTCATCAAAATGAGGATTGGTCGTGCTGGGGGAGACGCTGGCAATCAATGTCAATTAGCTACACCCAGAACAGTAACCCAAATTCTGCTTGTATAGCATCTTTCACAGAACATTGTTCCAACCGTGGCTCAGTGGGTAGCACTCTTGCCTCTGAGTCAGGAGGTTGTGGGTTCAAGTCCCACTCCAGAGACTTGAGCACAAAAATCTAGGCCGACACTCCAGTGCAGTACTGAGGGAGCGCTGCACTGTCAGAGGTGCCGTCTTTCGGATGAGACGTTAAACTGAGGCCCCGTTTGCTCTCTCAGGTGGACGTAAAAGATCCTGTGGCACTATATCGAAGAGGAGCAGGGGCGGTATCCCCGATGTCTTGGCCAATATTTATCCCTCATGTGGGAGTTTGCTGTGCGCAATTTGGCTACCGCATTGCCTACATTACAACAGTGACTGCACTTGAAAAGTACTTCATTGTCTGTAAAGTGCTTTGCGACGTCCCGAGATCGTGAAAGGCGCTATAGAAATGCAAGTCTTTCTTTTAGAACAAAACATCCCGAGGTGATTTATAAAAGGACATCAAGCAGAAAGTAGGAGAGAAGTTAGGAGAGGTGACTGAAGGCACAGCCAAATAGATAAATTTTCAAAAGGTTTTTGGTGATGGTGAGGAAGGAACTGAAGTAAGGAGATTTAGGAGGAAAATTCCAGAGTGCAGGGGATATAATGGCAAAAGGCCCTACCCTCAAATGTTGGGATGGGGGACAGTAGATCATAGTTGGAAGACCAGTATTTGTTCGCAGGGGTGTTGGTTGAAGATTGTAGAGATCATGGAGGAATTTGAAGATGAGGAAAAGAATTCTAAATTAATACGTCGGGGAACAGGGAACCAGCAGAAGTCGCAACACCAACTTGCATTTATATTGTACATTTAACGTAGAAAAAACAATCCTAAGAAGTATAGGGGGAAAAAAATGAATGCTGAGCCTACGCGATATTAGGGTGACCAAAAGCTTGGGTTTTCAGGAGGGTCTTAAACGAGGACACGGGTGAAGAAGCAGTGGGGTTTAAGGAGGGAATTCCAGAGCATGGCACCTAAGCGGCTGAATGCGCGGCCGTCAAAGGAGGTGCGAAAGGAGGTGAAGGTGTTGCACAAGAGGCCAGAGTGAGAGGAATGGAAAGTTTGGGGGGGGGGGGGGGGGGGGGGGGGGGGGGAGGTTTACGGCTGGAGGAGATTACAGAGATGGGAAGCAGGGTGGCCACGAAGGGATGTAAACACAAAGATGAGATTCTGGTGTAATTTATTTAATTAGCAAAAGACAAAAACACGCAGACAAACAATCGATAAGATAAACCAATTACCTCAGTGTTAACTATAGAAGGAGTTGAGACAATTCCTGTTGTAGCCTTTAATGTTGTTGGTGCCACAGCCAAGGGATCAATAGTTGTGCTAACTCCTTGGGTGGCCAGTGTTGTTACTCTAGCCAGAGCAGTGACTGGTGTTGTAAAGTTTGATGATGCAAGACTAGTTGCATGGGTTGTTGTCGCTGTAGCAGTCACAGTACCCAATGTAGTAACACCTACATGGCAATACATTACAAAGATAAGCTTTCAAGAACTATTAAACAGTCTTGAAGAAACTCTAAAGCAGTTCAGAATACATCTTGGTCTTTATGACACGAGCCTGGATTTCAGTTGCAGTAATCCACATGCCAACACAGAGGTGGCATATTGTACACATATTATCTTAACATAGCTCTTGTTCTTAAAAAAAGGGGGAAAGCTGTGTGTAAAACAAGGATCCAGGCTGCAAACAGAATGTAGCTAAGAACATAAGAATTAGGAGCAGGAGTCGGCCATACGGCCCCTCGAGCCTGCCCCGCCATTCAAGATCATGGCTGATCTTTGACCTCAACTCCACTTTCCCGCCCTATCTCCATATCCCTTGATTTCCCCTAGAGTCCAATAATCTATCTGTCTATCTCAGCCTTGATAATACTCAACTAAAGTATAGGTCCAATGTTAAATATTAGTACGGAGTGTTCAACAGCAACAATAATCTGCATTCAAATGGGGGGGGGGGGGGGGAGCAAAAAGAAATGTTGTAGTGGTAGGGGATAGTATCATTAAGGGGATAGATAGGGTTCTTTGCAGCCGAGAGCGAGAGTCCCGAAGGCTGTGTTGCCTGCCCGGTGCCAGGGTTAAGGACATCTCCTCTGGGCTGGAGAGAAACTTGGAGTGGGAGGGGGAGGATCCATTTGTTGTGGTCCATGTTGGTAACAATTACATAGATAGGACAAGGAATGAGGTTCTGCTGAGGGAGTATGAGCAGCTAGGGGCCAAATTAAAAAACAGAACCTCTAGGGTAGTAATCCAGAGATTACTACCCTAGAGCCACGAGCAAATTTGTCTAGGGTAAATAAAATCAGAGAGTTAAATGCGTGGCTCAAAGACTGGTGTGGGAGAAATGGGTTTTGCTTCCTGGGTCAGGAGAGAGCTGTTCCGTTGGGACGGACTTCACTTGGCCAGTGCTGGGACTAGAGTCCTGGCGAATCGAATAACTAGGGCTGTAGAGAGGGCTTTAAACTAATTAGTGGGGGGGGAGGTTTTAAGAGAGCAAAAAATAAAAATGTCAGCGGAGAAGGCAATAGAGCAAAGTAGCAGTGGGGTAATTAAAAACCAGAGCGTGTCAGGAAGGGACAGAATATATAAAGATAAAGGTAAAGTAGTAAAAGGGGTAAAAGCAGGAATAAATTGTCACAAAACATATTTAAAAGTTCTTTATCTGAATGCACGCAGCATTTGTAACAAAATGGACGAGTTGACGGTACAAATAACTACGTATGGGTATGATCTTGTGGCCATTACAGAAACATGGCTGCAGGGTGACAACGACTGGGAATTAAATATGCCAGGGTATTTAACAATCAGGAAGGACAGGGAAGGAAGGGGAGGTGGGGTGGCTATGTTAATAAAGGAAGGAATCACTGTAATACAGAGAAATGATATTGGGTCAAAGGATCAGGATAATGAAACAGTTTGGGTGGAGATAAGGAATAATAAGGGGAAAAAAACACTAGTGGGAGTAGTATATAGGCCTCCTAATAGTTGCAACTCTGCTGGAAGAAGTATTAATAGTTGGGGCATGTAATAAGGGAACAGCTATAATTATGCGGGATTTTAACTATCATATTAACTGGACAAATCAAATTGGGCAGGGCAGCCTTGAGGAAGAGTTTATTGAGTGTATTAGGGATGGATTTCTTGAGCAGTATGTAACTGATCCTACAAGGGGGCAAGCAACCTTGGACCTGGTCCTGTGTAATGAGTCAGGATTAATTAATAATGTCCTAGTTAAGGATCCCCTTGGAATGAGTGACCATAACATGGTTGAATTCCATATCCAATTAGAGGGTGAGAAGGTTGGTTCTCAAACAAGCATACTGAGCTTGAATAAAGGAGACTATGATGGTATGAGAGCGGAATTGATTAAATGGACTGGAAAATAGATTAAAGGGTAAGACGGTACATGAGCAGTGGTGTTCATTTAAGGAGTTATTTTACAACTTTCAAAAAAAAAATATTCCACTGAGGAAAAAAGGGTGTAAAAGAAATGACAGCCATCTGTGGCTAAGTAAAGAAATTAAGGATAGTATCCAACTAAAAACAAGGACATATAAGGTAGCCAAACTTAGTGGGAGGATAGAAGATTGGAAAGTCTTCAAAAGACAGCAAAAAGTAACTAAAGGATTGATTAAGAAAGGGAAGATAGATTATGAAAATAAATTAGCAAAAAATATAAAAACAGATAGCAAGAGTTTCTATAGTTATATAAAAAGAAAAAGAGTGGCTAAGGCAAACGTAGGTCCCTTAGAGGATGAGACCGGGAAATTAATGGTGGGAAACATGGAGATGGCAAAAATGCTGAACAAATATTTTGTTTCAGTCTTTACGGTAGAGGACACTAAGAATATCCCAACACTGGACAAACAGGGGGCTCTAGGGGGGGAGGAGCTAAATACGATTAAAATCACTGAGGAATTGGTACTCAGTAAAATAATGGGACTCAAGGCGGATAAATCCCCTGGACCTGATGGCTTACATCCTAGGGTCTTGAGGGAAGTGGCAGTAGGGATTGTGGATGCTTTGGTAATAATTTTCCAAAATTCCCTGGACTCAGCAAAGGTCCCGGCAGATTGGAAAACTGCTAATGTAACACCCTTATTTAAAAAGGGTAGTAGGCAGAAGGCTGGAAATTATAGACCAGTTAGCCTAACATCTGTGGTGGGTAAAATTTTGGAGTCTATTATTAAGGAGACAGTAACGGAACATTTAGATAAACATAATTTAATAGGACAAAGTCAGCATGGCTTTATGAAGGGGAAGTCATGTCAGACAAATTTGCTTGAGTTCTTTGAGGACATAACTAGAACTAGGGGGCATAATCTTAGAATCTTAGAATAAGGGGCTGCTCTTTCAAAACTGAGATGAGGAGAAACTTCTTCACCCAGAGGGTAGTAGGTCTGTGGAATTTGCTGCCCCAGGAAGCTGTGGAAGCTATATCATTAAATAAATTTAAAACAGAAATAGACAGTTTCCTAGAAGTAAAGGGAATTAGGGGTTACGGGGAGCGGGCAGGAAATTGGACATGAGGCTGAGTTCGGATCGGTCGAGGCCCTGTGGGTGGCGTAGCGGGCCCAGGGGCTGAGTGGCCGGGTCCTGCTCCTACTTCTTGTGTTCTTTAGATTTGAGGTGAGGATCAGATCAGCCATGAACTTATTGAATGGCGGAGCAGGCTCGAAGGGCCGATTGGCCTACTCCTGCTCCTATTTCTTATGTTCTTATTATTGTTGCTGTTGAACACTCAGTACAACTGCTACAGAGGCTTCTGGCAGGAGACTGCCCTTTACCCCTAATATACACCAGCAGTTGCCTGTATGCCTTGTGCAGCTAGACAGCTTTTTTTAAGGGGGGGTGGGATGGGGGCAGAAAAGAGGTCACCTGAGTATGGTTGGTCCTCTTGACTGACACAGCAAGTAGTTTTTCCCCATCCTGTCACCCGAATGCCCGCCTCAGTTCCGCATCCTAGCCCGGCCCCATTGAGACCTGGATAATTAGGAGTTCAAAATTATACTGAAGAAAGCAAGTGAAGAATTTTCCAATTTTCCCACCTGTTATTTGCAACTCCAGCCAACATTTAAGCCCAGTGAAGTTCAATCCCGCTGTAAGTATGGAACTGGGAGCACTTCAGAATATCAAAAGGCATTTTGGAAGGCTGGGTATATATGAGCTACTTCACTAACCCTGTGGTATCTCAAGACATCCTTTTGGAAGCAGATTTCAAAAACTTGCAAACAACTCTAAAAGAGAGCTTAAAGATATCAGATAGAGCGTTATCTATCTAATCTTTATCTATCGATTCTATCTATCTATCAATCCATCCTATCTAAACTATCATATATTCTGAAAGTGCCTATAATCACTTCTTGCCTCCATGAAAAAGCAAAACAACATAAGAACATAAGAAATAGGAGCAGGAGTAGGCCATTCAGCCATTCGAGCCTGCTCTGCCATTCAATTAGATCACGGCTGATTGTCTACCTCAACTCCACCTTCCCACACTATCCCCATATCCCTTGGTTCCCTTAGTGTTCAAAGGGGAAACATCCTCCCAGCATCTACCCTGTCAGGCCCCTTAAGAATTTTATACATTTCAGAGATCATCTCTCATTCGTCTAAACTCTAGGGAATATAGGCCTAGTCTACCCAATCTCTCCTCATAGGACAATCCCTCCATTTTCGTAAGACAATCCCCCCAAAGAGGTGCCATCCAACAACCAGTCTCAAGATTTACCACTTGGGCGGGACGGCTGTTAAACTGATTTCATTTTTGAGCCATTTTCCAGCCATGCAAAAAGAAACTACTACTATATTGAAAAAGCTTGGAAGAGCCAACACAAAAAGTTGCAACACTATTGTAAAACCCTGTCTCACCACAATCTCCCTATTCCACTGAGTTCCTGCTCTCATCCGCACCTCAGAAAGTAGATAGTAGGCAAAGGCCAGGCACCACTGTCACATCGCAGGCATAGCTTTGCCAATTAGCTAGCTCAGTAGCATTGGTTGAAGCCTGGGCTGAGGTTGCCTGCCCTCTCAACCATCATGCCTTTTGAGACCTGGGTGACCAGAGAGAAAACATACAGAATTCGTAATTTAAATGGTAACAACTGTCTGGGATAAGAATCTGATTATGAAAATTTGGAGAGGCATGCTTGTCATGTATGACTGCCAGCCAGCTATGGAAAGGGCATGCTCATCTACTGCACTACATCCCAGTCTGCACCCATCAATGGAACCCAACAGTCCCAAACAAATTGGTAACATGTGGATTATAACCAGATTCGGGACAATGATCCAACAAGATACACACATGTTTTTATTTATTTTTAGACCGATTCCCATCAGTCTAACTCGAGACCCAGATCAGTATCTGTTAGGCTTAACTGCAATCATCTTATACCAATTAATTTAGGAGGCTATGGCAGATTTTAAAAAGAAAACATATTCCTACACACTTTATAAGTATGGGGATACATAGCTGACTATAAAACTACCTGCGTAACCTTTCTTAACTGTAAAAGAATAAGCACAAATTATATATATATATTTTTAAGTACCTGTGGTTCCTTTCACTAGCAAAGTTGTGACTGTAGGTTTGCTTGAAGACACAGTGACAGGTGTAACTAGTCTGACTCCACTAACTGTTACAGGAGTCCCTCCAACTGTTCGCAGGATGGTACCAGGTGTTCCCGGTGTCTTCAGAACAACCTAGAAATTCGACAATTAAAAATGAAAGAATAACGCTTATTTTATTGATTAGGGAAATCTGATTACCTGACCAAGCAGGACAACTGGATAGCAATTAGGAGCCAGAACTGTGGCCAAATTATTCTCTCCCTAGCCTTAGAAGGTAACTAAAGCAACCCTCAATGCCACCATGACAGAGAACAAGCCAAGCCCAGACAAGGAATGTGGACCTTACTAGTCTGTCTGATTCAGCATCGCTCCACATGGTGAATCTAGCCACTGCCCATCCATACAATAATCTATTGTATTTTTCTTTGGTTAGAACAAATTTCAATTGCAAAGAAAATGAAGAATGGTCCAATGCAATGATAGCTTGGTTTGCATCTGCGTTACATACCTAGTTCCCAGATAGAAGTCAGGAACTTCCTTGCAAAGAAGGAATGAGAAAATTTATATAAAAGTATTAAACAAAAAACATACATCCACGTTGCCCTGGCTACAACTGCATACCTTCTTTCAGCCAGTTATAAAGCAATATTATACAGGCCTAGAACAGGGTTTTTTTGCCAAATCTCTCAAATAGGGAATGATGTTTATTTGCAGGAGGGAGAACTAGATTATGAGAGGGAGGACTACACCAAAGGAACAAGACTAGACTAGAATGGGGGAAAGCCTATAAAATAATGAACAAGAAAAGCAATAGTTTACTATTGCCTTGTATCTGTAGTATTTATGTCTATAATTACATGATGATTCTACAGTGTTTAGCTGCATTCACAACTCCTCCAATAATGAAGAGGCCCATGCCAGGCAACAGCAGGACCTGGACAATATCCAGGCTTTGTCAGACAAGTGGTAGGTAGCAAACGTGCCACATTAGTGCCAGACAATGACCATCTCCAACAAGAAGACTCAACCATTGCCTCCTGACCTTCAATGCCACCGCCACATCTTCCACCATCAGCCTCCTGGGGTCGCCACTGACCAGAAGCTCACCTGGACCACCCACATCAACAACGACACTCTAACTGCAGGACAGAGGCTGGGTCCTCTCTGATGAGTGGCTCACTTCCTGCCCCCTCAAAACCTCTTCACAACCTACAAGGCTCAAATCAGGAGTGTGAAAAAATAATCATCACTAGTCTGGATGGCAACAACATTCAAGAAGCTCGACAACATCCAGGACAGAGCAAGTGTGTTTAATCGTTACACTTGCCACTGGGACTCAATATCCACCCTCGCCATCACCAGTGCACTGTGGTTGCAGTATGCATTATCTGTGGGGTCCACTGCAGCAACTCACCAAGCGTATTTGGACAGTATTTCCCAGCCCTCCTTCCTCTGCCATCAACAACAACAACAACAACTTGCATTTATATAGTGCCTTGAACGCAGTAAAACGTCCCAAGGCGCTTCACAGGAGTGTTATCAGACAAACTTTGACACCGAGCCACACAAGGAGATAATAGGACAGGTGACCAAAAGCTTGGACAAAGTTAGGTTTTAAGGAGCGTCTTAAAAAGGAGGAGAGAGGGGGAAAGGTTTAAGGAAGGAATTCCATAGTTATGGCCTAGACAACCGAAGACATGGTCCCCAATGTTCCCTGTAAGGTGCGCGGCCGCGCCCTGCTCCAGGCAACACGCGCAGCCGGCTTTTCAATGTAAAAACTGCGCGTGCACGGTATTTTGAAGGGGCCGCGCAGGGCCCAAAAAAATTACAGGGAACATAGATGGCCGCCAAGAGCAGCAAGATCTTGGGAACACCATCACCTCCAATCATATACCATCCTGACACGGACGTATATCACATGGCTTCATTGCCTTTGGGTCAAAATCCTGGAATGCCCTACCCAACACTTGGGTGGGAGCAAAATGAGCACAAGCACTGCAGTTGTTCAAGGGAAAGGATGACCACCAACTTTTACGGGATAGACAACAAACGCAGCTTTGCTTGTGCCGCCTACATTCAGAGAACAAATATTTTTTAAATGTACATTATTAAGAAGAAAGGATGACGGGCTATACGGAGTTCCTCGATTACAATCAACTACATTTCATTTTGGAAATTTACTAATGAAAAGCAGATATCTGAAATGACATTGGTCAAATTGTTGCTTGACCAAATATACAATGCGGTTAGGGACCTCCGAAGGACAAAGATGTTTGTCTTTACCCACATGCCAATCTGTTCTGGGTCCACCTGCTCTTTCTCATGTCTTCCATGTCCCACTACAAATCTCTTTTTTTCTGGCATGCTTTAAGGATCTATTCCACTCCCATTTGTCCCTTTTGGCCAAGCTTTCTAATGAAATGGCTTGCAATTTAAATAGATAGCAGAGATTTCAGTTTCCAAGTGATGAAATACAATAAAATATTTTCTAATTCAAAAGTCAAAATGAAGATTATAAAAAAAAGAGTTAAGGTAGAATTGATGGGACCATTCTACTGTAACAATAAAAAAAACCTTCAAAATATTTTTTGGAAAAGGTGGAGTAATTCCATGATCCCGTGTTCCAACTGGGGAACCACGGTCACTGAAAGCATGGGTCAGAACTACAACACCGTGGCCCGATTCAAAGACTCACACTCCCTGCGAGTGTGGTGCCCTGCTGGGAGCACGGAATGTGGAATTATCCCTAATATGCTTTCAGATGGAGGCATCTTGAAGAAATAGGGGCCCGAGATGGTCATAGTGGGGGCAGGGGAAGAAGGGGACAGATATTTTCCATTATCGTTGTTAAAAGTACATTAAAATTCTTCAGGATTAAATCAAACAGGTACTACCTGCGTCACCCCAGGCTGTCCTGTGGTAAATTTTGGCACAGCTGTAATGATCTTTGCTGGAGTTCCAGTTCCTGATGTGACTACTTTTGTTGTAATGATTGTTATTGGAGATTTCATACCAGGGGATGCAGACACACCTAGAATAAAATGTATACATCACTTCGTTGAGGATTTGTAAATGACATAAGACATTCATTTTTATATGCAGTATTTAATGTTTATATTTACATAATTCCTTTCTTTGGATCATTGGCTGCCTTACATAGAACATAGAACAGTACAGCACAGTACAGGCCCTTCGGCCCTCGATGTTGTGCCGAGCGTTGTCCAAAACCAAGATCAAGCTATCCCACTCCCTATCATTCTGGTGTGCTCCATGTGCTTATCCAATAACCGCTTGAAAGTTCCTAAAGTGTCCGACTCCACTATCACAGCAGGCAGTCCATTCCACACCCCAACCACTCTCTGAGTAAAGAATCTACCTCGGACATCCCTTCTATATCTCCCCCCATGCACCTTATAGTTATGCCCCCTTGTAACAGCTACATCCACCCGAGGAAATAGTCTCTGAACATCCACTCTATCTATCCCCCTCATCATCTTATAAACCTCTATTAAGTCGCCTCTCATCCTCCTCCGCTCTAAAGAGAAAAGCCCCAACTCCCTCAATCTTTCCTCATAAGACCTCCCCCCCAAACCAGGCAGCATCCTGGTAAATCTCCTTTGTACTCTTTCCAATGCTTCCACGTCCTTCCTATAGTGAGGTGACCAGAACTGCACACAATATTCCAAATGTGGTCTCACCAAGGTCCTGTACAGTTGCAGCATAACCTCACGGTTCTTAAAGTCAAACCCCTTGTTAATAAACGCCAACACACTATAGGCCTTATTTACTGCTCTATCCACTTGAGTGGCAACCTTCAGAGATCTGTGGATATGAACCCCCAGATCCCTCTGTTCCTCCACACCCTGCCGTTGACCCTGTAATCCTTATTCAAATTTGCCCTACCAAAATGAATCACCTCGCACTTATCAGGGTTAAATTCCATCTGCCATTTTTCGGCCCAGCTCTGCATCCTATCAATGTCTCTTTGCAGCTTACAACAGCCCTCCACCTCATCCACTACTCCACCAATCTTGGTGTCATCAGCAAATTTACTGATCCACCCTTCAGTCCCCTCCTCCAAGTCATTGATAAAAATCACAAACAGCAGAGGACCCAGCACCGACCCCTGTGGCACACCGCTGGTAACTGGTCTCCAGTCCGAAAATTTTCCATCCACCACCACCCTCTGCCTTCTATGAGATAGCCAGTTACTTATCCAATCGGCCAAATTTCCCTCTATCCCACAACTCCTTACTTTCTTCATGAGCCGACCATGGGGAACCTTATCAAACGCCTTACTAAAATCCATGTATACGACATCAACTGCTCTACCTTCATCTACAC
Organism: Squalus acanthias; assembly: GCA_030390025.1. Taxonomy (NCBI): domain Eukaryota; kingdom Metazoa; phylum Chordata; class Chondrichthyes; order Squaliformes; family Squalidae; genus Squalus; species Squalus acanthias. The sequence continues at coordinate 113,674,819 of CM059435.1, forward strand.
ACTTAGTTACCTCCTCAAAGAATTCAATCAAATTTGTTAGGCAAGACTTACCCTTCACGAATCAGTGTTGACTATCCCGGATTAAGTTGCATCTTTCCAAATGGTCATAAATCCTATCCCTCAGGACCGTTTCCATTATCTTACCAACCACCGAAGTAAGACTAACCGGCCTATAATTACCAGGGTCATTCCTATTTCCTTTCTTGAAGAGAGGAACAACATTCGCCACTCTCCAGTCCTCTGGCACCATCCCCGTGGACAGTGAGGACCCAAAGATCAAAGCCAAAGGCTCTGCAATCTCCTCCCTTGCCTCCCAAAGAATCCTAGGATATATCCCATCTGGCCCAGGGGACTTATCGACCCTCATGTTCTTCAAAATTGCTAAAACATCTTCCCTCAGAACATCTACCTCCTCCAGCCTATCCACCTTTATCACACTCTCATCCTTAAAAACATGGCCCCTCTCCTCGGTGAACACTGACGAAAAGTATTCATTCATCACCTCTCCTATCTCTTCTGACTCCATGCACAAGTTCCCACTACTGTCCTTGACCGGCCCTACCCTCACCCTGGTCATTCTTTTATTTCTCACATAAGAGTAAAAAGCCTTGGGGTTTTCCTTGATCCGACCCGCCAAGGACTTCTCATGCCTCCTCCTAGCTCTCCTAAGCTCTTTTTTTAGCTCATTCCTTGCTACCTTGTACCCCTCAATCGACCCAACTGAACCTTGTTTTCTCATCCTTACATACGCTTCCTTTTTCCTCTTGACTAGACATTCAACCTCTTTTGTGAACCATGGTTCTCTCACTCGGTCATTTCCTCCCTGCCTGACAGGGACATACCTATCAAGGACACGCAGTAATTGCTCCATGAAAAAGCTCCACTTTTCGTTTGTGCCTTTCCCTGATAGTTTCTGTTCCCATCTTATGCTCCCTAATTCTTGCCTAATCGCATCATAATTACCCCTCCCCCAATTATAAACCCTTACGTTAGCCTTTTTCTTCTACTCGTGTGAATGTTTATCCAGAAAAACTAATTGTGCACAAATAAATTCTTACTCTTGTAGCTCTAACACTAACCCGAGAGTTAATAGAGTCACATACCCAAGAGATTATCAGAAAGGCACATCCCTAATAGGTCATGACACAAAAACAGGGAAGGAAGTATGGAGAGGGCAAGACTTCGACCTCAACTCCACCACCAGCTCACCACTAGGTCACGCAGTAAATAAGTTTTCATATTTCAAGAATGGACGATTTAAGGTGCAGCTAAAAAATAACGTAACCAACAATTGATTAATATGAATTATTTCCTGAGCTTTCAGGTGCAGATTTACTTTTGCCAAATCTTGGCCTGGAATTTCCTGGAACGTTTCGGCATAACTACGGTGTCAGAGCGGCGTTGCGCCAGTTTTTTTCTGCGGAAATTTGCACATAAATGATTTATGCCGGTTTTACACGGAAACATTGCTACATGAGAATTTCCTCGATTGTTTACAGCAGTTCATAAACTGTCTGCTGCTCATTTACATAGTTCCACCTCGGGTGAAAGACCAGCTTATGCGAGTTTCCTGGATTTACGCGAATAATGAACTGGCGTAGATCTACGGCCAAATATTTAGTCGCGTCATGGCCAATGTTCCCTTTAATTTTTTTTGGGGTGAGTGGCCCCTTTAAGGGGCTGGGCAGCCCATTCAAAATACCACATGCGCGGTTTTTCCAATTTAAAAGCCAGTAAGCCAGCTGCACGGGAGCTGCGTGGCTGTGCAGCTTAAAGGGAACATTGGTCACAGCGTAGGTGAGATCTCTGGAGTTTGATAGTGATTTTCTTTGTCTTTTTTTTGTTGACTTTTTCTTACCGAGCTCTGCACTATTCTTAACCAAAGTGCTGTCTTCTCAGTGCACCCGAAAATTTTTGGGCCTCCGTCGCCCCCCCTCCAGCAGCTGGAATGGCCTTCCCAATGGGAATACCCTTGTTCTGCATAATAATGGTGGAGGAAGAGGAGCAGCAGAGGCAAGAGGCTCCGAGAGTGAGGCACCATGGCAGATGACAGCAGCTCACTCGCTGTTAGGAACAGGAGTAGGCCATTCAGCCACTCGAGCCTGTAGCGCCATTCAGTTAAGATCATGGCTGGTCTGTACCCTAACTCCATCCACCCGCCTTGGCTCCATATCCCTTAATGCCCTTGACCATCAAAAATCTAGCGGTCTCAGATTTAGCATCTACTGCTTTTTGAGGGAGAGAGTGCCAGACTTCTACCATCCTTTGAGTGAAGTAGTGTTTCCTAACTTTTCTCCTGAATGGCCTGGCCCTGATTTTAAGGTTATGTCCCCTTGTCCTAGACTCTCCCACCAGCGGAAAAAAGTTTCTCTCTATTACCCCTACTGGCGGCGCTTGTTTTACGCCAATTTCTATGTTCTGGCGGAAGCAAATAAGATTCACAGGGAAATTGGGCATTAAGGTCCTGTCAGCAAGATCGGTGCAGAAGCTGGTGTAAATTTCGTGTAATTTCTGCTCAAGTACGAGACAGGAATTTCCAGGCCTTCACTTCATAACAAGAATCCAATAAGGGAACAGTTCAGCAAAAAAAACAACAGCTGGTTCTGCAACTGATTTGCACTTTCTTTTGGCCTTCTGTACTTTAAATATTCCAACTGGATTGTGGAAATAAACCACTTGACAAGACGTAATACATCAAACGAATTTACCATTTTTGAATCAATGGCTTGAAGTGTCTGTAGACTTTTAGAAAACACAGCTGCCATCAACCACAAAACTTCGCATGGATGGTGGTTCAGCCTGTTCGCCTACTGCTGTACTGCACTGGTAAAAACTACACTTTCAACAGTGAAAAGCTGGCATACCAGTTTAAAAAAAACCTAGATACGTTGTTTTACACTATTGCACAAAGTCAAAATTACCCCCAGTGAGACTCCTTGTTGGGAGCAGTGTCACTGAAAATTCACCATCATACTTCACAATAGATCATAGTACTTTTAATGCACCCGTCACCAGTCCCAGAGCAGTAGTTAATGCTACAACAGTCTGATATTCATTTTCACATATCTAGTCACAAGAGCTTTTACCTGGTCTGAAAGGCTAACTTTAGCAGAGAGATAATCATGGTAATTGATGTATACTTATCCCTACTTCAACCCTATGCTTCATTCACTTTTAACACAGCTCCATTTACAAGGCTGCTCCTCATGGAATGTTAAAAGAGTAGCCATTTCAGTGGAGATGTCGTCCTAGGATCATGGTAGAATGGGGATTCCCTTGTAGCATATTTGCTTTACAGTATCAAAATTAGACTTGTATATCATTGCCAGTCCACTTAAATGCCAGTTCCTCCTTCTTTATGAACTAACAAAGATGCAGTGGGAAATAACCTGGAAAAGGGCTATTTGGAGACAACCAATAAAACAAGAACCACCAATAAGATTCTGTGGAATGACTGCATTGCTAGGGATTCCTCTTGCCACACCCTAAGCTTGATGACATGCAGCTTTCCCTGTGTCGTACTCACTTTTACAGGGTTTCCATGTGGAAGCCATGTAAATCATAGCACAGAAGGAGACCATTCGGCCCTTTGAGTCTGTGCCAGCTCTTTCGAAGAGCAATCCAGTTAGTCCCACTCCCCCGCTCTTTCCCCATATCCCTGCAATTTTTCCTCCTTCAAGTATTTATCAGATTCCCTTTTGAAGGCTACTATTGAAGCTGTATCCACCACCCTATCAGGCAAGGCATTCCAAATCCTAATTATTCGTTGCGTAAAAAAGTTTTTCCTCATGTCGCCTCTGGCTCTTTTGCCAATCACATTAAATCTGTGCCCTCTGGTTACTGACCTTGCATCAATTGGAAATAGTTTCTCTTTATTTACTCTTTCTAAACTCGTCATGATTTTAAACACCTCCATCTCCTCTTTGCCTTCTCTGCTCCAAGGAGAACAACCGCAGTTTCTCCAGTCTAACCACCGCAGTTTCTCCAGTCTAACCACGTAACTGTAATCCCTCATCCCTGGAACCATTCCAGTAAATTTCTTCTGTACCCTCTCCAAAGCCTTCACATCCCTCCTAAAGTGCGGTGCCCAGAATTGGACACAATACTCCAGCTGGGGCCGAACTAGTCTTTTATATGGGTTTAGCATAACTTTTTTTTATTTACTCATTCAGGGGATGTGGGTGTTATTGCACATCACAACTTCCTGGCTTTTATACTCCATGGAGGGATTTTTTACTTACTGATGCGCTGGGAGTGGGGAGAGGGCATCTTGTGTCATTGACCGGTTCCCCGCCCGGAAGTCAGCCTGATCGACAGGCTTGGTTTCCAGTCGGGTGGAGAATGCTTATAGTATTAAACATATACCAAAATACTTGCTCAGTGGGATCCTTACAATTAACTCCAGTTAATACTTCTGATAGTGAAAAATAATTTTCAACTCCCGTTCCCCCCCCCCCCCACCCCACCCCATCTAGTTTACACTGACTGTGTCTTCACTTTGTTTCAATATGCAATCTTACAGAAGACAATAAGCACAAGAATCACAAATAATTGGACCTTTTATATATCCAAAGAATTAATGTAAGTAGCAGGTTTTTAAAAAAAAAATTAATTTAAACAAAAAACAATCCCAGCTGAACAGAGATCAAATCAGAAGTGAATATGCGTCCACTTCTCATACACACAAATATTCATGAAATGTAAGCTGGAAACCTAGAAAACTTTTAATTCCATCCTGTTACAAAGTATTTACAGCACAGAAACGGGCCATTTGGCCCAACAGGTCCATGCCAGTGTTTATGCTCCACATGAGCCTCCTCCCAGCTTTCTTCATCTCACCCTATCAGCATATCCCTCTATTCCTTTCTCTCTCATGTTTATCCAGCTTCCCCTTAAATGCATCTTTGCTATTCGCCGCAACCACTCCCTGTGGGAGCGAGTTCCACATTCTCACCACTCTCTGGGTAAAGAGGTTTCTCCTGAATTCATTATTGGATTTATCAGTGACTATCTGATATTTATGGCCCCTAGTTCTGATCTCCCCCACAAGTGGAAACATCTTCTCTACGTCTACCCGATCAAATCCTTTAAAACCTTAAAGACTTCTATCAGGTCACCCCTCAGGCTTCTCTTTTCTAGAGAAAAAGGCCCCCGCCTGTTCAATTTTTCATGATAGGTATAACCTCTCAGTTCTGGCATCATTCTAGTAAACCATTTTGTACCTTCTCCAGTGCCTCTATGTCCTTTTTATAATATGGAGACCAAAACTGTTCACAATACTCAAAGTGGGGTCTAACCAAGGTTCTATATAAGTTTAACATAACTTCTCCGCTTTTTCAATTCTATCCCTCTAAAAATGAACCCCAGTGCTTTGTTTGCTTTTGTCGTGGCCTTATTAATCACTTTTAGTGATTTGTATATCAAGTATCCCCAGATCCCTCTGTTCCTCTACCCCATTTAGACACTTATTTTCCAAGGAGTAGGTGGCCTTCTGTACCTGTTACGTTGGGCTGAGCCATCAGTGCTGAAACAGGGATGGTTTTTATGATGGTGGTTGCTCCAGGTTTGCTGCCGGTCGGCGAGACACTGCCAAGACCCAGGATCGTTTGCTTCGTACCTATTCCACCAGCTTGCGAGGTTGTGATTATTGTTGCTGGCTTACCATCCGCCGCCGTTACAAGTCTCACTATAGTTCCTGGAGGAAAGGGACCCTTTGCCTTCAGATTTGTTAAAAACAAATCAGAATATTTGACAAAAGGGAAACAGTAAAATAAAATATAAAAGCTGCGGAAGACACATACCAGAAACAATTATTTCATTATTTTCTAACACTTTGATATGTATATTTAAGAAAATACATCATCTAATTCATAATATGGCTCCTGCAAAAAACACTAAAAAAACTCAAACTAGTTTAAAACAGCAGGGATGACCAGCTGCGATTTTTCAGAATCAATTTGTGCCTATGCTGTGATATTGAAACATGTAATATTTTTAGTGTGTGTCTATTGAGCAAACACACACTGTAGGTAGGCAGGCAATAGGACAGAACAGCAGGTCACAGAAGCAAGCCAATGCAATGTGAAATATCATAACGATCCTACCACTGAGCCTGCATGTATGCAAATCTCTCTGCACATATTTTCCTTGCATCCCAATCAACGTGCCCGCTAAGCTGCGCGGCCGTGCAGCGGTCTGGAGGTCCCGCGCAGGCCGCTCGCTGGCTTTTCAATGGAAATAACTGCACATGCGCGAAAATTTGAATGGGCCGTGCAGACAGTTAAAGGGACTGAGCACGAATAAAAAATTACAGGGAACACGGATCTCAATTTGTTCTTGCTGTATTCATTCTATTCTGGTTCTATGCAATGTTTGAAACAAGTTTTTTCCATGTCCTTTACATAAAAGTTTGCATTCTATTCTCTGGCTGTACATTTATGAATTTCAAAAAAAAAATCAATTACAGGAAACTCTTTATTAACCGGCACCGATGGGACCGACGTGGTGCCGGTTAATCAAAAAGTCCAGATAATGGAGAGTTATATCTCCCAACGTACGAGAGCCCCGTACACATTGACATGCGCCTGCATTCGGAGCTCCGTCTCCCCGGGGACCGCCAGCTGACCATCTGTCGTGTCCGCTGCCTACCCGGGCTGCACATTCCCCTCCCAATCTACACGCTCCGATACAAGGCAAACGCTTCGGGGGTTTTTTTTTAAAGTTAATTTTAAACGAGAGATGAAGGAAAACCCCGGTTACCTACTCAAGAATTTTGCCGGTTAAGAGAGATTTCCGGATATTTGGGTGCCGGTTAATAAAGAGTTTCCTGTATTTATTCTTATGAGGGGCAGAATAATCACCTTAATGCTATTGATATTGGTCCTATTTTTAAAATGATCACCAGTTAAGTGATGTGAGCCTCAGCAAAATGCTTTAAAAAGACGACTCGGGAATTAATCTCAACTGCTACAGAGCTATCTGTGTTGGAAAATGTCGAAGTGCTAAAACACTATTATAGTTTCTCTGCATCTACTCTATCGAATCCTTTTAAGCACCTCAATTAGATCACCCCTCAACCTTGTAAGCTAAAGGGAATACAACCCAAGTTTATGCAACCTGTCCTCATAATTTAACCCTTTAAGTCCCAGTATCATTCTGGTAACCCTGCGCTGTACCCTCCTACAAGGCCAATATATCCTTCCCGAGGTGCAGTGCCCAGAACGGAATGCACTACTCCAGATGGGGTCTCACCAAGGCTCTGTACAACTGAAGCATCACTTCCTTGCCTTTGCATTACAACCTTCTTTAGCCGTTTTGATTACTTTATGTACCAGCTTTAAGTGATTTGTGTACCTGGACACCCAAATCCCATGGCTCAACAAAACAATTACATATAAACTATTAAACAGACATCTAGTTGGTTTTTATTTCTTTCATTAAAGTGTATGAAAGAGATTGAAACACTAAATATAAAAATAGCAAAAAAAAACAAGTTTAAAACAAACTACATTTCGGACTGAAGATAAAACTGCATAAACACGACTATAACCGTCACAGTTGTTTAAATATTCTCTAAATTTGATACTTCCGTAATCACTTGTAAACACAAGTTCCATTTGACAATTATGGTACTACTTTATATAATTCTTTTTAACAACTTAAAAATACAAATATCAGTTTTTGTTAGTAACACCACTAAAAACTGTTCTATGTTCTGAAACTTGTTTTCCTGTATTCGAAGGATGCCATTGAGAGACTGGTGCTACAGCATGAAATGCACAGCCAACAGATACGAGTTGCACGGTCATTGAACCTCACTGCATGTAGTACTCTTCCCAGCAATAAAGGAGGTCCGCACACAAATGCAAGCAATGCTTCGCTCCCAAGTTGGTTAATTTTTAATGTTGGGAGAGCATCAACCGAAGTGCTAGCTCTGTCCAAACTCTTCAATTATTTAAAAGTAAGTTTATAAAGTGCCCAACAACACATCGATACAAACTCAATTTGTGTAACCCGAGAGTCAGTTCTTCACCTAGCGGTCAAGTACGCTGACAGAAGGTAGCGCAAGACCCTCTCTAGTAGCTGGTCTCCCACATGTGGGGTACACACCCAGTGTTGTACATACAACTCCAGTGTGGTGTGAAGTCAAGTTTTAAAGTGTCCCAGTCACAAGTTAAACTGCTGGCCTTGAACAACATTTGAATTTGACTATTCATGCAGTGCAAGTTTTTCTGTTTAGTCCTCAAATGCTTGCCGAAGCACTCTGCTATCATACAGTGCCTAATCTTGAGGGGATAAAGGAAGAGAGAACTGGCATAATCTGTTCCAACCTGCAAAGACCGACCATTTGCTAAAATATGGTGGGGCACTGACAACAGCCACAGAAAAGTCTGTGGCACAAACTATGTCACCTGAAACATGGCAGCAAGAAGAAGCAGTGAGGAATAGTAAAATAAAAAAGGCAAAGCGGAACAGTAAACTACTAAAATAGTGCTTATCTATGAAAAGTAAATTGCTAATGATGCTGCTTTTAAATTGAAGATGGTGATGGGTCTGGGAAGACTTCAGAAACTCGCTCCAGAGCCATAGTGGCCATAGCCTGCAACGATATTGTGATGGTTGATATCGCAAAATTAAATGGGAAATGTTGACCAGCTAATTTACAATGGTACATGCCGACACAAAAGTGTGGCCAAAAACTGTGACAACAGAAAGTAAGGTTTGTAGACAGGAAGTGCACACCCTATGCAACATTTTTAATAATACGTAGGTATGGATCCACAAATTTTCTATAAATATAAAAGCACACGAGCCTGGAAATTACTGTTGGCGGTACTAGGGGGATAACTTAGCACGGTCGCGACATTCTTCCGTCCGCTACTGTAATGGAGACATTAATCAGCTAATAACATCAGCCACAGTCATTTCTAGGCTATGATTTGTGAAAATTTAATATTACATACCTGAATGAACTGTGCTAAAGAGCCAGCAGTGGCCTGGCCAGTGATTGCGCCACTTTGTACAGGAGCTGTCTGAACAAGAGTCATCATTTTCCCCAGATTGGAGATCTAAACAGAACAAATTTCAATTGAACACACAAAGTCAACAACAATAGCAACTAGCACTTATATAAAGCCTTCAAGGCAGAAAATATCCCATGGTGCTTTACAGAGGGAGATTAAAAAAAAAAGGATTAAAGGAATGGACAACAAGCCATGTGGCAAGAGTTAGGAGAGGTGACCAACAACATGGTTGAAAAAATAGATGTTGAGGCTTTTAAAGGAGAGGACAGTGGAGAGGCTGATGGGTTTAGGGAAGGAATTTGAGACGGTGGGGCCGAGGAGGCCCTAAACGTACATATTCATGCTAAAAGAATCTCGGACTGTGCTAAGAAAATTTTCTTAAAAGTTGTGCTTAAAGGTACACATACACAATTTTTGTGGGAGCACATGGCAATTGATGCTAGATCAATTGTTAATTTTAAGTCTGAGATTGATAGATTTTTCTTAACCAAAGGTATTAAGAGATATGGGCCAAAGGCGGGTATATGGAGTAAGGATACAGATCAGCCATGATCTCACTGAATGGCGGAACAGGCTCGAGGGGCGAAATGGCCTCCTCCTGTTCCTATGCTCCTACGTTCCTTCTACAAACCCCCGGCCCGACATACAAACATACACAAAAAAAGCTAGACAGGCACGTTTTGCTAAATTAACTTTATGATTACGCATCAGACCGTACGCAAGTAATGTTAACCTATATACAAGCCAGCAAAGCAAGGTGGTGATTGTTACCAAAGTCCATCTCGCTTTCTCCAAGAAGTTAGTAACCTCAAACATATGAAACAAATTGTTCCTGCTATATAAATTTTCATAGCTTAGTAAAAATATAACAAATTTTAAAACTTAGCAAAATGTAACTCAGGATGTATAAAGGCATGCATGCCCAATTTAAAAAAAATCGGATTTCTTTTACAAGATTGTCACTCCACGTTTCATCACATAATACACCAGTTAACAAAATGAAAAAGGGACCTAATCCTGAGGCCTCTGCTAATGTTGCTCTGTAATGAGCTATTAAGAAGTGCAAAAGAATGACCCAAGGTTAACTCTTCCTCTAATTTTCCCTCCGCTCTCCTCACCTCCTCCGGAGGAACAGCAGAGATCAGTAATTCACTGTGTGGGAAATTTCAAGCAGTTGTATGTGCCCTACCACTTTGTTACATAGGAGCCCAGTTGGTTTAATAAGCAAAACTGAACAAGAAATGTTGGTGCAAAAGCACAGCCAAAATTTGTGACAACTTGGGCACCTACGCCAGAGGAACAATGAGGAGACTGAGGGCTACCAAGACCAAAAGTTCCTGCGCCCCATGGCCTACCAGGCATCCATCATCATACTGGAGGCTTGTGTGCATGCCAGCCTCCATCCCAGCATGTCTGGGCTGAGATCAAGGCCTGGACCCCAAAGATGAGGGGATTTTTTTTCTCAGAATGCAAGGACAAGCCCCTCTCTGAAATTTTGTTTTTGGAGGGGTGGGGCTGGGAGGTGAGGGGGGGGGGGGGGGGGGGAGAGCGCGTCTGGCACTAACCACCCGCCCCCACCCCTCACAGTTAGCCACTTACACTGCACTATGCAGTCTCTGGCAGATGCACAAGGCTCAAAAAGACCATTTTTTGTGGCCCTGAGAAATGTGATAGGGTCAGTAGCAGTGGCCAGGTACACATTTTCAGGCCCTCAGGGGTAGATTTTCAACTTGCCATTCAGGTGTAAAACTGGCGTTTTTTTTCAATAATGGGATCAGCTGCCCATTATAGAAACCACCCGATTTACATTTCTATTGCCCTCTATAACGGGCGGCCGAGCCGCAACGCCAGCTTAACACCCGAGCGGCAAGTTGAAAATCCGCCCCTCGGCGTCCAATGAGGAGAAATCACCTCGAGGTTTCATTAAAACGTCAGCACAAGTCTGACATGCAAAGCCATCCCAATATAATTTTGAAGTGCTAATTACCAGGGAGCCTCCACCGCCAACTTGAATTGGGCTTTTGACAAGTGTGAATGTTTTGGTGACACCGCCCACGACAGTGGTGACGACTTGAGCCTGTTGAGCCACAGTCAATGCACCAGATTTATGTACGGTTATAATAGGCCGGGATGAAGCAGAACCAAGCGAGCCAGACGACGTCGCCACTTGTGCAGCTGCTGTCTTCAGCATTGTTGTGGCCGGCGTGTTCACCTGCACGATATAGAAACACTTTCACACATCTATTGCAGAATAAAGATACATTTTTACGTTCTGCTTTCTCACAAATCTATCTACCACAACTCATTGACAAAGAACATCTACTTCACAGTTAAGTACTACAAGCTTCTCTCATGCACATTAAAAGAAAAATTCACTTTGGTTTGTCTTCACTTCATAGAAATCACAATTCCTGCACACTGTCTATCCTACAATAGTGAAACATATATCTGGAAAACTGCATTTTGGGACTTGTAACAAGAAATAATCTCTCCATTACAGCTGTGGCTCAGTTGGTAGCACCCTCGCCTCTGAGTCAGAAGGTTGTGGGTTCAAGTCCCACTCCAGAGACTGGAGCACAAAAATCTAGGCTGACACTCCAGTGCAGTGCTGAGGGAGAGCTGCCGTCTTTCAGATGAGATGTTAAACCGAGGCCCTGTCTGCTCTCTCAGGTGGACGTAAATTATCTGGTCATTATTACATTGCTGTTTGTGGGAGCTTGCTGTGCGCTAATTGGCTGCTACATTTCCTACATTACAACAGTGACTATACTTCAAAAGTACTTCATTGGCTGTAAAGTGCTTTGGGACGTCCGATGGTCATGAAAGGCTCTATATAAATGCAAGTCTTTCTTTTTATTACAAATAAACGGTAATGGTTTAGTCGTGAACACAATATCCTCTCAAGGACTCCAAATTCCACGCTGTTGTGTTACGGAGAAATTCAGATAGCAATAGTGCAATCTTTCACCAATGAGGTGCTGATGATTCCCCCCACATGCAATTCATTCTGGCTAAATTCTAATTTGTAGTTAGACTATTAAAATTCAAGAGAATATTTTTGCTCATTCACTTAAAAAAATTATTTGCTATCCAACATTCTATGTTCCTTTTGAGCAAGCACTTCTAAGCTGGCTAAACGGAGTTAAACATACTTAGAAAGCACTGTAGCATTAAGAAAGTACAGCCTCCCTCTGCTGGTGAAAACACCCAGCAACATTCAGGTCAGAGGATTTTATTCACAAGCAACAAAGTGACATTGAAAAAGGGGAAAAGGAGTGAGAATTTTCCTGCTAAATGGGAAAGAAAGGAAGAAACATCCTGTGTTATTCAATCTACAATTCCATACCAATACCTAGAACAAGCAAACCTTCTTGTTACCTCAACCCCATTCCCACTTAACTCCTGATCACCCAATTTCTCTTCCTGCCCCCCCTTTTAGGCATTACTGTAAATAATTCCCTTTCCTTGCGGACTGTCCTGCTACCTTTCAAAACTGCCTTCATCACACCCCTCACCTATGATCCCTTTTGTCCTTGTAAACTACCATCCCACCAATATATTCTCATTTGTCTGGTGGCTTTCTGTTCTGTGTTATCATTCTGGAGAGCTCTTCTGACTGGGAACTGTATTGCTCCATTCACATCATACATTAATGATCTGGATAAGGGAACTAAATGTAATATCTCCAGGTTGGGTGAGTGATCATAATATAATAGAATTCTTCATTAGGATGGAGAGTGAAGTAGTTGAATCAGAGACTAGGGTCCTGAATTTAAATAAAGGAAACTACGATGGTATGAGGCGCGAATTGGGTAGGATTGATTGGGGAATGTCACTCAAAGGGTTGACGGTGGATAGACAATGGCAAACATTCAAAGACTGCATGGATGAACTACAGAATTTGTTCATCCCAGTGCGGCATAAGAATAAAACAAAAAGGGTGACTCAACCGTGGCTAACAAGGGAAATTAGGGATAGCATAAGATCCAAGGAGAGGGCATATAAATTGGCCAGAAAAAGCGGTAACCCTGAGGATTGGGAGCAGTTTAGGATTCAACAAAGGAGGACAAAGGGATTAATTAAGAAGGGGAAAATAGAATATGAAAGTAAGCTTGCAGGGAACATAAAAACTGACTGTAAGAGCTTTTATAGATATGTGAAGAGAAAAAGATTAGTGAAATCAAGTGTAGGTCCCTTGCAGTCAGAAGCGGGGGAAGTTATAATGGGGAACAAAGAAATGGCAGACCAATTAAATGCATATTTTGGTTCTGCCTTCACAAAGGAGGACACAAATAACCTCCCAGAGATGTTGCAGAACATACGGTCTGATGAAAGGGAGGAACTGAAAGAAATCAGTATTTGCAGGGAAATGGTGTTAGGGAAATTGACGGGATTGAAGGCCGATAAATCCCCAGGGCCTGATAATCTACATCCTAGGGTTCTTAAGGAAGTGGCCCTAGAAATAGTAGATGCATTGCTGATCATCTTCCAACATTCGATGGAATCTGGAACTGTACCCATGGATTGGAGGGTAGCTAATGTTACCCCACTATTCAAAAAGGGTGGTAGAGAGAAAGCGGGGAATTACAGACCGGTAAGCCTGACATCGGTAGTGGGGAAAATGCTAGAGTCCATTATAAAGGATGTAATAGCTGAGCACTTGAAAAACAGCGACAGGATCGGACAAAGTCAACATGGATTTACAAAAGGTAAATCGTGCTTGACTAATCTACTGGAATTTTTTGAGGATGTAACTGGGAAAATAGATAAGGGAGAACCAGTAGATGTGGTGTATTTGGACTTTCAAAAGGCTTTCGATAAGGTCCCGCATAAGAGATTAGCGTGTAAAGTTAAGGCACATGGGATTGGGGGCAAGGTATTGACTTGGATAGAGAACTGGTTGGCGGACAGAAAGCAGAGAGTAGGAATTAATGGGTCTTTTTCCGAGTGGCAGGCAGTGACTAGTGGGGTACCGCATGGATCGGTCCTTGGACCCCAGCTATTCACAATATACATTAATGATCTAGATAAGGGAACTAAATGTAATATCTCCAAGTTTGCAGATGACACAAAGCTGGGTGGGCGTGTGTGCTGCGAGGAGGATACCGAGAAACTCCAGGATGATTTGGACAGGTTGGGTGAGTGGGCAGAAGCGTGGCAGATGCAATATAATGTGGATAAATGCGAGGTTATCCACTTTGTTGTCAAAAACAGAAAGGCAGACTATTATCTAAATGGCAATAGATTGGGAGAAGGGGAAGTGCAACGAGACCTGGGTGTCCTTGTGCACCAGTCGCTGAAGGTAAGCATGCAGGTGCAGCAGGCGGTGAAGAAGGCAAATGGTATGTTGGCCTTCATAGCGAAAGGGTTTGAGTATAGGAACAGGGATGTCCTGCTGCAGTTGTACAGGGCCTTGGTGAGACCACACCTTGAGTACTGTGTTCAGTTTTGGTCGCCTTATCTGAGGAAGGATGTTCTTGCCATGGAAGGAGTTCAGCGAAGATTCACAAGGCTGATACCTGGGATGGCAGGAATGACATATGAGGAGAGATTGGGTCGATTGGGCTTATACTCACTGGAGTATAGAAGAATGAGAGGGGATCTCATCGAAACATATAAAATTCTGACAGGTCTGGACAAACTAGATGCAGGAAGAATGTTCCCGATGGTCGGAGAGTCCAGAACCAGGGGTCATAATCTAAGGATAAGGGGTAAGCCATTTAGGACAGAAATGAGGAAGAATTTCTTCACCCAGAGAGTGGTGAACCTGTGGAATTCTCTACCACAAAAGGTAGTTGAGGCCAAGTCATTAAATATATTCAAGAATGAGTTAGATATATTTCTTAAAGATAAAGGTATCAAGGGATATGGGGAGAAGGCAGGTACAGGGTACTGAGTTTGGATGATCAGCCATGATCTCATTGAATGGCGGAGCAGGCTCGAGGGGCCGAATGGCCTACTCCTGCTCCTATCTTCTATGTTTCTATAGACAATGTCCCCCATAAGCTGCACTGCCTCCTGCGCGGCCTGCCTCCCCCAATATGCGGCCCATTCAAATTTTTGCGCAGGCGCAGTATCTACAATGTAAAAGCCGGTGAGTGGCCTGCGCGGGACCTTGCAGATTGCTACGCAGCTTAGCAGGAACACTGATCATAGAATGATTCGGCTCATCGTGCCGGCTCTTTGGTAGAGCTATCCAATTAGTCCCACTCTCCTGCTCTTTCCCCATAGCTCTGTAATTTTTTTCCCTTCTCAAGGGATAAGGATCCAAGTTGGGTAAATGGAGTTACGGTGCGGATCAGCCCTGATCTGGTTGAATGGAGGATCAGGCTTGAGGGGCCGAATGGCCTACTCCTGTCCCCATGTCTCCCAGGGCCAGAGGGCGCGAGCAAAAACCGGGAGAGTAGCACGAGGATGCTGGGGACCCAAGGATATGTTGGGTGAATCCGGTATATTCAATGTCAGTCGCACGCAGTTTGCTTACCCTCTTAGCTGCCGTTGAACATCAGTTTTCCATGTTAGAAAACTTTACGTTGCGGTGCACCACAATGCAGCACCAATGCATAGAGCCACAAACATGATAGAGGGAAGGTCTGGTCACCAACTCTGCTGAGCTCTAACTTGTGCCACATTGCTATAGCGTGGCACTAAGCAGAGACCAGGTACCTCCCAACAGAGAGACCGAAAATCAATTGGGAGTTTACCCGCAAATAATTAGTTTGAAAGAATTAGAATAGATAGAATTATAAAATAGAAAAAAAACTTGCATTTCTATAGCGCCTTTCATGACCACCGGACGTCTCAAAGCACTTTACAGCCAATTAAGTACTTTTGGGATTTTGTTATGCTAAAGGCGCTATATAAATATAAGTTGTTGTTGAAGTGTAGTCACTGTTTTAATGTAGGAAACCCGGCAGCCAATTTGTGCACAGCAAGCTCCCACAAACAGCAATGTGATAATGACCAGATAATCGAAATAGTGCCATGGGATCCTTTACGTCCACCTGAGAGAGCAGACGGGGCCTCAGTTTA
Organism: Squalus acanthias; assembly: GCA_030390025.1. Classification (NCBI taxonomy): domain Eukaryota; kingdom Metazoa; phylum Chordata; class Chondrichthyes; order Squaliformes; family Squalidae; genus Squalus; species Squalus acanthias. The sequence goes on from CM059435.1 coordinate 113,690,874, forward strand.
ACATCTTATCCGAATGACGGCACCTCCGACAGTGCAGCACTCCCTCAGCACTGCACTCGAGTGTCAGCCTAGATTTCTCAAGTGTCTGGAGTGGGACTTGAACCCACAACCTTCTGACTCAGAGGCAAGAGTGCTACCCACTGAGCCACAGCTGACACTTGCTATTGATTGAACAGTACAGGGTAATAAACCTCCTCCTTTCTCCCAAAAATTACTCTCGCTTCCCTACACCTGGAGTACTGTGCACAGTTTTTGGTCTCCTTATCTAAGGAAGAATATACTTGCTTTGGAGGCGGTGCAACGAAGGTTCACTAGATTGATTCCTGGGATGAGAGGTCTGTCCTATGATGAGAGATTGTGTAGAATGGGCCTATACTCTCTGGAGTTTAGAAGAATGAGAGAGGATCTCATTGAAACATACAAGATTCTGAGGGGGATTGACAGGGTAAATGCTGAGAGGTTGTTTCCCCTGGCTGGAGTGTCTAGAACTAGGGGGCATAGTCTCAGGATAAGGGGTAGGCCATTTAAGACTGAAATGAGGAGGAATTTCTTCACTCAGAGGGTTGTGAATCTTTGGAATTCTCTGCCCCAGAGGGCTGTGAATGCTGAGTCTTTGAGTATATTCAAGGCTGAGATAGATAGATTTTTGGACTCTAGGGGAATCAAGGGATATGGAGATCGGGCGGGAAAGTGGAGTTGAGGTCGATGATCAGCCATGATCTTATTGAATGGCGGAGCAGGCTCGAGGAGCCTTATGGCCTACTCCTGCCCATATTTCTTATGTTCTTATGTTCATCTCCCCATTTCGAATTTACCACTGCTATAAAAAATTATCTATAACAGAATGTCTTTGCTCCATTATTTACTACACTTGCATTTCCTTTGCAAAGTACTTCATGCCTCATGATTAAAATGAACTAATATGATTCAACTAGTAAATAAAAGAGGGAGAGAGAGAAAAGATTACTCACACTTACTACGGAGGGAACAGCGTTAGTAGTGCTTTGAGCCGGGACAACTAGACGGACTCCAGCAGGTAAGGAAGAAACTGCAGCTTTAACTGTCTGTACAGCTTGCTGGGAGACTGTAACCAGCTGGGCAGCTGCCGAAGACATCCCGGACACCTGAGCAGCAGAGACTTGCATTGCAGTCACTGCACCTTTACAGAATACAAAATAGAAATATGCAAAGTACTGTATAAACTAAAAAACCTGAATCATCATTTGAAATAAATGTACATTTCTCAGTTAGGAATGTTGTAATATTAAAATTACAGAAGAAAAATGTGCTACCCTCAGGTTAGAGGGGTCTTGCTTGCAATTGGAATAATCTTCATTCATTCGATTACCAAATGCTCTAATTTATATCACAGATAAAATTAATTAAAAATAGGTCCAAATTAAAGAAAATGGACCACTTTTAAATATAGTCTACTCCTGTTAATTTGAAGTTAATTTTTGCTGAGAAAAAGATTAAATTATCCAGTAGTTCAAATTAAACAATTCTAATAAAACAACACGGGAAAACCACTATTTCAATTCAAATTAACAGATCATTTGAATAAAGAGGAGACTGTAATATAAACAAAGAATTGGAAGATAAACATATGTGGCCTAACATTTTCATAAGAACAGTTTCATTATTATGGCGTGCTCTCAGCTACAAAAACAGAGACATGTACAGTTCCTCCCCACAGCCCATGAAGTATCTACAGTCCTAGTATTTTGTGAAATTGTGACATAGTATTACATAGTATTAACAGCACAGAAACAGGCCATTCGGCCCAACAGGTCCATGTCTGTGTTTATGCTCCACTCGAGCCTCCTCCCACCTGACTTCATCTCACCCCATCAAACATATCCTTTTATTCCTTTTTCCCCTCATGTGTTTATCTAGCTTTCCGTTAAATGGATCTATGCTAGTCGCCTCAACTACTCCTTGTGGTAGCGAGTTCCACATTCTAACTACTCCCTGAATTCCCTATTGGATTTATTAGCGACTACCTTATATTTATGGTCCCTAGTTCTGGTCTCCCCCCGCCAAGTGGAAACATCTTCTCTGTGTCTACCCTATCAAACCCTTGCATAATCTTAAAGACCTCAATCAGGCCACCCCTCAAGGACGTATTGTCAAAAATAAACAAATTCTTCCCTTTCTCAGTTCACTTACGAATCATAAATGAATGGTTTCAAGCAAATGGAGAGCAATCCTTTCCATAGCCTAACATATACTCCAAAAGCTTTGGCAAGACTAATATAGCCAAAATCCTCTGCAATTCAAAATGCTTTTGAATCAAACAGGTTAATCTCAATTACAAATACTGATACACAGACCAGTTCTTCACTATTGAGTCCCATCAGATTTTACTACCAGCGACGACAGTAGGGAAAGCCACTGGAGGAGTCAGTGGTGCATCAATCCAATGCCATGGACAGAGCTTCATGCCCACGATAATTAGCTTACAACCTCTGTCTGGCTATTGCGGCCAGTGGTGTGGGGAGGTGGGCAGTGTGTGTGGGCGAAGACATTAGACAGAGACAAACAGGAAAACAAGTAAAATCAAGCAGTGAATGTGCACTTCAGAGTGGCTGGGTACAGAGCTATGCTAGTAAAGGAATGGTATACCTGCCTGTATACATTTAGCTAAGAAATAATATGTAACCCGGGTACAACCTAAAAGAGGAAAATTACTCCAAAATAATAGTCTAATGCATTTAAAAATCAATGTTCAATAAATAGCTCTCAAAAGCTGCCACACTAAAATATACCTTGCTCCAGGGGAGAAACATTCTTAAGAGATTATAATTCATAGAGTTCCAATGTTTGTAAATACAAGCCTTTAAATATATTCTGTTGTACAACTGGAACACGAAACACAGGAAGCCAAAGCTTTCAAATGACGACAACTGAAATAGTTGTTAAAAATACTGCGGCTTACCTGTCATTCCAGGAACCAGCATACCAGTGGGAGAAGCTACTTTAGGAACAGGCAGTGGTGAATGCAGTGGAGTGACAGGAGAAGCAGGCGTAGGAGAAATAGGGCTGCATGGAGTCTTCTGTGGCAGTGAAGTGTTGCTCAATGATGGAGTTGCCATGGTGGTGGTGGTAGTGGATGGCGGCATATCATACTTCTGCAGCTGAAGAAGGTAGGCATCTGCTGTTGGAATGACACCCCAACACACTTCAAGGGAATTGGTGCTGGCTCTGACCAACTGCACACGAGGAGGCGCAGGGGGTTTTTCTGAAGACAAAGGAAACTCTGTTTCAAGTTGTATTTAGGAAAACTATATTTTAATATTTCTCTTCGCACGTCCCTCTGCCCAGACCCACGTATCTTTCCCTTAGCAGAGAGGTCAATAATCAGGGGGCATAGATTTAAATAATTGGTAGAAGGATTTGAGGGGAGAGGAGGAGAAATTTTTCACCCAGAGGGTGGTGGGGGTCTGGAACTCACTGCCTGAAAGGGTGGTAGAGACAGAAACCCTCATCGCATTTAAAAAGTACTTGGATATGCATTTGAAGTGCCGTAACCTACAAGGCTACGGACCAAGAGCTGGAAAGCGGGATTAAGCTGGATAACTCTTCTTCGGCCGGCACAGACACGATGGGCCGAATGACTTCTTAAGCCTCTATTTCCAAGAATCACTACCGGAGAAAATGTGCAAGTAAATCTTTTGTCCTCTGCTATTTCAATGTCAACTTTATCCCAAACCGATGAGGAGTGGACTGGTACAGGTGCACCATGAAACCCTTTCTTTTGTTTCTGATCTAGATTCCAACTCTTTGACACCATTTTTTACTTCTACCAATAGCTTTTAAAACCTGTCATGTTAAATTCCAGCCTCTGCTGCTTATATATTTATGGTCATGAAAGAGAATTTACCCTTTCTTTTGAATTAAAAAACCAAGCAGCTGAAACAGGTATGGATACACGCAAAATAGTTACTGATAAGAAAGGCCATTCATCCGTCTACAAGTGCCCTACTGTTACCCCCACTGCAGCATCCAATGGCTTCTCAAATGATTCCAGGGTTTTCGCCTCCACTACTCTTTCAGAGAGTCCGTTCCACGCGCGTTCATTCCTTTTTGTGAAGAAGAATTTCCTGATATTCGTCCTAAATTTTCCTTTTGCTGCTTGAACCCGTATCCCCTTGTCCTACTCTCACAATTTCCTTTAGAAGTAATTTTAAACCCATTTTAACCAAAAAGAACCCAATTCTTTAGCCCAAGTTTAGCTTTCAGAAAATAGACTATGCAACACCCACCAGTTTCCAAGTACCAAAGATCTTTGCAGCAGACTTGATTGTTCCAAGCCTTCCGGTAGCCATCTCTTCCACTCCAGATATAAAGCCGAGTGTGAATGGCAACAGCACAGTGGCCAGCCCTGGCCCTTGGTACATTGTCCTCCAATGTGTCCGAGACTACAGGCGTCCAGATATTGCCATCTGTCAGAAATATACCACTAACTTAATTCATTTTGACAAAGCAAATTTTTCAAAAATTATACATCTTATACAAAGTACACACAACAGAGCAATTAAATAGTGAAATTCTGACATACTTTTCAATATTACCAAAACGCAGCTACAAATTAAACTAGACCATATTGTAGTTCTTGAATGTGTTTTTAAATGACATTTACCTCAGAGGATACTTTCCAACATCTACATTTTTTCAACATAATATGAAACATTCTATGTAACTTACATTATATGTAACTTTTTTTAAAAGTGCACACCATGTTTTCCCCCCCGAATTAAACCAGGTTATATCTGAACTGTACAGTAACTGCTGTGTACATGTATACTATTTTATTAGTGGATACACTTTGTGAACTGGTAGTTTATGAAAAATTAACTACCTAGTAATTTCAACCAGATCATTCACTAGCCCCATGAGTGAGTTATACTGACAGAAATGGTTCATAATCTGTAATTCACTGCTCCTAAAATAAGCTCTGTTTATACTAACTACGCAGTAAGAGGCTCTACGGTGACATGCACGAAGATATCATACGAAGCAGCCTGAAACTGACAACAGGGAATAGACCATTTAAAAAAATAAATCTTTTACAAAATGACAAGGCACTTTGTGACGAGGTGGTTTATAAAAAATATTAAACCACCTGTGTCGCTAAAGTATGAAAAGAAGAGGCCCTGCTTGTGCCTTGATGGAAGCATAAGCAACCGGGCCACATTCCACATGTGCCGTATAAACAGAAATATTGCATGGAAATAGATTAAATGCAATAATGATCAGGTAGAATTTCTACAGACTGGCAATATATTGCAAATATTCAACTCATTTTCACCACAGGTCTGCAATTTATATGTCTGCGGCATTTTATAGAAGTCTGTAGTGGATGAATGGAGTAAAATATCTCCCCAGCCAAGGATCAGTTAAAATAATTAGAATACAATCAATAGAAATGTGGAAGATCAAGGAAATTGACTTTTCTCTTTACTAGAACATAACACATAGTTTAAGTACAACCATGAAGAATTATCCCCTCAAGCATGTACATGCTATTTCCTGAATTTGGAGTAAGCAAGCAAACGATTTAAATTGTCGAAAGTAAAATTGCTTCTGGCATGAATTGCTCAATAATTCTGGCTGCAAAGTAAGACGGAAATCTTCTGTTGGGAGATTCCGAATTACTAAATTCTAGGCTACTTTCTAAGTTTAGCTTGGATAACTCTCTTGACTAAAAATACTTGAGAACACTTAAATATTGTATAAAGTACTGTAGATCATTAATACACTTATTTACACGGGGCCTTGGTTTAACATCTCATCCGAAAGACAGCACCACCGACAGTGCAGCACTCCCTCAGTACTGCACTGGAGTGTCAGCCTAGATTTTGTGCTGAAGTCTCTGGAGCGAGACTTGATTCCACGACCTTCTGACTCAGAGCTGAGAGTGCTACTGACTGAGCCACAGCCAACACCTAATGGACATAATTTGTAACCACACAAAAAAAATGGAAAATGGGAAACAGATATCATTTTGTGCTGCAATCTGTAAACAATGGCCGGAGATAACAAGAGGGGAAAATGTGCTTTGATTTCATACCCATTAGTCGCTTAAGTAGGAAACTCAAGAGACTGACCTAAATGTAAGTAAGCAAGTGTATTTGTGCACTTCCATTCCTTTTCATGAGTGGCAACTTTCACATCATCCATCACAAGTGGTACCCAGCCACCAAAGACAAACATTCTAAAGAAAAATAAGTACAGACAAAAAAATAACAGGTTGTGCTGAAAACCATTTACAACAAAACTGTGCATTTGTATTTAAAACAGATATATCGGACTTAACAAGGAGAACACAATCAGTAATGGTTCATGCTGTTTAAATACAACAGAATGTCAATTATCCAAACCCACAGGTAATTTGGAGTGTTCAGATAGTTACAGCATCAACTGCGAAAACATACATCTGAAAAGAAAGAAAGACTTGCATTTCTACAGCGCCTTTCACGACCTCAGGACGTCCCAAAGCGCTTTACAGCCAGTGAAGTACTACTGAAGTGTGCTCACTGTTGTAATGTAGGAAACTCGGCAGCCAATTTGCACACAGCAAGGTCCCACAAACAGCAATGTGATAAGCATATGCTCTTTCAGAAATAAGTGGGGGTGGGGGAGAGGAACAGAACAGTTTGGACAATTGACCTTCTAATTAATAAAAAGATTTAAATGAATATGTAATTATCAAAGCGACAAATACAGATAATAGTTTATGGAAACTGAAAAGACCACTGATAAGAGGATTCTCGCACCTAATTTGGAAATGTGTTACAGAACAGATGAGATGCTAAACAGTGATTATTACAATTTAATAATAAACAAAAAATTATTAACATAATATATCCAGGTGTAAAATAATATCAGGTAGAAAATTAAATGCCTTTTACATAGTCTCAGTGATAATTTAGCTAAAAATCAACTTTTTCTTTTTTTAAATGTGGGTCAGCAGGTCTATCAAAGGTTCACTATGAAGCCAATAGATTTTACGTAACTGTATGATTAAGTAACGTTGGTGCTGAATGGCCTAAACCAAAGGGTTACAAAGCTATACTGCAAATGATGCAAAAGCAAAGCAGTGCAAGACCACCGCCCTGGAAGTGGTCTCACACCCAATGCCAATCATTTTGACTGCAGTCATACCTCATGTTTTCAGTTGCTGCAACCTCAAACTTGCTTCATAGTGATGGGCAATGTTCAGTCGAACTTCACCACTAACTAGCAGGAAGCTTTAGTGTAGTGATAAGGACGTACTCCTGAGATGAGTATATTTGAAAACAATTTTACAAATATTCAAAATGTACATGGCTATAATCAGTGGAGATCGGTGTAATATTCATTTCAGCAGCTACGAATTTGCACCGGTGTGACCAGTGTGCGCTCAGACTATTTTTTAATTTCCCTCTTTCCCATCTCTACCAAGAATTCTCCACCTGCAAGCAAATAATTTCCGGAGGCTGGGGATGGGAAAAGAGCCCCCTTCAGTATTTAACTGCTGTAAGTGTAATTATATATTTGTAAAAGTGTTTTAAAAGCAACTAAAGTACCAGTGACTCACCTAAGAGTAAGTACTTACCATTCACAATACTTACCCCTACAGTAAAGTCCCTAATAAAAATGGGCTAATGCGTGTTTCTCTTCTCTCCCACCCACCCCCATGATATTATTTAAAATAGAGCAATCAATCATTCTATTATAGTAGTATGATTCCACTAAACTCTACATGAGAAATGATACCCATTCGTTACCCTGCAAAGAGGCCACGCTAGAGAATGGTCCTCTCTCACCGCAAGGCTTTCTTCTCTCACCCCTACCCCTTTCAAACTTTTTCCATGCCTGACTTTTTGGGAACATCCTCGGATAGCTTCAGAGCACTTACTTATTCCCAATGACAGTAGCAGAATGCAAACTCCGAGGGAGTGGTGTTGAACCCTTGGTTACTGGCTTAGTCCAAACCAAGCTTTCTGTAAACAAAGCAAGAAGTACTTAATAGTTTACTGTAAATATATCTGCACAGTGCTGCTGGTCAAGTAACAAACACAGATAGTCCAAAAGCAATACATTTCCCAGTGGGTCACTCCCCTATAGACTGGACTCCATTCAATGCTATTTCCAGGTGCCATCAGCTTGGACTTTTACTGTGGTTATTAAGGGGTAAATTACCTGGGGAAGACATGCAATTCAATGATTTGTGTACCACTTTACACATCAGTCTACAATTCATCAAATTGCAACCACACTGATGAGCCGCTACAACAACAACTTGCATTTATATAGCACCTTTAACATAGAATAAACACCACAAGATGCTTCACAGAAGCGTACTGGAAAAAAAGAATCCTGAGCCAAAGATGGAAGGGTGTCCAAATGCTTGGTTAAAGAAGTGGGTTTTGAGGAGAGTCTTAAAAGGAGGAGAGGGTGGTATAGAGGCAAAAAGGCTTAGCGAGGGAATTTCAGAGCATGGGGCCTCGGCAGCTGAAGGCATGGCCACCAAAGGCAGGGCAAATGGGAGTGGAATGCACAAGGCCAGAGACAGAGGAACAGAGAGTTGGTGGGGGTGATTGTCGGGTTGAAGGGGGTTACAGAGATATAGAGGGGCGAGGCCATGAAGGGATTTATACAAGAAAATTTTAAATGAGGCGTTGGGGTAGGGTGTAGGGGCGATGGGTGAGCAGGACAGAATATGGCTAGCAGAGTTTTGGATTAGCTGAAGTTTACAGAGGATGGAGCATAGGAGGCCAACCAGAAGAACATTGGAATAATCGAGTCTGGAGCAACGTACCCTTCAATTTTTTTTGGGGGTGCGTGGTCCCTTTAAGGGGCTGCGCGGCCCATTCAAAATAACACGGATGCGCGGTCTTTCCTATTTAAAAGACAGTAAGCCGGCTACGCGGGAGACACAGAGAGCTGCGCAACTTAAAGTGAACATTTTGGTCTGGAGGTAACAAGAGCAGGAGGCAGGAGCGGGGACGAGCGATATTATGGAGGTGCAAGTAAACAGCCTTTATAATGAAGAGGATATGGGGTCGGAAGCTCAGCTCAGGGTCGAGTAAGACACCAAGGTAGCAAACAGTCTAATTCAGCCCGAGACAGTAGCCGGGGGTGGGGGGGGGGGAAGATATGATCAGTGGCAAGGGTAATGAGTTTATTGTGGGAGGCGAAGATGATGGCTTCGGTCTTACCAATGCTTAGCTGGGAAAAATTGCAGCTCAGCCAAGATATGATGTCAGATAAACAGTCTTGACAACACAGAGTCAATGGAGGAGTCGAGAGAGGTGTTGGAGAGATAGAGCTGATGTCGTCAGCATACATGTAGATGCAGATGCTTGGGGGGACTCTGGAGATAATAGTGCAGGAGTGGGAAGAGAAGCCAGTGCTGGAGATATTCTGACTACGATCAGATAATAGTGGAACCAAGTGAGGGTAGTCCCACTGAGATGGACAATGGAGGAGAGGTGTTGGTCCGACCACATCATCGTACTCCATGACAAAGGCTGCAGAGAGGTTGAGGAGGACGGGGAGGGACAATGCACCACGGTCACAGTCCACGTCATTTGCGACTCTGGTTAGGGACATTCCAGTGCTGTGGTGTGGGTGGAAACCGGATTGGAGAGATTCAAACAGAGTTGCGAAAAAGATGGGCATGGATTAGGAGGCAACTACATGGTCAAGGATTTTGGAGAGGAAAGGGAGATTGCAGATAGGGTTGTAGTTTGCACGGACAGCAAGGGCCAAGGGTTTTTTTTTTAAGGGGGTGATGACAGCAGTTTTGAAAGGGAAAAGGGCAGTACATGTAGGATGGAAACTATTTAAAATGTCAGCTACCATGGGGGCCAGGAAGGGAGGTTGGGTGGTCAGCAGTTTACTGGGAATGAGGTCAAGTGATCAGGAGGTGGATCTCATGGATAAGATGAGCTCTGAGGGGGCATGAGAGAAACTAGAAAAAGAGATGCAGGTTCAGGGCTAGGGCACAGGGAAGTGCAACTGTCAATGGTATAGGGGAGAGTTTTCCCCAGGTGCAGAAGGAACTGGGGTTGGAAGGGGGTAGGGTGAGATGTTTAGGGATGATTGGGAGGACAGTGAATTCAGAGGAGAGAGAGCAAGGGGAGCTGAGATGGAGATTGAAATCACCGAGGATGAAAAATTGCTCAGTGCAGGGGCTGAGGGAGGAAAGGAGGGAGGATATCTCAGTGATAAACTCAGGGTGGGGTTTGGAGGGGGCGGTAGACAACGAGGAACAAGGTGAGGAGCTCAAAGAAGGAGAAGGTGCCAGAGGAATAGAGGGAGAGACCAAAGTGGGACTTGGCCGATAAGGGCCACAGCACCACCGCGGCAGTTTGGGTGGGGGAGGTGGTGGAAAGTATAGCCATGTGGGGAGGCTTTGGTAAGGGGCAAGAAGTCGCCGTCTGTGAGACAAGTTTCAGTCAAAGCCAGGATGTTAGTGCAATCATCAACAATAAAGTGGAGGATGGCAAGTGCCTTGTTCAGACATTCTGGAGGGAAATGTAGAGAGGGACAGAATCCACGAGGGTAGTGATGGGTGGGTGAGCGGGATGGGAAGGAGGTTGGCGAGCTTACCCCTCTGGGCGTGCTGGGCCGAAAGAGTGGCGAGAGAGGGGAATGGTGTAGCTGGGGTTGCTGTTTGTAAGGAGGCAGCAACAGGTGCCGCGATGGGTCCTTCAGAGAATGCCTAAGAGAGGCACAAGGCGTAGCTGTGGACTTATTCAAAGGGGATTCATGCCTGGAATGGTGGCAGGAGAGTAGAAAGGCAAAAAAGAGTAGTGATAGGCTGGGGTAGGGATTGGTGGGGGTAAAGAGGAGAGAAATGGAAGGTAGTATGACCAGGCAACTGGAGGGGAGGAGACAGGAGAGAAGGGCCCCGAGTAGCCAAGAGGAAAAAGAGAGAAAGAACTAACGGGCGCGGGTCCGAAGGGCAGCCAAAATGCACACATGAACGGACACTGAGGGAATTCAAGTTACATAAGCATGGCAGAGATTAGAAGAGACATATCCTGATCATTACCTTCCCCCTTACACCAGGTGCCTTGTATCGGATGGATCAAAGATTGCTCCACTCAGTACATTCAGTACCTTAATGTTAGAATAAAATGTTACAATATCTAATTACACAACCATCAGCCCACAGGTGCAAAACGTCACTGAATCAACAACTTCACCAAACACTAAAGCATTCCGCAAAGCAAGGCTGACAAATTCAAAAGAATCCTTTTTTTTTATATAAAGTGAGTCTTCCTCTGCGGGTTCAGTGGGTGAAAACACCGATCTCTGGTCTGTCCTGATTTCCTGATGGTAAAGGCATCGATCCCTGGGCTGTGTGGTGTCCCTGCTAGTTTACTGGGTAACGGCACCAATTCCTGGCCTGTGCTGATTCCCCAATGGTTTTACTAGATATTGTAATCAGTATGGACAAACATGGCGGGACAGTTTGACTACTCCGGACTTGCAAGAAAACATAAGTAACACCACCACAAATCCTTAAAGGATCAATTCCACAGAACAAAGTCATTAAAAAAAAAACCATTGAGGGATCTCAGCACTGAGAATTTTTCTTCATTTTGTATGCCCTGCGTCAACATCGGATTAAAACGGGTATAGTGCAAGCGCAGGGGTAACTGCTACAAAAACATGCCTTAATCCAAGTAGAACGGCACACTCTGCTATGCTGGCGTAGGAATTTGAAAACTCACCTCATCCATTCTTATGGCCTCTCAGATAAGTGCGCCTAACTTATGCTGAATCACAGGGAATTTTGTATTCCGAATTCATGTTCACGGTTAAATGAATTGAGACTAAATTATTTTAATGAATTAATCACTCCTGTAGCAGTGCAAATTTTTAGAGCACTGTTGAAGTGATTGCGCAGAATAGTAATTAAGCCAAGAACATATCTAATTTATACTTGTAAATTATACTCCAGCCTGCACCAAATAGGCTGGTAATTTCAATCTCTGCAATGGAAAAATGTTCGACCGCGAAATTCACTGCTTACAGTTCCTTTAGGGAAGGAAATCTGCCGCTCCTTTAGGGAAGGAAATCTGCCGCCCTTACCCGGTCTGGCCTATATGTGACTCCCGACCCACAGCAATGTGGTTGACTCTTAACTGCCCTCTGAAATGGCCAAGCCTAGCAAGCCACTCAGTTGTATCAAACTGCGAGGAAAACCTTCACCTCATGGACTGCAGCGGTTCAACAAGGCAGCTCACCGCCTTCTCGAGGGCAATTAGGGATGGGCAATAAATGCTGGCCTCGTCAGAGACGCCCACATCCCATGAATTAATAAAATAAATAAATAAAATCAAACAAACTGGTTAACGCTTCACAGGATAGTTTCGGATGAAGAGAACTCTTGTAATCCTAGAATATCAGTCCATCTACCTATTACGGCAGCTAGTGTTTTTTCCTTAAATGAGTCTGATGTTCTGGTTTCAACCACTCTTGCTGGCAACCCATTCCTGCTGTGTGAAGAACTGGCAAGAAAAGCTTTGAACTGAAAGGGTTAGCAGGACTAGCATCCTCTCTCTCCACCCGCCCTACATTTTTGTGCCAACAGCACCTTTAAGGACAAATGCTCATTAAAAAAAAGCCCCGTGCTTTCTGAACAACAACCACTTGCATTTATGTAGCACTTTTAACATGTAAAATGATCCAGGCCCTTTCTCAAATGGAACCCTTAAAGATTTACATGGACTTTAAGTCTGTAGTGCACTTACCCACATCGAGTATCCAAAGGTCACCGAGTCTGCATCCACTCATCCCTCCGTAAATGATCATCTTTGGTTTTTTTGAATCTTTATAAACAACTGCTGTGTGAGATTCTCTTGGAGGAGGTGGAGTACCATGTGTAACAGGAATATCCCATCCCACCACCCCTGATCCAGTCCTAAGTTCCACGGTGTACAAGTCATTCAAGTACCTTCAAATACAACAAACAAAAAGAGAGAAAGGCACATTTAACAGTGTGAGATGGAGATCGAGAAAACCACTGACTTGCATCCAAAATAAGTTTCAAAATGGATTGTCTGCCCCCCTACATCAATGGCATCACTTCAACCGTCAACCAGGCAAAGAAAGCAAGTCAGGTACCAGAAGCAATAAATAAAGCTTCACTTTGTCCCTCAGGTTACTTTAACCGAACTTGATACTGAAGTTGATAGAAGTTTTTTTAATAGATTTATCGCATCTGTTGGAGAATTGCCTTATTGATGACAGAACTGCCGTACTCATGTCTTACATTCTCGAAACATAACACAATGTAACCATTTGACTCATCAAGCCTATTCTTTCCACAAACCATGTATTGGCCACATTTACCACACTTTACTCTTCAGATGAAATGGGATGAGAGAGTGGGGAATAATTGGACCAGATGCACAGATGTAATTCAGTCCCCATTTCAAAAATCATACATTCGGTCTTTAATTGTTAGATTTCCATTATAAATTCATATGTCCTCATTTATAATGGAAACCACTTGTCCGGCAGCATTTATATCCTCCCGCCAATGGAGGGTGCGCAGATGTAAGGTTTTTAACATATTACTCGTTGATCTCCTGTAGTGCTGTGCACAGGAAGTCAAGAACATCTGTAGTTTTCAGGTGAAGCATGATTCGAGGGTGGGGGGGAATAAATGGACCAGGGCCGAGAGAGGACTTTGATGCTAGAGGCCAGTGGGGAAAGGGCAGGTTGAGTGAAATGCTATGGGAGACAAGGTAGAACAGGGTTAGAGTCTAGGGAAGGGGAACCTACAGCAGGGTTTAGAGGGTGGGGGGAAGGGGAAGGTGGTCAAACAGAGTTCAAGGCCGGGGGAGGGGGGAGGGGGGGAAGATAGTGCAGGGTTAGAGGTTGCTAATAAGAAGGTAGAGAAGGATTAGAGGTTAGTGGTAGAGCAGGTTAGAGGCTGGGAGAAGGGACAGGAAAGGTAGCGGGAGAGAGGACAATGTGATGGGGACAGGGTGTCAGTGGAGATCAGCGAGTATAAAGATAACAAGTGGCCAACACTTTGTACAGGATAGGATGCAGGCACTGGAGTTCTGGATGAGCTAATGTTTGTGGAGCTAGAAAAGGTTAGCAAAGGAGAGGTTTGGAGATGACAAAGATGTAAGTGAGGATTTCTGCGGTGGTAGGAGTGAGGTAGGGATGAGGCAGATAATACTGCAGAGCTAGCTGAAGATAAATGGTCTTGGTAACATAACACATGTGGGGTGTGAAGCTCAGCAGAGTCAAGAGGACACCGAGGTTGCACACTGTCTGATTTAGCCTGAGCAAGCAGCTGAGATGGAAGTGGAACCGAGAGCTTGGGTGCAGAATTTCTGGTGGGAGCTGATGGCTTTGGTCTCGCCAATGTTAAGCTAGAGGAAATCCAAGGCTCATTCACAACTTGATGTCAGGCAGTATAGCTACAGTCAAGGATGGTGGTGGAGCGTACATTACGCAGGTAAAACAGGATATTAACAGCACAGAAACTCGGTCATTCGGCCCAACTGGTCCATGCCGGTGTTTATGCTCCTCCCACCTCTACTTCATCTCACCTTATCAGCATAACCTTCTATTCCTTTCTCCCTCATATGTTTATCTACCTTCTTCTTAAATGCATCTGATGCTATTCGCCTTGCACTATCGGTGGTGACGCCTTTCGGAATGGACATTAAACCGAGGCCCCGTTGGCTCTCTCAGGCGGACGTAAAAGATCCCATGGCACTATTTCGAAGAAGAGTTATCCCCGGTGTCCTGACCAATATTTATCCCTCAATCAACATCACTAAAACAGATTATCTGGTCATTATCACATTGCTGTTTGTGGGAGCTTGCTGTGCGCAGATTTGCTGCCGCGTTTCCTACATTACAACAGTGACTACACTTCAAAAGTACTTTAGCAAAATACTGCAGATGCTGGAAATCCGAAATAACAGAAAACGCTGGAAAAACTCAGCAGGCCAGGCAGCATCCGTGGAGAGAGAAACAGAGTTAACTTGACGAAAGGTCTTCGACCTGAAACGTTAACTCTGTTTCTCTCTCCACGGATGCTGCCTGGCCTGCTGAGTTTTTCCAGTGTTTTCTGTTGTTACTTCAAAAGTACTTCATTGGCTGTAAAGTGCTTTGGGATGTCCGGAGGTCGTGAAAGGTGGTATATAAATGCAAGACTCTCTCATGTGTTTATCAAGCTTCCCCTTAAATGTATCTATGCTATTCACCTCAACTACTCCCTGTGGTAGCGAGTTCCACATTCTAACTACTCTCTGGGAAACAAAGTTTCTCCTAAATTCCCTATTGGATTTATTAGTGACTATCTTATATTTATGGCTCCTAGGTCAGGTCTCCCTGACAAGTGGAAACACCTTCTCTGTAATTTATCTGGATTTTCAAAAGGCCTTCAATAAGGTACCCCATAATAGACTGATGAACAATACACTTCCTCCAAATTAAAGTGTTGCTATGGGGACCCGCATGGGTCCTAGCTATGCCTGCCTTTTTGTGGGATATGTGGAACATTCTTTGTTCCAGTCTGACTCAGGTTCCCTCCATCACCTCTTTTTCCAGTACATTGATGACTGTATCGGTGCCATTTCCTGCTCTTGCCCTGAACTAGAAAATTTCATTCACTTTGCTTCCAATTTCCACCCTTCCCTCACCTTCACATGGTCCATCTCCAACTCTTCCCTTCCCTTCCTCGACTTCTCTGTCTCCATCTCTGGGGATAGGTTATTGACAAACATTCACTGTAAGCCCACTGACTCCCACAGCTACCTGGACTACACTTCCTCCCACCCCACTTCCTGCAAGGACTCTATTCCATTCTCCCAGTTTCTCCGTCTCCGCCGCATCTGCTCTGACGATGTCACCTTCCATACTAGTGCTTCCGACATGTCTTCCTTTTTCCTCAACCGAGGATTCCCCTCTACCGTGGTTGACACGGCCCTTGACCGTGTCTGTTCTATTTCCCGCACTTCTGCTCTCATCCCTTCCCCTCCCTCCCGGAACCACGATAGGGATCCCCTTGTCCTCACCTTTCACCCCACCAGCCTCCACATTCAACGGATCATCCTCCGCCATTTCCACCACCTCCAGCGTGATCCCACCACCAAACACATCTTCCCCTCCTCCCCTTTCAGCATTCTGAAGGGACTGCTCCCTCGGTGACACCCTGGTCCACTCCTCTATCACCCCCAACACCCCTTCCCCTTCGCCCGGCACCTTCCCGTGCAAGCGCAGGAGATGCAACACCTGCCCTTTTACCTCCTCCCTTCCCACTGTCCAGGGCCCCAAACACTCCTTCCAGGTGAAACAGCGATTTATTTGTACTTCTTGCAATTTAGTATACTGTATTCGCTGCTCTACTACAATGGGAAGACCAAACGCAGATTGGGTGACTGCTTTGTGGAACACCTCCATTCAGTCCGTAAGGATGACCCCGAGCTTCCGGTTGCCTGTCACTTTAGTTCTCCGCTCCACTCCCACTCTGACCTCTCCATCCTTGACCTCTTACACTGTTCCAATGAAGCTCAACGTAAGCTAGAGGAACAGTACCTCATCTTTCGATTAGGCACTTTACAGCCTTCTGGACTCAACATCGAGTTCAACAATTTCAGACCATAACCTCAGCCCCTATCATTTTTTTTCTCTCTCACATGGCAGCTGTTGACCATCCTGCCATTGTCATTTACACTTCATCTAGAGTCATCGTTCGTTTCTTAACTTGTCCCATTACCATCTCCTTTTGCCTCGCACCATCATCCCTTTTGTCTCTTAATCTCTCCTGCCTTCCACCCTATCACAGACCTTCCCTTTTGTTCTATCCTCCCCTCCCCCCGCCCCTACAATTGCTTAAAAACCTGTTACATCTCCAACTTTTTCCAGTTCTGACGAAGGGTCATCGACCTGAAACGTTAACTCTGTTTCACTCTCTACAGATGCTGCCTGACCTGCTGAGTATTTCCAGCATTTTCTGTTTTTATTTCAGATTTCCAGCATCCGCAGTATTTTGCTTTTGCACATTTATATTGAGCCTTGTTCAACATTTTTCTCTAATCAAGCACAGCCAAGGGCTGCAGATCATGAAAAAAAGCTGTAATTATTGAACCCTCGCGGCACAATGAATCACGTTTTATGTTCCTAACATCAGACCTGGTGAAAGCACGAAACCTACTACTTTGCTTTTAATGAATAGCACTAATGATGTACAATAGTGAGATTGAGGGATTTACAGCCTTTTACTTTCTCCGAGAAATGTCTTATTCCTTATGTAATTGTTTAAGTTTTGGCTAATTTAAACAACAGCAACTTGTATTTATACAGCGCCTTTAACATAGTAAATCATCACAAGGTGCTTCACAGGAGTGTTATAAAACAAAATTTGACACCGAGCCACATAAGGCGATATTAGGGCAGCTTGGTCAAAGAGGTAGGTTTTAAGGAGCATCATAAATGAAGAGAGGGAGCGAGGCGGAGGGGTTTAGGGAGGGAATTCCAGAGCTTAGGGCCTAGGCAGCTGAAGGCACGGCCACCATTGGTGGAGCAATTAAAATCGGGGATGCTCAAGAGGCCAGAATTAGAAGAGTGCAGACATCTCCAAGGGTTGTGGGGCTGGAGGAGATTACAGAGATAGGGAGGGGCGAGGCCATGGAGGGATTTGAAAACAGGGACGAGAATTTTAACAATCGAGGTGTTGCTCAACCTGGAGCCAATGTAGGTCAGCAAGCACTGGGGTGATGGGTGAACGGGACTTGGTGCGAATTAGGACACGGGCAGCCGAGTTTTGGACGACTTCAAGTTTATGGAGAGTAGAACATGGGAGGCCGGCCAGGAGTGCTTTGGAATAGTCAAGTCTAAAGGTAACAATGCCATGGATGAAGGTTTCAGCAGCAGATGAGCTGAGGCAGGGGCGGAGTCGTGCGATGTTCCGGAGGTGGAAATAGGCTGTCTTAGTGATGGTGCGGATATGTGGTTGGAAGCTCACCTCGGGGTGAAATACGACACCAAGATTGCGAACCGTCTGGTTCAGCCTTAGACAGTTGCCAGGGAGAGAGAGAGATGGGGTCGGTGGCTAGGGAACGGAATTTGAGGCGAGGACCAAAGACAATGGCTTCGGTCTTAGTTGGGGGAAATTTCTGCTCATCCAGTACTGGGTGTCGAACAAGCAGTCTGACAATTTAGAGAGAGTGGAGGGGTCGAGCAAGGTGGTGGTGAGGTAGAGCTGGGTCTTGTCAGCGTACATGTGGAAACTGACGCTGCGTTTTCGGATGATGTCGTCAAGGAGCAGCATGTAGATGAGAAATAGGAGGGGGCCAAGGATTTATCCTTGGGGACACGAGAGTGACATTTATCAAGAAGAAAGCAAACAAAATATCTGAGAGATGTGTAAAATGTACAATCTAGACAACGTCTGTTTAATGAAGCTACAAGTAAAGCCATAATTAGACAATCACAGGCATAGCAACCGTCTGCACAGATTTTTTTAAGAAGGCACAATGAAGTAGGGACCATGCTTGACACACTGCCTTACACCTCAGACTTGAGGTAAAAAGCTAGCCCAGACTGCGGGGATGAAAGTCTTCCCTATCCGCCAGCTGTAAGGACCCTAAATGAAATCATTTTGAACGCGCCAACCTGCTAGGCAGATCTATTGGCACAAAACTGCCCAGAGTTTGGGACAAATTAGCAACCTGACTCAGAAGTGTCATAAGGATGGTTGGTCTCTAGAGGCGGGGTCTCTTTTGAGGTGAAGTTGGCTCCAAAATGACATGCCTGCCAATGGAAGATTGGAACAGTCGACCCTCTGTGGCAGACTTGCTAATCTAATAACTGAGGCTGGCAGGTCCCGCAGTACTCCTGGGCACTGTTGATGACTGACCAGCCAGTCTGGTTCATTAGAAAGAAAGAATATTTATACAACACCTTATTACATCAATCGAGCCATCCCAAAGTGCTTCACGTACCATGTGTTGCTTTGAAGTGCTGTCATTGTTATGTAGGTAACCAGAACTGGAGGGATAAGATCTGTCACTGGGCTTAGGATTTTTACCACTAGGCTCCAGGCTTGCAAGTCAATGTCTAAAGTAAGCTGCATGGTTTTTAGCTGGTTAATCTCCAGCTGTACCCCGGCACACAATTGGGAATCCCTAGCCACAGACCAACCTGTGCGCAAGCTCTGTGGGGTTAGGTAAATTTGTTAAGTTCTTATGGGGAAGAGCATGAACACCACATTGAGCAAACACAGGGGCCAATTTTCCTGACCCTTGCCTCCCAGGCAATGCCCAGCACCCAGGTGCAAAAGTCAGGAAAAAGAAGGCATTGCACCAGGTCTCCGGCCCCTTTACATTACGCCGGAATTTCCGGGGCTCCACCAGCAGGCAGATCTGAGCCTGCCCATCACATTGGTACAAATGAGATGGCATGGGAGCATTCCCATCTCAATTTCTTCTTCCTGTGGCCCTGGGCACCCAGATGCAGTGGTACCCCACAAAGCTAGCATTGCAGGCTTGCACTAGGACTGCCTCAATTTAGAGTGAATTTTTGGAATTCTCTACCCCAGAGGGCTGTGGATGTTCAGTCATTGAGTATAATCAAGACAGAGATCGATAGATTTTTGGATACTAAGGGAATCAAGGGATATGGGCATAGTGTGGGAAGGTGGAGTGGAGTTAGAAGATCAGCCATGATCTTATTGAATGGCGGAGCAGGCTTGATGGGCCGAATGGCCTACTCCTACGTTCTTAGAGGGTCTGGCAATAGGATGAAAACAGGCCCAAGGATCAGTGGGCCTTTTTGTTTTTAAATTTACAGGTTTTCCTGGGCTTTTGTGCCTTCTACCTACTGCTCTCCAGCAGTGCTTCAACTTCCTCCTCAGTTTTCTGGCGCTAAGTGCTGCCAGGGGGCAGACCTGTGCTGAGGGTACCCCCAGTCCAAGCTAATGACCCAGGACAGGAAATTCAAATATACCTCAGCCTGGACAGGCACAGCACACTTCAGGTGCACTGCTACTGCCCAGTGCCAGGGACTGCTTGATTGACAAATGTTTTCATTCTACAGCAAGGGCATCTTTTAGATTTACAAGTGTAAACAAAAAATAAATTCTGATCAAGTACTGAATTATTTCAATCCAGGACGTTGCACATCAAGCAAGCTTGACACTTTATTCACACTATAGTGACTTGCTATTGGCCACATCCGCTTATCTTTGTGGTAGTCCAAATGTAGTTACTGGTTGCTGGTGTGCAATATTATAGAGGCTACATTAAAATCTAATATTAATAAGGATGATCGCACCAAATGCATGCAAGCTTAAAAAACTTTGTTTAAAAAAAACACATTTAAAACTTCAAACCTCATGACATTTGTTAATAGCAGGATTTTCAATAGAATTAAATTAATAGCACATTAGGGACTTATCATGTATACTATCAATTGTAAAACATGCTATTTCTATATTTGCCATTTGCTTTTTCAGATCAAAATTTGGCACACACTAAGCCTGAAAAGAAAGCTGAATATTCACATATTGAATTGGTTTGCTATTTATACTACCGGCTTTTAAATTTACTAAGCCACTCTAAGAGATAGATTATGGATTTTACCCAAGTACAGTATATGCACAAAAACAATGAAAGCTGCTTTCCAAGCCAGGATCCTGAGCCCCAATCTATATAAACTCCAATTAGTCCAAAGGTCCACTGAGCACATCCTATGCTGCATAAACTCCCGTTCACCCTCACCTCCGATAACAAATGCAAGGAGCTCATGGACTTCTTTGTCTCTAAGATTGAGACCATCCGTTCAGCTGCCTTCCCCTAGCCCACTGGGCCAAACTTCCTCTAAGGTTCTCCCCTGTCCTAGCCCTGAACTCACATCTTTCTCCAGTTTCTCTCCGATCTCCCTTCATGACCTCTCTGCGCTCATCTTGTCTATTAGACCCACCTCCTGCTCCCTCGACCCTATTCCCACCAAACTGCTGACCACCCAACTTCCTTTTCTGGCTCTCACGTTAGCTGATATTGTTAACGGTTCTCTCTCCTCAGGTACGGTCCCGCTCTCCCTCAAATCTGCCGTCATCACCCCTCTCCTCAAAAAACCAAACCTTGATCCCTCCATCCTTGCAAACTACCGCCCCATTTCCAACCTCCCTTTCCTCTCCAAAGTCCTTGAACGTGTTGTTGCCTCCCAAATTCGTGCCCATCTTTCCCGCAATTCCATGTTTGAATCCCTCCAATCAGGTTTCCGCCCTTGCCACAGTGACCTGTGACAAAGGTAAACTATCCCTCATCCTTCTTGACTTGTCTACAGCCTTTGACACGGTTGACCACTCCATCCTTCAACGCCTCTCCACCATCGTCCAGCTGGGTGGGACTGCACTCGCCTGGTTCCATTCTTATCTATCTAATCGTAACCAGAGAATCACCTGCAACGGCTTCTCTTCCCGCTCCCGCATTGTCACCTCTGGTGTCCCCCAAGGATCTTTCCTTGGCCCCCTCCTATTTCTCATCTATATGTTGCCCCTTGGCGACCTCATTCGAAAACACAGCATCAATTTCCAGATGTACGCTGACAACACCCAGCTCTACCTCACTATTTCTTTTCTAGACCCCTCCACAGTATCTAGAGGGACTGCTTGTCCGACATACAGTTCTGGATGAGCAAACATTTTTTCCAATTAAATATTGGGAAAACCAAAGCCATTGTTTTCGGTCCCCGCCACAAACTCCATTCCCTAGCCACTGACTCCATCCCTCTCCCGAACATCTGTCTGAGGCTGAACCACACTGTTCGCAACCTTGGTGTCATATTTGACCCTGAAATGAGCTGCCGACCACATACCCGCAGTATAACAAAGACCGTCTACTTCCACCTCTGTAACATCGCCCGTCTCCGCCCCTGCCTCAGCTCATCCGCTGCTGAAACCCTCCTCCATGCCTTTGTTAGCTCTAGATTTGACTATTCCAACGCACTCTTGGCTGGCCTCCCACATTCCACTCTATGTAAACTGGTCATCCAAAACTCGGCTGCCCATGTCCTAACTCGCACCAAGTCCCGTTCACCCCTCACCCCCTGTGCTCGCTGACCTACATTGGCTCCCGGTTAAGCAGCGCCTCGATTTCAAAATTCTCATCCTTGTTTTCAAATCCCCCCATGGCCTCGCCCCTCCCTATCTCTGTAATCTCCTTCAGCCCCACAACCCCACGAGATATCTGCGTTCCTCTAATTCTGCCCTCTTGAGGACCCCCCGATTATAATCGCTCAACCTTTGGTGGCCGTGCCTTCTGTTGCCTAGGCCCTAAGCTCTGGAATTCCCTGCCTAAAACTGTCCGCCTCGCTACCTCTCTTTCCTCCTTTAAGACGCTCCTTAAAACCTACCTCTTTGACCAGGCTTTTGGTCACCTGCCCTAATTTATCCTTATGTGGATCGATGTCAAATTTTTTGTCTTAAAATACTCCTGTGTAGCGCCTTAGGACGTTTTACTACGTTAAAGGCGCTATATAAATACAAGTTGTTGTTGTTGCTATTCATCTATAATCCTTGTCCATGCCAATTTACATTGTCCCCCCCCCACCCCCAATCTCCACCCCCCCCCCCCATGCATTGAATTCAAAATGCTCATCCTCATTTACAAATCCCTCCCCTGCCTTGCTCCACCTAACCCATCAACCTTCTCCAACACGTCCTCTGTGACCTTCTGACTCCCCATTCCCTCTGCTCCATCAGTGGTACAGCCTTTAGCCGTCTTGGCCCGGAACTCTGGAACTCCCTCTCTGAACCCTTCCACCATAGGACATCCCCACTTTCAAAGGCCTTCTCAGAAACTATCTTTTCAACCTTTTGTTCAGTCATCCATCCCAATTTTTCTCCTACTTGCTTGGTGCCCAATCCCCCGCCTCCTTTTTCGCCTGTGAAGCATCTTGAGACACCTAAACTACATTAAAGGAGCAAGTTGTTGAGAAAATGATGGATTCTGGCTATTTCAAACTAGCACAGTCAGAGCTTACCAAATTGCTAAACTTGATTATATGATTCTATCTATATCATATTTTGTCATGAAGTAATCCAAAAGCCTGCTTCTGGTTGTGCTATATAATAAGTGGTCCATGAAAACCACATTTTAGTAAAATAAAATGAGCCCCATCAGTTCCCATCCCGTTGCATATTTACAACTTGCACCATCACCCTATCAAGCGGCAAGAGTTGACTTTAACCATTTTATAAATGAATAGAAAGTGAGTCACAAGTCATTCCATAGAGGGATTTAGAGGATGTTGAATTCCAGAAATGACAGTGGCGTATCCTTAACCGGTGGCCTGCTGAAAATTCACAGTAAAATCCATATGAAATACAGTAATAATGCAACAGCCAATGATTTACTTACCCAAAGAACAGCACTATGTAGTATTACAACACAAATTAATATTAGAAACACAGAAGAGGAGTACCTTGGAATATTATTCTTTGGGTCTTCACTGTCATTAGCCAGGCCACCAAATAAATAGCACTTATTACCAACCAGACACAAGGTGTGACCAAGGCGGGGACAGGGCTGCGGACCATTTTTGGGAGGTTTTGGTTTTAGTTTCTTCCACTCCCATCGGCTCGCCTGTAACAAACATAATCGAATTTTTACAATTAGGTAAATAGAAAAATACATTTGAGAACAGAACACACCCAGTTTATCACAGTAGCAGATGAGAAGCTCAGGAGCGAACTCTGAACTAACTAAAATTAAGGCTCCGAGAAGTCATGATGGCATTTTAATACCACAGAAATAAATTATCTTCTGAATTAAGCAGTTGGAACAATTGCTCACCTGCAGTTCATACAGATCGTTGCTATATTTTCCATATTCCACCATTCCTCCAAATACCAGAATCCTGGTGCCATCACAGATGAAGCCATAGGCTGCGCAGCCTGGTGGGATATCCCCCCTAACTGCAGGGATGAACCACTGGTTTGTGGCTGTAATGAAATATTCACAAAATAAAAGGCAAAGAAGGATAGGGGCTCAAGGAACTGTACAGAACCACATTATGGAACAAATAAATATACCAACGTTTCATAATGAGCCCCAAGTTCAAATTCCATCGTTTTTATTTCTAAGGATGTTAACATATTCATCATTAAACTGGTGAACTTGCAATATGACAGCTCTTTAAAGTTACATTAGTTGCGACAAATATTTGAAGCAAGCTGTGCCATACTTTCAATAGGAAACTTACACTGAGCTTGGCTTCAGAAACCAAACATTTAGACCCTTACTGCATCACGGACATGTTTATTGTCATCTTAAAAGGGCCTACAATGAATTTACTTGTGTACATGTCAAAAGACTGGCCTGAAAATACTACCAACATTACAATAGTATATACAGACTCGGACTCGGGATCGGCAACATTGCCGGTTATTTGAGAGGATTTTTCGGAGCACTCGGCGTTCGCGGAGACTCGACTGCGACTCGGCAACATTGCCGGTTATTTGAGAGGAGTTTTCGGAGGATGATTTTTGCCGGTTAAGCGAGAATTCCGGATATTTGGGTGCCGGATAAACGAAAGTTTCCTGTATTGTTATGATAATACATGTTATTTTTTTTGTAATTGTGATGCACTTTATGAAATGTATATAAATAGATAACATTGAATGTAACAAAAAGTACATCATCTTCTAAAAAGTGAAAATAAATTGATACCCCCCCTACATCTCTCAACAGCTTAAAGGGACCCAACACTGTGCCCTGCATTATGAACCACTCACTGCCGACTGCGTATTGATCGGTGCCCACCCTGTTCTGTAGTTTCCACTCTGAGCATAGTACCTTTGCAACACATGCTTTCTCCTTTACAAATAATTAATTCTACAATTTTTATGAAATTTGATTATATATTAAATGCACCCAATATTTTTAAGTATATATATATATATATATATATATATATATATATATATATATATATATATATATATATATATATATATATATATATATATATAAATAAATAAACACACACACACCATTTGGTAAACAGAATGTTACCTCCAAATGCTTCACAAAATAACTACTCACAACATGTAAAGCACAAACAAATTTGGAATAGGCTAATGCACTTGGGAGCGTCTCTCTTCACAGCTGATTTTTTTTTTTTAAATTGCATTCACTGGAAATTTTAAAAGTCATTTCCAGCTTGCTGGTTTGGTGAATCATTGAAAAATGACAGCACAATACTCCATTTTAAAAAATTTCTTTCCAAGCTTTTTTCTAAAGATTATCTTTCAGGATGGTCATTTTATATTTAATCCCTCATCATCCTTTACCCTGATCAATTTCAGGTTTTCTCCTTCATTCAGCCCTGGTCAGTTTCTGGCTTTCTCTCCTCCGTTCAGCCTGGTCTGTTTCTCTGACTTTTTTTTTGTTTCATTTCACAATGGTTCAACAGCTGATGCACAGGTTCTTAGCTGAGTGCTACACGCTGCGATACATCAGGCAAGAGTGCTATACATACAAAGAGCCACCCCACAATAAATGTCATCAAATTGAATGAGAGTGCTTTGCAATTGCTCAGACATTTTAAAAGAAAGTGATACAGTAAAATAAGGGTGATTTTTTTTGTAGGAAAATGGTTATTTCCCATACTTGCCTTCCCCATTAAAAGATGTCCAAATCAAATCTCCATTTAGCATTTTTCTGGTGCTCTATATACTTTTGTAAGACAGCACAACAAAATGCATTTGGAGCAGGCATATGCCAATTGAAAATGCACACTAAAGGCTTTCCAATTTCAAACTCTCTCCTAACGCAGAATAGTCTTTACCTTTTGAAGACCCCAATTTATAACATGATCTGTTCACTACACAATAACATTAATAGTTACTAAATGTTGGCTATATAAAATTGCAATCAGCTGCATTAGTACAAAACAGTAGCACTAACCACCTAAAAAACTGATCATTAAGACTTAATTGCAACGTAATAACGATGCAGTTTTGCTTTTTGAAGCGGATTTGGTAGACAAGACTTGTATGTTGATTCCAATGCTTCGTAACAAGTCCCAATTGCTGATTGGCCAGCCCTGACTGCGCTTCTCCAGACAATGCTCGTTCCCTTTGCAAGTAAGTGCACAGGAACCAAAGCACTGCTGTACAAACATTTCCTTCAACCACTTTATTTTTTTGCAGTTTCATATTCCCGTATCCCTCAATTGTGCCCTAAAATACCGTATTGCCAGCCAGAAGGTTGCGAAGACCCAAACTACATACATTTCCATTCCTCTGTTCTTTTTAGCTGATGCCTGAAGAAGCTACTTCAGTGGCATTGGAAAGAATCTCTGCATAAATACCAGTCAGAGATGGGTTTTGAACCTTGGTCCCGTTTTGAGTTTTGCTTTGGTAACAATAATGACATTAAAGCTTGAGCCACATTTACCTTTTATCCCAGAAGCACGAATCTGTGCTCCCCAATAAGTTCAGTAGGTGAATGCATTACTGAGTGCAGTACTACATTTAAATCAGGGTGGTATAATCCCTGGTCAGTGCTGAATTCTTTGATCTCAATCAAGGCTGCAGTTGCAGCACCACAATTAGTCTCAGGGTCCCTGGCATGGGAAATCAGTGGGAGCTTGCACGCCTAATTGACTTCCAGTGACCCGTCTATATGCAAAGAGCGAGAAGAGGATGAGGCTCACTTGTGCTGCCCTTCAGTCTGCCAACATTCACTGTATAGACTCTCAAATTAAGAATGGCCATTGAGCAAGGTGCTGGGGAGTTACCAGTATCCACAGAACCAAGTCAGTGTCTTTGGCCTAACCAGATTGAGGGGACGAGAACAGGGAGATTTTTTTTTTACTGTTGCTAATTCTGGGAAAACAAAATTGTAATATTTTTGTGTTTTTAAAAGAAAGATTTCCAAATGAAATGTTTAAAAGTAATTAACTATACATTAGATACAGAAATTCAACATAGGTACTTTATTCAAGTGCAACACTTAAGCTCAAACACTTTCTTTTTTCTTTCCTACTTAAAGTTAATGTTCTTGTTTGTACATAATCAATCCACTAGTTATATTTGTACATGATGCGGAGATGCCGGCGTTGGACTGGGGTGGACAAAAATGAGAAGTCGCACAACACCAGGTTATAGTCCAACAGATTTATTTAAAATTACAAGCTTTCGGAGCTATCGATCACCCCTTCTTCAGGTAAAGTTACTATGAGTGAATCTACAAAAATTCACTGAATATAAACACAGAAAAAATGCAGAGATACAATCTTTCCTTACATCAAAGACACACCAAGAGCACAGCCAAGACAATGAGATGTGTCCCAGGGGGTCCAACGTGTCAAATCCTGCTGTCTGCATATCCTCTCCATTTGGGTTTGTTTTTTGTGTTTGTTTTTTTTTAAAACTGGAAAGACAGACAACGATGTCAAGTCACGTTCTGTAGCGTGACATGAACCCGATATCCCTATTGATGTGTCTTGGTGTGTCTTTGATGTAAGGAAAGATTGTATCTCTGCATTTTTTCTGTGTTTATATTCTGTGAATTTTTGTAGATTCACTCATAGTAACTTTACCTGAAGAAGGGGCGATCGATAGCTCCGAAAGCTTGTAATTTTAAATAAATCTGTTGGACTATAACCTGGTGTTGTGCGACTTCTTATATTTGTACATAATCAATCTTCTCCTTGGAACAGAGAAGGCTAAGAGGAGATTTGATAGAGGTGTTTAAAACCATGAAGGGTTTAGATAGAGTAAATAAAGAGAAACTGTTTCCAATGGCTGAAGGGTCGATAACCAGAGGCCACAGATTTAAGGTGATTTGCAAAAGAACCAGAGGCGACATGAGGAAAAACTTTTTTTTATGCAACGAGTGGTTAGGATTCGGAAGACACTGCCTGATAGAGTGGTGGATACAGATTCAATAGTAGCCTTCAAAAGGGAATTGGATAAATACTTGAAGGAGAAAAAAATTGCAGGGAAAAGAGGCGGGGGAGTGGGACTAACTGGATTGCTCTTCAAAAGAGCCGGCACAGACTCGATGGGCCGAATGGCCTCCTCCTGTGCTGTACTCTTCGATGATTCTAGTTAAATGTAATTTTTGTTACAACTCATTGAGAAGAGCTGGTACAAAATAAGCTGACACAGTAATTCGGAATTTAAAAGGAAGTGCGTACAAATTAAATTGTCACATAACCCTAAATGTTATAAAAGCAAAAAATCTGTATTCGTATTGAAAAGCAACAAAGAAAAAGCAAATGCTGCAAATCTGAACCAAAAATAGACAATTCTGGGCACATAGCACCTGCAGATCAGTCAGTGTTAACTTGTCTTTTTCTGTCTACAGATGTTGACTGATCGACTGTGTGTTTGCAGCATTTTCTGTTTTTGTTCCTGTAATCCTAATGCTGTCTTTCTGTCATCCTTCAGTGCCTCGTTTTCTGCTTCAAAACTGCAAGTTAGCGACAAGGCAAAAACAGGGCTTCTGCGAGAACGCTTCTTGATTTGATATCGGGAGTTTCTACCTCCCCATAGCGTCAGAATAGGAGAGGGTCATGGGCAGCAATTCTCATTCATGAAGCAGCAGAAGTTCACAGCAGGGGGAGCCCTACACAAAATGTCAGTTCCTGGACTAGCTCCAAACAGCAGCTTTTAAAGCACATCAAAAAAAATGTAAACAAGGAACGAGCGAAACAAACCCAGAATATGGTGCGGCTTGCATTACAACAATGTCACGATTCAGTTTTTTTTTTAAAACACACACTCTTCTCGGTCAACAACCAGTACAAACATACCTATAAATTGCTGCAAATCAAAACAAAGCAAGCATTATTCTTTTGAAAGTTACCCCACCCACCCACCCACCCAACCCACAGAACTACTGCAACAACTACTTGCATTTATATAGCGCCTTTAACATAGTAAAGCTTCACAGGAACATCAAACAAAATTTGACTCCGAGCCACATAAGGAGACATCAGGCCAGGGGACCAAAGGCTTGGTCAAAGGCAGTAGGTTTTAAGGAGCGTCCTAAAGGAGGAGAGAGGGGTATTTTCATGTTTTGCTGCTGAAATGAGGTATAAATTTTGGAGTGATGGGTGGCAAATGGGGAGGAGGGGGGGGGGGGGTAACATCACTTGTATTTAAAGGTCTATTCTGGCCTTTTGAGCATCCCCCCCATTTGATTGCTGCGCTGAATCTCCCCCCTCCACATTTGATTGCTGAATCCCCCCACATTTGATTGCTGAATCCCCCCCCCACATTTGATTACTGAATCCCCCCACATTTGATTGCTGAATCCCCCCCACATTTGATTACTGAATCCCCCCCACATTTGATTACTGAATCCCCCCCACATTTGATTACTGAATCCCCCCACATTTGATTGCTGAATCCCCCCCCCCACATTTGATTACTGAATCCCTCCACATTTGATTGCTGAATCCCCCCCCCACATTTGATTACTGAATCCCCCCCACATTTGATTGCTGAATCCCCCCCCCCACATTTGATTGCTGAACCCCCCCACATTTGATTACTGAATCCCCCCCACATTTGATTACTGAATCCCCCCCACATTTGATTACTGAATCCCCCCCACATTTGATTACTGAACCCCCCCCACATTTGATTGCTGAACCCCCCCACATTTGATTACTGAATCCCCCCCCACATTTGATTACTGAATCCCCCCCCACATTTGATTACTGAATCCCCCCCCACATTTGATTACTGAATCCCCCCCCACATTTGATTACTGAATCCCCCCCCCACATTTGATTGCTGAATCCCCCCCCACATTTGATTACTGAATCCCCCCCCACATTTGATTGCTGAATCCCCCCCCACATTTGATTACTGAATCCCCCCCCCACATTTGATTACTGAATCCCCCCCCACATTTGATTACTGAATCCCCCCCCACATTTGATTACTGAATCCCCCCCCCACATTTGATTACTGAATCCCCCCCCCCACATTTGATTACTGAATCCCCCCCACATTTGATTACTGAATCCCCCCCCACATTTGAATCCCCCCCCACATTTGATTACTGAACCCCCCCCCCCACATTTGATTGCTGAACAAAAGCTGAGTGGTAGAGTATGAAGGTGAAAGGACAAGTGGGGGGGGGAAGAGTGATCACTGGGCTCAGCTCGTCAATGTAAACAAAGGGCGGGGCAGCGCCGCCCTCCAGCGCGGTCGCCCCCTGCAGGTCGGCGGCTGCAGGAGGGCCGCGGCTCCGCCTCCTGTGACCCGGGGGACGGCGCGGCTCCGCCCAGTGTCAACACAAACACGGTAAAAAGGGACGGTGGTGGGACAAGGGGGGCCTTCCCCTCGGGGTAACGGGAGTCCGCCCGTTAATTCCTTCAGAAATGCGCGGATTCCTCGTCCCTATGTCCCACCGACACTGGTCAAACCAGCGCCTGGCCGCCCGCCCCGCCCCCCTCAGGCCCTGTCAGCGGAGCGCTCCCGCTTTGACTCCGGCGCCGCTCCCGAAGGCCGTCCCGGTGTGTGTGTGTGTGACAACGACTCGGCCGGTAGTAGCAGGCAGCTTCCTCCTCCTCCCCGGCGGCCGCCGGTTTAACCCTCTCCTCTCTCTCTTTATCCCGATGCCGGCAACACCGTCTCCTCCCTCCCTCCCCGCCCCCCTCCCTCCCTCCCCGCCCCCCTCACACAAACACACACACAAAAACCTCGGCCCCGGTAAATCGACACTGACAGCGGCCGGAGCTGGCACTAAAACCCGTGGCCTGGGCTCACTCGACGGGTCGCTCGGTATTTTTTTTTTATTTTTTTAAAACAAAAAATTATTTTCAAAAACTCCGCCGCCGCCGCTCGGCGCCAATCGCCATCGGCCGCCATCTTGGACGCTGGCAGGAATGGCGCCTTCCCGCTGGTTTTTTTGTGTGTGTGTGTCTGTCTGTCTCTCTCTCTCTCTCTCCACACCTGTGTTGTAGACGTGCAGCTCGTCGACGATCCCCTCGTTGCCGCCGCCGAAGATGATCATGAGCTCTTTGATCGCCACGACGCGGTGGCCGTGCCGGGGCCGCGGCACCGGTCCGGTGGCTCCGGTTACCCGTCTCCATTTGGGAGAGGGAGCCGCCATCTTACTACACCCTCCCCAGAGTGCCCCGCGGCCGGCCCCTCCCCCCCTCCACACGGCCAGGCACCCGGATCAGTAAACACAAGAAGCAGAGGCCAGGGAGCAGAGGCTGGGCCAGGCCCACCCACTCTCTACTCCTCTCTCTGGAGAAGTCGCACAACACCAGGTTATAATCCAACAAATTTATTTAATTTTACAAGCTTTCGGAGCTGTTCGCTCCTTCCTCAGGTAGAATAGCTGTGAGAGAATCTCCCAGAATTCACAATATAAGCACAGAAAAAATCTATTCAAATCTTTCCCTACATCAAAGACACACTAAGAGCACAGCCAAGACAATGAGATGTGTCCCAGGGGGTCCAACGTGTCAAAACACCTGCTGGCTGCATATCCTGTCAATTTGTGTTGGTTCTTGTGTTAGTCTTTTTAAAAAAAAAACACCTGGAAAGACCGGCCATGATGTCAAGTCACGTTCTGTATCGTGACATGAACCCGATATCGCGATTGAGGCCATCCTCATGAGTGCGGAACTTGGCTATCAGTTTCTGCT
This sequence comes from Squalus acanthias, assembly GCA_030390025.1. Classification (NCBI taxonomy): domain Eukaryota; kingdom Metazoa; phylum Chordata; class Chondrichthyes; order Squaliformes; family Squalidae; genus Squalus; species Squalus acanthias. The sequence goes on from CM059435.1 coordinate 113,722,536, forward strand.
CTATGATTTTGCGCTGTCGTGTATCCCGAAGGCCGCCTTGGAGAACGCTTACCCGCAGATCCGAGGCTGAATGCCCCTGACTGCTGAAGTGTTCACAGCTACTCTACCTGAGGAAGGAGCGAACAGCTCCGAAATCTTGTAAAATTAAATAAATCTGTTGGACTATAACCTGGTGTTGTGCGACTTCTCATTTTTGTCCACCCCAGTCCAACGCCGGCATCTCCACATCATGACCTCTCTCTTGAGACCAGCCACAAGGAGACTAATGTCTCCTTTTCGCGAGTAACCTCATAATGAGACCAATGTCTCCTTTTTGCGAGTAACCTCATAATGAGACCAATGTCTCCTTTTCGCGAGTAACCCATAATGAGACCAATGTCTCCTTTTTTCTCAAAATTGAGAGGTCGCACAACACCAGGTTATAGTCCAACAGTTTTATTTGAAATCACAAGCTTTCGGAGCTTACTACTCCTTCGTCGGGTGAAGTAAAAAGATACAGAATTGCCAAAGCATATATAGATAGAGAACAATGCATGTGTACCTTACAATTGCAGACAACTAAATTAAATCATCCTGACTATCTGCCGAGGTGTGATAAAGTTAATCAGGTCAGCCAGGAAGGTACCACATCAAAGACATAGCAAGATACAACTGAGACAATGAGGTGGAGTCGCAGGGGGTCTAACGTGTCAAAAGCTGCCGTCTGTATGTAAAACGAAAAGCTTTAAAATTTTTACTTTTTTACTGGGAAAATTTTTACTTTTTTCTCAAAAGCAAAATACTGCAGATTCCTGGAAATCTGAAATAAAAACAGAAAAAATGCTGGAAATACTCAGCCGGTCAGGCAGCATCTGTGAATTGAGAAACAAGAGTTAACGTTTCAGGTCGGTGACCCATAATGAGACCAAGGTCTCCTTTTCTCAATTAACCCATAATAACAACAACTTGTATTTTTTTCGCGCCTTTAACGTAGTAAAGCAACCCAAGGCGCTTCACAGGTGCATTCAAAGACAAAAAATTTGACACCAGACCACATAAGGAAAATAGCTTGGTCAAACAGGGAGCTGTTAAGACAAAAGCAAAATGCTGCGGATGCTGGAAATCTGAAATAAAAACAGAAAATGCTGGAAATACTCAGCAGGTCAGGCAGCATCTGTAGAGAGAGAAACAGAGTTAATGTTTCAGGTCAATGACTCTTCGTCAGGTTTTAAGAAGCGTCTTAAAGAAGGAAAGACCATAATGAGACTAATGTCTTTTCCAAAGAATTCAGAAGAAACTTCTTTACCCAGAGAGTGGCGAGAATGTGGAACTCGCTACCACAGGGAGTGGTTGAGGCGAATAGTATAGAGGCATTTAAGGGGAGATTAGATAAGCAATCAAATAGGGGGATTCAGCAATCAAATAGGGGAAATTCAGCAATGAAATGGGGGGGATTCAGAAATCAAATAGTGAATTCAGAAGGAACTTCTTCACCCAGAGAGCAGGGAGAATGGAACTCGCTACCACAGGGAGTGGTTGAAGCGAATAGTATAGAGGCATTTAAGGGGAGACTAGATAAGCAATCAAATAGGGGGATTCAGCAATCAAATAGGGGGATTCAGCAATCAAATAGGGGGAATTCAGCAATGAAATGGGGGATTCAGAAATCAAATAGTGAATTCAGAAGGAACTTCTTCACCCAGAGAGCAGGGAGAATGTGGTACTCGCTACCACAGGGAGTGGTTGAAGCGAATAGTATAAATGCATTTAAGGGACGGTTAGATAAGCATATGAGGGAGAAGGGAATAGAGTCATAGAAATTTACAGCACAGAAGGAGGCCCATCTTGTCCGTGCCGGCCGACAAATCCCACTTTCCAGCACTTGGTCCGTAGCCTTGTAGGTTATGGCACTTCAAGTGCATATCCAAGTTTGCTTTAAATGTGATGAGGGTCTCTGCCTCTACCACCCTTTCAGGCAGAGTTAGATGAGGAAAGACAGGAGGAGGCTCAAGTGCAGCATAAACGCCGGCATGGACTGGTTGGGCTGAATGGCCTGTTTCAGTGCTGTATATCCTGTGTAAACCCATAAGGAGACTAATGTCTTCTTTTCTAAAGTAACCCATAAGGAGACTAATAAAGAAAGAACTTGCATTTATATAGCGCTTTTCACGACCACCGGATGTCCCAAAGCACTTTGCAGCCAATTAAGTACTTTTTTGAAGTGTAGTCACTGTTGTAATGTAGCAAACGCGGCAGCCAATTTGCGCACAGCAAGCTCCCACAAACTGCAATGTGATAATGACCAGATAATCTGTTTTTTTAGTGATGTTGATTGAGGAATAAATATTGGCCAGGGCATCAGGGATAACTCCCCTGCTCTTCTTCGAAATAGTGCCTTGGGATCTTTTACGTCCACCTGAGAGAGCAGACGGGGTCTCAGTTTAACATCTCATGCGAAAGACGGCACCTCCGACAGTGCAGCTCTCCCTCAGTACTGCACTGGAGTGTCATCCTAGATTTTTGTGCTCAAGTCTCTGGAGTGGGACTTGAACCCACAACCTTCTGTCTTATTTTCTAAAGGAGACGAGTGTCTTTTCTAAAGTAACCCATCTGTTAACAAAAACAGATTATCTGGTCATTATCACATTGCTGTTTGTGGGAGCTTGCTGTGTGCAAATTGGCTGCCACGTTTCCTACATTACAGCAGTGACTACACTTCAAAAGTACTTCATTGGCTGTAAAGCACTTTGCGACGTCCTGAGGTTGTGAGAGGCGCTAAAGAAATGCAAGTCCATTCTTTTTTTTAATAAGGAGACTAATGTCTTCTTTTCTATAGTAATCCATAGGAAGACCAGTGTTTTATCTAAAGTAACCCATAAGGATTGTCTGCAGCCTTTTAATGGACCTTACAAATCACACATTTTAAAAAAGACCCCAAAAAAATAAAATTGCTGCAGTTCAGCCTGCATAGCAATTAAACGCTGAATGGACTCACCCTCTGTTTACTTAACAGCAAATAGACTTTGTAGTCTTAAAGGATACAGCAGCACCTTAGCAGCAGAATACTACATGGTATAATGTTCCTGTGACTATAAAATAATGTACGATCACTGTGAACAGTGCCATGGGAGATCTGCTAGTAATATATTAAGTGTGGGGCATCGACCCACATTTCCAATCTATCACGCTACATACATTTCCTGTTTGCTACACTTCAGACTTCACACTATCTGTGTCCTATCATTTATCATTAAGGCATCAGAGACTGTCTATCTGTCTCCTACCCATTGCACTTAAGGCATCACAGTATCTATCTATCTCCTATCTACATCAGGAATTGCGCTATCTGTGTCCTATCCATGCAGTTCAGTTCAGGTTCTCTGTGTCATACTTTCATCTGATATGGAAAAAAAATTGTATTTATGAAAGGGACAGAAACAAGAAATCTCAACTATGAGAAGTTATGAAAATCAGCCAATAAAAAAAAACCGCAAACTGCACCAAGGAAATCTCTCAAAGGTTTTCCAAAATCATCACTAGCTTTTGTTGTGACAGAAACCAACCAAGCTGCCATTATTCTTTTCTCACAAACTCAAATGTTCAGGATTCGAACTTAAAAATATGTACAAATTCCAAGTTGCACAACCACATGATTAAACGTGCATATAAAATTATCCTTTGTGTTTTTGAGTACCTTCATTAACATTTATTGTGCACAGATTTTCCCTGTTTGACTTTTGTGGGCCTGGATGTTTGGAAAGGACTGTTCTTAGCTCCATTGCCTCATTGGTGGATGAAACTGAATTCAAAACCTGTCAGAAGCTTGAGATATGTACAAATTAACAGGAACATGGATTTAGTCTTTACAATTGGCCCCCAGGATCTGTGGTACACACCTATGTGACCCACAAAGACAGATAGCTTGTGCTATATACACACACACACACACACACACACCTACATCAGGATTGTCTATGGGAAAATCTTGTTTAAATGTGCCAACAAATGGATGCAGTGCCAGTTACACCTGTACGTGATGCTGCAGTAGGACTGCACAATGTTAAAAACACCTGTCACGCAACATTAGACTGGGAAAGCAGAGCCTGCTACAGCAACCTGGGTATTTACCTGTCCTTACCTTTCCAGACCCTGACCACTGGATGGCTCTACATAAGCAGGTTAGGTAGAAACACAAAGTGAGAATAGAAATCGTTCTTTCAAGCTTCTTTTCAGCTGCAGTCAGATTTTCCCGCTTGTTCGTTACCCAAGCACACCTGTGCTGCAGCCAAAAGTTGGCCTCTATTTCTCAGCTGCATGTCCTTTCCGATCCGTGGTTTGCTCCAAGGTTTTCACCTGTCTTGGTGGAAATCGACCTTCTTCCTGCCCCAGTGGAGCAGTGTGGTGCTTCCCTGGAACTGGTGTTGGTATCCCTTCAGGCATCAGCATATTAACACCACCGATTTCTTAAAGCTTAAACCTTCCTATCCCCAACTGTAAGATACCCTATTCTTATATGCAAATATACGTAGGATTAGGATTTGGTTTAATCTCATATGATTAAGGTTCTTGCATTACATAGAAACATAGAAGATAGGAGCAGGCGTAGGCCATTCGGCCCCTCGAGCCTGCTCCACCATTTAATGAGATCATGGCTGATCATCCAAATTCAGTACCCTGTCCCTGCTTTCTCCCCATATCCCTTGATCCCTTTAATAGAAACATAGATTTTTAAAAACCTGCCGAAACCCGGGATCGAACCAGGGACCTTTAGATCTTCAGTCTTTCTTTTGACTTATACAAAGCTTATAGACTTGTACTGTAGCTAGAAATAATAAAATGGCCAAGTTGCTCATTCCCATAATTCTTCAGGGTAGGGATGACATTTAGCAAGAAAAAGCTTTGTCGGCAAGGAGAGGTCTTTTGTTAGTCAGGAATGCTGGATAAGGGGTCTATGGTCTCCCAGATAAGAGGGTAGCCTGTAGCACAAACAAACAAGACAACGATCAACAGATCAATTAGGAAACTGAACAACAACTCCTTTTAAGGGATGGTTATGTGTGACTAGAGCCCTATAAAGATCTTAAGCTTTCCTTCACAATTCGTAGAGAGAGACAAGAATGAAAGAATTGACTGACAGAGGTTATGTTCTCTATCCAAAGCAAAAACAGATAATTTCATTTACTTCTCTGATGATTATTACTTAAGACATTGAGTAGTCAAAACTCGTCCGAACTCAATAAAAATTATTAGCTACCAAGTTGGTGTCAAGTTCAAGAACCTTACATAACCAACCAACACCCCACCCTGGCATATAAAGTCTTAGTCAGTTTTGGGGGACAGTAGACCTGGTGCCGTTGGATAAAATGAGAGCCATTGCAAAGTGAACTCCATTGTCACCAAGAAGAAAACAGGTCACGTCAGGCTACGTCAAGACTGCTGGTAACCAAGTCCTGTCACCAACCAGATGAGTGTGGCACCTATCAGGCAGAAGTAAATCTACCACTAACTTGAACTCCCTCGCCAGGCGTTTGAAGTTGTGGTGGTGAGTGTAGACTTGAGCCTCTCCGCACCTCACACCACCCCCAACACCCCAGAATAAGCATGGTTTGGGGTAGATTGGGATGCTAACCCTCCAAGAATGTCCTGGAGTCTCCAGGAATAAAGATTAATCTCCTGGGCACTGCTGCAAGCAACTTGTGAGAAAACTCATCGGGGCCACCTGAGAGGGCACATTTCTTTTTTTTTACTTGTCAGCCGTTGCTCAGTTGGTAGCACTCGCGCCTCTGAGTCTAGAAGCTATCTGGGTTCAAGTCCCACTCCAGAGACTTGAGCATAAAATCTGGTGTGACACTCCAGTGTAATACTCAGGGAGTACTGCATTGTCAGAGGTGCCATCTTTCAGATGAGACATTAAACCGAGGCCCCATCTGCTCTCTCAGGTGGACACAAAAGATCCCATGGTGCTATTTCAAAGAAGAGCAGGGGAGTTCTCCCCAATCAGGGAGTCCTAGCCAATATTTATCCCTCAACCAACATCACTAAAACAGATTATCTGGTTATTTTCACACTGTTGGAGCTTGCTGTGTGCAAATTGGATGCTGCGTTTCCCTACATTACAACAGTGCCTACACTTCAAAAGTACTTCATTGGCTGTAAAGCGCTTTGGGACATCCTGAAGTAATGAAAGGCGCTATATAAATGCAAGTCTTTCTTCCAAGAACAGCGTAAATTAATGCCAAGAGCCTAACAAGTTGTATTCTCAGCTGTCAATATTTGGAAAATGTTGGAAATCTCTCCGCCTCGCCCCCCTCCTTTAAGAGGCTCCTTAAAACCTACCTCTTCGACCAAGTGTTGGGTCATCTGCCCTAATATCTCCTTATGTGGCTCGGTGTCAAATTTTGTCTGATAACGCTCCCGTGAAGCGCCTTGGGACATTTTTACTACGTTAAAGGCGCTGTAGAAATGCAAGTTGTTGCTGTTAAAAGCGAGATTTACTACATATATATATAAACACAAACCGGTTTAAACGTGTGTTTATTTTGATGGTGAGGCACCTCAATGTGGGCCACATTTTGAATGAGTTGAGATGACTGGGTTCATTTGCAAGGAGCCTGTGCACTCGCCCCTGGCGACTGTTGTGCAGCCCGCAGATGGAATTTTGTATTTTGGAAAGAGGAGGGAGAGAGAGAGAGAGAGAAGTGGATTCGAACAACAGGATCTGCATGGGGAATTGCACAGACATCTGGTCCTAATTTATACAGGATCTCTCTCACTGCTCGCGTGGAAAGGAGGCGAAGGAAAGCTCAGCATATCCGTCCTGCCTGCTGCACTCAAAAGTTTGTGAAGAAAGTTCATCCTCTTTGGCTGTCCTGTTCACCGAAAGGAAAATATCTCAGGAGGGAGGGAGGGCCAGAAAGAAGATTGTTTAAAAAACCTGACACCGGACGTGTTCAGCTGGAGTCTGGAAGTGACACTGAGGTAAATTGAAGAATGTTTTAATGGCCAGTTTTGCACATCTGCAGAGGTTTTTGTTTTAAATTCTCTTATTTCAACAGCCGCTGTGCAAGCTCGCACCAGCCTGGGATGTATTTAAGTAAGTCGTTGCTTGTGGGACAATGCAGTCTTCTTCCTTCGAACTGCACACAACTTCAGCACAAAATTTCCCCTTCCTTTAGCCATTCCGCTACAGATCAGAGCCCTTTTTTTTCCGGCGGAGATCGAAGGGGTGCAACGCCAGCAATTGCATAAAGCCTTCCTAAAAACCTAAATAACTTACACCGAGTATTGCTTCCAGTGTAAAGCTCACTGAAGAGGATTTGCGCTGCTGTCAGATTGTAGGATCACCATTAGTTGTCACAATGTTGTAATCCCCCCGCCCCATGTATATTCTTTCAAAACTCTTATTTATTGAATGGTTATCGTGTCCCTGTGTCAAGATTTTGTTTCCAATACTACAAGCTGATTTCTTCTGAGTCCTGTCTCAGTTGGTAGCAGGCTTTCCTCTGAGTCCGAAGGTTGTTGGTTCAAGTCCCACTCTAGAGACTTGAGCATAAAGTCTAGGCTGACACTCCAGTGCAGTGCTGAGGGAGTGCCGCACTGTCGGAGGTGCCGTCTTTCGGATGAGACGTTAAACCGAGGCCCCCGTCTGCTCTCTCAGGTGGGCGTAAAAGATCCCACGGCACTATTTCGAAGAAGAGCAGGGGGAGTTCTCCCTGGTGTCCCGGGCCAATATTTATCCCTCAATCAACATCACAGAAACAGATTATCTGGTCATTATCACATTGCTGTTTGTGGGAGCTTGCTGCGTGCAAATTGGCTGCCTGCGTTTCCCACATTACAACAGTGACTCCACTTCAAAAGTACTTCATTGGCTGTAAAGCGCTTTGTGACGTCCCGAGGTCATGAAAGGCGCGATAGAAATGCAAGTCTTTTTTTTTCTTTTGACGTCGCTCACGGTTAGTCTGGGGTCTGATGAACGGTGGTAACGTTTAGCTGCTAACCTGATTTGTTCCTTTTAAGGCCACTTCTGTGGTTTTCCTTGTCGAGAAGTGGTCTTATTAGGTCTTTAGGTCGGCAGAAGGCTGAGTAAGTCACTGCTGCTGAAGCAGCTCATAGGAACAGGAGGAGGCCATTCAGCCCCTCAAACCTGCTCCCCCATTGAATGAGATCATGGCTGATCTGTACCTCGACTCCATTTATCTATTGCTTGGGTGCTCCTTGATATCTCAACAACTTCTCGAGGTTATCTCAAAGTGAGGGGGAAAATAGCAGGAATAACTGAGTTTCTTTCTCTCATTGTATACTTTTTTTTTAAAAAGATGGTGAAGATCGGTTGTTATGCAAAGTGCGATGTCTGGAATGTAACGGAAGTTCTAAACTAAACTTTAATAGAATAGATAGATAGGTGCCATAACACAAGGAGGTAGTTAGAGACAGCTGTCACTCAGCAGACACCTGCTGCTTTCAGGAAGTAGAGAAGGACATGGTGACAGGCCGAGTTAACCAGCACTCACTGTCCAGTATTGCCACATCATACGTTAGTTTTTTTTAATTCATTCATGGGATGTGGGCGTCGTTGTCAAGGCCAGCATTTATTGCCCATCCCTAATCGCCCTTGAGAAGGTGGTGGTGAGCCGCCTTCTTGAACCGCTGCAGTCCGTGTGGTGAAGGTACTCCCACAGCGCTGTCAGGGAGGGAGTTCCAGGATTTTGACCCAGCGACAATGAAGGAACGGTGATATGCTTCCAAGTCAGGATGGTGTGTGTCTTGGAGGGGAAGTTGGAGGTGGTGGTGTTCCCATGCGCCTGCTGCCCTTGTCCTTCTAGGTGGAAGAGGTCGCGGGTTTGAGAGGTGCTGTCGAAGAAGCCTTAGCGAGTTGCTGCAGTGCATCTTGTAGATGGTACACACTGCAGCCACGGTACGCCAGTGGTGGAGGGAGTGAATGTTTAAGGTGGTGGATGGGGTGCCAATCAAGTGGGCTGCTTTGTCCTGGATGGTGTCGAGCTTCTTGAGTGTTGTTGGAGCTGCACTCATCTAGGTGACAAGAAATTTGCTGCACTGGGAGCCCAGTGGGAAAAAAGAATTTCAGGTTACCTAATGCATGATGTAACGAGGCTGGATCAGCAAGTGCTGGTTAACTCTGCCTTTGAATGTCTGTGTACAAGGCAATGGCACATGTGGAGAAGAAAGCTTCATAGTCAAGAGAAGGAATAGAAAGAAACCTATATATCAACATGAAGTATCAATCCAAAAACTCTATAGCATATCAATGGTGCCATTTAGAGATTTAGCCGTGGTTCAGTGGTAGCACTCTTGCCTCTGCGTCAGAAGATTGTGGGTTCAAGTCCCACACCAGCAAAAAATCTAGGGTGACAATCCAGTGCAGTACTGAAGGAGTGCTGCACTGTTGGAGGTGCCGTCTTTCTGATGGGATGTTAATCCGAGGCCCCATCTTGTACACAGAAGTTCAAAGGCAGAGTTAACCAGCACTTGCCTTTCATGACCTCTGGACGTCCCAAAGCGCTTTACAGCCAATGACGTACTTTTGAAGTGTAGTCACTGTTGTAATGTAGCAAACGTGGCAGCCAATTTGCGCACAGCAAGGTCCCACAAACAGCAATGTGATAATGACCAAAGTAATCTATTTTAGGTGTTGGTTGAGGGATAAATGTTGGTCAGGGCGAACTTCCCTGCTCTTCTTCGAAGCCATGGGATCTTTTACGTCCACCTGAGAAGGCAGACATGGCCTTAGTTTAACATCTCATCTGAAAGACGGCACCTCCGACAGTGCAGCACTCCCTCAGCACTGCCCTGGATTATCACCCTAGATCTCGTGCTGGAGTAGGACGCGAACCCACAATCTTCTGACTCAGAGGCGAGAGCGCTGCCACTAAATGGCACCATTGATATTCTGTGCAGAGTTTTTGGGTTGATACCTAACGTTGATACGTGTCTACAGCAGCTCTTGTGTTCAAAGCAGAAAAGCAGGGGTTTGGCTTTAAGTGTTAATAAATCTTATGGTGCTCCTGTATTCATCTTCTTGAAGATGCCAATCTATCGTATATCATAGCTGGAGAGGGTGCACCCTGGCGTGGATTAAGTCACGTCGGCAAGTCCACTCGTCTGCATGGCTTTCTTTGACTGTACTGTGCCTGAGGTTTGGGTTTTCTCCGCCGTCTGCCAAGATTCCATCGCTGGGTGGATATGCATTTTGTGCAACAGTAATGTGTCCGATGGCCACAAATTGGGCTAAGCTTTCTTAAGGATTTCCATTGGACTAGCAGATTTTCCAGTTATCTTTACCACTTGCTTTTCCCATTGCGCATCAGATTAATTTTAAACTGTATTTGAAATTCATTTAGCCATTTGTAGTTGCAACAGTTAGCTGTAATAATCAGTTAATATTTGCTTGGGGTTCAGTGAGTAGAGCTCTTAAAGATATGCATAGAATGAAGGTTTCACTACACCATTGTTGGATTTACCATTCTCCCCAGTCAATATTTATCCCTCAATCAACATCACTAAAACACATTATCTGGTCATTATCACATTGCTGTTTGTGGGAGCTTGCTGTGCGCAAATTAGCTGCCGCGTTTCCTACATTACAACAGTGACTACACTTCAAAAAGTACTTCATTGGCTGTAAAGTGCTTTGGTATCTTTTACGTCCACCTGAGAGTGCAGAAAGAGTCGTGGTTTAACCTTTCAGTCATAGAGTCATAGGGCTCGATTTTGCCAAGCACGAGGAGGCGGGTTTGGAGGCGTGTGAGGTGGTAAAATCGTTAAAAATGGCGGCCAGGCCTGATCCCGCCTCCATCCCGCCTCCAAGCAATTTTTCCACATGCGTGTTTTCTGACCCCGTTTCCATCCCGCCTCCAAGAGGCGGGATAGGCCCTTAAGGCCCTTAACAACCACTTAATTGCCTCTATTATCCCATTTTGAGAGGCCTTTCCGATTTTCAGACATTTCCATCATCCTACACACCTCCTCTGGAACACGCCAGGTGGCGGCCTCACAAGTGGATTGCTTATTCACAGCTGCAACTCCACCATTACAAAGGAGCTTTCACCGATGATCATTTGCAGGTGGCAGAACTTTGTTGTCTCAGGTCTGGGCGAACTTTTAGCAGGCCTACTCATTGTTGTGGAAGTTTGGAGCCTGACACCCATCTCCAGTGTGACCTCCTGGGAAACCCCTCTCCCCACCTTGACTGAGCGCTTCCTCAACTGAGGCATATACCAGAAGCATGGCGACCATTTAATTCCTTTCCTCCTGGACATCAGATTCGGACGAAGACCAGCCGCAGCAGCAGCAGAACCCTGAACAACAGCAGCACCAACAGCAGGAGCATCAACAGCAGGAAAAAGTAGGGCCCATTAGGGACCAAAGTGGCAATCTGTGTGTAGAGCTGGAAGATGTAGGTGAGGTTTTAAATGAATATTTTGCATCTGTGTTCACTATGGAGAAGGGTGATGTAGGCATAGAAATCAGGCTGGGGGATTGTGATATACTTGGACAAATTAGTATTGAGAGGGAGGAGGTACTAGCAGTTTTAGCGGGCTTAAAAGTGGATAAATCCCCAGGCCCTGACGGGATGTATCCCAGGCTGCTGTGTGAGGCAAGGCAGGAGATTGCAGGGGCTCTGACACAAATTTTCAGAACCTCTCTGGCCACAGGGGAGGTGCCAGAGGACTGGAGAACAGCTAACGTAGTACCATTGTTCAAGAAGGGTAGTAGGGATAAACCAGGGAATTACAGGCCAGTGAGCCTAACATCAGTGGTAGGGAAATTATTGGAAAAAATTCTGAGGGACAGAATTAGTCTTCACTTAGAGAGGCAGGGATAGTCAGCATGGCTTAGTCAGGGGGAGATCATGTCTGACCAATTTGATTGAATTTTTCGAGGGGGTGACTAGGTGTGTGGATGAGGGTAGTGCAGTTGGTGTAGTCTACATGGACTTCAGTAAGGCTTTTGACAAAGTCCCACATGGGAGACTGGTCAAGAAGGTAAGAGCCCATGGGATCCAGGGCAATTTGGCACATTGGATCCAAAATTGGCTTAGTGGCAGGAGGCAGAGGGTGATGGTCGAAGGTTGTTTTTGTGACTGGAAGCCTGTGTCCAGTGGTGTACCGCAGGGATCAGTGCTGGGTCCTTTGCTGTCTGTAGTGTACATTAATGATTTAGATATGAATGTAGGAGGTATGATCAGTAAGTTCGCAAATGACACGAAAATTGGTGGAGTGGTAAATAGCGAGGAGGGAAGCCTCAGGCTACAGGACGATATAGACGGGATGGTTAGATGGGCAGAACAGTGGCAAATGGAATTTAACCCTGAAAAGTGTGGTGATGCATTTTGGGAGGACAAACAAGGCAAGGGAATACACAATGAATGGTAGGACCCTAGGAAGGACAGAGGATCAGAGGGACCTTGGTGTGCATCTACATAGATCCCTGAAGGCAGCAGGACAGGTAGATAAGGTGGTTAAAAAGGCATATGGGATACTTGCCTTCATTAGCCGAGGCATAGAATATAAGAGCAGGGAGGTTATGATGGAGCTGTACAAAACGCTAGTTAGGCCACAGCTGGAATACTGTGTGCAGTTCTGGTCACCACACTATAGGAGGGATGTGATTGCATTGGAGAGGGTGCAGAGGAGATTCACCAGGATGTTACCTGGGCTGGAGCGCCTCAGCTATGAAGAGAGACTGGACAGGCTGGGGTTGTTTTCCTTAGAGCAGAGAAGGCTGAGGGGGGACCTGATTGAGGTGTACAAAATTATGAGGGGCATAGATAGGGTAGATAGAAAGGAACTTTTCCCCTTAGTAGAGGGGTCAATAACCAGGGGGCATAGTTTCAAGGTAAGGAGCAGGAGGTTTAGAGGGATTTGAGGAAAAACTTTTTCACCCAGAGGGTGGTTGGAATCTGGAACTCACTGCCTGAAAGGGTGGTAGAGGCAGGAACCCTCACAACATTCAAGAAGCATTTAGATGAGCACTTGAAACGCCATAGCATACAAGGCTACGGACCAAGTGCTGGAAAATGGAATTAGAATAGACAGGGCTTGATGGCCGGCGCGGACACGATGAGCCGAAGGGCCTCTTTCTGTGCTGTATAACTCTATGACTCTAGGAGCGCCAAGCTGCTAGTCACCCACCTGAAGCTGCACAGGCCAGAAGGCGCCAGCCCACGACAACATTGCTGCCCGGGATGCAAGGGACGCACTCATCTTGGCCAGATTTGCTTAGCCTGCACAATCAAACACTTTTGTCTCACACCTTCTTACCAGAGCATTGACAATGGACAAGAACCTGCGGATTCCTATCACTCTGACCACCATACTGACAATTGCAAGACACCCTACGTCCTCAGTGTGAAAGTCCCATTTGCAAAATGACACAGGCCGCAACTTCAACAGTTTGCCATCAAATCTGTTTATAATACAATGACAATGATGGCTGGGCCAAATACAAAACATCACAGCACCCAAGTGACAACCCTTGTGACTACTTGTGCTTTATCTTCCTCTTACGCGTGCTCCTACGTGGTGCTTCCTCTGTGGCTTCAGCAAATGTGGAGGCCCCTTGCTCACTTTCTTGCTGCTCCTGTCTCGATGCCTTTGGCGGCCATCCTCTGGGGTGGCGAACCTGTGCGGGCTCGCCAACAGTCTGCTGCTCCTGCGGCTGTGCAGGGGCTGAGACGCCCATCTCAGTTGGGTGAGGACTCTGGTGGGGCTCTGATCGAGGGTTCTGCAGTGGCATGGTCATGTGAGCGCTTGGAGAGGAGCCCCCACTTCCTTGTTGTCTGCCACCAACATCCCTCTCATGGGTCAGCCCCACTTCAGAGCTAGCAAGTGGCTTGACAGCACCTTGCTGCATTTCAGGGGGGCCATGAGGACCCGTTTCTGCACTGGAAGTCTTACTCCAGAGGACTTCCATGAAGGTCTGGTTTGTATGCTCAATAGCTGACCATCGCTCCTCAAGAGATGTCATTCTATTCTGAACAATTACCATGTTTTCCATACCCTGGCGACTAAGCTCCTCCATGGCTGTAGCTATCCTCTCCTCTACCATAGCCATCCTCTCCTCTACAGTAGCTAGCCTTACCACAGAGTTAGCCATCCTTTCCACGGAGGTTGCCATCCTTTCCGCGGTGATGCGTTCATGTGCCAATGCCTCCACAAAGGCACTGCTCATGTTCGCAATGGACTCCTCCATTCGCTCCACACTCGCAGCGACCCTGGAGACAAAACCTGACAGAGACTCCTGCACCTGTTCCTGGAGTTCCAGCACCGCTCTCCTGGATGGACCCAGAGGCACAGGGTCGACATGCAGCTGAGCCGAGCTGGCAGAGTCCTGCGCCCTCCAACGAGGACTCTCCACTGCTGACCCTGTCTCCACCATTTGCTGATGCTCACTTGTGAGCTGTGATACACCAGGTGCCAACACTACTCTATCTCGCGAAGGTCCCACCGAGGTGTGAGTGTCAGCGCTGGTGCTGGGTGCGCTGAATTCTGCTGACGCTGCGCCCTCAGAGGTTGCAGCTTCCTCTGAGGAGTCTGGAAGCTTAGGCTGTTCCTCCTGGACAGTGGGGACGGGGGCTTTCGAAGGTCCTGTGGGGGAATAAAGGAAAGAGTTAGAGATGTGAGGTCAAGGTTACATGCACATTGAATTGTGCAGATGATCATAAGTCAATCTGTTAGAGCATCAGATTCATTATCAGTGACTCATGCAATGTCAATGAGAGAGATGCCAAACTATTCTGTCACCAGCTTGCTGTGATGTGCCCATCTGTCCGTCCCCCACTTGGGAATCCTCCTCGATCCCAGCGATTTCCAGGGCTGCCTCCTCCCAGGCGGTGAGCTGGGCTACTGAGGGTGGCCCTCCTCCTGTCATGGCTCTTTTCCTCTTATTGTGGGCTCTCTTTTCCTGCAATGAGGGACACAAGTAGTGCTTGAGTGAGAATGAAGGAGTGAGTGTAGAGAATCCATAGCATAGATGCTTAGAAGGAGACAAAGGACCCTCCCTATGTGTCATAGTGGCATAGTGGTTAGCACTGGTGTCTCACAGCGCCAGGGACCCGGGTTCGAATCTGACCTCGGGTGACTGTCTGTGTGGAGTTTGCACATTCTCCCCGTGTCTGCGTGGGTTTCCTCCGGGTGCTCCGGTTTCCTCCCACAGTCCAAAAATGTGCAGGTTAGGTTGATTTGGCTATGATAAATTGACCCTTAGTGTTAGGGGGGGATTAAATATGTGGGGATAGGATGGGATATGTTAGGGGGAATTAAATACGTGGGGTTACGGGGGTAGGGTGGGATATGTGTACTGTGGGGATTAAAGCAGGGACAGGGTACTGGATTTGGATGATCAGCCATGATCGTATTGAATGGTGGAGCAGGCTCGACGGGCCGAATGGCCTACTCCTGCTCCTAGATTCTATGTTTCTATGTTGTCATTGCATCACAGTGATGGAGAGTGTGAGGGCTGTATGGTCGAATAGTTAAGTGAATGTGACCATAGAGAGAGCGGGAATGGGTAAGGGTGTAAGTGTCAAGTGGGATGTGGAGGAAGAGGTTGGCAAAGCAAAGTGCTGGTGAGGAGAGGCGATGGGGATCAGATTGAGGGTGATGGGAAAGTCATACTCACTTTTCCTGTGCGGAGAAGGTCATGAAACCTCTTCCTGCATTGCAGCCAAGTTCTGCGGCTCATTGATGTGGAGTTGACCTCCTCGGCCACTTGCAGCCACACAGCTTTAGTCTGCTGGGGTAGCTTTTTTCTCCCTGAGGAAGGGAAGAGCACCTCCTTATTAGATCTTGCTCCCTGCACCAGAGCTTGGAGGGAGGGCTCATCAAAGTGAGGTGCACACTTTTGCTTGCTGGTGGACATGGTCGGTAAATGCAGTCCTTCATACAATTTCCAAATCGTTTCCAGTCTCCAGAAGAAGCAAGGCTGCTTGCAGGCCTTAAATCCAGTAGCATTGATGATGTCATCGGAGGCGACTTTCTGTATGAAAAGACTCATTGGGCCAGGGGTTCCCACACGCTGGAAATCAATTGCCTAATTAGGGGCAAAATCGCAATTTTTCAACACTTCACTTCGGAGTCGGGGTCCTGACACGAATCCCACCTGACACGCCCCAGCCCGCCCACACTGGCAAAATCGAGCCCATAGAGTCATAACGCACAGAAGGAGGCCAATCGGCCCATCGAGTCCGTGCCGGCTCTCTGTAGAGAAATCCAGTCAGTCCCATTCCCCCGCTCTATCCCTGTAGCCCAGCAAGTTTATTTCCCTCAAGTGCCTATCCAGTCTCCCCTTGAAAACATTGAGTGTCTCCGCTTCCACCACTTCCGTCGGCAGCGAATTCCGAAAGACTGAGGAGACCTCCCCTGCTCTTCTTCGAATGGTTAGAGTAATTGCCACCTTACACTGTCATTTATAGTTAGGCTATAATGCTATTGGAAACACTGTGGGGTGAAATTCAGCTTGGGCAGGGTTGTAAAATGGGGGTGGGGGGACACCTGTTACACAATCCCGCAGGATTTTCCTTTCTGGGTATATAGAACGGGCGACACTCACATGGCACCAGGTTTGACCGGCCCAAAAGGGGGCCACTCAAAAAAAAAAGTTTTCAGTTTTTATTTTTGTGGGTCCAGGAGCAGGAATGCTCCCGGAGAGCTCCCAAAAAAACTCCGGCCTTCTGCCGATGCACCTGAAGCCCCCTTCACTGGATTGCAGGTACAGCAAGCAATAAGGAAGGCAAGTGGTATGCTAGCCTTTATTACAAGGGTGTTGGAGTGTAAGAGTAAGGAAGTCTTGCTAGAATTGTACAGGGCCTTGGTGAGACCACACCTGGAGCACTGTGCACAGTTTTGGTCTCCTTATCTGAGGAAGGACATACAAGCCTTAGAAGGGGTGCAACGAAGGTTCACTAGATTGATTCCTGGGATGAGAGGGTTGTCCTACAAGGAGAGATTGAGTAGATTGGGCCTATACTCTCTGAAGTTTAGAAGAATGAGAGGTGATCTCATGGAAACATACAAGTATCTGAGGGGAATTGACAGGGTAGACGCTGAGAGGTTGTTTCCCTTGGCTGGAGTGTCTAGAACTAGGGGGGCATAGTCTCAGGATAAGGGGTCGGCCATTTAAGACTGAGATGAGGAGGAGTTTCTTCACTCAGAGGTGGTGAATCTTTAGAATTCTCTACCCCAGAGGGCTGTGGATGCTGAGTCATTGAGTATATTCAAGACAGAGAGCGATAGATTTTTGGGCACTAAGGGAATCGAGGGATATGGAGATCGGGCGGGAGAGTGGAGTTGAGGTCGAAGATCAGCCATGATCTTATTGAATGGCGGAGCAGGCTCGAGGGGCCGTATGGCCGACTCCTGCTCCTAATTCTTATGTTCTTATGATTCCAGACCCGAGTTGCCGGTTGACTCCGAGTGTGAGCCAGCCGGTTTCCCGCCTTCCCCGACCCGAGAGCCGCAGCGAGGCGCACGTTTGGCGGCCACAGGTTCCTGGTGGCATTTGAATGAAGCCCCGAAGCTGAATTAGGCTCGAGCCACAAGTCGGCACGGACTGGCCGTGGAGCCAATGCTCTGCCGACTTTGCGGCAGTACCGGGGGGGGGGGATGGCGATTCTAATTTCTGCCCCCTCCACAATATTCCCCGAAAACACAATCTTGTTCGAGTCTAATGAGATTTTATTGGTGCTCTCATTTCTCAGGCTCGTTGTTAATTAATGTTTTTCTTTACCTGACTATCCCTACAGATCAGAGCATTTGCTAAGCGACGGGGGAAAATAATGGCATTAATTAGAAAGAGTAAGTATTCTGCAAAGCAGCGATTCTTATATCTGTCGACTTCAAAATGATATCGGGATAGATTCATCATAAAGGTGTCATCCGGGCATCCAGGCAGCTAAAAAGGAGTGGGTCAGTTACCTGCTCTGTACCCGTTCCCCAGGGATTTTTAACGGCGCTGTTTTGGATGCGGTTGAGGCGCCCGCCTAATTCAGGCCGAAGCCTCACACATGACTGCAAATTGGGATCCCATTGCATCACTAGAATGTCGATGGCCTTTTAACATGCAGCCCTGCTCAGTTAAGTGCTCCTCCGGGCCCTGCAAGGAACGTCTTGGTACCTGCTGACCCGGGCTCCCCACCCCTGCCCCCCCGCTGCCCCCCACACCCACTGCCACCTTCCCACCGGCGAGACCCTGCCAAAACCCCTTCCCTGGCTCTTACCTTCCAGCCTGGCGGGCGGCCTCCGGGCCACGCGATTTTATCCAGCCGGCGGGATGTAAATGAGGCCCAGGAGTTAAAATAGCCCTAGTCTCAAGTTGTTGCCGTCGAGGGAGAATGACTTCGCCCCACCCCCCAGCCTACCCGAAACCCGCTCCCAGTTAATATCTCCCAAAGTGTCCTGAAGCCATGGTCTAAGAGGCTGGTTTTGAAGAATGTTGGGAGTGCCGTAGATATCCCCTCGCGTTCAGTGGTGTAATCCATTCCTTAAGCAGTTTGAAGACTTGCTTCTTAACAGTAGTTGACTCCCTCTGCCCTGTATCTACAAGCGCAGTAGTGGGACATGGGAGTATAACATTTAAACTCCCTTTTGTTCTGGACTGAATTTCCCTGTCTTACACACATGTATTCCTTTAATCCTTCCCCAGGCAGGTTGAGTTAACACTAGGCAAGACAACATTCGTTTCAGTTCGTAAGCTGCTTTATTCCACAGTAGGCAAAACATGGAGAACACTGAGTACGCTGAGAAACACACAGTATAATCAGTATAACTTCTATTTGTGCACTATTGCAAAGGTACATAGTCAACACGCGTACGCTAGTCGACTTTGGCCGACCTTTTACTTAACGTAAAAACACAGCTTTCCCTGACCAGGGCAGAGGATGTCCCCTTGCAGCCTGCTGCTACCTGACTCTTTGGTGTTTGTCCTGATTTTAAGTGGCCTCCCTCCCTCACCCACAGAGATCCCTCCAAAACGTTTTGTCAACACCAAGGGGCTATGTGTCTTCCTGAATGACCGGACGTTGCAAACAAATTTACCATTGTTTGAGATCTGTGCACATTTGAAACACCTCTCATCTGCCAATGCATCCACAACTCAATGAGGGGCTGTCCGAGGGAACTAATCCATTTTAAGGAAGCTTCTGCTCAAACAACACATATTGAAAAAAAAACCACTTTGGCCTGGAGTTTCTGCTCAGTTGCGCTTTTTTTTTTCAGCGCAATTTGTCCGAAATTGGCCAAACCAGCGCCAAAAAAAGATTGAGGAATTTCAAGCACAAATCGAGTTCCCGCGATCTTTGGCGCTGGTTTAATAAAACATCGCGCAGTAAGCCGGCCCCGCCCACAAAAACTGCCCGCGCCCCCCAGACCAAATTAATCACCGCGGCGAGTTTCGCTAATTGTGCCCGTTTGCGGGCCTACGAGGAGGCTCAAGGACATTAATAGGCACCTTTTATAAACTGTTAAATATTTAAAAATATTTAATTTACTCATAAACTGACCAGTGTGTACACCAATGGAACTAGTAAATGGTTCAGTATAATATTTTTTTAAAGTCATTTTCAGTGATTTTAACTCGGGTTACTCTTATTAAAAATGCTTATTTTTTTAACGACGAACCCATTTTCAGCTGTATTAAAGAAAACTGCACCAGTTTAAATACATCAAGGAATTTTTTTTAAAAAACCAATTATGTTCTAAAACACTGCCCGATTGCGTTGATTCATGGACGATTTTACGTTCCGTGATATGCAAATGAGTTTCAGTGGAAACTTGAGCAAAAAATTCAGTTCTGAAAACTAGCGCAATTCGCGCCCAGATTGCCAATTGCGCCCAAAGCGGAAACTCCACCCTTTTCATGTCCAATTCTTTTCCCTAATAAAGTGGCCAAAGAATCCTGAACCATGCCAAGCAGTCTATTGTCAACACTTAAGAATAGGTTAGAACATAAAAACATAATAAATAGGAGCAGGAGTAGGCCATTTGGCCCCTCGAGCCTGCTCCGCCATTCAATAAGATCATGGTCGATCTTCTACCTCATCTCCACTTTCCTGCACTATCCTCATATCCCTTGATTCCCTTAATATTCAAAAATCTATCAATCTCTGTCTTGAATATACTCAACAACTGAGCGTCCACAGCCCTCTGCGGTAGAGAATTCCAAAGATTCACCACTCTCTGAGTGAAGACAGGTTAGCTAGGTGGTTGATGGAAAAGGCGGATAAAGGGATATTGGGACTGGGCAGGCACACGGGATTAGGACTACTGCTGGTGTGGAGGATTAACACCAACACGAATGGGTAGGGTCAAACGGCCTGTTTCCATATTAATCTTTATGTAAATCGATATAAAAGAGCTGCCTGGACTCTGATTGGTTCTTACCTGTGGTGAACTGCATGGGCCCGACTCAATGGGCTTTTTGCCATGTAGGTCCGAACCCTCATCTTCCCACTCCATGTCACAATGTGCTGCACTGCTATCCAGTCCTACAACCCTCCGAGATCTCTGCGCTCCTCCAATCCTGGCCTCTTGCTCATCCCCGAATTTAATCGCTCCTCCATTGGCGGCCGTGCCTTCAGCTGCCTGGGCCCAAAGCTCTGGAATTCCCTCCCTAAACCTCTCCGCCTCACTACCTCTCGCTCCTTCTTTGAGAAGCTCCTTAAAACCTACCTTTTTGACCCAAGCTTTTGGTCATCTGCCCATATATCCCCTAGCTCTGTGTCAAATTTTGTTTGATAACACTCCTGTGAAGCGCCTTGGAACGTTTTACTACATTAAAGACGCGATAGAAATACAAGTTGTTGTTGCTATCATAAATTACTTAGTGACTCCTGAACCTAAGTTTTCCAATTGGCGTTATTTTAATGCTGGCAATATCCCAAAGCTTGGTGTTAAGATAAGGCTAATCAGGAAATCAAGGCTCCAGGCCCAATTTTCTGGTGTCTGGAGGTGCTTTCACAGTTTACCTCCTGTATTCTGATTGGTTAAAACGCATTGCAACTTAAAGACATCAATAAGATACCGAGTTCATGAAATAAAAAATTGGTTTAATATTTCACTATGTTTAAGAAAATAATTTTTTTTTAATGAAGTGCATGATTTGTTCAGAATGAGCTTCGTTTTACTTGTGAGGTGCTGATAGTTCCTTTTGGGTTGCTCTTCTCAAAACAGATATTTAACTTTTTAATGTCTCGTTTCTTTCTGTATTTCCATTGATGTTGTCTTTCTAGTTAATCAGGGCCTGCTGTTCCTGGTCATTCTGACATTCTGTCTGGTTCTGTATAACAAATTTCACAACGTGCTGCTCTACGAAGAGGAATCAGGTGAGCGTTCCTGTATTGTCTGGGGGATGGGGTTCATATCAGATTCTGGGAGTTGGCAGAAGGCTATATTACAAAACTGTTCAGATTTGAAGCAATTTGACATTTAGACGGGTTACATGACTTGACTCAGTTGGAAGAACTCGTGCCTCTGAGTCAGAAGGCTGTGGGTTCACAGTCCCACTCCAGAGCCTTGAGCGCACAATCTAGGCTGACAGTCCTAATGCTGTACTGAGGGAGTGCTGCACTGTCGGAGGTGCCTGTCTTTCGGATCAGACGGTCAACCGAGGCCCCGTCTGCTCGCTCAGGTGGACGTAAGGGTGCGAAAATGGAGTTGAGGTTCAGGTCAGCCCTGATCTAATTGAATGGCGGAGCAGGCCCAAGGGGCTGAATGGCCGACTCCTGTTCCTCATGTTCCTGGAAAGTTCGCAGGTCCCATCTCCTGTGCCAAGTTAAGCAGGGCAGCAGTTCAGTTTCACAATTAGCCTCAGTGCCTCTGGACTGGGGAGTGGGAAAAAGCAGCCAGGACCTCAGCTGGAAAGAGTGAGTGTGTGGGTGGAGGTCAAGTGACTAATGGACTGCTGCAAAACTCTCCTTGAATGAATCGTCTGCTAACATGGCAACACCACCATCTCCAAGTTCCCCTCCAAGTCATGCACCATCCTGACTTGGAAATATATCGGCTGTTCCTTCCTCATCGCTGGGTCAAAATCCTGGAACTCCCTGTCCAACAGCACTGTGGGAGCACCATCACCACACGGACTGCAGCAGTTCAAGAAGGCGGCTCACCACCACCTTCTCGAGGGCAACTAGGGATGGGCAATAAATGCTGGCCTTGCCAGCGACGCCCACATCCCATGAATGAATTTTTTAAAACATACGCTATCGGGATTTACACATGCAGAATTGCCACTTGGGCAAGCTACGGGAAGGTGCCGGGCACCTGGGAAACCATACCCCGCATGAGCCTCCAGGAGGGGAGGGGGAAAAATCTGGGTAAAAGAAAGGAAAAAAGATTAACAAATGATTTCTGAAACCCGAGGAGATTGCCAGGAAATCTTGGAATCTCACCTGAATTGGCTGTGTTTGTATCAAAACCTGAAAAATAATTGGAATATAGGCAAACCACAGAAACATTCCCATCAAGTTAATAATTAAGAATTCATAGAATCATACAGCACAAAAGGAGGCCATTCGGCCCATCGTGCCTGTGCCGGCTCTTTGCTATTAGTCCCGCCCCCCCCATAGCCCTGCAAATTTTTCCCTTTAAATATTTATCCAATTCACTTTTGAAAGTTACTATTGAACCTGCTTCCACCGCCCTTTGACGCAGTGCATTCCAGATCACAACAACTCGCTGCGTTAAAAATAATTCTCCTCATCTCCCCCTCTGGTTCTTTTGCCAATTACCTTAACTCTGTGTCCTCTGGTTACTGACCCCCCTGCCAGTGGAAACAGTTTCTCCCTATCTACCCTATCAAAACCCCATATAATTTTGAACACCTCTATTAAATCTTCCCTCAACCTTCTCTGCTCCAAGGAGAACAATCCCAGCTTCTCTCATCTTTCCACATAACTGATGTGAATCTTACTGGAAATTCCAGAAAAAGGTAAATTGCCCAGGAAAACCCTGAACCAATCCTGTGTGGGAATAATTAGTTCTTAATTAAAAACACTGGAGAAAGTGCAAAAATATTTACAAGGATGGTACCAGAACTAAGAGGGCACAATTCTCAGGAAAGACTGAAAAGGCTGGAGCTCTTTCCTCTAGAAAAGAGAAGGAGTGACCTAATAGAGGTCTTTAAGATTTTGAAGGGGTTTGATAGAGTATACTTAGAGAAGATGTTTCCACAATGTCTTGTCCAGATAAGTGTTGGCATGTTAGTCAACTATAGGGGCGGGGGCGTGGGACGGAGTGGCGGGAACACTGCAGCTAAGTCTG
The DNA here is from genome assembly GCA_030390025.1 of Squalus acanthias. NCBI lineage: Eukaryota > Metazoa > Chordata > Chondrichthyes > Squaliformes > Squalidae > Squalus > Squalus acanthias. Next base: position 113,745,794 of record CM059435.1, read on the forward strand.
ATTTACGTCCTCTCACTCCCAGCCTGAGGTCATTGAGGGCAGTTGTGGTACTCCCACTCTGCATAGAAAAGGAATTGAGCCTGCAACCTTGTTGGTCTCTATGTCTCGATTCCACAATGGGTAGTGTACTAGCGGTGTCCTGGAGGAGACCCATCCTGGTGTTTTGAGTCCCTCTTTTGGGGGAGAAAACAGTCCAGTAAATAATTCTGCATATGATAGCAGAACTGAGATTTTATAACTATCAGGGAAGACTGAACAGGCTGGGCTCTTTTCTCTGGAAAAGAAAAGGCTGAGGGGTGACCTATTAAAGGTCTTTAAGATTATGAAAGGGTTTGATCGGGTAGACGTAGAGAAGATGTTTCATAAGAACATAAGAAATAGGAGCAGGAGTCGGCCATTTGGCCCCTCGAGCCTGCTCTGCCATTCAATAAGATCATGGCTGATCTGATCTTGGCCTCAACTCCACTTTCCTGTCCGCTCCCCATAACCCTTGACTCCCTTATCGTTCAAAAATCTGTCTATCTCCGCCTTGAATATATTCAATGACTCCGCCTCCACAGCTCTCTGGGGTAGAGAGTTCCAAAGATTCATGACCCTCTTTTAAATGGGCGACCCCTTATTCTGAAACTATGCCCCCTAGTTCTAGATTCCCCCACGAGGGGAAACATCCTCTCTGCATCTACCCTGTCAAGCCCTCTCAGAATCTTATATGTTTCAATAAGATCACCTCTCATTCTTCTAAACTCCAATGAGTATAGGCCCAACCTACTCAACCTTTCTTCATAAGACAACCCCTTCATCTCAGGAATCAACCTAGTGAACCTTCTCTGAACTGCCTCCAATGCAAGTATATCCCTCCTTAAATAAGGAGGCCAAAACTGTACGCAGTACTCTAGGTGTGGTCTCACCAATACCCTGTACAATTGTAGCAGGACTTTCCTACTTTAATACTCCATCCCCCTTGCAATAAAGGCCAACATTCCATTTGCCTTCCTAATTACTTGCTGTACCTGCATGCTAACTTTTTGTGTTTCAGATCCCTCTGTACTGCAGCATTTTGTAATCTCTCCATTTAAATAATAATTTGCTTTTTTATTTTTCCTACGAAAGTGGATAACCTCACATTTTCCCACATTTTACTCCATCTACCAAATTTTTGCCCACTCACTTAGCCTATCTATATCCCTTTGCAGATTCTTTGTGTCCTCTTCACAACTTGCTTTCCCACCTATCTTTGTATCATCAGCAAATTTGGCTACATTACACTCAGTCCCTTCATCCAAGACATTAATATAGATTGTGGGGAGACCAAAATTAGGGGCCATAAATATAAGATAGTCACTAATAAATCCAATAAGTAATTCAGGAGAAACTTCTTTACCCAGAAAATGGTGAGAATGTGGAACTCGCTACCACAGGGAGCGGTTGAGGCGAATGGCATGGATGTATTTAAGGGGAAGCTAGATAAGCACATGAGGGCGAAAGGAATAGAAGGATATGTTGATGGGGTGAGATGAAGAACGGTGGGAGGAGGCTTGTGTGGAGCATAAACACCGGCATGGACCAGTTGGGCCGAATGGCCTGTTTCTGTACTGTAAAATTCTCTGTAAATATTCAGTGAATGTTTATCTCTCTCTGCATTTAGTTAAACTGATTCTGTGTTTTTACGTCCAGCTGAAAAACCTGATTCTCCAACTACCCACAGTGTAGCCCATACAATGAAGCAGAGTAAAGCTGCAGCTGCTGCAGAAGATATTATACCTATTATAATTTGCGCCGCGGAGGAGAGAATGGGAGGAACGATAGCAACAATCAACAGCGTCTATAGCAACACTAACGCCAATGTCTTTTTCTACATAATTACACTTAGAAACTCCCTCGTTCATATTAGGTAACGTATTTGTCATAACTGTTGACTTCAGGACTTTTTTTCACTGAAGTGGTGATAGATTGTTTCTACTGGTGATGAGATGGCACAACTTTAAGATAATCAGAAATTATTTAAAGGGGATGTTAGGAAAAACTGTCTTTACATTGCGGGTGGCTAGAATGCAAAATTCTCTGTCAGAAACCCTGGTTAAAACAGAGCTCATAAAGGACCTCAGAGAGTGACTTGAAATTTTTTTCTTTTATTCGTTCCTGGGATGTGGGCGTCGCTGGCAAGGCCAGCATTTATTGATTTATTGCCCATCCCTAATTGCCCTTAAGAAGGAATGATAAAGGTTATGGTGAGTTGGATTAGATCAGGTGGCTCATGGAGAAGATTAATGGGGCAGACTTGATGGGTCAAATGGCCTGGTTCTGTGCTGGAACGCTCTTATGATTTTGACCAGTAATTTTATTTTCTACATTTAGGTTTTATATTGTCGCAGAGGGGGAAAAAAAAAGCATCATTTACATTGTTAAACTGGCAAATGTTATTACTAAATAATAAGTTGTAATGATTCTTATAGTATCTGTAGGAATATAAGAAGGGAAAACACTGAGTTTGAAATAACGGCTGACTTGGACCTTGGACCCTTTAACCGCGGATGGATTGGGAAATCTGGAGTGAATGCGAATTTAAAAAAATATCCACCCGCCTCCCAACAAAAATTCGTATCAAGCTTAAGTGAGCAAAGTCTTCATTAAAAAAAAGCCAAATACTGCGGATGCTGGAAATCTGAAATAAAAACTGAAAATGCTGGAAACACTCAGCAGGTCAGGCAGCGTCTGTGGCGAGAGAAACAGGGTTAATGTTTCAGGTTGATGACCTTTCAGTTCTGACAATTTTTAAAAAAAATCTAACTCTTTAAGCATTTAGTCTTCCTTCCAAATGAGGCCACTGGAAATGATCGTATTAAAAATTAGGACAAACTTCAAAGCAAATCAGAGTCCTAACCACTGTGAGAACAGCCCCAACTTCCAAACTTTGACTAGGGCTCTGTAAGCATTCTTACAGTTCCTGAACAGGTGCAATGCACACACGTATATATAGTGTGAATACCACATTATTCCTCACCTGTATTAACACAGAAAGCTGTAAATCAGCCAGAAAGTGAAGGGCTTGCCTCTGCTGTACAGATAGGATCTAAAACCAAGACTGTGTACAGTACTGATCTGACAGGGTGCAATAAGGACACAGAAAATTGCGATATCCTTTCATGGCACATGCCATTTTCTCACTGAGAACGCAACGCAGTCAGTCAACGTGTTCCACTCATCCTCCGTTCCCACTCCTGAGCCACTGCCAGTGATGGTGACGTAGAGTGACAGGTGCTAAGGTTTGATTTCCTCTCTGCTTGTGAGAAATTTTCTGGCTTGTGCTCAGTGCCGCTCCTGATGATGTGAATGAGAGTAGTGGCTTACCATGTGATTGCACAGAGAGGGTACAGAGGAGATTTACGAGGATGTTGCCAGGACTGGAGAATTTTAGATATGAGGAAACATTGAATAGGCTGGGGTTGTTTTCTTTGGAACAGAGGAGGCTGAGGGGAGATTTAATTGAGGTATATAGAATTATGAGAGGCCTAGATAGAGTGGATAGGAAGGACCTATTTCCCCTAGCAGAGAGGTCAATAAGCAGGGGGCATAGATTTAAATTAATTGGTAGAAGGATTAGAGGGGAGTTGAGGAGAAATGTTTTCACCCACAGGGTGGTAATTCACTGCCTGAAAGAGTGGTAGAGGCAGAGACCCTCATCACATTTAAAAAGTTCTTGGATATGCACTTGAAGCGCTGTAACCTACAAGGCTACGGACCAAGAGCTGGAAAGTGGGATTAGGCTGGATAGCTCTTTTTCAACCAGCGCAGACACAATGGGTCGAATGGCCTCCTTCTGTGCCGTAAATTCTATGATTCTGTGAACTGCCTGGCACCGTGCATTGGTGTAAATTACATCAATCTATGTAAATTACATGTATCGAACCTTGGTTGGACCGCACTTGGAGTACTGTGTACAGTTCTGGCCACCGTATTATAAAAAGGATATAGAGGCACTGAAGGGGGTGCAAAAAAGATTTACGAGGATGATACCAGAAATGTGATCAGAAATCAGGAAAGGATGAACAGACTGGGTCTCTTTTCTCCTGAGAAGAGAAGGCTTAGGGGTGACCTAATCGAGGTCTTTAAAATTATGAAAGGTTTTGATAGAGTAGACACAGAGTGTTTTCACTTGTGGGGAAGAGCAAAACTGAAGGCCATCAATATAAGATAGTCACCGATAAATCCAATAGGGAATTCAGAAGAAACTTCTTTACCCAGAGAGTGGTGAGAATGTGGAACTCGCTACTACAGGGAGTGGTTGAGGCGAATACTATAGATGCATTTAAGGGGAAGCTAGATAAGCACATGAGGGAGAAGGGAATAGAGGGTTATGCTGATAAAGTTAGATGAGGGTAGGATGGGAGGAGGCTCGAGTGGAGCATAAACGCCATTGGGCCGAGTGGCCTGTTTTTGTGCTGTAAATTCAATGTAATCTGATTTCAATGGAATGAAAATTAGACGGGCTCCATACTGGGCCGGCGGTCTGCTCTGCCACAGTACCGCCCAGGCGATGAAGTTCGGAATGACTCCCGTCCTGTCCCATCTTGTACCCAATGGCAGCTCCTTGTCTTCCGATGGCGAGACTATACTAAGGTGGCAGTGGATCCTGCCATACAGCGAAACTAAATGGAAGTCAGATCACCGAGTCAAGTGGCCTTAGACTTCAGAAGGTGGATACCAGGAGGAGGGGGGGGGGGGGGCATGTACCAGAGCTTCCAAGCTCCAGTGTGAATTTTGAGAGATTTCAGGACCTAGTGGAGTTATTCCTGATCCCGATTCTAAACCCACTTCCCAATCTCCTCAACTCTATTGCTAATCATTAAAGTTGAGGTTTACCAGCTTTATGGGGGTCTGCAGACCGGAAGTGTTCGGTTCGGCGTAGTGCACTTCCAAAAACATAGTAAATAATTCATGGATGGGATTCTGAGCGTAACGCAAAATGAGACTTGGCGTCTCTGCTCATTGAGTCTCAGTGGGAGGAATGGAGAAATGTTCTATTGGAAGTGAGCGAAGGAACCAGTTTGCATCATATGAGGGAACAAGAGCCCTGATGCCTTGTACTGTCGTGTGCTCAACACCCCCCACCCCAGCACCTCTCCAAATCATCACTCCTTCTGATTGATAGACATGTTGCTTCTTTTTTTTTTCTCCCCCCAATAGCAAATGGATTGAAAATACAAATCTGAAAGACATACAGTACAAAGTAATGGAATTCAATCCTGCTATACTGGCGGGGAAAGTAAGACCTGACTCTGCCAGGCCCGAGTTACTGCAGCCCGTGAGTATGAGTGATTCTGTAGGAGCAGGGTTTCCCTCAAGGTTTGGGCATGGGTGGGGGGGGGGGAGGGGGGGGTGGGGTGGACTGAGGGTCACACTTCATACAGCGTATGGTTGTGTTATAGATTCCTAGATTGCTTTAAGACGCTCCTTAAAGCCTAAGGGGGAAAAATTCAGCTGCTTGCGCCTCCCGTTAGCGCCTTAAGAGGGCGCTAATGGGGCGTAAAGCAGCTAACGCCCGGGCGCAGCGCCGCCCACGCCTCCCGCAAAATTCAGCGGGAGGTTAGCGGCGGCGCCAGCCGGTAGCGCCCTGTGGCGCTGCGTCGCCGGCGATGACGTCATTGCCGTGCGCAGCGCCCCGCTCGCGCTCCAGCCGCGATCTTCGGTAGCGCCCCCTGACTTACCGCCAGACGCTATGTCCGACGGGTTCAGGGGGCGTACGTGCAGCCGGGGCGGCGATATTTAAAGGGGAGGTGGCAGGTGGCCATTTTTGTTGCTGGCCGCCTGCCAGCACCTGCCCCCGTTGCTGTCCCCGGCCCCCGTGAAGCTCCCCCACCGTGAAGTGCTGGCTGCGCTCCAAGAGCCCGGCACTTCTCTTGAGTGCCGGGCTCTTTTGCCGGCACTCCCGATCCCTGGGGGCCCAGCTGGGCCCCGGTTCGCACTGCGCAGGGCCCCTCCCCTTTAAGAAGGGGAGGAAGGCCTGCAGTACCGCGGTGCGATGTGCCGCAGCGCCTGGCGCTGCGGCACGTAGCGCCAGGATATTCCCTCGCAGCGCCCCAAGAGGGATGCGGGGTGCTTCCAGTAGCGCCTCGCTTCCCTCTTGGGGCGCAACCACTCAAGTTCCGGCGCGGGGGCGCTAATTTTTTCGGGGCGCTAAACGTAGCGCCCCGGCGAGGTTAGCGCCCCAAATGGGGCGCGACTCAGTTTTTAGCCCTAATTCTTTGATCAAGCTATTGGCCACCTGTCCTAATGTTACCTTGTGTGGCTCGGTTTCCAATTTTGTTTGATAATCGCTCCTGTGAAGCGCCTTGGGACATTTTACAAAATCTTGAAGGGTTTTGATAGAGTTAATGAGGAGAAACTGTTTCCAGTGTCAGAAGGGTCGGTAACCAGAGGAGACAGCTTTAAGGTAATTGGCAAAAGAACCAGAGGCAACACGAGGAAACAGATATTTTTACACAGCGAGTTGTTGTGATCGGGAACGCGCTGCCTGAAAGGGCGGTGGAAGCAGATTCAATAGTAACTTTCAAAAGGGAATTGGATAAATACTTGAAGGGAAAAAATTTGCAGGGCAATTTGGGATGGTGTGTGACTTGATGTGACCTGCTGCCCTTGTCCTTCTAGATGGTGGAGGTTGTGGGTTTGGTCCCGATCCAAGTATAATCCCGATTGAAGCATAATATTTCTCAGCAAACCAGTTAGATTTATCAGGACTCGCAACTCTTTTGATTAACGTAGAAGTGACTCTTTTTTTCTTTATTTTCCATCTGGCGCTAACCTTCTCACGGAATGTTGTTCTGTTTCAGCTCAACTTTGTCCGATACTTCATCCCCTATCTTATTCGTGATCACGAAAAAGTGATATACCTGGACGATGATGTCATTATACAAGGTATTTTTTTTTTTGCACTGACAAGATTTTCGGACCAGGTGCCAATGGTATACCTCACCGAGCAGAGTGGGTTCACACGCCATTGTTCAGTGCGTCTCGGTTGTGCTGGCCTGGTTCTACTGGCTGAAGATACTGGGCACTCGAGCTTCCTGTGAAACCTGGAGTAGCACTATAGGATCAAAAAAGAAAGAAAGACTTGCATTTCTATAGCGCCTTTCACGACCGCCGGACGTCTCAAAGCACTTTACAGCCAATGAAGTCCTTTTTTGGAGTGTAGTCACTGTTGTAATATGGGAAACGCGGCAGCTAATTTGCACACAGCAAGCTCCCACAAACAGCAATGTGATAATGACCAGATCATCTGTTTTTGTTATGTTGATTGAGGGATAAATATTGGCCAAGACACCAGGGATAACTCCCCTGCTCTTCTTCGAAATAGTGCCTTGGGATCTTTTACATCCACCTGAGGGAGCAGTTTAACATCTCATCTGAAAGACAGCACTTCCGGCAGTGCAGCACTCCCTCAGCACTGCACTGGAATGTCAGCCTAGATTTATGTGCTCAAGTTCCATGGAGTGGGGCTTGAACTCACAACTATTCTGATTCAGAGGCAAGTGTGCTACCCACTGAGCCACAGCTGACACTACAGATATATACGAATCATAGGAACAGGAGGAGGCCATTCAGCCCCTCGAGCCTGTTCTGTCATTCAACTAGATCATGGCTGATCCGTATCTTAACGCCATCTACCTGCCTTGGTTCCACATCCCTTGATACCCTTACCCAACAAAAATCTATCAGTCTCAGTTTTGTCATTTTCAATTGACCCCCAGCCTCAACAGCCTTCTGGGGGAGAGAGTTCCAGATTTCGACTACCCCTTGTGTGAAGAAGTGCTTTCTGACATCACCCCTGAACGGCCTGGCTCTAATTTTAAGGTTATGCCCCCTTGCTTTGGACTCCCCCCACCAGAGGAAATAGTTTCGCTCTCGATCTACCCTATCAAATCCTGTAATTGTCTTAAACAGCTTAATTAGATCACCCCTTGGTCTTCTATACTCAGAGGAATACAAGCCCAGTCTGTGCAACCTGTCCTCATACTTTTAACCCATTTAGCCCTGGTATCATTCTGGTGAATCTGCGCTGCACCCCCTCCAAGGCCAATACAGTAAACTCTTTCGTATCCGGCACCTATGGGACCAGGATGGTGCCGGTTGATGAAAAATTCTGGATAACAGAGAGGTATACCTACCAAGGCAATTTTTAACACAAACAAAAATAAAAACTACTGACTAACTCGGCCACCACGGGAGACTCGGACTCGGCAAAACAAGTGCTGGATGGATTCGGCAAGATTACCGGTTATCTATTTTGCCGGTTATTAAAGTATTCCGGATGATTAAGTGCCGTTTAAACAAGAGTTTACTGTATATCCTTCCTGAGGTGCGGTGCCCAGAACTGAACGCATTGTTACAGTAGTGGGTATGTGTAAGCATGTGCAGTGCAGCATGGGTCATGTGTATACACACACACAAACGCACTGAATGTGCAGAAACAGTATAGCCCAGCCAGCACACCTTGTCCCTATCTACCAGCACATTGACTCTTGACTAGAAGAGTTGAGTTTGTGCCAATAATCATAAATGGTGGCATTGAAGTATATCATGACACGTATGGAGCATTATGTTGGCCCTCTCTGCTACACTGGACACAGTCGCGCTACTTTGGATAGGTTTCAGTGCAAGTAATATAATAACGACAGCAGGCATTTATATAGAATCATACACTGATACAGCACAGAAGGAGGCTATTCGGCCCATCGTGCTCTTTGGTAGAGCTCTCCAATTAATCCCACTCCCCCGCTCTCTCCCCATAGCCCTGCAATTTTTTTCCCTTCAAGTATTTATCCAATTCTCTTTTGAAAGTTACAATTGAATCTGCTTCCACCGCCCTTTCAGGCAGCGCGTTCCAGATCACAACAACTCGCTGCGTTAAAAAAAAATTTCCTCACATAACACTCTTCATATAGTAAATGTCTCAAGGTAGTTCACACAGGCGAAAACGGATAGCGAGCAGTCGTGGAGGAGTTCGGAGGAATGATTGAAAGTATGGTTGAAAAGATTCGACTGGACTTTTAAAAATGGAGAGAGAAGCAACAAGTCGGAACGGTTTAGGGAGGGAGTTCCAGAGAGTGGGGCCGAGACTGCTGACAGCTGTGCCACCGATGGTCGGGAGGGGGTGGGGGGGGATTGGGGGCTGCACGGGAGACTAGAGCCAGAGGAACGAAGGACACAGACTGTAACATGGGGTGGAGGAGGTTGCAGAGTCAGGGTTGAGCTAGTCCATGGAGGGATACGTGAATAAGGATCTCGAATTCAATGCTTTGAGGGTACAGAGAGCTGTCGAAGATCTGCAAGGACTCAGCGTGGGACAGGAACAAGGGCAGTGGTTTTGCATGACTTGGAGTTTGTGTAGTGTGGAACTCGAAAGGCCAGAGAGGAGGGCGCTGGAGAGTGCCTTCTGTTGCCTAGGCCCTCAGCTCTGGAATTCCCTGCCTAAACCTCTCCGCCTCTCTACCTCTCTTTCCTCCTTTAAGATGCTCCTTAAAACCTACCTCTTGGACCAAGCTTTTGGTCACCTGCCCTAATTTATCCTTATGTGGATCGGTGTCAAATTTGTTGTCTTAAAATACTCCTGCGCAGCACCTTGGGATGTTTTACTACGTTAAAGGCGCTATATAAATACAAGTTGTTGTTGTTGTCAGGGCTAGCGGGAGGTGCCAAAAGTGTGGATAAGGGAATCAGCAGCAGTTGGAGTGGGGTAAGGCAGAGGTGGGTGATGTGGCAGAGGTGGAAGTAAGGATTGAGAGCAGTTTGAATTTAGTGGATTTACCCAGGGATTATTTAGTGAAATTTGCATATGTGGCAGCAGGAATCCCAGTATCAGAGGTGAATAAATGTCAATGTGACATACCCATATATTAAACTTCTAAAAAAGACATTTACAGCCAGAGGCTGGACTCAAGGACTGAGTTACCAGTGCTACTGAGTTGCCTCCCAGACCAGTTCAACGCTATAATTAAGTCTTGTTCCTCATATTTTTCCAACCTCATGTTCTTGATTAAAGTATCTAAGCTCGCAAGAAATTCTTTATTTGAATGAGTTACACTCAACAAGCCAATGCCACTGAGAACCTATTTCAGTACCAATAACTTACTTTGAAGTACTCTGCTAATCACATAGGAGCATAAACACAGGAACATAGGGACAGGAGGAGGCCATTGAGCTCCTCGAGCCAGTTCCGCCATTCAATGAGATCATGGTTGATCTGTGATCTAACTCCATATACCCGCCTTTGCCCCATATTCCTTATTACCTATGGTTAACAAAAATCTATCAATCTCAGATTTAAACTTAACAATTGATCGAGCATCAATTGCCGTTTGCGGAAGAGAGTTCCAAACTTCTACCACCCTTTGTGTGTAGAAGTGTTTCCTAACTTCACTCCTGAAAGGTCTGGCTCTAATTTTTAGACAATGCCCCCTAGTCCTAGAATCCGCAACCAGCGGAAATAGTTTCTCTCTATCTCTATAAAAATGTACATGACAGGAAATGACCATTGCGGCCCAGCTGTTCGGTCCTAGTATCTGGGAAATATTATATCCCAGGGTACTTCTCATACCTTCTGTGAGGTTTTTTTCCTCCAGTTATTTCTTGAATTTTCTGATGCACTCAGCCTGCCTTGTGTAAAATAGTTCAATCTAAACTGTCCTTTCACACAGTGTAAGGCTAGGCCTTGTACAGTCTGCGACTCTGTTAAACATAATGACCATTATCTTTCCTGTACCATTTAGGGTCTTGAACACTTGTATCAGATCACCTCCTCCTGAGCCTACTCTTGCCCCAGCGCAAACACTCCCAGCTTCTGCTGCCTCTCCTCGTATAACCCAGCTACTTCAGCTCAGTTATCAATTTGGTTGCCCTTTGCTGCACCTTCTTCAAAGCCTGATTATCACACTCAGTGTCAGTGTCAGCTGTGGCTCAGTGGGTAACACCCTCGCCTCTGAGTCAGAAGGTTGTGGGTTCAAGTCCCACCCCGGGGACTGGAGCACAAAAATCTAGGCTGGCGCTGAGGGAGTGCTGCACTGTCAGAGGTGCCGTCTTTCAGATGAGACATTAAACCGAGGCCCCGTCTGCTCTCTCAGGTGGATGTAAAAGATCCCATGGCACTATTTGGAAGAAGAGCAGGGGAGTTATCCCCGGTGTCCTGGCCAATATTTATCCCTCAATCAACATAACAAAATCTGGTCATTATCACATTGCTGTTTGTGGGAGCTTGCTGTGCGCAAATTGGCTGGCGCGTTTCCCACATTACAACAGTGACAACACTTCATTGGCTGTAAAGCGCTTTGAGACGTCGGGTGGTCGTGAAAGGCGCTATATAAATGCAAGTCTTTCTTTTCTCTCGTAATGCAATGACCAGAACAGTAATACAGGAGTGCAGGCATGTGACGCCGTGCACAGTTCTGCTCACTGTATCGGCAGTACTCCAAGCCTCAGCTAAGGATAAATTAGTAGGGAAGGCACCCAGTACTGGTGCGTGTGTGCGCGCGCTGAGCTAAAAAACAGCCCCGCTCTGTTTTGAAAACATCACAGTATCCCTTCGACATAATGCGATTATATATTGCATCGTGTCAATTATCGGCACAGCATTTGTGCAGGCGCTCAATGATTCCCACCGACACAATAGCCTAAGCAGTTCTTTTATCGTTGCCAACAGACATTATAAAGCAAGCAAGTGTGAAAACAGTATATATGCAGTCCTGAAAGTTGGGTCAATTAATCTTCCGCTGTTGCAGTTATATTTGCAGCACTCCACATTTGAACAGGGACATCCGAGTATTTGTACATTTCAGTAACAACAACTTGTATTTATATAGCGCCTTTAATGTAGTAAAACGTCCCAAGGCGCTTCACAGGAGTATTAAAAGACAAAAAACTTGACACCGATCCACATAAGGATAAATTAGGGCAGGTGACCAAAAGCTTGGTCAAAGAGGTAGGTTTTAAGGAGCGTCTTAAAGGAGGAAAGAGAGGGAGTGAGGCGGAGAGGTTTAGGCAGGGAATTCCAGAGCTTAGGGCCCAGGCTGCTGAAGGCACGGCCACCAATGGTTGAGCGATTATAATCAGGGATGCTCAAGAGGGCAGAATTAGAGGAGCGCAGATATCTCGGGGGGGGGGGGGGGGGGGGGCGGGGGGAAGTGGTTGAGATAGGGAGGGGGGAGGCCATGGAGGGATTTGAAAACAAGGATGAGAACTTGCATATGACAGTTTCGGTCTATTTTCAGTCAAAAGCACGGCAAAGATTGCGCGCAGTGTTCGCACAAGTCCTTTTCGTTTTTGTTTTCTCTGATTATTCTGCCCTGCTGTCATGGTTGCCAAATGTGTCTTGTTAAGACTGCCAACGCGTGTTGTAGTCACAACCTTGTTATTTGAATTTGGACTGGTTTTAACCGCAGGTGATGTCCAGGACTTGTACCACACTGCCCTGAACCCGGGCCATGCTGCTGCCTTCTCGATGGATTGTGATCTGACCTCAACTCACGAGATGGTTAGGAGTATGGGAATGCAGGTGACTCCTGTAATCTGATCTCAACTGGCATCGGTAACCGTAAAGCATGCATCTATAGTGAAGGCACACCTTTATTTCAAAGAACTGCTTCCTTTAGTTTGCATGTTTTTATCACTGAAAGATTTGTTGCACTCTATGATTCCGCCCCGTCAAATTCATTCGATAAAGAAAATGCAACTACAAATCTGGCTTATTTTCTTTCCAGACCACATATATGGGGCATTTGGACTACCGGAAGGCAACGGTCAGAGGTCTGGGTATAAATCCCACGACGTGCTCCTTTAACGTTGGAGTCTTTGTTGCAAATGTTACAGAATGGAAGCGACAGCGGATTACTAAGCAGTTGGAAAAATGGCTGCTGGCAAACGTAGAGTAAGTTGTGCGCTTTCCTCTGGTATAAAACATAAATGTCTCTCGATATTTTCCTTCGTGAGGGCCAGTGAACCTTGAGGGAGGGGCAGCCATGTGAGACGAGTAAATTGCAGGGTTAGGATTAGGGTCGGGGGTTAATTGGACCAGGGTACACAGATGTAATTGAGCCCCCATTTTAAAGTCGTGCATTCTGCCTTAATTTCTGCACTCCTATTATAAATTCGTATGTCCACATTTATAATGGAAACTCCAATGTAAACTTGTCCTGCTATAATTACACTACCCTACCAGTGGTAGTGCTGCAGCCCCTCTGCTGGGGAAAGGATGTCATTTGTTTTTATTCGTTCGCGGGATGTGGGCGTCGCTGGCAAGGCCAGCATTTATTGCCCATCCCTAATTGCCCTTGAGAAGGTGGTGGTGAGCCGCCTTCTTGAACCGCTGGAGTCCGTGTGGTGAAGGTGCTCCCACAGTGCTGTTAGGGAGAGACTTCTAGGATTTTGACCCAGCGACGATGAAGGATCGGCGATATATTTCCAAGTCAGGATGGTGTGTGACTTGGAGGGGAACTTGGAGGTGGTGGTGTTACCGTACGCTTGCTGCTCTTGTCCTTCTCGATGATAGAGGTTGCGGGTTTGGGAGGTGCTGTCGAAGAAGCCTTGGCGAGTTGCTGCAGTGCATCTTGTAGATGGTACACACTGCAGCCACGGTGCGCCGGTGGTGGAGGGAGTGAATGTTTAAGGTGGTGGATGGGGTGCCAATCAAGCGGGCTGCTTTGTCCTGGATGATGTCGAGCTTCTTGAGTGTTGGAGCTGCACTCATCCAGGCAAGTGGAGAGTATTCCATCACACTCCTCACTTGTGCCTTGTAGATGATGGAAAGGCTTTGGGTAATTTCAATGTGACAAGTTTTACATTGGCACTTCCCATTATAAAAGTGGACATACAGAGCTACAATGGGAAAAGTCGATAGGAAGTGTGCGCAGACACAATATTTTAAATATATTAGTAGGTATAGATTATGCAGCCCATCTGGAGTGAAAGCATGCACTGCATCAAAGCATATCCACGATCAAAATCCCAGGGCCTATAAACTGGGGACTCAATTACATCTGTGTACCCTGGTGTCCTCGTGCAAGAAACACAGAAAGCTAGCATGCAGGTACAGCAAGCAATAAGGAAGGCAAATGGCATGTTGGCCTTTATTGCAAGGGGGTTGGAGTATAAGAGTAAGGAAATCTTGCTACAATTGTACAGGGCCTTGGTGAGACCACACCTGGAGTACTGTGCACAGTTTTGGTCTCCTTATCTAAGGAAGGATATACTTGACTTGGAAGCGGCGCAACGAAGGTTCACTAGATTGATTCCTGGGATGAGAGGGCTGTCCTATGATGACAGATTGTGTAGAATGGGCCTATACTCTCTGGAGTTTAGAAGAATGAGAGGTGATCTCATTGAAACATACAAGATTCTGAAGGGGATTGACAGGGTAGATGCTGAGAGGTTCTTTCCCCTGGCTGGAGTGTCTAGAACTAGGGGGCATAGTCTCAGGTTAAGGGGAAGGCCATTTAAGACTGAGATGAGGAGGAATTTCTTCACTCAGAGGGTTGTGAATCTTTGGAATTCTCTGCCCCAGAGGGTCGTGGATGCTGAGTCTTTGAGTATATTCAAGGCTGAGATCGATAGATTTTTGGACTCTAGGGGAATCAAGGGATATGGAGATCAGGCGGGAAAGTGGAGTTGAGGTCGATGATCAGCCATGATCTTATTGAATGACGGAGCAGGTTCGAGGGGCCTTATGGCCTACTCCTGTTCTTATTTCTTTTGTTCTTAGAAGACCCTAGCTCAAAGCTAGGATCCCTTTCAGGTGATGAGTTTTCAGCAGTGCTTCCTCATCATAAACATAGAAACATTGAAAGAAACATAGAAAAATAGGAGCAGGGGTAGGCCATTCGGCCCTTCGAGCCTGCTCCGCAATTCAATATGATCATGGCTGATCCTCTATCTCAATACCATATTCCTGCTCTCTCCCCACACCCCTTGATGCCTTTTGTGTCTAGAAATCTATCTATCTCCTTCTTAAATATATTCAGTGACTTGGCCTCCACAGCCTTCTGTGGTAGAGAATTCCACAGGTTCACCACCCTCTGAGTGAAGAAATTTCTCCTTATCTCAGTCCTAAATGTCCTACCCCGTATCCTGAGACTGTGACCCCTCGTTCTAGACCCCCCCAGCCAGGGGAAACATCCTCCCTGCATCCAGTCTGTCTAGCTGTTTAGCAGTGGGCAATACTATTTTCATTTTCTAATAGTTTTCTCTCGATACAGCTCAAGCACAGACCCATTTAAAAAATGGATCCCAATTGAAACTTTGTGTCATAGCTGTTGGATGTTCCTCACGGGCACAGGTCTGTCTGTAGGTTAAGTCTCCTCTGCACTTTTCTCAGTGCACACTCAAAAAACTCGTTTTCTCTCTCAGACACACAGTTAAGGCTTCTCAGCTAATAGTTTAGTTTTGTTCGCTTATAACTATCGAATCTGAGCTATCCAGAAAAGAAATTGGCCACCATTCACCAAGAACTGAATCTTACGGTGTACCCATTCTTAAATCCTTATCAGTAACTCTTCATTTTGCTTTAATCCAGGGCTTGTTTCTTCCCTTCCAAATCTGTTCAGTTTTCTCTATCGTCCTTTGTGTGTCACTTGGGTTAAAGGCAACTTTTCAATTGCTGGGTAGGGGCTGCCAATCACAATTTTTTTTAACCACTGCTCCCTCTTTAGCATGATAACATTGGGACGCTTTAATCCAAGGGAACGAGCCCATAGTGTAAGATGGAGCCAGCTCGATAGTAATTGAGGAATCTCATTGGCTGGATTCCATTTGTTTTCTGTATAGAATGTTACAGCACCGAAGGAGGCCACTCGGCCCATCGTGCCTGCGCCAGAGTATTGGTGCTAATGGCGTCGCACTGTTGTTGCATTGATGCACTAAACCGTTTTTGATTGGTGATAATTGGTGCGCAGTTGAATAACCATTAGAATTAACATTTGTTTTCTTGCTGGTGCAGCAGAAATTGGCTTACCTGGAGCAGCAAGACAAAACTGGGAGGTCAATTCTACCCCAGAATGGGAACAACAAACAACTTTAAAGAAAAAAACAGCTCTGCATAGAAAATCTGTAATCTATTATCACGGCCATCCTCACTACCATCTTCCCAGAAAACATGGTTATTGGTTTTGGTCTTGCAACCTGTGGATTCTCATTATTGGCATTCCGTACTGGGAAAGGTTTATCCGATTAAGAATTATGGGTCCAGTTACGCAGCCCACAGTAGGTGTTGCTGGGTTCGGGCCTTCCCATTCCAAATGGGCACTGTGTTGCCCAGGCACTCCAGCCACATTATGGGGGCCCAGGCCCAGGCCCAGGCCCGGCCCCCTAATTTAAACATAACTCAGGGACAGGGGCCTAATGAGTCAAGTACACAACTTGTGCATAAGCTCCCAGCCGCCCACATTGGGGTGCAGTTGGTACGTTGCAGGCCTAAGGCCGCTAGGCCTCAATTTTCTGGAGAGAAGATTTCTGGAGAGAGAAATATAATAATGAATAATCAGCAGGGATTTCAAAAGGGAAAGTCTTGCTTGACCAACCTCATTGAATTT
This sequence comes from Squalus acanthias, assembly GCA_030390025.1. NCBI lineage: Eukaryota > Metazoa > Chordata > Chondrichthyes > Squaliformes > Squalidae > Squalus > Squalus acanthias. The sequence goes on from CM059435.1 coordinate 113,762,362, forward strand.
TTTTGAAGAGTTAACAGTGAGAGTAGACAAGGGTAATGCAGTAGATGTAATTTATCTAGATTTTCAAAAGCCCTTCCATAAGGTACCACATAACAGACTAATGAATAAGGTCAGAGAATGCGGAGTCAGGGGACAAGTAGCAGAATGGATAGCTAGCTGACTTCAAGACATAAAGCAGAGAGCAGGAGTAAAGGGTAGCTATTCAGAGTGGCAGAAGGTGGGAAGTGGTGTTCCTCAAGGATCAGTGCTGGGACCACTGTTGTTCACAATTTATATTAACGATTTAGACTTTGGAATCAAAAACATAATTTCTAAATTTGCTAATGACACCAAATTGGGGGGATAGTCAATACTGAGGAGGACTGCAACAAATTACAAGACGACATGAATAAACTTGCAGAATGGGCATATAATTGGCAAATTAAATTCAACACAGATAAATGTGAGGTATTACATTTTGGTAAGAAAAATAGGGAGGTCACATATTACTTGGAAAATATGACTATAAATGGGATAGAAGAGCAAATACACAAATCACTAAAAGTAGCGACATAGGTTAACAAGGCCATAAAACAAGCAAACCAAGCACTAGGATTTTTTTCTAGAGGGATTGAATTGAAAAGTAAAGACATGCTAAACTTGTATCGAACCTTGGTTAGACCACATTTGGAGTACTGCGTACAATTCTGGTCACCATATTATAAAAAGGATATAGAGGTACTGGAGAGGGTGCAAAATAGATTTACAACGATGATACCAGAAATGCGAGGGTATACCTATCAGGAAAGGATGAACAGGCTGGGTCTCATTTCTCTTGAAAAGAGAAGGCTGAGGGGTGACCTAATAGAGGTCTTTAAAATTATGAACGGTTTCGATAGAGTAGATACAGAGAGAATGTTTCTACTTGTGGGGAAGAGCAAAACTAGAGGCCATCAATATAAGATAGTCACCAAGAAATCCAATAGGGAATTCAGAAGAAACTTCTTTACCCAGAGTGGTGAGAATGTGGAACTCGCTACCACAGGGAGTGGTTGAAGCGAGTAGTGTAGATGCATTTAAGGGGAGGCTAGACAAGCATATGAGGGAAAAGGGAATGGAGGGTTATGCTGACAGATTTAGATGAGGAAAGACGGGAGGAGGCTCGAGTGGAGCATAAACGCCGGCATGGACTGGTTGGGCCAAATGGCCTGTTTCTGTGCCGTATATCCTGTGTAAATCCTGTGTAATTTTATGTAAGATGCTCAGCACGCTGCTGGCTGGTGTACTATTGGCCCATAAATGTCTGAAAATGTTTAACTTTGCAACTATTTTAAATTGATTTAGTTAGCGATGGTTTAAATAACGGGACTTTTTTTTAATATATCGGACTGCAAGTGTAAATGATATATTCTATTTTATGGACAAAGTTTATATTACTTTATACAGCAACAACTTGCAGTTATATAGCACCTTTAACGTAGTAAAATGTCCCAAAGGCGCTTCACAGGGGCGTTAACGCACAAAATCTGACACCGAGCCACATAAGGAGATATTAGGGCAGGTGACCAGGAGCGTCTTAAAGGAGGAGAGAGAGGTGGAGAGGTTTAGGCAGGGAATTACAGAGCTTAGGGCCGAGGCAGCTGAAGGCACGGCCGCCAATGGTGGAGCGATGGAAATCGGGGATGCACAAGAGACCAGAATTGGAGGGTTGTTGGGCTGGAGGAGGTTAGAGAGATGGGGAGGGGTGAGGCCATGGAGGGATTTGAAAACTAGGATGAGAATTTTATATCAAACCGCAAGCATTAAATAATATCTTCTATTTTACGAACAAAGATGTAATACTTTATACAACTTAGTGTATTCTTTACGGAGACCAGAAATAGGTCTCTTATCAGTATATGAAAGTGTTGCATGTGGTATTCTCACTCACTTACCTGAGCGTCTATTCTTTTACAGAGAGAACCTGTACAGCAGCGCACTGGCTGAAGGAGTAGTGACCCCTCCTATGTTAATAGTGTTTCACAATAAACACTCTTTAGTGAACCCTTTATGGCATATTCGGCACCTTGGTAAGAGCCTGTTCCTAGATCTGGTCAGTTCTTTTTTTTTATACATATGAATGGAGTTGAAAAGGATATTTTGCAGAGCAGTTCAGTTAGATTTCTCTCACCGGGCTTGACTTTGGAACTATTTAACTCAAATTGGAAATACTCCTGTAGCTACCGCAGTTGTTTTAAGATAGAGAGGTTGATTTTTGTCTTCACTGCCTATGCAGGGATCTGGAGTGGACTGTCCATCCCTTATACAACCTGCCCGATTTTTATTCCTTTCAAATCAATGGATTACAAATTGGGCGGGTTCTATAAAAGCAAAGCAATCCGCTCCGCCAGATTACTACCCAAATGGTGAAGACAAAAATCTACCTCAATGTGCCTCTGTTTAAGTGTAATATACATGGAATAGATTTTCCATTTCATCCAACCCTTTATAATCAAAACAAGGACTGGAAAGCTGCCAATAACAGTTGGCTGGGTAGTTTTGCAGAATACAGCAGACTGTTTTCATATTACATGCATAGGACACAGCCAAGAACACACGATAGTTTTAAATAATTTGCACACCAAATTTCTTCTGCAACTTTCAAAAACGCGCACTTGTCTTGTACCAGCCAACCATCCTCAAAAACTTTCAGCAAAATAAAACTAGAGGCACTTATGAAGGAACTTGCATTTACATAGCACCTTTCATGCTCTCTGGGCATCCCAGAATGCAGCACAGCCAATGGATTTAAGTTTGAAGTATAGTGTCTGTTGTTTTGTAGCCAGTTTTTACAGAGCCATGGTCTGACAAACCGCAAATGAATAAATGATCAGTTAATCTGTTTTGGTTGAGCGCCGGCCAGGGCAACTCCCTGGTTTTCTTTCAAATAGTGCCCTAGGATCTTTTTTACGTCCACCTAAAGGCAGACAGGGAATCGGTTCAACATCTCATTTGAAAGGCAACACGGCACTCCCTCAGCACCGCACTGAAGTGCCAGCCTCAATTATGTACTCAAGTCCTGGGGGGGGGGGGGGCTTGAATTCGTAACTTCTGACTCGGGCACGAGCGCTAAAAAATAGACCTTAAAATATTTGAAACGAATCTGATGGGTGAACACATAGGAGAGCATAAGTTGTTAAAAAGAGTCAGTATGCATTCAGGAAAGGGAGGCCATGTTTAATTAACAAGAGTTTTTTTCATTAAGACATCACTAACATGGTCAAAGGGGAATGTAGTTTATATTCTATACCTGGATTTTCAGAAAGCTTTTGATAATTAATGACTAAAGTAGAGATATGGAACAGGAGATAAAGTATCATTCTGGCTAAAAACATTACAAATGGATTATCCCATGGGTTGGCGTTGGGACCGTTGCTATTTCAATCTATCTATATCGGCAGCCATGGCTCAGTGGGAAGCACTCTCTCCTCGGAGTCAGAAGGTTGTGGGTTCAAGTCCCACTCCAGAGACTTGAGCACAAAAATCTAGGCTGACACTCCCAGTGCAGTGCTGAGGGAGTGCTGCACTGTCGGAGGTGGCGTCTTTCGGATGAGACGTTAAACCGAGGCCCCCGTCTGCCTCCCAGGTGGACGTAAAATATCCCATGGCACTATTTCGAAGAGGAGCAGGGGAGTTTCCCCGGTGTCCTGGCCAATATTTATCCCTCAACCAACATCACAAAAACAGATGATCTGGTCATTCTCACATTGCTGCTTGTGGGAGCTTGCTGTGTGCAATTGGCTGCCATGTTTCCTACATTACAACAGTGACTACACTTCAAAAAGTACTTAATTGGCTGTAAAGCGCTTTAAAACGTCCTGAGGTCGTGAAAGACACTTTATAAATGCAAGTCTTTCTTTCTTAAAATTATATGTCAGTATACACAGACATCACACTCTGCTGCTTCTGAGCTGTAACCTGAAATTAAAAAGGGTGTTCCAATTTGAAGATTTCACTGACCAAACAATAACTAAATACTGGGTGTATTTACTTATAGCACGAGACTTGACAACATGGTGAAAAATTAATCTAAGCCCGAGAAACCTTCACTAAAGATATGTGCACCGAGAGAAGAAAGCTGGACAATTACCACGAGTTTATATTTAGTGAAGTCATGTCGTAGCAGAATTAAAATCTTGACAAACGTGTATCTACAGGACAGAACCTCAAAAATATAAATGTAGAGACAACAAAGATACCAGTCTTAGAGATCACCTAGTTTTTACTATGTGCATTGAAGGATTAAAAAGTATTTCGTGCTAGAAAATAGAAACTGGAGGCTTGCTCTTTGTAGTAATGGTAAGACATGTTGCCGTCTTGTCTTTTCCCTTTAAGGGTGCATTCATGGAATAGCCTCATGCTTAAAACGACGTCATTTCTGTACTTTTCCAATTGTGTTTCTGTAGGCTGGAGCCCCGATGCCAGATATTCAGAACATTTCCTTTCTGAAGCAAAGTTGCTGCATTGGAATGGAAGATTTAAACCCTGGGATTATCCCACTGCACACATGGAATTATGGGAAAGGTGGTATCTTCCTGATCCAACAGGACGGTTTAGACTGGTGCGACCCAACAATTAAGTCCTGTATCATGAGCAGAATTTTCATTTCTTCTCCAAATTAAGTGTGCTTATTGACATGCTGCGGTTTAAATAATCCACTATCTACGTATATGTCTTGCTCCTGTGAATTAAATGGTAGCAGGACTTACTGTGATAGAAAGGCAAATTAGGAGTTAGCTGATTAAAAAGATAGTGAATTAAATATTATTCAGCGAGAACATTTTTACATCAGAAATTAAAATGTAGTCTTGCACAATAACACCCTCCACTGCTTTCAGTGGAGCAAGATTTTTTGGTTATGTTTTGGTATAATACAGACCAGTTTGCCAAATTGAATTCCTAGTAGACACAGTATTTTTGTAGAAGTACTTAAATTTTTATTAATGAATGCAAAGGAAGTCTTCATAATTGCTTTTCTATACTTTGAGGTAAACTTGAAAAATAATTATAAATCAGTTTTAAACAGTTCTTGCCTAATTTTCAGTAACAGTGCAACACTATTATTTTTTTAAGAACATTCAGGAATGTAACCAGTAAAAGAAAGAAATAAACCTGTAGAATGGTATATATCCAGAACAAGGAGGAATAGCCTTAAAATTAGAGCTAAGCCGTTCAGGGGTGATGTCAGGAAGTACTTCTTCACACAAAGTGGAAATCTGGAACTCTCTTCCCAAGAAAGCTGATGAAGCTGGGAGTGAATTGAAAATTTCAAAACTGAGATTGATAGATTTTTCTTAGGTATTAAGGGATATGGAACCAAAGCGGGTAAATGGAGTTAAGATACAGATTAGCTGGGATCTAACTGAATGGCGGAACAGGCTCGAGGGGTCCTCTTCCTAGGAGTATGGTAGCACAGTGGTTATGGCACTAAACTAGTAAAGTGGAGGTCGTGAGTTCAGATCTTAACTATAGCAAATTGTGAAACGGAATTCAAGAAATGCAGTAATTTGTGGGCTAGCATCAATGTTCCAATTTCTTTTCCCCGTGCGCGTGGCCCCTTTAAATTTACTGCGTGGCCGTGCATGCCCGGTATCTTCTCCAGCGTCAACAGCTTAGGGGGAACATTGGCTTGCATCAGGAAAAAAAATGGCCATTAAAGCTGCTGCTTTTGTCATTGAAAATCAACTAGTTCACAAATGCCTTTCAGGGAAGGGAATCTGCCACCTCGACTTAGTCTGGCCTACGTGAGTCTCCAATCCCACAGCATGTGGTTGACCCTTATTGCGCTCAGAAAATGTCTAGCAAGCCACAGAGTTCAGGAAAACTAGGGATGGGCAATATATGCAGCCTTGCTAGCGATGCCCATATATTGAGAACAAATTCCCAAAAAAGTTCTAATAGTTTAACGCAAGATGAATCTTCTGTTCCAGAACAAGTGGAAGATCGGGTTTTGAAAAGCGAAACTGCAAAAGTAGCAGCTTTTCCCCCTCAAAGCGAGTCCCGAGAAAGCAGGATAAGCCTACTCCAACAATCGCAGCATAACTTAGATGCTAAACCCAATTGTAGTCTGACTAAACTTGCTGACGGCACATAGAAAGAGAAAATAGTATACAGAGCACGCAACAACAGATTCACAAAAGGCTTTAGATTTGTTGGAATAGATATATGGCAAACTGATAAATGTAAAATATCAAACAGAGGTCAAAAAAAGACGGCAAGTGCACAATACAAGGAAAATAAGGCACCCCTCGAATTCCACTGCAACCCATTTTTCCCTTTTTAAATTAGTATTACAGTCAGTACCAGTGTTCCCTTTAAGATGCACGGCTGTGCAGAAATGGGAAAGGTCCCACGCAGGCTGCTCACTGGCTTCTCCACTATAAATACCCCGCATGCACGGAAATTTAAAGAGACCGCGCACTAAAAGAAACAGGTCCCGCAGAACAAAGCGCAGCTTCCAGGGAACACTGGTCAGTACTCCCTGGCAGTACCAAGCTCCAAATAAACCACGAGAGTCTGGTGTGGAAAATGAGAATTGTTATCCCAGTGCCTTTACCTCCTGCCCTCTGGTGTATGAAGCATAATAAAGAAATATAGAAAATGATCTCATTTGTGTGTGGCACAGTCTCAGCAATAAGTGAAGTCACTTTATTCAGCTGGTTTTGCTTGGAGTTTTATTGCGAAAACCAATCCCTGCGGAGCATGAACCATCCCGCGTAGCTTGAAGTTGTGCAGAAACACCAGTGCCACCTTTGTAAGATCAGACTTAGCCAAGATGTATTCAAAGATTTACACAGGTAAAGGAACGTGTACATTTCTAACGTAAAATGCAAACGAAAGACACCAAGGTAAAAAGAATTCATTGTAATCTTTATTGAGTTTTTTTTGCCAGATTTTAGAACCATCCCTCTCTTGCAAAGAGGACTGAGCACCAAATTTACAAGTAGTAAACAATATCATTAACATTTAAAAAAGTTTCCAGTAGCTGCCCATTCACTTCAAGTCAGAGTACATTTACTTGTATATATTCCCACAGGAACATTTTACATACTAGATCATGTGACATGCAATGTTCCCTCGAATTTTTATTTTAGGTGCGCGGTCCCTTTAAATTTGCTGCACGGCCGTGCAGGCGCGGTTTCTTTTCCAGTGTTTCAGCTGGCGACTGGCCTGCGTGGGACCTTGCGATCGCTGTGCGGCCGCGCAGCTTAGGGGGAACGTTGCGACTTCTGTGTAACCTGAAAACGTCCCGTGCAACAGCTTTAAGTCACTAACGACAGACAGTCTTACAAAATCTTTGCTGAACACTCACGCAGGTTAGTTACAATAGTTTCTTTAAATGGACCCTTAAGGCATTTACAAAGTGTGATGTCACAGTTGAGTGAAGTTTTACTTAAAAACAGTAGCCCCGATTTTAACAGAGGAGAGAGGGGTGAGTGGACGTGAGGCCCGAGCCATTTCGACTCCCAGGCTAGGCCAGAATACGGCATCAATGACTTCACGCTGACGGGCAGGAGTTGGGCAAGCACGGCAGTAGACTCGCAGGAGTGATCCCAGTCAGTTAGTCAGGTAAGTAGTGATTGGGGGAGGGGTTGAGTGGACAATCGGAGGGAAGCCCTCGGCCCTCGGTTTCCCTGTGAGGCTCAGAGGAAAACTCTTGTTGCTCCTGGCCCACAAGGAAACGTGTAAAAATAAAGTTGTCTCTTTGGCTCTCCTGCTCCTTTGCACCCGGTGCTTGTGGCAAGGCCGGCACTGGGCACCGAATGCAGCTGTCTAGAGCAAAAATGTAGTTGGGGTCTGAATGACATCCGACCCTGACTTTTGAATTTCAGTGAGGCCCTCTAGCTGGTTAAAATGGCGAGCGGCGCGAGGATTGGCCCAATAAGTTGCTGCAAGGATTTGCACTCCCTGTTCTCGTTGGGTGTGGGGGTTAAAATCAGGGCTAGTGAGCTACATTTCCCTAGACCTAAGCACTTAAGTAAAAGTCCACAGAAAGAACTGCATTTGTTTCTACTTATTCAAACTTGAATCAGAAAAAAACAAAAAAAATTGTTGCTCAAGTTTAGTTTGAAGGGGAAACTGCTTTGAAATGCATGTGTGAGCCAGAATTGGGAATGTTCCATTTAATTTTCACACAGTTTTCAGTGGAAAGCCATCTTTAATAGTTCATACAAAAATATTAAAACCTCAAAACTCTGAAGGCAACTGTACTGTTGCTCAATCACAGATTTTTTTTAACCAGAATTAAAAGATTTGCCCGAGAACTTCTGATTCTCTGGCTCCTCTTCCGTGCACTATTGTCAACTTTGCAAACTACAGTCTACTCATGATCATTCAAAGTCGTTTTTTGCAAGAAAAAAAATCCTAATTTGAACTAAGCAATGTAGGTAAAGTAACAGCACAAAGTGGGAATTTATTGCTAAAATGTGAATCATTGGATAATTTAAATTAAGCAACTTTGAACCGAGAGTAGACTGTATTCAAATAGTGTTAAAGAACATCTATTCAATTGTAAAACATGATTAGTTATGCACCTATTATTTTACAACACTGTAGCACCCTTCTTATTCCTTAATAAGACATAACAAAAAGGTAGAGGCTGTGAACAAAAGGATGTTTAATGGAATTTTAATTTTCTCTGGAGAAGTGACACCCCCCCACCCCCACCAACATTGCAAAATGAACTTAAAATGAAGAATTGAAACTGTTCTGATCTTACGTTGAATTTGCATAAACAACAAATGGACACCTGGACCCGTATTCATTGTATATTCTTTTTAAATATGCACCCTTTGGTCTAATATTAAACTTAAAATTAAAGTGGTTTGCTGAACAGATCTGAAATTGAAACTGCTATTGATAGAACTTCAACATGTGCACATATCCTGAAAAATACAAATGTTGCAAAAGCTCCAAATAAGCAAGTCCCTAAACAGCACCATTTTAATTCAGTTTAAAAGGTTACACTATGATTTTTTTGAACTCCCACCACTACTTTGACCGAGGTTCTACCCTCTGTAAAACTGAGGTCATCCAAAACCCTCCGAGATCTCTGCGCTCCTCCAATTCTGGCCTCTTGCGCCTCCCCGATTTTAATCGCTCCACCATTGGCGGCCGTGCCTTCAGCTCTGGAATCCCCTCCCTAAACCTCTCCATTTCTGAATGTCCAACAGCCCTACAATTTAAATACTTGAGCAAAAGAGAATGTGTACTAGCAAGAAACCCCAAATAGTATTAAAAGGAATAAAATGAGCATCTGACCATATTAAATAGAAAACTTAATTTATCCTTTAAACTATCTCTCCTCCTATAAATATTCTGGGCAAGGTTTCATTCTAAAAGTTTAAGAGTTCAGCTTTCTGACCTTTACTACATCATTACGCTTACACATAATTCAAAGTTAAAACATTAGGGGAAAAAAAATGTTATCCCAAAACCTCTTCAGTTCAAAAACTGAGGTACAGTACTTTTAAGACTGCATTAAAACTGCAGTAACATGAAGTTCTGCAAACCTGTCAATTCATTATGTGCTATTTCCTTCTTGAGGCTGTGTGCAGTAATTGTTGATTGAAGGAATCTGATCGGCAAATGACTGGGTCATCCACTGACCGTCAGGAACTTGGCAAAACGTTGAGTTCACGTTGAACTCGGAGTTGCTGGTTGCTGCTACAAAACAAAATTTAGTCAAAGTTACTTGGTGTTATTTTCTAAATTAAACCCGGAAAATAATTCATAAATGTAACTAGAATAAGCACACTGCTTAGATAAATAGAAGACTGTAATCAAAAATACTGCAGCAAAGTTGAAAATGTAAAATCAAGATGAAAGCATTTAACATTTTAATGATACTAACTTTTGCCAACTTCAAATGCACAAAAGTTTTGAGTACCACATATCATGTTTCAAGACAAACATCAGGAAACCATCTAGAGTCATCATGGAATTTACTAAGTTTTGTATTATATTTTCAACCACAAATTACCATAGGAACATAGTAATTGCTCAACGAAAAAAAGACCAAGGTCCCTCTAGCTCGCCTTCTACCATCCTGCATGATAACGATAATTGAGTTGGTGACGAATCATAGCAATTAATCTGTCAATTAGTCCGAAACAGATACAAAAATAACACAAGGAAAACCACAGTGGAGGGCGGCTTTGGGAACCATAGATCTAAAGTCAAATTTTTCCTCCCACGCACGCTACACTTACCACATGTCTCAAATTACTCACGTACTGTATCCTAAAATGTTATTTGCTGAAAGAAATCTATCTAATTTGCATTTGAATGAATCAATATTAACTGCTTCCACTGTCTCCCTAGGGAGCCTGTTCCATAGATTGACCACTCGCTCACTGAAATATCGTTTCCACAGATTAGCTTTGAATTTACCCCCCTTCGAGCGCAGACCGTGTCCTCTGGTTCTACAGTTCTGGACAAGGTGAAATAGCCTGTCATGATTAACATTATCTAGTCACCTACTCCCTTCCAATGAAAACTTTCCTGTACTTTTTAAAACAATGCAGACCATAGTGCAAAATATATACAGTATCATACATCAATCCCATCAGGTTCATATTAGATGATCTTAGTTGACCATTACATGGATTTAATGGGGCATCTTAATCCTTTGTAGGTTGCTTATATAGGTGTCACTGAATTCTGTCCCCTCCCACCCCCTAAAATGATACCAGTTGTTGCACACAGCTGTAAACCAACTCACATTTTTAAAGTGAGTAGACTGGAACACTTTCAAAATATGACTAGTGCAACAGTTTTTAAACAGCACAATTGGTCCTTTTGCAGTTCCTGCTTCTAAATAACTGGTACGTCACAGGATTGCTCCTTCCATTCCTGTTCAGCTATTTTCTACAGAGACGAATGGACCCTGGGGAGGGAGCTATAAGGGCATGAATACAAAGATCTGCCAGGATCATAGGCTGACACCAAGTGTGGTTTAGGAATGACAATGAAGGTAGAATCTCTGTCTCCAAGAACAGTCATTTGATACAACATACGCAATACACAACCTTTTATAAAGAAGTACAAAATGTTTGTGATACTGTGAAGAGGGTAGCAAGCTTCCTTCATTGACTCTTGAATTATATTAGTAACAAATTAACACAGTATTGATTTAATATCCTAAGATTTACAAGATTGTCAAAAATCCGCATACAGTAGTTTCCTGCAGAAAATTCGACATTCAGTACATAATCGACAGATTACACCAACATAAACTGTGAAAACCCGAGTGGATTGGATCACCGTGGAAATCATTTTGTAACTTTACCTGGTTCAGTCGTAGCAAAATTGCACTGCCCATTGCTTTCAGCGGATTTTTCAATATATGTTCCTCCATAAGCAGCTTCGTAACCGGGGTCATATTTTTCCTCTTTAACCGCCATTTTCTTGGCTTCCGCTGGAGGGAGAATTAGAACATTACCGAGTTTCTTTTAAAGATCGTTTAAGTACCAATTCGGAGATGGTTCAATGAACTACTCTAGCTTGTGGCCAAACCAAGAACTCAACCATTCAGGACAAATACAATGGGAAGACTGGGATTCAGCTCATGCCCAATGAATGGGAATCCAACATTCCAACACTACAGTGAACACACTGATACCAACTGGATATTAACATTCATTTCTACATAACCTGGATATAAAGTAAAAATGCCTACAGTTACGATAACTTAATTCTATTCCTCAGTGCGTTGCAGGTTTGTTTATTTGGGTGCGCTCTGCCTTTGTGAGCCATTGGTGAGCATCTTTGTTTGACAGCAGTCTTTCCTATACTATGCATCAATGAAATAACCACTTCTGTCTGTACTCTTCAGCTAAGAAAAACATTGGAGTCAGCTTTACCCAATTAAGATCCTTTTGTTACTGAAGGGAAAAAAGGTGAGCAGGATTGGAATGTTTAAATTTATAGTTTAAGGCTTATATTACTGTCACTAATTAAATATGAAGCCAGTGATTTGAAACTGAAGAGCAGATGGGGTCCCTAATCATATTAGTTCAGCTCATGGAGTTAAACTGTTGATGGTTGCATCAATGTAAACAGGAGGTTCCCTGTAATCTGAAAGAGCAGATTGATTGCTCGTCAATTACTTGTTACATTTGGCAAAACTAGTCTGTCCAGATACAGTGAGTGGACCTTAAGGGTGGGTGGGGATTAATACTGTATTTGGTATGATCCTGCATTACATAATGTATTTCTGCATACATCAGTGGGTAGCATTGTGAATATGAATGCAATATTCTTTAAATTTGCCTGAAAAACAGAATGCAAGGGAATTCAGATGTTAAAAGCTAAAGTTTAAAACAGTTCGAAACCTTTTTATTAACGCTCCTGTGAAGCGCCTTGGGACGTTTTACTACATTAAAGGCGCTGTATAACTTTGAATTCCCTATTTGAGGGATATGGAATTATATATGATAAGCTGCTACACAATGGCAAAACTGATTGAATTCCCTGTGTTAGTAACCAGGTATATTTCAAAACTAGATTTAAAAGTCCTTACAAATGACAACTGACCCATTGCAGGAGTTTATTGCATGCATGGTTACATACTATACTTCTCATAAGTGCCAAGTTTTGTACTCCATATTTCTATTTAGCTGTAAATAATATTAGTTCCTTTAGATGAGTGGTTTGTAATCTAGTGTGAGAGTATGATTGATCCAAGCATGTTACTCCCAGTAACAAAATTCCGTAGGATAGTTGGTAGATAGAGGAGGTTTTAAGACTAAATCTTAAAGAAATCAAGTTATAGACATTGGGCCACTCCCTACATCTGAAGGAGATTGTTTGAATTACAAATACAGGCTACTTACCTTGAGCTTTTTGCAAGTCAAACGAGTATTCAACTTCCGTGACCTCTGGAGCACTTTTAGTGCCTTTCAAGTGGTTTCGTAGTTCCTTTAGCTTGATATAATAATGCACCTTGTCCTGAGCCCGAGGAAACTGTGCACACCTTGCACTGGAAGAAGGCATGACATAAACCACCTTAAAAATAAAGTTACAATGATGCATTTTACCTTTACAGAAAACCTCACCGTGGGCAACACGGTGGCATAGTGGTTAGCACTGGTGCCTCACAGCGCCAGGGACCCGGGTTCGAATCTGGCCTCGGGTGACTGTCTGTGTGGAGTTTGCACATTCTTCCCGTGTCTGCGTGGGTTTCCTCCGGGTGCTCCGGTTTCCTCCCACAGTCCAAAAATGTGCGGGTTAGGTTGATTTGGCTATGATAAATTGACCCTTAGTGTTAGGGGGGGATTAAATATGTGGGGTTACGGGGATAGGATGGGATATGTTAGGGGGAATTAAATACGTGGGGTTACGGGGATAGGGTGGGATATGTGTCGGTGCAGGCTCGATGGGGATTCTGTGTGAGAAAGCAGGGACAGGGTACTGGATTTGGATGATCAGCCATGATCGTATTGAATGGTGGAGCAGGCTCGACGGGCCGAATGGCCTACTCCTGCTCCTAGTTTCTATGTTTCTATGAAAGGAAGTGGTAAAACAGCAAATGGGAAGGAATGATGAGATTAAGATGCAAAAATATAGGATGAAGAACTCATGGGAAATGAAAGGGCTGAGAGTACAGAACCTAAGGCAATTGGAAGGGTTGGGGAAATTTAGTTCAGATATAGATAGGGCACTTTGTAGGGAGAAGGAGGAAAGCCAAGCTTGTTCTGTGCTTCAAAATGACTGAAATGGAGGATAGAATGGAACAGGTAGATGTTGAAAGGTGCTGTTTGAGTGGGGAGGAGGCAAAGGAATTGGAGAAGAATGTTTTGGGATAGCGAGGCCAAAGAAACAATCTAGAACTCTGGAGGACAATTGAAGCAGGATTTAATCTTACCAACCTATTACTAGCTAGGATAAACTTGTGGGTCACCACGTTGGAAACAGTGCTGTGAAAAGGAACAAAGGTGATTCCAAGATCACTGGGCTGAGAGACACACAAGCTTATTTTCTTCAGCAAACTGAAGATTGACTACAGGAAAATTCAAGTTCCAATGAAGGAAACAGATTCTTTGAATTAAAATCAGGAAGATGGGCTACGCTTTTAAATTGAAATTGAAATGCGAATCTGGAAGAACTGCTGAAAACAAATGTTAACTTCTAGAAACACTTGCCATCTAATGAAGTAAATACGAAAGGGAAAATGGGCAGATTTTCACTGCAAGATAAAAGGGGTTGGGGGGGGGGGGGGAAAGAGAAGAGAGAAGAAGAAGGGTTTTCCAACAGAAGAACTGAGCATTATGTACTTCAGAATTTTATATGTATAAAATAAGTTAATCCAGTTAAGGTACTTACTGTTTCTCCTTCAGGGATCTTGTGTGGCTGCTGCCCAAATTCCAATTTCTTGACCTTAACGCCAAATACTTCTTTGCTAAAAATTTCATAGATGCCTGTAATAAATGGTAAGCAAGGTCAGATTTTCCAAACTCAACAAGTTAACAAGCCAGATTCCCCTCGTCAGTTTCTAAAGCATCAACTCTTTTCAATGGAACCCCTCTCCTATTGGTCATCATCAATTCTGCCGATGATTACTTTGGCATAAGTTGTCTTCCATACACATCACTTCCTCTTTATACCAATTAGTATGTACAGAGTCAGCGAAATGAGGAGACTTGAGTCTTTCTAGGTATTTTATGAAATAACTTACATTTAAGCAATAAGTTCCTATTTTGTGGGGAACTGGGCAGTACAGTGGCTTTTCACCTGAGGCTTGGCCTTAAATTCAGCCCAAACTGATGGGATGAAATGATGCAGTGTCCTCTTGTGAGGTTGGGACAGAGGGAGCTTTACTCTATCTCGCTGTGCTTTACATGACCTGGGAGTGTTTGATGTTGACAATGGGTATCATTCCCCAGCACTAATACCCCTCAACTTGCAGCAACAAAAAAAAAATATTTTAAACATCAAGTTTAGTCAGGGAGCCAAAATGTATTTGATTGTAGCATTTCACACATGTACTTACATTTTCCATTAAAAACGGCAATCCGTGGCTTAAATTTCTGCAGTTTTTGTAGAAGTATTTTTCCTCCTTCCCGAATCTCTTTACTGGAACGCAAAGAGTTTTTAAATTCGAATTTTCTTTCCAAACAAAACCAAAAATTAGAATTTTAATTCACATTCATTAATCACCTTTTGAGATCCTTGCTTCCTGGAGTAGTTCTCTCCACCATGTTGGTGAAACCGATTCCATATTTCTCTGGTAAAGAAGTATCATCCACATGATTTAAAGGCTTATCGATAAGACCGGACAAAAACAAGCACTTCCCTACAGAAGAAAGACGCATGTGTGAAAGTTTGAATATACAGCACGAGTCATAACAAAATAAACTAGTTTTAGATAATAAAAACTTAGAAAGCTAGATATTCCACTTCTGAAACACCAGACACTGTGAAAACATTAATACAATAGCAAAATACTGCCGATGCTGGAGATCTGAAATAAAAACAGAAAATGCTGGAAATACTCAGCAGGTCAGGCAGCATCTGTGGCGAGAGAAACAAGAGTTAACGTTTCAGGTCAATGACCTTTCGTCAGAACTGGAAAAAGTTAGACATGTAACAGGTTTTACAAACAGAAATCCCGTCGGAGTGATGAGTTTCACGCCAACAATCATCAAAACATCCAAAAGATTTAACATCAAATAGGAATTCTGTATATACACAAGAACTTACAAAAATGATTTCCCGGTCCCGGGTAATGATGTCCTTTGTATGCTGCCATCAGTCCTGGGTTAATTCCAATCTATAACAAACAGCAGACTCAGTTTAGATTTGAAAGGAAATTACAACCAGTAGGCCATGACAAATAAAATATATCAAGCCAAAAGACTTGGTAATTGTGCTTTCCCAACTCTAGCAGAACTTGTTGATGACAGTATGGACAGTAAGTATACATACCTTTCTCTACCACTGCGCCCACTCCCCCTCCCACCCCAGATATTGCAGTCACTGGTGCTAGGCATCCTCTGGTGCCTTGCAGAAGTGGCCAATACTCATGGGTCAGCCTTGACATTGAGGGTAAGCAATATATTCCACCATGGGAGCACCACTGCTGAGCCCAATCCTGCCCTCACTGAGTACTTCCAGCAGAGAGAAGCGGGAAGCCAAGCATGTTTCCATTTTGCAATGTATTCTGCGCAGGGGACATATCACATTGGAGACGGCTGCATTTTTTCCTTAAACAAAGGTTTTCTACGGAATTTTGGCCCAAAATATTTAAATAAAGTTCCAGATGTGATATATTATTCGAGACACTAACAACAAATTCAATTATGCTCTTTTTCGAAAGCAGAATAGAAGCTACCGAAATTTGGCTGAAATCTCCCACTCAAAACAGCTATATTCTACGGGCCAGTAGAGAGGAATAGTCTAGATTCAGCAAGTCAAACCATCAAAATACAAGAGCAACAAACAATTATTGTTTCTAACACAAATTTCATAACTTATTTTCATCTCATCATTCGTCATCCGAGGAGAAACCTGCACCCGAGCATCTCTCTGTATTCTTGAACCAGCCACTTAGAGGTGTATAAAAATGATGCGGGTCAGTTTGCCCTCCAAACCTTCCTTGCGGAACGACGTCAACTCCAGATTTCCTGGCTACTCATAACTATTTTGATTTTAAAGTTTAAGAACCAACATTCTGTGGAGGGAATTATAGCCTAAAAATGCAATCAAGACTATTCCAATGTATAGCACAAGCCATGGTAAATATACCCGCAGTACTCATCCTGCACCAGCATTCTTGATTTAAAACTCAATTTTCTCCTCACTTATAGAATTTGCTTTGCTTCAGGGGAGAGCAGGGTAGTTGCTCCCTCATCTCTACCACTGCTACTGTAGAAGCAACTGCATGAGTGATGGTCCATTGTGATTTATGCTCTGACCTTCCATTAGAGCGAGGAAGCGCACGGCCTTTCTTTGGTATGTATGAGATCAGGAACTTGCCATATGAAAAACTCCAGCTGCCGTTCCATAATTGACAGGGTTTAGATTGGTTGATTATACAAGGCAAGCATGTGAAACGTTTCCTGCTGCCTTCTGTGGATCTTTAATATCATATATAATATCTTGGATCTTTCCAGCAAGATTTTAGTCTAATGTTTAAATGCTTACTGTGCAGTTGTTACGGGGTAAGGCCACAAAACTGGCTGGGCAGAATTAAATCATTTGAGCTCATTTTAACCGTCTCAGCATGGAAATAGAAAAGGATATTAAAGGTCTGGTCCAAACTACATGGTATAGGAGCTATTCTCTTGTTGCCAGTATTTTTTTTTTTAAAAGACTACTTTTAAAGCCCTACCTTTAACTGATAAAAATAATAAAGTTTTCCCTTTCCACCTGGGAACTTAAAAGCAGCAGCGGATGAACCCCATTCCCTAGTAGCGTTAAGCTGCGCCTGTTGACTTAAAAGCACCAGGCTTGGCCGATCTTGCTATTTTAGAGCACCGTAAGTAAAGAGGAATGAATGCTAGCTGGTAGACTCAACAGAGAAACAACTTGGTTTAGACAGCACGGCTTCCTAAATCGTGTTAAATATTTTAGTTAGCAGGAGAGTCGAGGCATTAGTTATTTGAATAGACTTTGGATTCAAAAACAAATACTGAACATTGAATGACAAAAGATGACCAGCACCCCTAAGTGGCAATCGAGGAATCTGCAGCAATGCAAGTCTAAAAATGTCAGGCAAATGTACCTAATTAAATACACTGGTTATATTTCTCACACTGCTACACCTATTCCCTCTGTAATAGCAACCAAGCCAGTTCCGCCTTTCAACTATCTAATGTTCCACATTAACAAATTGACTCCATACATTGAATTAACATGATAACAGGTTACTTTTTGCCTGGTAATCAGTTTAGGATTGTAATTCAGATTGCAAATGAAAACAAAAGTTACTTTTCTGTGATTACATTATCCAGAAGAGTGAGTTTCATAAGACACCTCATAGAATGATACAGCACAGAAGGAGGCCATTCGGCCCATCGCACCTGTGCAGACTCTTTGAAAGAGCTATCCAATTAGTCTCTTTCCAATAGCCCATCAATTTTTTCCTTTTCAAGTATTTATCCAATTCTCTTTTGCAAGTTATTATTGAATCTGCTTTCACCACCCTTTCAGGCAGCGCATTCCAGATCACAACAACGCGCTGCGTAAAAATATTTCCTCATGTCGCCTCTGGTTCTTTTGCCAAATACCTTCAATCTGTGTCCTCTGGTTACTGACCCTTCTGGCACTGGAAACAGTTTTTCCTTATTTACTCTCTCAAATCCCTTCAAGATTTTGAATACCTCTATCAAATCTCCCCTAACCTTCTCTGCCCTAAGGAGACCACCACCAGTTTCTCTAGACTCTCCATGTAACTGAAGTCTTTCATCCCTGGTACCCTCTGGACCCTCGGTAAGGCCTTGATATCCTTCCTAAAGTGTGGCGCACAGAATTAGTCACAGTACTCCATCTGGGGCCTAACCAGTGTTTTATAAAGGTTTAGCATAACTTCCGTGCTTTGTACTTTATGCTTCTTTTATAAAGCCAAGGACCTCCTATGCCTTTTTAACAGCCTTCGCAACTTGTCCTGCCACCTTCAAAGACGTGTGTAAGTACACCCTCAGGACTTTCCGTTCCTGCACCCCCTTTAAAATTGTACCATTTAGTTTATATTGCATCGTCTCATTCTTCCTACCAAAATGAATCACTTCACACTTCTGTGTTAAATTTCATCTGCCACGTGTCTGCCCATTTCACCAGTCTGTCTATGTCCTTCTGAAGTCTGTTACTATCCCCCTCACTTTTTACTACATTTCCGAGTTTCATGTCATCTGCAAACTTTGAAACTATGCCCTGTGCTGTGTAATCCTACATATACCCAAGTCCAGGTCATGAATGTATATCAAAAAGAGCAGTGGTCCCAACACTGACCCCTGGGGGAACACCACTGCAACCATTCAGCACTACTCTCTGCTTTCTGTCCCTTAGCCAATTACATATCCATGCAGTCACTGCCCCTTTAATCCCATGGACTTCAACTTTGCTAACAAGTCTATTATGTGGTACTTTATCAAACTCCTTTTGAAAGTCCATCTACACAACATCAACCGCACTACCCTCATCCACCCTCTCCATTACTTCATCAAAGAACTCAAACAAGTAAGCAAACATGATTTGGCTTTAACAAATGCATGTTGACTTTTATTTATTAACCCATATTTTTCAAGAGCCAATTAATTTTGTCCCGGATTAATGTCTCAAAGTTTCCCCACCACCAACGTTTTGTTGATTGGCCTGTAATTGCTGGATTTATCCCTCTCCCTTTTTTGAGCAGGGGTGCAACATTTGCAATTCTCCAGTCCTCTGGCACCACTCCCATATCCAAGGAGGATTGGTAGAGTGTGGCCAGAGCCTCTGCTATTTTCACCCTTACTTCCCACAACAACCTAGGATGCACCCCATCTGGATCGGGTGACTTTTCTCCTTTGAGTGCCGCCAACCTTAAATACCTCCTCGTTATCTATTTTTTTTATCCTATCCAATGTCTCTACCACCTCCTCCTTTACTGTGACATTAGCAGCATCCTCTTCTTTACTGAAGACAGATGCAAAGTACTCATTTAGTACCTCAGCCACCCTCTGCCGTCATACAAAAGATCTCCTTTTTGGTCCCTAATCAGCCCCACCCTTCCTTTCACGATCCTTTTACTATTTATATGTTTATGAAAGACTTGTGGGTTCCCTTTTGTGTCACACCTGTGTATCATATGCCAATTATTTAGCAATGATTTAAAAAAAACCTTGAACTATGAAAAGGAAGGGGGGCATTACCTCACCAATAAATCAGTACGAGACAATGAAATTCTGTTAATTTGAACATATGAACAAGTAGCCATTTCCAGCCCAAAATGACTGAAATTATTGGAGTAACTATGGCAGTGATCCAGCAGTAGCAGTAGTTCCAAGGCCTCCTCACAATTTGATCTCACACAGGCTGCTGATTCTCAAAAATGGGATATTCTACTCGTCACCTGACTAGCAGTATGGGTAGTTGCATGACAGCACTGGCTCAGGGTAACCTTTCCCTCCCCCATGAAAGGGAGACTGCAAAAGCCATCCTGAAGCTCAGCTACCTTGCTGAGATACACACGAACACATCTGCCTGCACCGTTCACATTCAAATACCTGACACACTTGTTTCTGGTTATGTCGCTTTCGTGCTAAAATTTTCAGCAGCTCAAGAGGTGAGCTGTTAATCTTTTCCTTTGGAAACTTCACTTGTTCAAAATAAAGACAGTGGTCATGATCTTGAATAATCTTCCGCCCCATTGCAATTAGGCTAAATCAAATTTGTAAAAAATAAGGAGAATACAGAGAACTTACGATCACAATGTCTAAACCGTAGGTCAATATATCCGGTAAGGTTTTTGTCATGAGCTCGGCTTCACTTGTCCCATTGAATCGATCGATTTTTCTTTTCACAGTTTTAAAAGCAGCCGTAATTTTTTCCTGTTTCCCCCCTGATTTCCCATCTGTTTTGCCTCGTTTGGTTCCTGCTCCCTCAGCCTTCTTTTTCTGCGGTCCTGGAGGTCTTCCCCTTTTACGTTTTGGAGCTGCTGAAAAAACACAGCAACACCGAATCCTGACTTGCTCATACTTTTTTTTTTGCCTGCAGTTAATCATCAATCACCACTGCATCAGCAAAGAAGATTTCTTCCAGAGCTCAAATCACCAAATTTGACAAGTCTTAGGAAGGTCAGCACAGACACAAACCTAGACTAAAGCTTCAGCAAAGTTATTAAGTATTTTCAAAGTACTTGAATGTCACTAGAGTAATGTCGACTTAAGATAAATATTGCTACAAAAAAAATTTACAAAATGAAAAATCAATTGTAATTCAAGTTTCTGGCCACACATCTTCCTGGGAGAAAGTCCGCTACATGCCAGTGACACAAAAGACGGCTTACAAGGCTGGCTGAGAACTCTCTTCCCACTCACAGAAGGAACAAAATGGTGGCAGACTGTATAGCAACCAGCACATCACTGGCACATCACCGACATATGATTACCTCTGGTAGAAAAGGGAATCTTGAGGCGAGTCTCCATACTGTTGGGAGGTGCCTCGTTTATATTAGTACCAGAGTCAGAATTGCTGCTAGTAGCAGCATTAACAAATGCAATGTTGCAAGTCATTATCTATAATCTGTGAAACGCTATTTCAAAAAAAGTTTGTGCAGTGACACGCTACACCACACTGTTATCACCTCAAATTATGAGCATAGCATCAGGGATGAAACAGAGGTGAATTAACTCTCAAGCTTCGTCAGTTTACAGATGAATTATCCTGCTAAATGACGCAGAGTTCCTCAATTTATGGTATAAAACAAAAAAAAAGTCCATAAATGGGTGGGGGGGGGGGGGGGGGGGGGAAGAAACGAACACGTCTAATTCAACAGTTTCTGATGCTTATAGAAGTACAGCCTAAATACAACAGCAACATTACTGTAACAGGGTATCACATGATTTGACACAAGAGGAAATTATTACACAGTACTGATACTGAAAAGATACAGAGCCTGACATATTTGTAATACACTTTTTTCTATCACTTTACAGAACGTTATTCTCTCCCAAAAACTCATTCAGCATGATAGCTTTCCCTCTACCTCCCAAGGTGGATTTAGTATTTGCTTAGGTTTGTAGTTGCACAAAATGCATTTTTCACACGTAACACTTGTCAAAAGATGCTGAAACAACATAAATAACTACGTTAGTGATGTAACAAATTGCAAAAAAATGAAGAAATCTGATGATGTTGTGAACTTCACTGGGTCTGGGGACCACAGTCTGAAATTTTATGGTCAGCTCTAATCAAGCACATGAGCATATACAAGTGCTGGAAGCTGATATTTTGAGAGTTGATTGTGAGGAAGTTCCTAAAATGAATGAGGTGTAGAGAGCTGGATTAAGTGTCATCTCACACTAACTTTAAATTTGCTCTCAGGGTGTGGGCAACACAATTATTGCCCATTCCTAGGTTCCTCATGAAGGTTGTGATGGCATCCTTGGAATTGTTTTATAACTTGATGAATTGCTGAGCCACTTCAGAGAGCCAACAATGTAGCTGTGGGACTGAAGTCACAGGTAGCCCAGACAAGCTCCTTCGACAAGTTGGATTTTTGTTTTGACAATTTGGCAGACTTCATGCTCCCTTTTTTTCCTGGTACCAGCCCACAAATTGAATCCATGGAGGGATCGCTGCTGCCCATATTCTAACTTGCACCAAGTCCCGCTCTCCCATCACCCCTGTGCTCGCTGACCTACATTAGCTATCGGTCCGGCAACATCTTGATTTTAAAATTCTCATCCTTGTGTTCAAATCCCTCCATGGCCTCGCCCCTCCCCATCTCTGTAACCTCCTCCAGCCCTTCGAGATCGCCTCTAATGCACTCCTCTAATTCTGCCCACTTGAGCATCCCCGATTTTAATCGCTCTACCACTGGCGGCTGTGCCTTCAGCTGCCAAGGGCCTAAGCTCTGGAATTCCTTCCCTAAACCTCTCCGCCTCTCTCCCCTCCTTTAAGAGGCTCCTTAAAACCCACCTCTTTGACCAAGCTTTTGGTCACTTGTCTCAATATCTCCTTATGTGGCTCAGTGTCAAATTTTGTTTGGTAACGCTCCTAGAATGATACAGCACAGAAAGAGGCCATTCAGCCCATTGTGCCTGTGGCGGCTCTTTGAAGGAGCTGCCCACATAGTCCCATTCCCCTGCCCTTTCTCCATAGCCCTGCAAATGTTTCCCTTTAGTATCTATCTGTACAAAATATACAAATATATACGTACAAAATTAACAGTGATAGTAGAAATTAAGAAATTTTGTCACTGAGTAGTGGATATTTGGAAGAGGCAGTTAACGCTATGTGGCTTGACCCCTTTAAAAAAAAAGGATAAATATGTGGTTAAGAAATAACTTTCTTCATACACTGAAGACTGAAATTTTGATTCTAGTTAATCCTCTTATTATAGCTTTAGATGAATGCCCGCTATAGACTTGAATGGCAACCAATAGAAATATTAGTGCACTGGGTGCTCCAATTATATTCTGTGAAGCGCCTTGGGGCGTTTTGCAGTTAAAGGCGCTATATAAATGCAAGATGTTGTTCTGAACTGAAGAACTCTAGTTTGCCAGTAAGATACCATAACCAGGTCACTACACTACTCTGCACGGACAGAAACTTACGAGTCAACAGAAAAAAGCTACAATTTATCTTGTCAGCCAGCGGCTCAGTTGGCAGCACCCTCGCCTCAGAAGGGTGTGGGTTCAAGTCCCACTCCAGAGACTTGAGCACAAAAATCTAGACTGACACTCCAGAGCAGCGCTGAGGGAGTGCTGCACTGTCGGAGGTGCCGTCTTTCGGATGGGACGTTAAACCCGAGGCCCCGTCTGCTCTCTCGGGTGGACGTAAAAGATCCCATGGCATTATTTTGAAGAAAAGCAGGGGAGTTCTCCCCGGTGTCCTGGGGCCAATATTTATCCCTCAATCAACATCACAAACAGATTATCTGGTCATTATTACATTGCTGTCTGTGGGAGCTTGCTGTGCGCAAACTGGCTGCCACGTTTCCTACATTACAACAGTGAGCACACTTCAAAAGTACTTCATTGGCTGTAAAGCGCTTTGGGACGTCCTGAGGTTGTAAAAGGGGGCGATAGAATTTTTTTTATTAAAGGCTTATTCTAGGCGGAGTTTTTTGTGTTCTTGTTCTGTGGTGAGAGTTTCACAATTTAAAACACTTTTCTATTTGTAAAGCTGGAGACTTCTTACCCTGCCCAGCCTCTGGCGCCGGGAGCGGGGCTGCGGCCTCCTCCATGCCGAGGTGATCGGGCCCGGGCCCGGCCGCGGGGTGACAGTGAGCCGGCTGGAGAGCGGGGGGCTGCTGGGCCGAGCCGCTGCACCTGAAGAGAAAAAGAGAGGAAGAAGAGGGGGGAGGTCGGTCAGTGCGCCGGGAAAGATGGAAAGGCCGTGGGGGGGGGGGAGCCGGAATCTGGAAATACTCACCAATCCTGGAAATACTCGGGCGGCAGCATCGGGCCCGGAGCCGGCGGCTGTGCTTCCATGATCCACTGGCGGGGCCCCGCCGGCGGGAGGAGCTTGAAAGGGATCGGAGCTTTTCGCGGGACCGGCCGCGCTCGGGTGATTGGAGAGCGGGGGGCGCCGGGCCTCGGGTTCTGGTGCCGGGCTCTCCTCGGGTGCCGGGCCTCGGGTTCTGGTTCTGGTGCCGGGCTCTCCTCGGGTGCCGGGCCGCGGGTTCTGGTTCTGAAGCCGGGCTCTCCTCAAGGCCTCAGCGACACCGAACAAAGGGGCCGCCCACCCACTGTGGCAGGGGCGGCGCGCGGCCCGACTCCACCAACTCCTCTCACCACCGAACGGGGGGGGGGGGGGGTAGAGGAATAACTGGAGTAGGCTAGATTCCAAAGATCAAACACCAACCCGCACTAAAATGAATGCAATCCGGTGCAACTACCCTAGTTAATACCCGATGTCAGCATGCCTCTACTAACTGTTTTAAAAGTGAGATTATTCATATCTAGTCTCTCTCTTTCCCCCCCCCCCATCCAGTATTGGTATGTTCTCAGGACGATTTGAACTCGGCCAGTGTTCCATTGCCCAACGGTTTCCGGCCGCCGGGCGGTTTGGTGTGAGGGGGAAGGTATGGAACAGAGTGAGGGGGCGGGGAATGCGCCGTCTCTCGCTACCTGACAAGGACAGGCATTTTTGTTTTGTATAACTTGCTGAGGTTGAAGCCGTCGGCGCACGGCGGAACATATGTTAGGGCTGCGATGTGGTGGTGGGCGGCGGGGGACGGTTGTGACTGATGCACATTTCCGGGTGGCTGGAGGTTGAAGTGTTGAGAGGCCCAGGAGTGGGGAGGCAAGTGAGTGTCCACAGTGCCAGCGGTAGGAGCGGGACCCCCCCGCTGTAAATCCACTGGGAGTTGTGTGTACCCCCACCCCGCCCCATCAGACGGTGTGTAACCCCCCCCACCACCCCAACCCCCACACCCACACCTGTGGGGAAGAGCAAAACTACAGGCCATCAATATAAGATAGTCACCAAGAAATCAAATAGGGCAATTCAGAAGAAAGAACTTGTATTTATACAGCACCTTGCACGACCACCAGACGTCCCAAAGCGCTTCAGAACCAATGAAGTACTTTTTTGAAGTGTAGTCACTGTTGTAATGTAGGAAGGAAGGATTTCAGGAGAAACTTCTTTACCCAGAGAGCGGTGAGAATGTGGAACTCGCTACCACAGGGAGTGGTTGAGGCGAATAGTATAGATGCATTTAAGGTGAGGCGAGATAAACATATGAGGGAGAAGGGAATAGAGGGTTATGCTGATAGTTAGATGAGGAAAGAAGGGAGGAGGCTCGAGTGGAGCATAAATGCCGGCATGGACTGGTTGGGCCGAATGGCCTGTTTCTGTGCTGTATATCCTGTGTAACCTGGTGTCCTGGGCCCCTGCGCTGAGGTGTTGCCCTTCTCTCCCCATAGAAATTACAACACAGGGATAGGTCGCTCGGCCCAACCAGTCCGTCTGGCTGATTTTTTCCTCTCTTAATAAAGCAAAACCACACCACTGCAGATGCTGTAAAACATTCATCAGGTCACGTAGCCCCTGTGGAGAGACCAGACAAGTTAACATGATTTTAAAAACAGAAAATCCTGTAAACATTCAGGAGGTCACAGACAGCATCGGTAGAGGGGAAACAGTTAATGTTTCAGGTCAATGACCTTTTGTCAGAACTCAACAAGTTAACATTGTCAGGTGTGGACCCTTCATCAGAACTGGAAGATTAGCGACCGACTGCATTTAAAAAGGAACGGAACAAGCAGGAGGGGGTAAAACACACATGCACAGGAAAAGAAATAGAATGACTTGTAAAGTGTTTTAAGTGGAGAACAGGAGATGGTGGAAGTGACTTTAAGTTGGCGAGCTGCAGGCACAAGTCTCCACATGGGACTATGATATAGTGGCAACAATAGACCTGGCCCAAAGGCGGGTAGGATTGGTAACATGATTCCTGGCTACAAGGTATTCAGGAAAGATAGCAAAGGAAAATATAAGTGGGGTGGTGGCAGTATTGATCAAATAACCTATTATAGCACTGGAAAGGGATGATGTAGTTGAGTCACATCCGGAATATATTTGCAGAAGTAAAATACTGCGGATGCTGGAAATCTGAAATAAAAAACAGAAAATGCTGGAAATACTCGGCAGGTCAGGCAGCACCTGTGGAGAGAGAAACAGAGTTCGTCAGAACTGAGGACATAGACGGACTGGTGAAATGGGTGGACCCATGGCATATGAAATTTAATGCAGAGAAGTGTGAGGTGATGAATTTTGGTAGGAAAATTGGGAGAGGCAATATAAACTATAACAATATGAAGGGGGTGCAACAAAGGTTCACTAGATTGATTCCTGGGATGAGAGGGCTGTCCTTTGAAGACAGATCGAGTAGAATGGGCCTATATTCTGTGAAGTTTAGAAGAATTACAGGCCAGTCAGCCTAACCTTGGTGGTGGGAAAATTATTGGAAAAAATTCTGAGGGACAGGATAAATCTTCATTTAGAAAGACAAGGATTAATCAGGGACAGTCAGCATGGATTTGTTAAGGGAAGGTCGTGTCTGACTAACATGATTGAATTTTTTGAGGAGATAACAAGGAGGGTCGATAAGGGTAGTGCATTTGATGTAGTCTATATGGATTTTAGCAAGGCTTTTGATAAGGTCCCCCATGGCAGACTGGTCATGAAAGTAAAAGCCCATGGGATCCAAGGCAAAGTGGCAAGTTGGATCCAAAATTGGCTCAGAGGCAGGAAACAAAGGGTAATGGTCGAAGGGTGTTTCCAGTGGGGTTCCACAGGGCTCAGTACTGGGTCTTTTGCTTTTTGTGGTATATATCAATGATTTGGACTTGAATGCGGGAAGTATGATTAAGAAGTTTGCAGATGATACAAAAATTGGCCGTGTGACTGATAATGAAGAATAAAGCTGTAGACTGCAGGAAGATATCAATGGACTGGTCTGGTGGGCAGAACAGTGGCAAATGGAATTCAATCCGGAGAAGTGTGAGTTCTAGACACAAGAGGCATCAAAGGGTATGGGGAGAGAGGGGGAATATGGTATTGAGATAGAGGATCAACCATGATCATATTGAATGGTGGAGCAGGCTCGAAGGGCCGAATGGCCTACTCCTGCTCCTATTTTTCTATGTTTCTAATGCATTTGGGGAGGGCTAACAAGGCAAGGGAATACACAGTAAATGGTAGGACACTGAGAAGTGCAGAGGATCAGAGGGACCTTGGAATGCATGTCCACAGATCCCTGAAGGTAACAGGACAGGTAGATAAGGTGGTTAAGAAGGCATACTGGATACTTGCCTTTATTAGCTGAGGCATAGAATATAAGAGCAGGGAGGTTATGCTTGAACTGTATAAAACACTATTAGGCCGCAGCTAGAATACTGCGTGCAGTTCTGGTCACCACATTACAGGAAGGATGTGATTGCACTAGAGAGGGTGCAGAGGAGATTTACGAGGATGTTGCCTGGGCTGGGGAATTTTAGCTATGAGGAAAGATTGGATAGGCTGGGGTTGTTTTCTTTGGAACAGAGGAGGCTGAGGGGAGACCTAATTAAGGTGTATAAAATTCTGAGGGGCCTACATAGAGTGGATAGGAAGGACCTATTTCCCTTAGCAGAGAGGTCAATAACCAGGGGGCATAGATTTAAAGTAATTGGTAGGAGGTTTAGAGGGGATTTGAGGAGAATTTTTTTCACCCAGAGGGTGGTGGGAGTCTGGAACTCGCTGCCTGAAAGGGTGGTAGAGGCAGAGACCCTCATCACATTTAAAAAGTACTTGGATATGCACTTGAAGTGCCGTAACCTACAGGGCTAGGGGCCAAGTGCTGGAAAGTGGGATTAGGCTGGATAGCTCTTTGTTGGCCGGCACGGACAGGATGGGTGGAATGGCTTCCTGTGCTGTAAATTTCTACGATTCTATGAATGAGGAGTGATCTCATTGAAATGTGTAAAATTCTTAGTGGGCTTGACAGGGTAGATGCTGAGAGGCTGTTTACCCTGGCTGGAGAATCTAGAACTAGGGGGCATAGTCTCAGGATAAGGCGTTAGCCATTTAAGACTGAGATAAAGAAAAAGAAAGACTTGCATTTATATAGCGCCTTTCACGACCACCGGACGTCTCAAAGCGCTTTACAGCCAATGAAGTACTTTTGGAGTGTAGTCACTGTTGTAATGTGGGAAATTTCTTCACTCAGGGTTGTGAATCTTTGGAATTCTCTATCCCAGAGTGTTGTGGATGCTCAGTCGTTGAGTATATTCAAGATGGAGATCGATAGATTTTTGGACACTAAGGGAATCAAGGGATGTGGGGATAGGGTAGGAAAGTGGAGTTGAGGTAGATCTGGCATGATCTTATTGAATGGCGGAGCAGGCTTGAGGGGCCGTATGGCACTTGCTCCAATCCTTATGTTATGTAAACTAAATGGTACAATTTTAAAGTGGGTGCAGGAACAGGGAGACCTGGGGGTTTACGTACACAAGTCTTTGAAGGTGGCAGGGCAAGTTGAGAAGGCTGTTTTAAAAGGCATATGGGATCCTTGGATTTATCAATAGAGGCACACAGTACAAATGCTAAACCTTTATAAAATACCAGTTAGGCTCCAGCTGGAGTATTGTTGCCAATTGTGGGCACCGTATTTTAGGAAGGATGTTAAGGCCTTAGAGAAGGTGCAGAAGAGATGTACTAGAATGGTACCAGGGATGAAAGACTTCAGTTACGTGGAGAGACTAGAGAAACCCGGGTTGTTCTCCTTGCAGCAGAGAAGGGAAATTTTATGTGTTCAAAATCTTGAAGGGTTTTGTTAGAGTAAATAAGGAAAAACTGTTCCCAGTGCCAGAAAGGTTAGTAACCAGAGGACACAGATTTAAGGTGATTGGCAAAAGAATCAGAGGTGAAATGCGAAAAGTTTTTTACGCGAGTTGTTGCGATCTGGAATGCGCTGCCTGAAAGGGCAATGGAAGCTGATTCAGTAATAACTTTTAAAAAGGAATTGGATAAATACTTGAAAAGGAAAATTTGCAGGGCTATGGGGAAAGAGCAGGACTAATTGGATAGCTCTTTCAAAGAGCCGGCATAGGCACGATGGGCTGAATGGCCTCCTTCTGTGCTGTATGATTCTATGATGATGGTACAATGGTCCTGTCCTTTATAAAAGAATGCATCCTCTTGCTGACTGAAGAGCACCATGGGAGATTTGCTAGTATATATATATATTTAAAATAATCTGCACATTGCACTTCAGATGTCGTCACACTTGTGTCTAGTGCATGTTTGTCCATCTTCCTTTGGATGCCACCATCCTAAATATACAAAATTGTGTCACACCTGCAGCTGATTTGGCTCGAATTTCATGTTAAAGCAGCAACATTCAAAAACCAAAGAGTTGGGAATTGTACAAGTCAAACTCAGGAAAAGCTGGTAGATAACTATGAATGGGAAAACTCCCAAATATGGCCATGAAAATGGCCAGTCCCAAATGAGCTTCAGCAAAATCCACCAATAAAGGCAAACTAATGAAATTAATTAACATATTTTGATTGCCATCTTTGTCCAGTATAGTACTTGCATTTATAGGAGGTGCCATCTTTTGAGGACAAACTGAGGCCCCCTACTGCCTGTTCAAGTAAATGTAAAAGATCCCATGGCATTTTAAGAGCAGGAAAATTCTATGTCTTGGCCAACATTTAACTCGCAAAGCGACACCACTGAACCATATTAACTGATCATTTATCTCATTACTGTTTGTGGGACCTTTGCACAATTTGGCTGCCACGTTTGCCTACATAAGTGACTCCACTTCTAAAAGTCATGAATTGGCTGTGAAGTACTTTGGGATGGCCTGAAGATGTGCAAGGTGCTATGTAAATTCAAGTCCATTTGTTCTTCAGACCTGCCTGAATAATAGTATGTTCTGTGCTCAGAATGTTTCCAGCAAATATTTTATGCAAAAAAGAGTCTCAACTGAACTATTAAAAAAAAATACAAAAATGAAACACCTATTTCCTGTTTTTTTTTCTGACTGTAAGATAGCTTGGCCTCGACCCAAAGAAGGAGTCATGCAGCTGCCAATCTAGAGAAACTTCCTGCAGTAAGATCAGTTACCCTCCTGATTTGCCTATCTGGACTGGTTCCCCACAGGGAGCATGTGATCAGTGTTCTCAAAAGAACAAACAGACTAGGATAGCAGCTATGTGTAATCATGCTTCTGACCCCGGACTACCAGTGCGCAATATTCCAGGAGATCAACAGTATAGGTTCTTGTTTTGCACATTATCTGAAAGATTCTGATACCTGTTCCTGTATGTATGCTTGGGTCCAATCTAGTTACAAGTTTTATTATAAGATAGAATCGCATATGAAACTACAAGCTGTTTGTTTCATGCATTTTTATAGCTTTAAATGTATAATCATAATCCACATTAATACAAATCTAGTCAAGTCGTACTTCAATAAATTAACAGATTATCTGTTAAGTTTACAGTTGTTGCCTCTTACTCACTGTCCAAAGGTTTGATCAATCAAAAATGTATGTTAATGCAAGTTCTTGTGTAGACAGCAATGGGGTTGTGCTGTACATACATTGGATCTTTTTAATCCTTTTCCAAGAGGAAACAACTGCCACTGTTGTAATAACAAAACTATTACTGAATATATTTTGTTACCTGCCACCAAATCATATAAACTCACAACTATTGGACTTCATAGATAAGAACATAAGAAATAGGAGCAGGAGTAGGTCATTCGGCCCTTCGAGCCTGCTCCGCCATTCAATGAGATCATGGCTGATCTTCTGCCTCAACTCCATTCACCGGCCCTATCGCCATATCCCTTGATGCCCTTACTAGTCAGAAATCTATCGACTTCTGTTTTGAATATACCCAATGACTGAGCCTCCACAGCCCTCTGGGGTAGAGAATTCCAAAGATTCACCACCCTCTGTGTAAAGAAATGTCTTCTCATCTCAGTCCTGAATGGCCTACCCTTTATCTTGAGGCTGTGGCCCCTGGTTCTAGACTCCCCAGCCAAGGGAAACATTCTCCAAGCATCCATCCTATCAAGCCCTGTAATAATTTTGTATGCTTCAATGAGATGCCTTTTAAGAGGAAGCTAGATAAACACAAGGGAAAAAGGAATAGAAGGATAAATAGATAGGATTAGATGAACTGGGGTGGAGGCACGAGTGGAGCATAAACACCGGCATAGACCACTTGGGCCAAATAGCCTGTTTCTGTGCCGTACATTCTATGTAATTCAAAAGTGCAATGTGAATCAGCTTAGCTGTTTGTTCAATACATCATTATTGTGGTATAGTGGATGTTATGATTTTACCATATCCAAATTGATTTTCTATAATCAGTAGAATACTTGGTTACAGAAATCTATGAGATTACTTAACAGTGCAAATAGTACAAAGTTAACCACTATGGTGATTCATCATTGGAGTTGTTTTCACCTAATATGTGTTATCTAACGTTTGTTTTACAGCTAGCAGTACTACTAATTAAGAGACCGTTTTAGCAATTAAAGATGCCAGCAGGGGTGTCTTGGCCTCGTTACCTAAAGATGCTGGGGACAAGCATCCTAGCGATGTTTGCAGGAGCAGAAGTAGTACACAGGTACTACAGACCAGATTTGGTGAGTGAGAAGTATTATACATTTTGTTTGAGTCTCTAATCTTGCCATTAATATTCTCTGGCTGGGGAGCGGTGTGTAGGCAACTTGACTTCCGGTCTCTGGCAATACTGCTCATAGCCTGCCACTAGGACGTGAAGGTTGAGGGCTGATGGTCAGTTGTGCTCCAGCTATTAGCATTTTATTCCCGTTCCCTTAATTTCTGTAAAGAAATGCAGCAGTGAACTCTAATCAATGTTTCTTTTCTCCAAGCACATAGTTGAAATTGGGAAGCTCATTTTGAGGGCATGCATAAACCCATGTCCCCTCCATGGCATAGAAGAAACATCTGTGTGCCACACCTCTATCAGTTCTATTTAAAACGTTCTCCACCCAATGATTTCCATGTTTTAAAAAAATGACATCACATACTCTTGGGGATAACATTCTCTTTCCCATATTGAAGATAAATTCGATGCATTTCTACACCTCAGCCATACTAGCATTAATGTGTTTTGTTTCTTTATACTTTTGTCTTTATTCAATTCATATTTATTAAAGGTCTAACGTGCATTTAATCCATCCTATACTTTGGTCGTCACACATTTTTCAAACTGCAAATTTTGTTTCACACTTGCAGCTGGTTGGTTCAAATTCCATATTAATAAAACAGTGCCAATCACACCTGAAGAGGTAAGCAATGTACCAATCAAATGTGGGAAACATGGGTAGATAACGTCCAAACAAAAAAAGCTACCAATGAAATTGCTCAAAATATATTTTGAAAATCCCTAAGCCAGCCACTTTGCCCACTAAGCTGAGAATTTACTGCAAACAAGGTTTGTAACATTAAAAATAACAATACCATTTTCTGTATTTGACTAGACGCCATCTATGTATAAATCAAGTTAAAGCATTAACTCTCCTTGTGAGCTAACTTTAATAGCAAAAACGATAGCTGATAACCCACAAGTACCATAAGAAGGTTGAACACATGCAGGTGAGTTGAAAGAAAGACTTGCATTTATATAGCACCTTTCACGACCACCGGACATCTCAAAGCGCTTTACAGCCAATGAAGTACTTTTGGATACACGGCAGCCAATTTGCGCACAGCAAGCTCCCACAAACAGCAATGTGATAATGACCAGATAATCTGTTTTTGTTATGTTGCTTGAGGGATAAATATTGGCCGGGATCTTTTACGTCCACCTGACCGGGCCTCGGTTTAATGTCTCATCTGAAAGACGGCACCTCCGACAGTGCAGCACTCCCGTAGCACTGCACGGGAGCGTCAGCCTAGATTTATGTGCCCATGTCCCTGGAGTGAAACTTGAACCCACAACCTTCTGACTCAGAGGAGTGTGTGCTGTCCACTGAACCACAGCTGACACTTGAGTAGGAAAGGACTTGCACTGTCTTTATATTTATAAAAATGAGAAGTCGCACAACACCAGGTTATAGTCCAACAGATTTATTTAATTTTACAAGCTTTCGGAGCAGTTCGCTCCTTCGTCAGGTAAGTTTAGCAGTGAGAGAATCTCCCAGAATTCACAATTTAAACACAGACAAAATATATTCAAATCTTTCCCACATCAAAGAGCATAGCCAAGACAATGAGATGTGTCCCAGGGGGTCCAACGTGTCAAACCACCTGCTGGCTGCATATCCTGTCAATCTGTGTAGGTTCTTGTGTTAGCCTTTTTTAAAAAAAACCTGGGAAGACCGGCCATGATGTCAAGTCACGTTCTGTATCGTGACATGAACCCGATATCGCGATTGAGGCCCTCCTCATGAGTGCGGAACTTGGCTATCAGTTTATGCTCTATGATTTTGCGCTGTCGTGTATTTTGAAGTGGAGATGCCGGCGTTGGACTGGGGTGGACAAAAATGAGAAGTCGCACAACACCAGGTTATAGTCCAACAGATTTATTTAATTTTACAAGCTTTCGGAGCTATCGCTCCTTCGTCAGGTAAGTTAGCAATGAGAGAATCTCCCAGAATTCACAATTTAAACCCAGACAAAATCTATTCACATTATTCGCTACAACAAAGAGCACAGCCAAGACAATGAGATGTGTCCCAGGGGGTCCAGCGTGTCAAACCACCTGCTGGCTGCATATCCTGTCAATTTGAAGGCCGCCTTGGAGAACGCTTACCCGCATATCCGAGGCTGAATGCCCCTGGCTGCTGAAGTGTTCCCCGACTGGGAGGCAACCCTCCTGCCTGGCGATTGTTGCGCGGTGTCCGTTCATACGTTGTCTCAGTGTCTGCATGGTCTCGCCGATGTACCATGCTCTGGAGCATCCTTTACTGCAACGTATCAGGTAGACAACGTTGGCCGAGTCACATGAGTATGTACCGTGTACCTGGTGGGTAGTGTCCTCACGTGTGATGATGGTATCTGTGTCCATGATTTGGCATGTCTTGCAGAGGTTGCCGTGGCAGGGTTGTGTGGTGTCTTGGTTGCTGTTCGCCTGAAAGATGGGTAATTTGCTGCGAACGATGGTACTTTTGAGATGGTACTCCACATCATGACCTTTATATTTATAATGCATTCTACAGGGTTATAGCAGTTACATTTCTTTTGTTTATCTCAGAACTACAAACAAGTAAAACAAAATTCAGCACATTCTGGAACAGCAGTCGCAAGCTTGGAGGGAGGTTCTGAATAAGAATCGTGAATCGGTGTGTTGTGCGAGGGGAACCAATGTATTTATATCTAGCTACATTGGGCAAGGAAAATACAATTTATTCTCCAGGAAGTAATCAAAAACTACTTTATTGTGGGAGCTCAAGCTTTCTAAATGCTTTGTTGTAATGTGCCCCACTTCTATGCTCCAGCACCTCCCTTGCAATAGAATAACCTCTGCGTCATTGTGAGCAACACCACACAGGATGTGATGGTTTATGTAAAACTTTGGGAAGATTAGTCAGACTCCAAAGTGCCACCGTCTGTTAGAAAAAACCTAGTCATTTTATGCTGGGTTCGTCTACCCTGGGGCCAAATTTTTAAAAATCTTTTACAGTTGTTCTCTGGTTAAGCTACACATCTTTCATGTGTGTGTTTATAATGTTTCACCAGCCTTTTACTGAGCATCAAAATCGAGCCCAGTTATGTCCTCACCGTACAATCTCACATTTGCACTTTTCAGCAAGAGGCACTAGATACTGAGTCGGAACCCTAGTTGATTTTGGTCCCTAGCCCAAAAGGGGCCACGGTCAATTATAGCACCATCAATCCTGCCGCGTACATCCAACTCGAAACAGACCAGAGATTAAACTTGGTACCTTTTAGGTATGTATAGCTGGCCGATCACCCTGCTGCATTGTGTATTTAACTAGAGTTAGCAGGGGAGCTTTGCATAAATCTTAATGACAACAGCTGGAAGCAAAAGGTAACCAAAATATCAGCAAATAGTGCATGCCCTTGGTGCTTTATTATATTTTGAAGTAAGCATGGTCAAGCTGTGAATGTATTTAACATTCATATAAGTAGATATTACAAGTAGTACTTGCAGAAAATTACTGTCCTGTGTAGAGCTCAGACAAGCATTCACAAAGTGTTTTGGGGACAGTTGCTGTCTGCAAAAGAATTTGGGGGTGGGGGGGAAGGAGATAATGATGTGACTGCAATATTAACAGAAAGGGAAAATTATAAGTTGGCAGACTTGAGAATTATTGAAAGAGGATCTGGGTGAGACATTTTACTGTACAATGGTATTGCATTCAAAATGAAAAGGTCCATCAAGCCTGCCCCAAACAATGATGGCCAGCCCATCATGGCTAAAGATTTCTTCCCGTCCACTCCCTGCAGCTATGTAATCTCCTGGGAGAGGCAAAAACAAGAAAAGTCCAGGGCCAATAAGAGAAAAAAAACTCTGGAAAATTCCTCTGACCCTCAGGCGATCAAATGCAGTCCAGATCACATGGACCAAGTGTTATCGATAAAAGACACTTACCTTCTACATGATGCGATCTGTTGCAGTCAGGAACCGGTCTAGCTCCCTCTTGAAGGCATGCAGAGTCAGCACCCACCACACCAGCCGACAATGGCTCAGTTCTCTTGGAAAAGAACTACCTAATATCCAGTCTATTCTGACTCTTGCATAGTTTAAACTTATGTCCCCTGTTCCTCCCCAATCTTAGATAGGGATGCTTCCTGCCCATTAATTATTTTATAAACCTGTATCAGGTCACCTAAGTCTACGCTGCTCTAAAGTAAATAGACCTAGCTCCTTGAGCCAATTGGAGTAGTTGAGGTTCTTTACGCCAGGAATCATTCTTGTAGCTCTCCTGGACCTTTTCCAAGGGCACTATATCACCCACCAAAACTGGGCACAGTATTCTAGATGTGGTCTGACAAGTGACCTGTAGTGTCAAACTGGTGTCCTTTGATTTATACTGAACAGTACTATTAATACAACCCAATATCCTGTTTGCTTTAGCTAGTTTCTCTACATTGGTAATGAACCTTTAGTGATCTGTGCACAATAACACCAAGTATTCCTTTCAAAACTGCAATTGAGCAAACTTTGAACTTTATAAAATAGCTAGATTACTCAGCACTCTTACACTATAGAGTGCAATGGGCACCAATATGCAACTTCACTTTAGTAGGGCAAGTCCCAATCCTGGTCATGATGTTAATGGGTGGTGGTGGGTAGCAGAGTAATTGGCCCAAGTTGCTGTTACTAAAATCTCCAACCAGGGCAAGAGCATCAACTGGCTGGTGTTTTAACTAACCAGCAGTTCATTGCACAAGGAACCTAATGGTGGGAGTGAACAAAATTACAGGGATAAAAACCATATTAATGGTGCTTGTAACCATAAACTATAGTGTAGTTATATTTACTGTTACAGGACTTTATGGGTCAAAATAAGCTTTATTCTGAACTTGTTTATCTGCTTTAATATTCTAATGCCTGTTAGTTTAAGTTTTGATTCCAATTTGTGTTTTCTTTAGAGTATACCAGAAATTCCACCTAAACCAGGTGAGCTTAAAACCGAACTGCTGGGCCTGAAAGACCAAATTCAAACTCATAATTCTGAAAAACATTGAAGGAAGTGGACAGAAGATTCAAGTGCTCCATAAAATATATTGGACAGCTACAGACAACTTTGTTGTTTTAAATATAGTTGACTTACCAAAAAAATTGTAAAATTGACATTTAAAAAATATAAATTTTGTGGGCATGATGTTCCACAATCTCAACTGGTGTTTTTTTCTGTATTTGCTTCCAACAATCTTGACTGGGCCATTAAGCAGCTCCAAAGCTGGCAAGTCAAAGCCATTGCTATACATGGAGGTGAAACAAAAACTGGTATTTTTGCACAACTAGTGGCTAACTTTAGAGTAGCAGAACCTTAGCACCCATCTTCCATTCATCTTGGCCAGTGACTTGTGTTGAAAGTAGAGAAAAATGAGATGAAACAAGCACTTCTTTTGCAAGTCACAATTTGTTTTTTGACCAGATGTAGGTGTTTGTACTGGACAACCAGAAATTGGAGGCCTAGTGGTACATCTATTGAGACAAGCAAAATAACAGTGGTATATACACTTGTCCAAAATGATCTTTGAAACTAAAAGTAACCCATATGAGTGCAGGCATCAGTACTTTTAGGTAATTGAGCTAATCATGTAATTAAAGTGACACTTTATGTAGGCACCAGCATTGTTAATTGGCTTGTGCAATTTCTACTTGGAATGAGAAACACAGTCTCAGGGGAAGATTGTAGCTTTGCAAGATAAGGAAAACAATGTATCAGACTCAAGAGTCAGAGGAATGGCTCTAATGGTTATCTCTGCTCAAGAGAACTCTTGCCAATTTCATTTGGTTTACTAAATATGGCTGAGCTAGCCAGTGTTTAGAACAGACCTAGGGAAGAGAGGAGCTCCACAACACATCTGTTCTCTAGGGCAGGTAATAATTCATTTTTGTACAGTACTGCAAATAAATTGAATTGAACTTGAGCATGTTTTTATTTGTTGTTCAAAGTCACTAATTACACACTAGTACTTGGAATCATTTTGATATTATGATACCTACTGGGCATTGCTGGTCATGGTTCCTCAGTAAGATCTACGACCTGCTCAACCAGTGGGATAAAAGAATGAATCAGTTTGGCTTTGAGACATCTGGCTCAGCAAGGCAGGCAGACCAGTAAGTTTGTCAGATCAGTGTTCAGCCAACCTCTACCCTGGTCCAAAGCCATTTCTTGAAACACCTACACTTAACTGGTGCCTAAGCCAATTTTGCTGGTTTACAAATTTCATTAGCATCTAGTTAAAGCTATACCAGCCTGGAGCATATTGTGCAAATAAAGTTTACCTCATACAACCAACTCCTCTAGTGGGCTGGACACTATATTTTACCATGTACCCCCAGTTATGGTTCCAAGAGTTGTCTTACAAGAGTCAGAATCTAAATGGAGCTAAGAGAATATATATCTCACTTTTACAAGTCAAAGCAAGAATTAAAATTGCTACCATGAATTCATCTACAGAGCTGGTCAAATTCTGAAACCCTGGACTGGCAACTGTTGCAGAAATCCAGGTGAAAACCAAACACCTACTTCTACAGAGCTGGAGTAAAAGGTAAAGGCACACATTTTACTCTAGTATGTGAAATAAGAGGCAGCTGAGGATAGGAAATACCTGAGGGGAGGGTTTCAGCGAGACCTTGCAACCCACAAAGCCAGAGGAAAATCAGTACCACTGAAAACATCCAGAGCTAGATAGTTAATTAGGCTAGATGGCTGGTGCTGAAGAGGCAGCAGAGATTTAGCCAAATTTGTAACCAGAGGACACAGATTTAAGGTGATTGGCATGAGAACCAGAGGTGACATGAGGAAACTTAAAAACACAGCAAGTTGTCATGAAAGCAGATTAAAGAGTAACATTAAAAAAAACTGGATAAACACTTAAAGGGAGAAAAAGAGCCAGCACAGGCATGATAGACCGAATGGCTTCCATAATAATTAAAGCAACGGGTTAGGAATATTCAGCACTAACCCTTGAAGTTAGGATTTTAAAATTAAGCCTCGTGAAAGATTAGAACAAAATCCTCCTCTCCAAGTAGTGTAGCAAAGATTACAGGTTGATGCCGAGTCAACTGGCTCCTACAAAAAGTACGAAGTTGCAAGGCTACCATCCTATTCCTTGGAGAATGTAATTCAACATATTAAGGCAAAGTTGATTTTTGTACTTTCTCCAACAATTCAGTTTCAACCTATTGCAGCTAATACAAACTATCTCAATTTAAAATGCCAAAAGCAAGCATGAACAAGTTTGTGGAAAAGTTTTATTATGGTTTACATGACTAGTTTCACAAGAAATTGTCATTTTAAATATTACAAATTTACAGTCATTTCACTTCCACAAGGAATGTAAATAACATACAAAACTCCTTTGCCCACCCAGACCTTTTAAGAGGGTTAAATCTGAATTGTTTGCTCTTCAACATCCTGTTCAATGGCTTCACGTCCCAGTACTTTACACCTCCCCATTCAATGTAGATTGTAGTCTATTAATTCCTTATAATTCATCCTTTACATCTGTGGATTCCTGGAATAAGTGGAGGGGAAAAAAACAAAACTTATGCAGCTCCATCCCAGTAATGTACTGAAAGTGTTCAGTGAATTTGTTGCATTGGAGTTATAATGTACACATGCAAGACCCACCTCAGTCTGTTTTTCTTCTGTTTCATCATCTTCCTCTGCATCATTATCATCATCATCTGCTTTCGCCTCATCTTGTTCTTCAACCTCTTCATCTGCAACTTCTTCATATTCTTCAACCTAAACAGGGTACAGCAATTCAGTTTCATTCAAAGTGTAATTAGAATTCAACACTCAATAATAAATCAACAGGTTTTATTTAAAAAGGCAATCCAACTCAATTTCTACAGGAAATTGTAGGTAATCTTGCCACATACTTCCTTGCCCCAAAACACCCAGAATATACTATGAGTTTATTATAGAATGTATACACAAATTCAGTGAGGTACCTGTGCATCAAGGTCTATGTTCATGCTTAGACGAAGCATTCTTTCAATTCTATCACCATATGCTTTAGTGTCTGGTAACTGGTAACCTGAACGCAGCGTGGCAGTCTCAAGCAACACTACAGCAAGGTCTGCAGCAGTCTGATCATCTGCATTGTCCTAAAGGAAAAAATGGAAAGAGACAGTGTTAGCCTGCAGCTCAGTTCAGCTCTTAATTATGAAAAACACTAGCCGAGAAAGACGCATCATATTTCCTTCCTTGAAGGGTGGCTTTTATGGTACTCTTCCCTCCCTCGCTTTCCCCCCCCCCCCATTTGAACATTTGCATTTTATATCCCCCCCCCCGTTTGAACATTTGCATTTTATATCTGCTAATCTTGCTTAGGCAATTTTGTACTGTGGCTACTGGATAGACAGGCAAAACCCATTCTTTAGAGGAGCCCCCTTTATCACAGGGGAAGAGCACAGATTGAAGTGGACCAGACCTGTGTCCCACTCAAAATTCATAAAACATACTCGTGGTAACTGGGGCATCTCCAATATACTGGTAACACGAGTGCCAAATAAATCTACCTTAACTCGCTTCAGCATCTCCTTGATCAAAGGATGTCTTGGATTAACTTCAAATGTCTTCTTTTGACCAGAATAGTAACTGTGGAAGAGTTTATAAACAGATTAATTAGTACTAGAATGTACTGGTCATATCTAAGCCATTTCTTTTCCGCCTGCACCAACACTAAAGCTCCAGTACCAGTTTCCTCAGCTTTTAAATTAAGGAACTAATGTGAAAGTTGGAACTTTTAGTGTAGCACCATAGACTTTGCCGTGCAACTAACAACTACCGATGATTACGCATTCCACAAGCTAACACTGGTATTGCTCAATCTTTAGTCAGTAAGTTACAGCATAACTTTTGATTGTTAAGCAACAATAGAATATGGAGGACACAAGGTGCCCTGTAGCAAAGCTTAAACCAAGCTACAGTTTAGGCTATGTTAAAGATTGGTAAATTAGCATTCGCTACCATTTAAAGCTAATCAAAGCCAACTTACTTTGTGGAAATATCTTTTCCAGTCTGGTAGGCCTGAGCCTTCATGATTCTTTCCATATTACCAGACCATCCATACTGGCTAGCCACAAGAGCACTAGGAGAATCTGTGAGACGCTGGGACAGAACGGCCTTTTCAATCTTAAAAAAGAAATACTCAAGTTAAGGTTTCATC
Source organism: Squalus acanthias (assembly GCA_030390025.1). NCBI lineage: Eukaryota > Metazoa > Chordata > Chondrichthyes > Squaliformes > Squalidae > Squalus > Squalus acanthias. The sequence continues at coordinate 113,803,385 of CM059435.1, forward strand.
CTCCCCTCACATTCTAGTCTTTCTAAATATTGAAAATTAAACAACATTTGTGTAACTCATTTTTTATTTCACTTTATTCTGGGTAGTTAATTGTTGCCGTCTGCAGTATTAAACCCTGCCTTCACTTGCTGCTTAGCATTTTATAGCAATACCCGTCATGTAGTTTTTGGAAAAGTTCCTCTTATGATTCTTCTACAAGCATGAAGTTACTACTCGGTTGTACCCTCTTACTACAATTAGCACTTGCACATGGCAGGGTTTACTATGGTAATAACTACTGTCACAATACATTAGGAAGCCACTCTTCTGACATGCAATAGAATATATCTACTGTAACAGCCAAATGAACTTAAATACAGTTCTGAACTACATCAGCTATGGGACAATGGATTGGTTGGTTTCCCCCCTCCCCCCCCAAAATGCAAGCCAAATAAACATTCTGAAAATTTGCTACCAAGTTGTGTATTATTCCATCATATACCTTATCTTTCAGTGCTTTGTCCTTGAGCCAGGTCAAGAGTGGTTCATATTCCTTCTCCATTGCTTCATGTTTTTCTTTAGCCTTTTCACTTTCATCAAATTTCAGCCCTTCTTTGGCAACATTCTGGAACCTCTTTCCATCAAACTCAGGCAAAGCTTGGATACAGTATTCATCTACAGGTTCGGTCAGATACAGCACCTCGTAACCCTTCTTCAAAAGTCGTTCAACAAAGGGAGAAGATTCAACCTGGAAAAAGAAAATCCAGTAACTAGTAGCTTGCTTCATATTAGCCCAGCAAACACTCTTACACCAGTTTTTATACTTCAAACTGAATACATTTACAGCAACTCTCCCACTTTGCACAGCAATGGAGTTCAGTAGCAGTGTTATGTACTTTGCAAAGGAAGAGTAAATTACTCTGGAGTACACCCTATTGAATTACAAATTTGGCTTCCTACAGTGCAACAGTTAATTATCCCCATCAATGGTATCTGCCATCACACCTCTTGTCTGCTCGCTCCAGCCATGAAATAGATCTTGTCTTGTTTCTCTTTCATTCTTTCCAAGTACTGCTCCAAACTAGACGATTTGGAATCATGATGAGAGGACTGGAAACGCAGCAACTTAGCCAAACGTGTTCTATTGGAGTGATCCTCAATTACACCCAGTTTGATGTTGGTCCCAAATTCCTTCCAGAAGACTTCCTCATACTTCTCCTCTGCAATCTTCTTGATCATGTCCAGAGTTTTGCGTACTAGCTTCTTTCTAATGACCTAGGAGATAAGTAGGCAAATCAGGAATCCAGTATAGCAAACAGAATAGATTAAGCTACTTGAACAACATACAACTAGTGTAAAGTATTTTCAATGTCTTGTAGTGATGCAAGTTAGGTTTTCTCCAGATATGCAGTAGAGATGTGCTATTGCAACAACCTGTGCAAGAATAAATCAAACAAAATTCAGTACTGTACTGAACCACACAAGATACCTCCTTCAAGTCAAGTAAATTGAGTAAGCAACGAGAGTTAGAGCTCTAAACTTTTAGAAGTCCAGTTATACTGAAAGCATCAATAAAAGGCATTAAAAACTGTACCCCACAAGAGTTTTACATCTGTATTATTTTATTAACTTGCTTGCCATCTCAAATGCAATATGTTGCATTATGATAGTCAGCAATACTTCAACTCTCCTCAATAGAGATGAATAGAATATGTACCTTCAGCAGTTTGTGCTGTTGCAGAGTCTCACGGGACACATTCAGAGGTAGATCATCAGAGTCCACCTGTGAAAGAGAATGTTAAGTGCAAGTTTAATATCAAACCACACAAAAAGCAAAAAAAAGTACAGGTTATTTCCTAACAAAAAGGAAAGCAGTTAAAAGTACAATCATACAAATAAGACTAGTCTTAAAAAGTCTACTTGACCATGATGCATAAAAACCTCTTCAGAGTAGTCAAGAATTCCAACATGCCTTCTGTGTAGGTTTTCCACTGCCAGAACTACTTTTAAACACCTGCATGTATCAGGCAAACAATGCGGAACAAAGTATTTTACAATTTTGTCTTTTAGTCTTATGGGAATCCACTTATAAAAGGAACTAATGCATCCATCATCTTGGTATATGGGGAACACACAGTGAAATCAATAAGATTCTCAGTAACTAAACAGTTGTTTGATTTATTTGGGTTCAGCTGGCGATGGTGCAGGTTGCTTTGCCTAGAAAGGACAGGGCTTGCATACCAAATGTTGCAATTTTGAGAAAGCTACAGTTCTGGCCAGACCTTGTGCATATGCATTAGAGTCACATTTATATGAATACTTACTACACCCTTGACAAAATTCAAATATTTTGGCATCATATCATGGAAGTCATCTGTGATGAACACTCTACGAACAAACAACTGCAACAAGAGGAAATTATTAGATGAGTGTTATCCAACCTACCAGTACACTACTGCCATTAATGCATATACAACCAAAGAGATGTGCTTAAAGCTGGTAATCATGCAAGGAGCCAGCTTTGCATTCTTGGAAGTAATGATTCATTGCTATACTATCAAAATTTGCATCAATCCAGCAGCACAAATACTGCTTATAGTTTAATGGAAAAATTGACTCATGTGTCAAGTGCACAAAAGTTAAATAGAAACCCAGAAGCAAGAGAAAGTGCAATTTTCCTTTGCTTTTCCCCCCCCAATCAGAACAGGATGCAAATACCAATGCACGAGTCTAATCGAATTAGATGAGATGTTTCTAGGTGGCATGCAGGAAACCCTTAGACCCAGAGGTTCCTATCCCATTGATGGAAGGGATGCAAACTTGGGCAACATACTTTTCAATAAGTTCTATTTCTGGTAGTGATTCTGGCAACTGAACAGTTGAGGTGCATGTAGCACCTGAACCAAGTATTTCTTTATAAAAAGATAGCAATGTGTGGTGCGACAATTTAATGTGGTTTTTAAAACTTAAAATCAGCATACCATACCTTAATATAGTCAGATTTTTTTGATCCATATTCATCAAATAGACCACGGGGTGCAGTTTTAGGCACAAACAAGATGGACTTGAATGTGACTTCTCCTTCAGCAGTGAAGTGGATATGAGCTATTGGGTCATCAGAATCCTGGAGAAGAAAAAAGCTTTTATAAATACCAACGGAGAGAAGTTAAATGCATTGGGGGAGGTACTTTCAGTACATTACGTCAAAGCATTACTAGGAGACCCACTACTCCAGATTTGCTCTCTGCAGACAGACTGAATGTCACCTTCAGGAGCGCCAGCATAAATGTTAGCATAGCATTCAGATTGGCCCTTCAAGGTGAAGTACCAGCTAGGCACTGTGTACTTGTCTCATACTGGATTTGGTGAACTGGGAGTCCTACCAATCGAATACCAGAACAGTCATCATGAAACCACTTGGCAGGTGGCAAACATTTGGGGCAGGTGGCAAACATTTGGAACGGAGATGAGCTCAAGATCTTTAAAAACAAAATGTTACCTTTGAGAAGGTCTTGTAGAAAGCTGTATATTCATCATCTTCTATTTCTTTAGTTGGTCTTTGCCAGATTGGTTTAATGTCATTCATCAGCTCCCAATCCCAGACTGTCTTCTCAACCTGCAAGAATTGGGAATTATAGCAGCACAGGATTAAGCCATTCAGCCCCTTGAGGTTGTTCCACCATTCAATTAGATCATGGCTGATCTGGATCTTAACTCCCACCTTGGTTCCATAACCCTTGCCTAACAAAAGAAAAAAATCTACCAATCAGCATTGAAATGGTCAATTGACCTCAACAGCTTTTTGGAGGAAAGAGTGTTCCAGATTTCCATTACCCTTTGTGTGAAGTGCTTCCTATCACCACCCCTGAACAGCCTAGCTCTAATTTTAAAGGTTGTACCCCCTTGTTCTGAACTCCCCAGCCAGAGGAAATAGTTTCTCTCGATCTACCCTATCAAATCCTTTAATCATCTCAAACACCGCCATTAGATCACTCACTATTCTATGTAACCAGTCCTCAAATTGAACCCTTTTAGCCCCAGTATCATTCTGGTGACTGTGCCCACCACCCCCCCCCTCATCAAGGCAAATACATTCTCCGAGGTGCAGTGCCCAGAACTGAATGCAGTATTTTTGCACCTGTACACTAGTGTTTAGTGATTTCTGTACTTGGACTCCCAAATCTCTCTGCTCATGCACAGTTCCTAGGTTCTCATCGTTAGAAAATACTCTGATCCATCTTTCTTGGGTGCAGAGTGGAGGACCTCACACTTTCCCACATCGAACTCCATCTGCTAGAGTTTTGCCCATTCACTTAATCTATAAATGTTCCCTTGCAATTTTCTACTCCAGTCTACGCTATTTACTGCGCCACCTAACTTCGTGTCGTAGCAAACTTAGATATACGGCTCTCTATTCCGCCATCCAAGTCATTTAGAGTGAAAAGCTGCGGCCCTAGTTGGGGGATACCACTAGTCACATCCTTATCCCTAGTCTGTCTTCTATCTCAACCAATTCCCTATCCAAGCCAATTCCTTGAACACAACATATTTAATGGCTGAAAAATGTTCATACCTTTTTAGTTTTAGCCTTCTTTTCTTCCTCTTCCTCTTCAACTGCCGCCTCATCATCAGTCTCTTCCTTTCCCTTTGTTTCCTCCTCATCCATTGGTTCCTCTACAGTTTCTGTCTATTAACAGAAGCTTTTGTTAAACTCAAATAGGAATTACAAGAGGAGTTTACTGTCCACTGTCCAGATTCACATTTCTGAATTACCTTACTGCTCCAGATATAGATGGGGAAGTTGATGAACTGAGAGTATTTCCTCACTAGATTTTTGATGGTGTCCAGTTCAAGGTAGTCAGATGCCTCCTCCTTCAAGACTAATCTAAAGTAAACAGGAACATAGGAAATGAGACAACTTCACACATTCCACTGATATGCAATACTAACCCTTTATAGCACCAAGTCATCTGGTCAGGTTAACAATATCCTAGCAAATCTATAATATTGGCTTCATTAGCCAGTAATAGCAACTACACCCTCCTTACAAATACCACCAACCAGCCATTCTTTTCTCCCACGTTAGACCATCAATGAAAGCTCTGTTCTAAGCCCAAGCACTTTTTTTTTTTTGAGACCACACAACTTGCGTCATTAACTTACGTGATAGTAGTACCACGTCCTAGTGTATTTCCTCGTGGATCCTCAATTATAGAGAACTCATTGGAGTCAGATTCCCAGATGTGCTGTGTACCATTGTTGTGCTTAGAGGAAACAATAACCTTATCTGCGACCAAGAAAGCAGAGTAGAATCCAACACCAAACTGACCAATCAGCTCAGAGGTAGACTGGTCATCACTTTGCATATCTGTCAGCTTATTTAAGAATTCACTTGTTCCAGACTTTGCAATTGTGCCAAGGTTTTTAATGAGCTCATCCTTAGTCATGCCAATGCCTGTATCTGTGACATGTAGCATGTTCTTCTCTTTGTCAGCCTAGGGAGAAAGCAAAGTCCGTAACTATAAATACTGAATCACCAAACCATCGCTGCATTTTCATTTGCACCAGTTCAACAAAATAATTCACTGATCAGGAAACTAAATTTGATCTTCTGTCTTTCTCACTATCCTAAGCAACGTGCTCAAAACTAAAAGAGATGTCCCCCAATCACCTTCATGCTTCGAGCTGGGTAGGGTGCATAAAAACTCAAAACTGTATTATTCGCAGCACATATTATGTGCCACCAAACCTCATCTCCCAACAAATTCTCCTCCAAGTACCACAAACAAATTTAAGCTTTGTAGGCATAATGTGTCAACTAGAAGTGTGATGGATAGGAAGAAAAGACAACTCTCACTATGCAGGTCAAAGAGTAACACTGCAATTTTCTTTATGGAGGATGAGTGTAGGTATATACCCACATGAAAGTGGCAGAACTCAGGAGCCAAGCCCTGATCTTACTCACAAGCACACCATATGACAGTTATAATACAAGCTATAATCCTGTGCCAGTCTATATTTCATGTGCCCAATGTGTCTCTAATGCTGGAGAAAACTGATGCACTCTCAAGTTAGACAGCTAGGTAGTCTTTAGTTTACTAAATGTATTACTCTAGTCAGGATTTTAATCAGACATTAGTTAATCCAGCAGAATTTTACTACAATCCAAAACAAATTTAATGAATGAAAGCAAACCTTTATCTTTATAGTCATCTCTTCTGTGGCATGTAGTGCAGTATCATTTGTTAGAGATATCAACCGGATCTTGTCCAGAGCATCGGAAGCATTAGAAATCAGTTCACGTAGAAATATCTGGTAACCATAAACATTATGTTAACATTCAGTACCCAAATATATATTTAGCTTAAAATGCATATGCACTGGTATTTATGAACTTTACCCTAGTATCCAGCTGTTGCAAACTTCAAATGTTAGTAATCTGCTGTACTATAATGCACTGCTTGCCTTGTTTATCAGGACACCACAGCTATTATCAGGGAATAATGGACACAAGTCCATGGTTGACGGTATAAAACACAACAGTATATACACACACACAAAAAATTGTTCTTTCAGACAGTCTCTTTTCCCCTCTACCCCAGAAGTGAGGAAGTAAAAGGATTACCCACTGAGCGAGTGGAGACAATTTAAAAATCACTACTGAACACCCAACATATCTAAATTCTGTGGTACTGCAAAAGTGTCAAGATTGAGAATGCTATATGCAGATGGTCACAGGACATAAGTCTAAGTATCTTGAAGTCAACTTCAGAAGCTGCAGAAAAGCAGGGCAAAGCTCATTTTTAATCTCACCTCTTTGTTTTTGTAAAGAGAATTAATGATTAACTTCATCATTCTGTTAACCTCTGCTTGGAATAGAAACTTTTCAGCCTTTTCCCTAATTTCCTTAACTTGAGCAGGATTCAATCCATCTAATTGGATAGCTTCTTCCTCCCTACAAAAAAATGCAAGAGGGAGGGTTAGATTCAGTTATTTGCAATAGATTGAAATACTTAACACTGCATATTTAAGAGGACAAAATTGACTATTTCCTGTTCAAAATGATACAACCACAAAGACTTCCTTGAATTTTAAGCTTCTGTGGAGCTCACCAGCTCAACTCTCCTTCCCTTCCAAATCATCATTTGCATCCAGGATTGGGTCCATTTATTTGGAGTTTGACTGGCCTAGGTGCTGATCTGGAGCTACGTGACTATGAAACTAAAATACTGATCAAGTGTACTGCATACTATACTAGTAACATGTTTTTGCCAATGTTACACAGCTCGAGATCAGCTCCAAGGTCAGTCCGAATTCCAGCCATTGAAATGAAAAGATTCTCACTAAACTCTGAAATATGGAACATGCACATTAATGGAATTAAGCCAAATGGCACAATGTCAAACACATAGACAATGTTCCCTACTAGTAGATTTGTAGCTAGATACTAAAGTAGTACAATACTGCCCAAAAAATTTCCTTCTCCTTTGATGCTATTGAGGTCATGCAAGAACATATCAATCACATTTTCATTACAAAAACCATTCAAGTAGTTCAAGAGTTACATAGATATTAAATGATCTTTCTGTTTCTATCATTGTGTATTGCTCAAATGTTATTGTGTATTGTACAAACCACCAAAATTATAGTATCATTCACATAATTTTTCTCAAGATGTGGGCAACACTGTCATCACTGACCATCCTAGTATCAATCAGTGTGGCACTACAGTCACATTGGCCCCCTTCCCTTACAGACATTAGTTGGGTTTGTACAACAATCCTGCAGCTTTCATGGTCATTTTCTGGAAGCACACAAATTCCCAGATGAATTGAATTTGATAACTTGCCATTGATGGGATTTGAAATCATCACCTCTGGGTTGCTGTCTAGCACCACAACCACCAGAATATAAAGCCACCACCAATACCTTTTAACAACTTCATCGTCGGTTCGAGATCCATCCCTGCTTTTGCCCAGATCCTCCTCCACCACCGTCTCATCTTCTGCTCTAACAAAAGCTGGAAAATGAAGGGCAGTTGTTAAAAACTTCTGGAATAAGTCACCCATCAGGACTGTCCTCACACAGTAAGAGATTTCTAATGACACAAAACAAGCTCCCTCCCGAGTCCAAGTGGCATTGGGGGGGCGGGGGCAGCTCCCCGAAGGGAGGGAGGTGTAATTGGGAGCTGAGATTTAATGCTCAGGGAGCTGACAGAAATCGGGGAGGAGCGGCTCACTTCCCGACTCTCTTTCCCCTGGATGGCAGCCGACGGACCCATGGGTCGGCCCAGGGAGTGGGGATGGGTGGGTGGACAGGATTTTGGGTTGGGGGGGGAGAGAAAGAGTGAAGGTGTGGGGGATGTGACAATTGATTGCCTGGGTGGGTGGGGGGAAAGAGAGAGAAAAGAAAAGAGGTATTGATTGCCTGGGGGAGGGGGATATGATGGAAGATATTGATTGCCTGAGAGGGGAGAGGGGTGGGGGGGGGAAGAGAAGATATTGATTGCCTGGCAGGGGAGGGATTAGTTGCCTGAGGGGCAGGAGAATGGATTGCCTGGGGGGGTGGGGAAGAGAGAAAGAGAAGGTATTGATTGCCTGAGGGGCAGGGGAATTGATTGTCTGAGGGGGGAGATATTGATTGCTTGGGGGGGGGGGGGGTATGATGGATGATATTGATTGCCTGAGGGGGAGGGATTAGTTGCCCGAGGGGCAGGAGAATGGATTGCCTGGGGGGGGGGGGGGGGGGGGTGAGAGAAAGAGAAAGGGAAAAAAATGATTGTCAGAGGTCCTTTCCCCCACCCCCGCGCCGGGTGCGAGACCCCCTTTTCCCCCCGCGCCGGGTGTGAGACCCCCTTTTCCCCCCGCGCCGGGTGTGAGACCCCCTTTTCCCCCCGCGCCGGGTGTGAGACCCCCTTTCCCCCCCTCCTCAAATTTCACGGCGTGCGCTCTCCAGTCAACAGCGGATCGCCCGAAGGAGGCGGAAGCGCCCGATTTGCCGAGATTCGAGGCTCGAGGCTCTTCCCCCCCCCACCCCCCCCCATGGGGAAAGAAAGGGAGCGAGCGAATCCGGCCCGGTTCCCCCGGTCGTCGAGCGGAGGGAAGCTTCCAGAAAGGCTGCTCGGCGCCCGCCACACTTACCGAACGCCAAGAGCGCGCAGAGCAGCGCCAGAACCCAGGCCTGCTTCATGATCGGGAGGCCCTCGAATTATTCTTCTTCCCCCACCTCGGCACCGTCGAACCAGTCGGTAATTTTTTCCCCCTCGCTCTCTCTCGCTCAGCCCTCGGACCTCTCCTCTCACTCACGCCGCTCGCTCGCCGCTTTACTCGGACTCTTCAATAAAAGCGGCGGGAGGCGGGGGAAGGAAAGGGGGGGGCGGGGCCAGGAGCCGCGGCCCGGCCACCAATCGCAGCCGACCACGGCAAAGAACCGCCGACCAATCAGCAAGCGTTGCGAAAACCTCCCCCCCAATCGCCGCCTTCCATGTACCAGCGCCTACGTCGGGAGCGTGGCTGGTCCCGATTGGTGGAGGAGCGGGCCGAGTTGCCATCAAAGGGTCAAGCCCTTTTGATGGGGGTTTTTTTTTTCATTCTCGCTCTCCGCGTTTAGTTTTTTGTTGCGGGGGCTGGCGGGGGAATGTAATTCCTCATTGGTAAGAATCGTAAAAGAAAAAAATGCAGCTTCTTATTTTTTTTAAAAAAAGAGCCCCTTTGATTTACTTCCGGAGGGGTCGCCTGACCCGGCGCTCCGGATCGTTTACCTTGGTAACGAGACCTGGAGACGGTTGCGATGGTAACGGGTGGTGGTGAGAGCGGCTGTGAGAAGCGAGGGCCGCAGGGCTCCTAGGAGCATCAGAGCCGTGGTGAGATTTTGATTTAAAAAAACCTGCAGATGTTGAGCAAATGTCTGATTCCGATAGATGCAAATTATATGAAAAGCGAAAGACCGGCGGATGCTGGAAATCTGAACTACGCTGGAAACGCTCAGCCGGCCAGGCAGCGCCTGTGGAGAGAGAGAGAAAACAGAGTTAACGTTTCAGTGACCTCTTCCAGGCCCCACAAGCCTCCCAGATATCTGCTCTCCTCCAATTCTGGCCTCTTGTGCATTCCTGATTTTAATCCCTCCACCATTGGCGGCCGCGCCCTCCGCTGCCTAGGTCCTAAGCTCTGGAATTCCCTGCCTAAACCTCTCCACCTCTCTTTCCTCCTTTAAGACGCTCCTTAAAACCTGCCTCTTGGACCAAGCTTTTGGTCACCTGCCCTAATTTCTCCTCATGTGGCCCAGTGTCTGATTTACGCTCCCATGAAGCGCCTTGGGGACGTTTTTACTACGTTCAAGGTGCTAAAGTGTCAGCTGTGGCTCAGTGGGCAGCACTCTCGCCTCTGAGTCTAGAAGGGTTGTGGGTTCAAGTCCCATGCCAGAGACATGCACATAAATCTAGGCTGACGCTCCCAGTGCAGTACTGAGGGAGTGCTGCAACTGTCGGAGGTGCCGTCTTTCAGATGAGACGTTAAACCGAGGCCCCGTCTGTTCTCTCAGGTGGACGTAAAAGATCCCAGGGCACTATTTTGAAGAAAAGCAAGGCAGTTATCTCCGGTGTCCTATCCAATATTTATCCCTCAATCAACATAACAAAAACAGATTATCTGGTCATTATCAGATTGCTGTCTGTGGGAGCTTGCTGTGCGCAAATTGGCTGCCGCGTTTCCCACATGACAACAGTGACTGCACTTCAAAAGTACTTCATTGGCTGCAAAGTGCTTTGAGATGTCCGGTGGTTGTGAAAGGTGCTATATAAATGCAAGTCTTTCTTTTTTTATATAAATACAAGTTGTTGTTGTTTTCTGTTTAAACTGAAATTATTTCGTTCACGTTTTTAATCTTACAAACGTAACGAGAAAGGACGGGGTGGGGAGGGGGGAGAAAAAAATCTAGGCGTAATCAGATTCCATAGGAACTTTTATAAGGCAATTGGACATGTACTTGAAGAGGACTAATTTGCAGGGTTATGGGGGAAAAACTGTGGTGTGGGACTAAATTGGACAGCTCTTTCAAAGGCCCAGCACAGGCACGACTTAAAATGGAGGCACATGATGGGGTTAACCGTACGAAAGAAAACCATGAGAAATATGGAAAGTATAGTGGGGAAGTGGAAAGGGAGAATAGTAGGGCTAAAAGGGAATAGGAAAAAAGACTAGCAGGCAATACAAAATGAAATAGTAATTGCTTTTATAAGCATATTAAAAATAAGAGTAATTAAAGAGAGGGTAGGACTGTTCAGGGATGATGGAGGGTGGAATCTAGTTGCGGAGGGTGAAGGTATAGTGGACATTACATAGAATATACAGCACAGAAACAGGCCAGTCAGGCCCAACTAGTCTGTGATGGTGTTTATATTCCACACGAGTCATCTTCCATTCCTTCTATTCATATATTAAATAAATATTTTGCAGTGTTTACAAATGATGGTAGAAAGGAGAAAGTGGGTATATTAGAGGAAGGTGTGGAATAATTGTTAGGTATAGCTCTAGAGAAGCATTTGGTTCTGAAAAAATTAGCATAAATCAAAGATAAGCCACCAAAGTCCTGATGTCATGCACCCGAGGTTGCTGAGGGAAGTTAATGAGGAGATAGCAGAGGCTCCAAGCACTATCTGATGTGCTCAATTTCCACACATTAGGGTAGTGGAAATCTGGAACTCTCTCCCCCAAGAGGCTGTACGATACTGGGGGGTCAATTGGACCTTTCAAGACTGAGAAACAATAGATTTTTGTTACATAAGGGCATCAAGGGATATGGAGCAAAGGTGGGTAAATGTAATTGAGGTACAGATCAGCCACAATCTAATTGAATGGCAGAACAGGCTGAATGACCTATCCATGTTCCTATATAGAGCATTTGTAGGATAAACATAGAAACATAGAAAAATAGGAGCAGGAGTAGGCCATTCGGCCCTTCGAGCCTGCTCCGCCATTCAGTATGATCATGGCTGATCCTCTATCTCAATATCATATTCCCACTCTCTCCCTATACCTCTTGATGCCTTTTGTGTCTAGAAATCTATCTATCTCCTTCTTAAATATATTCAGTGACTTGGCCTCCACAGCCTTCTGTGGTAGAGAATTCCACAGGTTCACCACCCTCTGAGTGAAGAAATTTCTCCTCATCTCAGTCCTAAATGTCCTACCCCGTATCCTGAGACTGTGACCCCTCATTCTAGACCCCCCAGCCAGGGGAAACATCCTCCCTGCATCCAGTCTGTCAGAATTTTATACGTTTCAATGAGATCCCCTCTCATTCTTCTAAACTCTAGTGAATACAGGTCTAGTGGACCCAATCTCTCCTCATACGACAGTCCTGCCATCCCAGGAATCAGTCTGGTGAATCTTCGCTGCACTCCCTCTATGGCAAGCATATCCTTTCTTAGGTAAGGAGACCAAAACTGCACACAGTACTCCAGGTGTGGTCTCACCAAGGCCCTGTATAACTGTGGCCCCGACCTCCAGCCCCTCCCCCAGAGTCCTTGCTGGGTGTTCGGCGCTGGGCTGAATGCCATAACAATGCTAATCAGCAGGAAGCACCAAAATAACAGCACTGCCTGCGATCTATTTACGGGCGCGAGCGAATCTCACCTTGCGGTGGCACCGCCCGTTTTGGGCCGTATCGAATTTCTAGGCTTAAGTGTGTTGTGTTTACTATTTCCCAGTTGTTCTCCTACTCTCACATCACCTCATTTCCCAGAATGAAATCAAGCAATGTGTCAGACCTATGTCTGAACCCAGCCTAGACTGACGAGAAGGAATTCTTTGGCCGGAATTTTCCCATAAAAAGAAGGGTGGGTTTGGAGCATAGGGGCAGTTAAAGTGTTAAAAATGGGATTCCCGACCTGATCCCGCCTCCAACCCGCCCACTTCCGGTTTTAACGGAGGCGGGACGGGGGGCGGACAGCCAACCCGCTCCCAGGGTACGCCAATTAAATATTGGCCCAGATATTCCCCCCATCCCCTGCTGATCCCCAACCGAGCCCTTTTTTTAATTACTTAAATCTCGCTATGACAGCCACTCCTGGAATGAAAGGCAACTCAACTGACATTTCCATTTAGCACTCCAAATCAACTTTATCGTATACATTCATTTTCACCTTTGTACCTACCTTGTGTTAGTATATGACATTATTTTCTATGGGGGCTGTGGGGGGCGCGTGGGGTTTGGTGAAATGTTCAGAGGCTGTTTCCCCTGGCTGGAGAGTCTAGAATTAGAGGGCACAGTCTCAGGATAAGGGGTCTGCCATTTAGAACTGAGATGAGGAGAAATTTCTTCACTTAGAGGGTTGTGAATCTTTAGAATCCTCTACCCTAAGGTGCTGTGGATGCTGAGTCGATGAGTATATTCAAGACTGAGATCGATAGATTTTTGGAAACTAAGGGAATGAAGGGATATGGGGTTAGTGCGGGAAAGTGGAGTTGAGGTAGAAGATCAGCCATGATTTTATTGAATGGCAGAGCAGGCTCGAAGGACCAAATGGCCTATTTCTTATGTTCTTATTAATTATATGGCTTCCAACTGTCCTTTTATAAAGTACTTTATTTATGTTATTCTATTTTAATAGCTGTGAAGAAGCTGAAGTCACCAGTAACATGGAACCCAAATTAGTGTGCAAGGAATGCTGAGCCCATTCAAAGAACCGTACTTGTTTCACATCTCCAATGGAAGTGCTGCAGAAAGTTGGTGAAAATGCATACATAAATAAGATGGCTGTATATAATTTCATTTGTACTTTCTACAACTTTAAGGGAAAAGTCGCTAGAATTCTAAGAACAAAGAAGGGAACTGAAAGCAGTGCTCAATCTCTATATTAAAAAAAACTTGAGAAATTATATTAACATTTTCAACAATGCGTACAGTGAATGAATGTTTAAAAAAACCGAGGAACTCTGAGACAGAGGGAAGGGACTCTCTTACACGCCACCCCGATTCCATCCATAGACCACCCATTGAGGTACTTCTCTGTTCAACATTTGAGGATTTTCAAGAGGAAAGAAACTATTTGGAAAATGACATTTTTCCTCTTCTAAGTAAACTCTGTAATATCAGAAGAAGCTGCTTTAAAGTATTAGATATGCAGTGGACACCACACGAAGGACATCGTCAGCAGAACACAGATTCCCACCAGCTGAAGTTTACACTAGACTTCATCACCAAATGCTCACCTTTCTTCCTCTGCATGTTAGGTCAGAAATATGGGGAGTATTGCCCACCAGATGCAGAGTGCCTTCTGACGAGGGAGTCGGATATGCAAGGTTTATCCAAGGTAGAAAGGAATATATATATCGCAGCACAAAATGGTTATTCTTGGATATTGCACGAAGATTACCAAACCTGCAGTCTGTTGGAGCTGGAGATAATCGAAGCAGCTTTGCTAAATGACTCTGGGTTCAGCTTCTTTTATTTCCGAGATTCTCGGTATGCTGATGATATACTTCTGAATGTCCCGCAGAATGAAAGGGGGCTGGTAGAGCGTAAATATAACAGTAGAGATCATTACGAGGAACGGAGGATAAGGGAGCTGAAGGAAAAGATAGTCAATAAAGGATTACCCGTCAAAATTTTTAGGACAATAGAAGAATTAGGAGAAGCAGTCTTGAAAGACTGGAGTGATGTCATTAACAAGTTATATCCCATGGATTTAGTTCCTTTGCATACAGGTACGTTTATCACGTAAGAGGGCCAAGTACAGTTCTATTCTTGGCTCAGCTGTTAACACAATTGGTTACTGGTGTTACTGAAACAACTTCTTCCTGAAGGACAAGGATTGGAAGCTATTCTTCAGTCAATACACTGAAAGAATATCGAAAATGGGGTACAGTAGCATTGTGGTTATGTTACTGGACGAGTAATCCAGAGGCCTGGACTAATGATCCGGAGACGTGAATTCAAATCCCACCACGGCAGCTGGGGAATTTAAATTCAGTTAATGAAATAAATCTGGAATTAAAAGAGCTAGTATCAGTAATGGTGACCATGAAAACTACCGGATTGTCGTAAAAACCCTGGTTCACTAATGTCCTTTAGGGAAGGAAATCTGCTGTCCTTACCCAGTCTGGCCTTTATGTGACTCCAGACCCACAGCAATGTGGTTGACTCTTAACTGCCCTCTGAAATGCCAGCTTACCACAACCTTCTCTAGGGCAATTAGGGATGGGCAATAAATGCTGGCATTGCCAGTGATGCCCACATCCCGTGAATTAATTTTAAAAATACAACCGTATCCAAATTTTATTCCACTTTCTGTTTCACACCCCTGTGTAATCAAAGTGTTACCTTGTATGTTATGGTGGCATTTTTTTTTAATACTCCCACTAAGAAAGCATCAGGAGTACATTCAATTCCTTACCTGCTGAGCAGTAGTAACTTTCCAGCTATTGTGAGTTTCTGTTTGCAAGTAATTTCAATCTTTTTCTCCCTTCATCCCCTGTTCATCGTTTCACTGCTTTCTTCCTGCGTCTAATACTTTGCGCCCTTCTATACAATTCTCCAACCATCTAATTAGCTCATTGACTACCTCAAAGGTCAGTTTTATGCATTTTTCAGATAAACTGCTGATTAGAGGCACATTGAAATAGCCAGTTTCTGCAGAACTGGCCCTGGTGTGTGGTATGACGCCATGGGCAATAGGGATGGGCAATAAATGCTGCCCTTGCCAGCGATGCCCACATCCCATGAATAAATAAAAAAGAGATGTTAATTCCTGACTAGGGACACCATGAGTAGAGGAGACTGTTCACATTCCATTGTCTCTGCTCACAACACTACTGACAGTAATAAAAACAGAAAATGCTGGAAATACTCAGCAGGTCAGGCAGCATCTGTGCAGAGAGAAACAGAGTTAACATTTCAGGTCGATGACCCTTTGTCAGAACTGGAAAAAGCTGGAGATCGAACAGGTTTTTAAGCAAGTGCAGGGGCAGGGAAAGGGGGGAGGGGAGGAAAGAACAAAAGGGAAGATCTGTGATAGGATGGAAGGCAGGAGAGATTAAGAGATGGTGCAAGGCAAAAGGAGATGGTAATAGGACAAGTTAAGAAACAAAAGATGGCTCTAGATGAAGTGTAAATGGCAGAATGAAAGACAGCTGCCATGTGGGAGAGAGAAAAAAATAAATAATAAATAAAATAAATGGAAAAAAAAGAATAGGGACAGAGGTTATGGTCTGAAATTGTTGAACTCTATGTTGAGTCCAGAAGGCTGTAAAGTGCCTAATCGAAAGATGAGGTGCTGTTCCTCGAGCTTACGTGGAGCTTCATTGGAACAGTGTAAGAGGCTGACGACGATGAGGTCTGAGTGGGAGTGGAGCGGAGAATTAAAGTGACAGGCGACCGGAAGCTCGGGGTTACCCTTACAGACTGAACGGAGGTGTTCCGCAAAGCGGTCACCCAATCTGCGTTTGGTCTCCCCAATGTAGAGGAGACCGCATCGTGAGCAGCGAATACAATATACTAAATTGCAAGAAGTATAAGTAAATCGCTGTTTCAACTGGAAGCAGTGTTTGGGGCCCTGGACAGTGGGAAGGGTATGTGTTGCATCTCCTACGCTTGCACGGGAAGGTGCCGGGCGAAGGGGAAGGGGTGTTGGGGGTGATAGAGGAGTGGACCAGGGTGTCGCAGAGGGAGCGGTCCCTTCAGAATGCTGAAAGGGGAGGTGAGGGGAAGATGTGTTTGGCGGGTTGACAAGTGGGTTGCCTCCTCACAGCTGCAGCTCCACCATTAAAACGGAGCTTTCATCAGGGATTAGTTGCAGGTTGCAGAACTTTGCTTTAAAAAGTCTTTCAGCACTTTTAGCAGGCTTTCCGAAGTCTGAGGTGCTGCAGCTTGTATATATCAATTGTGGGACCTCCTTGGAAGACCCTCTCCCCGCTTAAATGAGCGCTTCCCCAACAGACCCATCTGCAAGCAGCATAGGAACCATTCATTTCCTTTCACCGTGGACCTCAGATTCGGATGAGGAGCATCCACGGCAGCAGCAGAACCAGGCAGCTCAGCAGCAACAGCAGCTGGAGCCCCAACCTCCTGCTCAGCCACCTGATGCTGCACAGGGCAGAAGGCGCCAGCGCATCGAGGCACCTCACTGCAGGAGATACCCCCAACAGAGGGTTTACAGACAGAGGATGAGCTACCTCAACATGAGTGAGCAGCAGTGCCAAAGGAGGCTGAGACTTTCGTGAGAGCTTGTCCGAGAAATCTGCGGAATGCTGCAGCAAGACCTGGCGCCTAGAGGAACAGGTGAACACCCCTTACCAGTGGCTGTCAAAGTCACCACCGCACTCAATGTTTTTGCCTCAGGCTCCTTCCAGGGATCATCAGCAGACATCAGCGGCATCTCATAAACATAGAAACATAGAAGATAGGAGCAGGAGTAGGCCATTCGGCCCCTCGAGCCTGCTCCGCCATTCAATGAGATCATGGCTGATCATCCAAACTCAGTACCCTGTACCTGCCTTCTCCCCATATCCCTTGATACCTTTATCTTTAAGAAATATATCTAACTCATTCTTCAATATATTTAATGACTTGGCCTCAACTACCTTCTGTAGTAGAGAATTCCACAGGTTCACCACTCTCTGGGTGAAGAAATTCTTCCTCATTTCTGTCCTAAATGGCTTACCTCTTATCCTTAGATTATGACCCCTGGTTCTGGACTCTCCGACCATCGGGAACATTCTTCCTGCATCTAGTTTGTCCAGATCTGTCAGAATTTTATATGTTAGCAGTCGGCTGCCCACAGTTGCATCACGCAGGTTACTGATGCCCTTTTCGCAAAGCCCCACAATTTCATCCAGTTCTCAAGGGATCAAGCAAGTATAACCGTGCATGCGGTTGGCTTTGCAAATATGGCAGGCATGCCAATGGTGCAGGGCGTCATAGACTGCACACATGTAGCCCTTAGGGCACCCCATCACAAACCAGCTATCTTTGTCAACCGCAAGGGCTTCCACTCCCTCAACGTACAGCTGGTGTGTAACCACAAGAAGGAGTTTTTGCATGTTTGTGTCAAGTTCTGTGGTAGTTGCCATGACTCTTTCATCCTGCGGCACTCTAGTGTTCCTCTGCTTTTCAATCCACCAAACCAACTTAACGGATGGCTCCTTGGTGACAAAGGCTACTCCCTGAAGAAGTGGCTAATGACACTGATCAGGAGGCCAGCTAATGAGGCTGAAGAGCGCTACAATGCCAGCCACACTTCAACCAGGTCCATCATCGAGCAAGCCATTGGATTGTTGAAGATGCGCTTTCGATGCCTTGACCGATCAGGTGGAGCCCTGCAGTATACACCATTAAGGGTCTCCAGAATGGTCGTGGTCTGCTGTGCACTACACAACATGGCACAGCGTCGTGGCTTGCAGCTTCATGATGAGCATGAGGCTCAGTTCCAGGCCTCCTCAGATGAGGAGGAGGCTGAGGAGGAGGAGGACCTGGAGGAGGAGCAGGAGGAGGAGAGAGCGCCGGTCTTTTGACCAGCAGCAGCACGCGAGCACATGGCTGCCGGAGTTGCAAGGGATGCACTTATCCTGGCCAGATTTGCATAAGTTGCCCATGTTGGCACATGTCCTTGGCTCCATCTTGAGACATCATAGACAATGGACATGACTCTCTGGCCTCCTTTCACTCTGGCCACCAACCTGACAACGCAGGTGTCGCAATGCCCGCAATGTGGAGCTGCCTAAGGTGAAAGAACAGATGCCATGACACCAACATTTTGCCATCAAATCATTTTAATGCTTTCCAACATGGATGGCATTTCATCAATACACATAAACATTCACCCAATCTGCACACATATCTGGAGGTTATATCCCTTGCCAGCTGCACCCACACAGCCTTGGTTTCTTTGGGAGGCCTCTTCCTCCCAGATGAGGGGAAGAGGACCTCCCTGCTAGCTCTCACCCCCTCAAACAACATTTGCAGTGCTTCATCTGAGAACCTCGGGGAGGCCCTTGCCTTGGATTTGGACACAGTGGTTTTTCAGAAGATGTTATAGGTGCTGCAGCATTGACAGAAATCCAGTGGAATGATCCAAGAGAGCAAGCAGCCCTTAAAATAGGCTGGAAAAGTGACGTCAGCAGAGGCAAGTTTCAGTCCCAAAACACTAATTGAGCAAGGGAACCCACACCTCTGAAATCAACTGGCCAATTTGGGGAAAGTCGCAATTTTTTGAAACCTCTCAGTGGAGGCGGGTTTGGAACCCACCCAAACCGAAACCCGCCTCCAACCCGCCTCCAGTGGGAAAATCGCCCCCATAGTGTCATAAAGAGCAATATGACTGCATATGATAGATAACTTGCCATACATTGTTTGAAATTGGACGTGGGAAGGTTTACAGTAGTTAGATTAATTACTCTGCAACATGCCATGATTACATTATCAAATAAAAGGGGAAAGTAAACCTTGAACAACATTTTAATAAGATGAATTAATAATTCAAGAATTTTGTTTGACATCTATTATTTTAGTCAATAAAACCGGGAACACTTTTGAAGAAAAAGTTCTGCCCCATGACACTTTTTCCCCATTACTGTCAGTAGTGTTGTGAGCAGGGACAATGGAATGTGAACAGCCTCTATTCATGGTGTCCCGAGACAGAACATAGAACAGTACAGCACAGTACAGGCCCTTCAGCCCTCGATGTTGTGCCGAGCATTGTCCGAAACCAAGATCAAGCTATCCCACTCCCTATCATTCTGGTGTGCTCCATGTGCTTATCCAATAACCGCTTGAAAGTTCCTAAAGTGTCCGACTCCACTATCACAGCAGGCAGTCCATTCCACACCCCAACCACTCTCTGAGTAAAGAATCTACCTCGGACATCCCTTCTATATCTCCCCCCATGCACCTTATAGTTATGCCCCCTTGTAACAGCTACCTCCACCCGAGGAAATAGTCTCTGAACATCCACTCTATCTATCCCCCTCATCATCTTATAAACCTCTATTAAGTCGCCTCTCATCCTCCTCCGCTCTAAAGAGAAAAGCCCTAACTCCCTCAATCTTTCCTCATAAGACCTCCCCCCCAAACCAGGCAGCATCCTGGTAAATCTCCTTTGCACTCTTTCCAATGCTTCCACGTCCTTCCTATAGTGAGGTGACCAGAACTGCACACAATATTCCAAATATGGTCTCACCAAGGTCCTGTACAGTTGTAGCATAACCTCACGGTTCTTAAACTCAAACCCCTTGTTAATAAACGCTAACACACTATAGGCCTTCTTTACTGCTCTATCCACTTGAGTGGCAACCTTCAGAGATCTGTGGATATGAACCCCCAGATCCCTCAGTTCCTCCACGTTCCTCAGAACCCTGCCGTTGACCCTGTAATCCTTATTCAAATTTGCCCTACCAAAATGAATCACCTCGCACTTATCAGGGTTAAATTCCATCTGCCATTTTTCGGCCCAGCTCTGCATCCTATCAATGTCTCTTTGCAGCTTACAACAGCCCTCCACCTCATCCACTACTCCACCAATCTTGGTGTCATCAGCAAATTTACTGATCCACCCTTCAGTCCCCTCCTCCAAGTCATTGATAAAAATCACAAACAGCAGAGGACCCAGCACCGACCCCTGTGGCACACCGCTGGTAACTGGTCTCCAGTCCGAAAATTTTCCATCCACCACCACCCTCTGCCTTCTATGAGATAGCCAGTTACTTATCCAATCGGCCAAATTTCCCTCTATCCCACAACTCCTTACTTTCTTCATGAGCCGACCATGGGGAACCTTATCAAACACCTTACTAAAATCCATGTATACGACATCAACTGCTCTACCTTCATCTACACACTTAGTTACCTCCTCAAAGAATTCAATCAAATTTGTTAGGCAAGACCTACCCTTCACGAATCCGTGTTGACTATCCCTGATTAAGTTGCCTCTTTCCAAATGGTCATAAATCCTATCCCTCAGGACCTTTTCCATTATCTTACCAACCACCGAAGTGAGACTAACCGGCCTATAATTACCAGGGTCATTCCTATTTCCTTTCTTGAAGAGAGGAACAACATTCGCCACTCTCCAGTCCTCTGGCACCATCCCCGTGGACAGTGAGGACCCAAAGATCAAAGCCAAAGGCTCTGCAATCTCCTCCCTTGCCTCCCAAAGAATCCTAGGATATATCCCATCTGGCCCAGGGGACTTATCGACCCTCAGGTTCTTCAAAATTGCTAAAACATCTTCCCTCAGAACATCTACCTCCTCCAGCCTATCCACCTTTATCACACTCTCATCCTCAAAAACATGGCCCCTCTCCTCGGTGAACACTGACGAAAAGTATTCATTCATCACCTCTCCTATCTCTTCTGACTGCATGCACAAGTTCCCACTACTGTCCTTGACCGGCCCTACCCTCACCCTGGTCATTCTTTTATTTCTCACATAAGAGTAAAAAGCCTTGGGGTTTTTCTTGATCCGACCCGCCAAGGACTTCTCATGCCCCCTCCTAGCTCTCCTAAGCTCTTTTTTTAGCTCATTCCTTGCTACCTTGTACCCCTCAATCGACCCAACTGAACCTTGTTTTCTCATCCTTACATACGCTTCCTTTTTCCTCTTGACTAGACATTCAACCTCTTTTGTGAACCATGGTTCTCTCACTCGGCCATTTCCTCCCTGCCTGACAGGGACATACCTATCAAGGACACGCAGTAATTGCTCCATGAAAAAGCTCCACTTTTCGTTTGTGCCTTTCCCTGATAGTTTCTGTTCCCATCTTATGCTCCCTAATTCTTGCCTAATCGCATCATAATTACCCCTCCCCCAATTATAAACCCTGCCCTGCTGTATGGCCCTATCCCTCTCCATTGCAATAGTGAAAGTCACCGAATTGTGGTCGCTATCTCCAAAGTGCTCTCCCACATACAAATCAAACACTTGGCCCGGTTCATTACCCAGTACCAAATCCAATGTGGCCCCACCTCTTGTCGGCCTATCCACATATTGTGTCAGGAAACCCTCCTGCACACACTGTGCAAAAACTATCCCATCCGAACTGTTTGACCTATAAAGGTTCCAATCAATATTTGGAAAGTTGAAGTCACCCATGACAACTACTCTGTGACCTCCACACCTATTCATAATCTGCTTTGCAATTTCTTCCTCCACATCTCTATTACTATTTGGGGGCCTGTAGAAAACTCCTAACAACGTGACCGCTCCTTTCCTATTTCTAACTTCAGCCCATATTACCTCAGACGGCAGATCCCCCTCGAACTGCCTTTCTGCCGCTGTTAAACTATCCTTGATTAACAATGCTACTCCTCCACCTTTCTTACCACCTTCCCTACTCTTACTGAAACATCTATACCCCGGAACTTCCAACAACCATTCCTGTCCCTGTTCTAACCATGTCTCCGTAATGGCCACCACATCGTAGTCCCAAGTACCAATCCACGCTCCAAGTTCTCCTACCTTATTCCGGATGCTCCTTGCATTAAAGTAGACACACTTCAAGCCACCTTCCTGTCTGCCGGTACATTCCTGCGACCTTGATACCCTCCTCAGTACCTCCCTACACTCACCACTGGCTCCTGGACTACAGCCCTTTTTCCCATCCCCCTGACAAATTAGTTTAAACCCCCCCCGAAGAGCCGTAGCAAATTTCCCTCCCAGGATATTGGTGCCCCTCTGGTTCAGGTGCAAACCGTCCTGTTTGTACAGGTCCCACCTTCCCCAGAATGCGCTCCAATTATCCACATAACTGAAACCCTCCCCCCTACACCATCCCTGCAGCCATGTGTTTATCTGCACTCTCTCCCTGTTCCTCAACTCGCTGGCACGTAGCACCGGCAACAAACCAGAAATTACAACATGGCTTATACTGGCTCTCAGCTTCCAACATTGCTCCCTAAATTCCTGTTTTAAATCCCCGTCCCTTCTCCTACCTATGTCGTTGGTACCGACGTGTACCACGACTTGTGATTGTTCCCCCTCCCCCTTGAGGATTCTGAAAACACGGTCCGAGACGTCACGGACCCTGGCACCCGGGAGGCAACATACCATCCGTGAGTCTCTTTTGCTGCCACAGAACCTCCTATCTGTCCCTCTGACTATTGAGTCCCCAATAACTATTGCTCTCCTGCTCTCCCCCCTTCCCTTCTGAGCCACAGGGACGGACCCAGCGCCGGAGATCCGGTCACCGCGGCTTACCTCCGGTAGGTCGTCCCCCTCAACAGTATCCAAAGTGTTATACCTGTTACTGAGGGGAACGACCACAGAGGATCCCCGCACCGACCGCCTCCTCCTAGCCCCTCTCACCGTCACCCATCTATCTTCATTCTTTGGAGTAATTACATCCCTGAAGCTTCTATCTATGACCTCCTCTGCCTCCCGAATGATCCGAAGTTCATCCAGCTCCAGCTCCAGTTCCCTAACACGGTTTTCGAGGAGCTGGAGATGGGTGCACTTCCCACAGGTGTAATCAGCAGGGACACCTACGGCGTCCCTCACCTCAAACATTCTGCAGGAGGAACATTTCACTGCCTCCCCTGCCATCCCCTCTAGCTAACTTGCGGATTAAACTAGAACAGATTCAAACCAATCCACTGTTTTGTCTATTCCGGGGCGGATCAGTTGTTGTCACCGAAGTGTGTGGGTGTGAACAGCATGGTGTCATACCACACACCAGGGCCAGTTCTGTAGAAATTGGTTACTTGAATGTGCTTCTAATCAGCAGTTTTAAACCATAAGACACATTAAGAGGCGATTGAGAAGGTCTTTATTGGTTTCTTGTTTTATAACATTTAGGTATTTGCGATAATGCAATAATAAATAGATTACACTTCCCCTGAGGTACTGCTTGTTTTACCCAAGGCAAAGGTTGATCCCAGGGTACTGAAACCTCAGAAAACATTCCTTTTACTTAATTATTACCATTACATTATGATAGTAACAATAACTGCATAATCATTAAATAAAAGGTTGGCACTAAGAGCTGTTGGATGTATTTATTTGGTGGGTATAAACAGAAACGAGGAATATTTATTTTATATTTGAATTTGCAACTGCAAGAAATATCATGCAGATTGGTAATTTTATGAAAATATAATAAAATTGTGCCCAGATCTATGTTATGTACTTAAGGTACCAGAATGGTGGTTTCTTCAAGACAATTTCCCATAGCAGAGAGGTCAATAACCAGGGGGCATAGATTTAAAGTAATTGGTAGAAGGATTAGAGGGGAGTTGAGGAGAAATGTTTTCACCCAGAGGGTGGTGGGGGTCTGGAACTCACTGCCTGAAAGGGTGGGCGAGGCAGAAACCCTCATCACATTTAAAAAGTACTTGGATATGCACTTGAAGTGCCGTAACCTACAGGGCTACGGACCAAGAGCTGGACAGTGGGATTAGGCTGGAGAGCTCTTTTTCAGCCGGCGCAGACACGATGGGCCAAATGGCCTCCTTCCGTGCTGTAAATTTCTATGATTCTATGAATATAAAATCATATTTTGGGTGGAACAGTTTATGCGCTACACTAACAAAATTGTTATTTGCAGAGAGAAATGAAAACCCTCAAAAGACTTATTATCCACTCCCCTGGTTTGGATAAGAATGGAAAAGCCCATCGATATACATTTGAGATGAATATTTTCAAGAATTATTAAGTAGTAATAATAGTGTGAGGCAGAAGATTAGCTTCCAGACATATCTGTAGTGTGGAGCTAAGGACAAACCATTCATCCCTGTTGAGCTACAAAAGTAGCAGGAACAGAGCTGCGGTGCCTTGAATTAAAACAATACTGTGTGGATTGGAAATCAGTGCATTACAAAATCAGCACTAAGGTGATAAAAAATACCTTTGAAGGAGATTTTGGTTTGTGTGTTTGTGCTTGTTTTACTGTAAGACTGAAGGTGAATGTAGAAGAACATTGACTTTATAGAGTATACTTTGCAATAATATAATTAAAGATATAAAGCATGCGTTAGTCCCAGCTTTAATTGAACAGAAAATAGTGCATATTAAGTATTGGACAGTATTGTCATTGAACTGCATAGCATTGGTCTGAATGAACCTTGCCAGGAATGTTCTCTCTTTCAGATCACGAAAGTTATCTTGAACTTTCTTATCAGGAAGCATTTGCTCAAAGGTATTTCAAAGTTTTTGTGGAAACAGCAGAAACACAGAAGGTTTTTGGAATTCTGGACGCATTTGCTCTTTCTCCCCAGCGTGCCGTTGAAATTGAAGCCAACAGCGGATTAACTGACTTTAAACGTACCAGTGTCTTAAGTACCATGAAGCCAAGGTGTGGTAGATATAAAGGGAAGGGCTTGAATTTTGTCCCGGGATTGTACAATTGTAATGTTGATGAACATGACATTCGATTGTTGAACTTTGTGGCTTTAAATTCTGAATTCCCTCATAGTCTTGCTCTGCTGTAGTTCCATTCACATCTAAGATACCCATCTTATTCTTACTCTTTGTTCTCTCACTACTTTTCCTCGCTGTTTGTTAGTTTCCATACGCTGTTTTGTAATAATTGACACTTGGTGCTAGTACTACCTCAACAGTGATTTCATTTGGCCTGCAGTGCAAATCTATCACAACTAAGATTGCAGCACTGGCTGATGGAGAACGTGTGTGTGAAGCAATAGTTACAAATGCAAATCGATTTCTCTCCATTCTCGCAACCAGGAAATGATGTGTTGGATGGAAAATATAAAATGGGGAGGAGTGGAGATTTTAAAATGAGGGCTAAAAATATATCCATAGTTTATTTAAATGTTAACCCTTTGCATTCTTCGTTCCTCAACCTTCTGCTAGATAATTGAATGGAGAATGAGTGTAACTTGTGTTTTGATCGAACTGACAAGTCCTGGATATAGCACGTCACAAAATACAGGGAAGGAGCACTACTTTTTTCAGGAAGGAACACTACTTTCTTTAAAAAAAAATTGTACTGTTGAGAGTTTTTGACCAGGGGTAGGGGGGTGGAGGCGTGGGGAGGAGGGTGGTAGAGCACGGGAAACCCGGAAGTCTGGGTTTCCCCACACAATCGTGCATGTGACGTTCACGGGCAGGTTCCCCGTCCAGAATACAGTCTAATTGACAGGCCGACTTCCATTCGGGCGGGGACCGCTGGACAATAGGCCGCAGGACCAGGTAGGTGCGAGCCCCGACCCAGGGTGGAGGGGCGGGTGGGGTCCGATCTCAGGGAGGATTTGTATGGGGAGAGGCTGATGGTGGGTGAGCTTGGTGAGGCGGGAGGAAGCACTCCTGCTCCTCCCGGCCAACAAGGATTGCTCCCCGAGGCTGTTTTCGCCTCGCTACAGCTGCCGGGAACCCCAAGGCCCAGGATCCCCGGCCAGCCACAGTTAAACCTCCAGCCTCATTGTAATATTTGAAGTGCCAATCCACCTCCTGGGAGCAGGTTGGCTGCCTGCCCCTTGTCCCGTCTCCCGGACTAAACCCGGAAGTAGGCGGGTTGGGGTCAGGATTCACATTTTTAATACTGTAACCTCCCACCTGACACCAACCCACCCATTTTGTCTTTGATCAGATCAAGAACATTTAAAACGAATGCTCCTTTATATGAAAAATAATCACTGCTACAGTGTCCAAGAAATCTAATTCAAACAAATCATAGAATCATAGAATGGTTACAGCACAGAAGGAGGCCATTTGGCCCGTTGAGCCCGTGCCGGCTCTCTGCAAGAGCACTTCAGCTAGTCCCACTCCCCCACCCTTTCCTTGTAGCCCTGCAAATTTTTTTCCTTCCGGTATTTATCCAATTCCCTTTTGAAAGCCACGATTGAATCTGCCTCCCACCCTTTCAGGCAATGCATTCCAGATCCTAACCACTCGCTGCGTAAAAAAGTTTTTCCTCATGTCGCCTTTGGTTCTTCTGACAATCACCTTCAATCTGTGTCCTCTGGTCCTCGACCCTTCAGCCAATGGAACAGTTTCTCTCTTATCTGTCTAGACCCCTCATGATTTTGAACACCTCTATCAAATCTCCTCTCAACCTTCTCTGCTCTAAGGAGAACAACCCCAGCTTCTCCAGTCTATCCATATAACTGAAGTCCCTCATCCCTGGAACCATTCTTGTAAATCTTTTCTGCACCCTCTCTAAGGCCTTCACATCCTTCCTAAAGTGCGGTGCCTAGAATTGGACACAATACTCCAGTTGAGGCCGAACCAGTGTTTTATAAAGGTTCATCATAACTTCCTTGCTTTTGTACTCTATACCTCTATTTATGAAGCCCAGGATTCCATATGCTTTCTCAACCTGCCCTGCCACCTTCAACGATTTGTGTACATATACCCCCAGGTCTCTCTGTTCGTGCACCCCCTTTAGAATTGTACCCTTTAGTTTATATTGCCTCTCCTCGTTCTTCCGACCAAAATGTATCACCTCGCACTTTTCTGCGTTAAATTTCATCTACCACGTGTCTGCCCATTCCACCAGCCTGTCTATGTCCTCTTGAAGTCTATCACTATCCTCCTCACTGTTCACAATACTTCCAAGCTTTGTGTCATCTGCAAATTTTGAAATTGTGCCCTGTACACCCAAGTCTAAGTCATTAGTATATATCAAGAAAAGCAGTGGTCCTATCTCCAATCCGATAAACAACCGTTCACCACTACTCTCTGTTTCCTGTCACTTAGCCAATTTCGTATCCATGCTGCCACTGCTCCTGTTATTCCATGGGCTTCAATTTTGCTGGCAAGCCTATTATGTGGCACTTTATCAAACGCCTTTTGGAAGTCCATGTACACCACATCAACCGCATTGCCCTCATCAACCCTCTCTGTTACCTCATCAAAAAACTCAATCAAGTTAGTTAAACACGATTTGCCTTTAACAAATCTGTGCTGGCTTTCCTTAATTAATCCACATTTGTCCAAGTGACTGTTAATTTTGTCCCGGATTATCGTTTCTAAATGCTTCCCCACTACTGAGATTAATTTATTAGCAGCTAATTATTGTCTGTGCTTTATGGTACCACATGTGGTGTAAAAATGGCTAACAAGACATTTGTTGATCCCTTTTTGATATTTTTTCTTCTGTTTGATTTGCAGACCAAAGCCTGTGTCCCAGTGTAAATCTGTCCTATTGCTTTGTGGAGAGAAGGGCTGTGGCAAGTCAGCAGTGATCTGCAACTGGCTAAAATACTTTAAGCAGAAAAACCCCAGTGTCCTGGTGATAACCCACTATGTGGGAAGTAGCTCTGCCAGCCACGACATCATGTCCTTTATGAGGCACTGTATTTTAAAACTACGTCTTGAATATTTTGGTAATTATAAAGTTTTTAGAATCGAGCATGAAAAATATTTATGGGCATTGTTAAGATCTATTGTTTGTCAGCCAGAAAGAATAAATAACCTTTTTAATATCTTTTACATCCCTTTTACATTATGAAAACGGAGCCATTCAATATCAGTTCATCGTGCACATGTCTATTTTCTGCTGCTTTTAGATGGCAGTAGTACTTGAATATAGAGAGCCTATTTATAAAGGTATAAAGAATGGGTGGTAACGCTTACACTTGGACACCATGGACGAAGAGTTGCACTGGTTGTTCACATGTAATGATATCGTAAATGCATTCAAAAAGAATGTGTTAACACCATTACTACATGTCAACGTTTCCCTGCGCAGTAATCTGCAACGTCCCGCGCAGGCCGCTCACAAGCTTATCCATTGGAATTACCGCGCGTGTGGAGCAATTTAAAGGGACCGCGCATTGAAAGAAACAGGCCGCGCAGAACAAAGCGCAGCTTACAGGGACCATTGCTGCACATAGCAACCAGAACGATCCGTCCCTTCACATGAGCATCTCATTACTTGGATGTCAGTGGTCAACTTCAATGGTGAAATTTTGAGAGTCACGCTGTATTCCAGGTTTGTATGCTGCTTACTTCTGGATTCAACACAAAGTCAAGGAAAGAAAGAACTTGGATGTATATAGTGCTTTATCACACCAATCAGAAACATCCCAAAGTACTTCATATACAATTGGGGGTCATTTTAACTTTGTGTGATTGTGTAAAGTGAACGATATTGAATTGGCCGCCCATTATACACGACGCCTGATTTTCCTTTCTATTGAAGTCAACAGGCTGGAGTTTACCAACCTCGGTGGGTCTGTGGCGGGCGACGTCCGTGGTGGGCAATGTCGGTGGCGGGTCCCGGCCTCGCTGCTGGCTTGTGCACTGTGATTGTGTGATAGCGCATTCCACAAAGCTTTTAGTCTGGAAAGTTTGAAAGCACAACTATAGATCAGAAGCTGGCACGGTGCTATGATCGGCCAGCAAGTTCCGGGGGATTAAGTGATATGCCATGAGTTGCGAATCTCCAGAACTTGCTGGTCGATTACGCTGCTCCGCCATTTGCCTCACACAAACAGCATCTCGCCCTAAGCCACCCCGTTAGTTTTACGAACTTACTGGATTTGCACATTAATTGCCCATTAAACTCGCCGCAGGAAGTGAGAGCTCATAATTAAAAGCATAAGTACCCTTTTAACGATATGATAATTGTTATTGCAATCTCTCTGGCCCAGAAAGGGGACAATTTAAATGGTTGAGACTTCTTCTTCTTTCGTATGGTAGTAGCAAAGCAAATCAAATGTCAATATCTAAGTCAGATATCCAGGCCAAAGCTTCCGGTGTAACTTATAGGCTGCCTGCGAATTTCCTCTGAGGGCAGTGCTCAATGATGTGCTCCAGGGTCTGATTAGGAGCTCCACAGTCACATGATGGGGATGCTTTAATCTTCCATCTATGGAGAAGGTGGCAGCATCTACCATGACTGGTTCTGAGGCAGTTGATGGTTGTCCACTGTTTGCGAGGAAGGTTTGATCCTTCAGGTTGAACTGTGGGGTCCTCTATAAGGAATCCATTCCGTATGTTCTTCCAAGCATTTCGCTATCGGTCGCCAAGGCTGAGGAGAAATCGCTGAAGGGCTTCGGCGACGGTCCAAAATGGCCTTTTAGATTTGAGACGGTTTGGTGGTAGGTTGTTCAAGTCGGCCTGGATTGGCATGTCTTTACTGGTGTAGCGGTTGTATTCTCTGGAGACTGCATATTCGTGGTTGAATCACATTCTTGCATATAGTCAATTGTTAGAGATTTAAAAAATGTCAAATTAAGGAAACAAATTCCTTAATTTTCCTTTCTGTCTCTTTTTTCCCTCTCTCTTAAACCAATCTTTCTTTCCTTCTCTTTATTTCTCTTTCTGTACCTGATTTGACTCTAATTCACCCTCTGTTTCTTTCTAAATCTTTAAATCTCATTGGTTAAGGAGATACACTGTTGGGCCCGCCATTAACTATGGTCCCAGATGTTCTGACGAAGGGTCATCGACCTGAAACGTTAACTCTGTTTCTCTCTCCACAGATGCTGCCTGACCTGCTGAGTATTTCCAGCATTTTCTGTTTTTATTTCAGATTTCCAGCATCTGCAGTGTTTTGCATTTGTCCCAGATGTCCTGTTGCCCTCGCC
Organism: Squalus acanthias; assembly: GCA_030390025.1. Classification (NCBI taxonomy): domain Eukaryota; kingdom Metazoa; phylum Chordata; class Chondrichthyes; order Squaliformes; family Squalidae; genus Squalus; species Squalus acanthias. The sequence goes on from CM059435.1 coordinate 113,833,844, forward strand.
ATGCAGTTATCGGCTTGTACTTCCAGCAGGATACGGCGCAAAAACATTTCAAGCTGAAAGGTGCAGGAGAAAGTCTAACTAACCGCGCATGCTGCGAGATGCCCCACTCTAGCAAGATTTGGCCCATTATACCTTTGATTTCTATGCAACACAGCAGCACATGATTTAGAATACTTGGTTGCCAGTTTGTTTGGGAATGAACTATTGTGTTTTTTTTTAGTAGGGTAGATTTTTATCTTTAATTAATGTATTACTCTTGTTAACAAATTTATTGAGAGAAAAAAACTGCAAATGAAAATCTGGAACAAGAACAGAAAATGCTGCAAATACACAGCAGGTAGGTCAACATCTGTAAAGAGAAAAGACAGGTTAACGTCTCGGGTACAACCCTTCATCAGAACTCAAAACTGAAATATAAGCAAGTTTTTTTTTAATAGGGTTGGAGAAGAAAGGAAGTGAGAAAGGTAGGTTGATGTTTTTGTCAGAACACCATTCTAGTGAGAGAGGGAGCCTTCACTGGTGGCATTCATCCCTTGTTTCTCAACTAGGGACTGACAAACCTACTGGTCTAGAAATTTGACAGCGCTGCGCCTGTTTTTCAGGCGCTAAACGGGCACCTAAGCCTCCAATACGGCGGGCAGCAATCGTGCGCTCATTGCATGCCGGAAATGCGTTGCACACTATATTGGTATAGGCAAAAAATTAGGAGCGCCCAGGGCCCACGCCTGAAATTTGCATATGCAAATCAGGGGCCTAACACCTGTTTCAGGCCGTCTGTGCCAGGCCGGCTGCATTCAAGAAAAAACAGTCTACATGCTGCAGAGCTAGTGGTCCTTAAATATCTCACTTAACTTGCCAGGGACTGTTTCTGTGGGTCTCCGGGGCCCCCCCACCATCAATTGCGACTTCCACCCACCAGCGGTGACGTTATTCCCGCCGGCTTTGGGTGGGAGTCAGCGTTAAAATCTCCCGGGCCTCACGCTCTGGGGGGGCGAGCCGGACAGTTCAGCACCCGCTTCGGCCCTCGCATCCCCAATTCGCGCCCTGAGTTAAAATTGGGCCAGGATTGAAAAGACAAAGAGACCATTTTTTTTTGTCCATGAGCAATGTGACGTCAGCTCATTTAAAAGTGAACATGAGATGATGCACAGTGAGTATGAAACACTTTTATAATTTCAGGAGCTGAAGATCACCCCGATTCTTTCAGTGCGAATCCCACAGATATTTGGATATTTCAAATGGTCTGCCAAGCCTTCATAGCAGCAATTGGCTTGAAACCATGTGTGCTGGTGCTAGATGGAGCTGATAAGCTAACTGGGACCCATGGGTTGTCAGCACAGCAGGTATTGTTATAACTATTAATGATAAATTAAAAATACAACAGATTTTTACAGCTTTTAAAAATAAGAAAACAAAATCTGACAATCGTAATATTTCAGGATTTATATAAAATATCTGTGTACAGTATATTACAGTTGGTGGTGTGGGCCGCTGAATATTCCATCCATAATATTCAATGATAAGATGATGAATGTGGACTTTGTCCCAGTAATAAGCAGTGCCTGCACAGTTTATATCTAAAATTCAAGACCCATTTTGACCTCTTCACTGATGGGATGAAGTTCAAATACAAGGAGCTAAAAATTGGATAGCCCCGAAAACCGGCGCGGGGATCGTGATTAACCTGCGCCCATTCAATGTAATTATAATGATAGCCTGCGCCCATTCAATGTAATTATAATGATAGCAGCATGCAGCCCAGCAGCGGTCCCAAGTTCATGCGCGGCTAGAACCAATTAAAGCTAGCCTGCAGTTCTTAAAGCCAGCCTGCACCTCTTAAAGAGGAGGTGCATTCTGGCTGCAGCAGGTACTGGAAGGCATTGTAGAGGAGTGTGTGACCTACAGGAAGATTGAAGATGGCGCAACATGGCAGAGATTTTTGGATCTAGCACTTGAGGCCCTGGTGCAGAAGATGGACAGGAGGAGAGATGTCCTCTATCCAAAGGGGGCCAGGAGGCCCTCCAGGCAGATGCTGAGAATGCAAACAGTCACTGTCAATGCAAGCAGTGTAGCCCCGAGGACCTGGATGCAGTGCAGGAGGAAGTTTAATGACCTCACACGAGTGGGCAAGGTCAGTGAATTCATCTTTAAATGCCATATCCCACAAACTGCACCACTAGCCTCACACACTGCTCAATTCACCACACCCCCATTACCTACCAACAATCTCTATCAATCACGACTCATACCTCACATTCATATGCTCCATCTCACCCTCACACACTTACCACTGCTGCAAGCCTGACTGCTACATCTCACAGCTTGCATACACTGTCAGCTATTCAACCATGACAGCCACATCAGCCAAACACAGTGCACCACACTCACTCACACACTTCCTTCTCTCTTGCAGGACAAGGTGACGCACAATCGTAGGCAGCTGTAGCTAACGAGCAGGCGTGCCTCGAGGAGATGGTGCTCACCATAAATGGAGTGGCTGTGACTGTGGCCGTGGCCCATGGTGGCGCTGAAAACATTGAAGATGATAGTATGCTCATACTTAATCCTCCTTTTCACATCCCACTTCCCCCTCATCCCACAATCATTTCTGACTTACAAGCTGCAGATGGTATAAGCATGCACCTCTTGCTTCCTCCCCTCACCACAACCCTACCCTTGTGCCTTTCTCATTTCAGAGACCCAAGAAATCAAAACTGGCTAGGCAGTGGTGGAAGAGGAAGAGGAGAGTGATGATGAAGAAGAAACACCATCATTCGATCTGACACTTGCAGCCACCAGCTCATATACTGGCACTGAGCAGACTTTAGAGGGTAGCTTAGAGGCGGGATCTGCATGTGGTGAGTCACCAGGCACGAGTGGGCTGCAGCCAGGGCAGGGGGAAAGGGTAGAGCAGGTGCCAGCTTCCCGGAGGGTGAGGTCGCACAAGAGTTCTGCAAGCACAGGACTCAGATAAGGACTTCGATGGGGGCGGCCTACAGAAGAACGCTGATGGGTATGCACAATGAAATGCTTGGTGCATTGGCAGGCCTGTCAGAAAGCCTGAATGCAATATCAAGGAGCATGGAGAAGTCCAGCACCAACCTTGCACAGGGCTTTGCGCAGAGCGTGGAGCCCATCCTTTCCAGCGTGGAAGGGCTGGGCAGATCCATTGGTGCACTTGTGGACCCAACCATCATGCAGCATCTGACGGCCGATGTCTCGGCTTCCATTGCAGCACAAGCAGAAGCCACCCAATGTCTGAATGCTGCAATAGAAGCTCAGACTGAAGTCATAAAAAACAGCTTGTTGCCACGCAAGCACAGGCTGCTGCCATCCTGGCTGGGTTTGCCAGTGTTGAAAGGGGCTTGCAGTGTGTCGCAGCAATCTGCTCTCCAGCAGATTACTAGGATTGCTGAAACGTCACCCCAGGGGGAGTCACAGTGGCTCCGTGGAAGACGAGCATTTGTCCTCCCACCACTGCCACTCCCCTTGCTGTTGCCTGTCAGCCAGCCAGCCCAGACTGCTGCTGCCCATGCCGAGGTGGTGCAGTCCAAAGCCGGGCCTACTAGGCCCAGAGCTGCTCGAGGTCGTCCTGCAAGGCCATCTGCAGTCTCCCCCACTGAAAGTCAGCAGCCATGCTGCAGCCACTGGGGTAGCACTGTGTAGAAGCGCTAGGACAGGCAATGGCACACGGAAGACAGGCACTAAGGGAATGTACAAGGGTGATAATTTGACTTTTGAATGAAATATTGTAATGGTTTGATTCAATAAAATTGGTTTGGAATGTTTGTTTTGTGAAGGCTTTTATTGTAGCATTGTGGCCAAGAGGACGCTGTGATGGACAGTAACCAAGGGAAGTTAAGTTGTTTGGGGAATTGGGTTGTGTTCACTGGTACCGCAGTTGGATGATTCGATCCCGGGCAGAAAGGGGCTGCCTGGATTGCTTCCTCCTCTTCCACTTTCTCCTCCTCTTCCTCTTCGTCCTCCTCAGGACGTTGCCGTATGCCTGGTGGCAAGGGCTGTGCCCTCATGATGGTGAGGTTGTGGAGCATGCAGCAGACCATGACGAATCTTGAGACATGCTCTGGTGAGTACTGCAGGGCTCCTCCAGAGCAGTCCAGGCAGTGGAAGCGTTGTTTAAGGACGCCAATGGTCTGCTCTCAGATTTTGTTTGGCAGCATCACTGTCGTTATATGCATGTTACCCCTGTGTGGTTGGGTTGCACACCGGAGTCATGAGCCAGGTGGTCAGCGGCTAGCCCATGTCGCCCAGTAGTAACCCACTGGTTTGTCGTGTTGGCTCAAATGCTGATCGTACAGCGGACTGCTGCAGAATGAAGGCATCATGGCTGCTGCTAGGATACCGAGCATTGACTTGCACGATGCACTGAGTATGGTCGCACACCAACTGGACTTTGAGGGCGTGGAATCCCTTCTAGTTGCGGTGTATCTCCGAATTGAGATGCGGTGCCCGCAAAGCGATGTGTGTGCAGTCAATGGCACCCTGCACCACGGGGAAGCTTGCTATCCGAGTGAAGCTGTGTGCTTGCTCTGCCTGCTTCTCTCTGGCAAGAGAGAATGAAATGTATTCAGCTTTCCTTGCATACAGAGCCTCACTCATCTCCCTTATACAGGAGTGGACGGCGAACTGGGAGATGTTACAAATGTCGTCTGGTCCAGCCTGGAAAGGAGTCAGATGCGAAGAATTTCAAGGCCATGATCACCTTTACAGCCACTGGCAATGCCGTCCTCGCCCTGGACTGAAGTTGCAGGTCTGCCTGCAGCAGATGGCAGATTTCAGTGAGCACCTCCTTAGTAAAACGGAGACGTCAGATGCACTGTTATTCACTGAGGTTGAGGTAGGAGAATTGCTCCCTGAAGACCCTGGGTGGATATGGCTTCCTGCTGAGAGCTCTTCTCCCCCTCCTCATGCCTCTTCTAGGAGCTTGTCCTGCTCTGTGTCGCCTCTGCTTATTCTCCTTATCATGCTGCAGGCCAAGGGAGATACAAACTACTGCACCCAGGTCTGGGAGCAACTGATCTGAGCAGACCCCTTGGAAGTCAGTACCAAGTCCTTGAGCACGTGCCACACCACTCCTTGTAGACGTTAGGCAACCTTAAAGAAGTCTAAAAAGCACCAAACACTTCTACAAATTCAGCAACAGCTAGTAGAAATCAATCAACAACTAACCTGTAAGTAGGTGATGATTCCTTTAAATAGCACTGGTGGGGGGTCCTTCCTGCTGCTGAACGCATGTTCAGCTGTGCAAGGTCAAGAGAGGGCGTTAGCTCCGACGTTGAGGTCAAAAATGGCTTCGCTGGTGTCAAATCAGCGTTTCACGCTGATTGATGTTATGATCTGCCTACTCTGCATACTTATGGTGCACGCTCCCAGCGCCAATGCTAACGCCCTCACCAGAATGGCATCTGGCGCGGTCTGCACCAGAAGTGTGCATGTGCTGCCGGGAAAACAATTTCGAGTCTATTCGGCACCCGTAGCGCCCAAACAACGGGCGCTATGCAACTGAATTTTTAGCCCAAGGTGTTTTGATAAGTAATTATTTCTATTTCTAAAGGGTTTTTGAAAAGTTACAAAAGTGGAACAGTGTGTTACATATTTTTCATAACCAGTAAGCCTTGTTCATGCTTATTTTGCAAAACGTCATTGTTCATTAATTTATACTAATATAGTGATACCTCTCTGTACAGGTAAAGGAATTCTCATGGCTTCCACAACCTCTTCCAGCTCAGTGCAAACTTATTGTAACCACTGCTTCTTCCAACCTTTCCTTCAAATCACTGTCAAAGCATGAAGATGTAAAAGTGGTGCAGCTTTCCAATAGATCTGACTATAAAGTCCAAATCCAAGTCTTCCAGAAGCACCTGACCATGCCCTACAAAGAAATAAGTGAGAGCCAAATCGAAAATATTATGAGTAGAAAATTGAGCTCCCTTCCCCTGGTCCTGGTTATTTTGGCGAACGAGCTTCGAGTATGTGGAGCATTCAGAAATGAGGCTGATTGCCTGGAGGAATATCTTGAGTGTCGGTCTGTTCAGGAGTTGTGGGCCGCTGTCTTTAGGCGGTGGATTGAGGACTACAGTTGGTTTATCGAGAAGAGCACTGGCAGCAGAGGAAAAGGCATCTCTCCCTCTTCCTATTCTCCTCATTCTTCCAACTCAGGTTAGTAAATATATTCTGTACAACAACAAAAAAATCCCCAGCACCCACTGGAAAAAACTACATGATGTTCACAGTTAATATAAGGAAAGCGTGACATACCAGTTGCTTATGCATTAAATTTACATATTTGCTCTATTTTGTGTTCGCCCTTGAAAGCCAAATTCAATTCTGTTCCGGGAACAGTGGATAAGATCACTTTAGTGGCTTTTAGTGATCATAAGTGGCTATTAGTCAAATTGTTAAACAGACATGAAACAGGGCACAAAATGTCCCCAGGTAATTTCAGCCCAGTTGACCCTGCAAAGTCCTCATTAACATCTCCAGCAAGCCAGGAGACCAACCATGGTTTAATAGGAAGTGTAGAAGGGCACACCAGGAGCAGCGCCAGGCATACCTTAGAATGAGGCATCAACAATGACTACCTGCATACTAAACACAGAAAGCACCAGGCTATAGACCGTGCTAACCAGTCCCATGACCAGTGGATCAGAGCAAAGCTCTGTAGCCCTACAACACCCAGTCAAGAATGGTGGTGGGCAATCAGAAAACTGATTGAACATCCCCATCCTCAACTATGGCAGAGTCCAGCATGTGAGTGCAAGAGACAAGGCTGAAGTGTTTGCAAAAGATGATCCTACTTGCCCACTCCCATGGTCGCCAGATGCCAGTGTCTAGCCGTTCGGTTCACCCCATGTGACATTAAGAAGTGCTATAGCCCTGACAATATCCTGGCTGTAGTGCTGACAACTTGCACACCAGCACTAACCGGGCCTCTAGCCAAGCTGTTCCAATGCAGCTATGACACTGGCATCAGCCCAGCAATGGAAAATTGCTCAGGTATGACTTATCCACAAAATGCAGGACTAAACTAACCTGGCTAATTGCTGCCCTATCAGATTCCTCCCAATCATAAGTAAAGTAATGGAAGAAGTTATCAGCTGTACTGTCAAGTGACACCTACTCACCAGTAGCCTGCTTGCTAAACCTCACTGACAGGACCGGGCAGCTCCAGACCTTGTCACAGCCTTGACCAGACATGAACGCAAGAGCTGAATACCAGAAGAAAGGTGATACCTGCTCCTGACATCAAGGCAGAATTCGAGTAAGTATAGCGCCAAGGAGCCCTAGCAAATCTGTAGTCACTGGGGGTCAAGAGGAAAACTTTCCGGTGGCTGGAGTCATACCTGACACAAAGGAAGATGGTTGTGGGAGGCCAATCATTGCACCCCAGGATATCACTGCAGGAGTTTCTCAGGGAAATGTTTTCAGCCCAACCATCTTCAGCTGCTTCATCAATGACCTTCCCTCCATCGTATGGTCAACAGTGCAACTGTTTGCAGATGTTTCTGCAGTGTTTTGCTCCATTCACAATTCCTCTGATAATGAAGCAGCCCATGCCAGCCTACAGCAGGACATAGACAACATTCACATTTGGGCTAACAATGCCAAATAACCTTTACGCCACATAAGTGCCAGGTAATGACCTTCACCAACAAGAAAAGGCCCATCTACCTCCTCCTGACCTTCATTACCGAGTCCCCCTCCATCAACACCATAACCAGCTTTATCAACACTTTGGATACAAGCAGGGCATAGGCTGGGTATTCTATGTTAAGCACCTTATCTCATGACCCCTCAAAAACTGTCCGCTATTTACAAGGATCAAGTGAGGAGTGTGCCTGTGTGGGTACAGCTGCAACAACACTCAAGAAGCTAGACACCATTCAGAACTGAGCATTTGGCTTGATTAGGCCCGTTCCACTGGACTCAATATCCATTCTTTCCACCTGTGTAGTTTGGCTGCATTATATACTATCTACAGAATGTACTGCAGCAACTCGCCAAACTTATTTCTGTAACACCTCCCAGCCTCATGACCTCTACCACCAAGAAAGAAAATAATAGCAAGATCATTGGAACACCACTACCTCCAAGTCCTCCTCCAAAACACACACCAGCATGACTTGGACATGACTTCTTCATCGTCGCTGGGTCAAAATGATTGAATTCCCCACCTAATAACATTGTGGGAGCACATTCAGCACAAGGACTGCAGCGGTTCAGGAGAAGCCCCACCAAGCCCCCTCTCAGAGCAACTGGGGACGGGCAATAAAAATTAGGCATTGAGGACCCCCACTGCAAGATTCTTTTGCCCTGAGGATCCCTGGAGGCCACTCACAGTATCGCCCACATCCTGAAAACAAATAGGGGGAAAAATTAGGTCGCGCCCCGTTTGGGGCGCAAATATCGTCTGGACACAAATATTAGCGCCTGGCGCTAATTATCGCCACTGACTGGAAACTTCACTTTTACCGCCCCGGGAGGTGAGTGGAGCGCTAAATCGGGCGCTGCACACCTGTCTTAAGGCGCAAAGGCCGAGCAGTGAGGCGCTAACTCAGCGCGCGAGCGCAGCGCAGCTGCTGCCAGTTAGCGAGGGAACACAGACACACTGGCGCCGGCCAGTTCTTAAAGCGGGGGGGGGGGCCAACTGTTAGGATCAGTAGGCAAAACTACCTCACAAAGCGTTGACTCAATGCAGAAGTCTCTCTTTCTCTCTCCGAATCTCTCTCTCTCTCTCAGAACGAGTGGTGCAAAAATGTCAACCACAGAAAAAGACAGGAGGAGGCCCCCTTTAAATAGCGCCCCCCCCAGCCCCACAGCGATTGATAGCGTTCCAGTCTTCCGGTCGTTGGATGCGCCAGGCGGTAAGACAGGGGGCGCCACTCAATTTCCGCTCCGGGGCGCCACAAGGGCGTTGCACCATGGAATGACGTCACAATCTGCGCGCGCAGGTGGTCGCGGCGGTAAAGTTTAGCGCCGCCGCACAATGTCTAGTTAAGTTCCCGAGCGGCGCAAACATCGCTGCGCCCGAGCGTTAGCGGCTTTGCGCCCCATTAGCGCCCTCTTAAGGCGCTAACGGGAGGCGCAACCAACTGAATTTTTACCCCATAATTTTTAAAAGAAGTTTGAAAGAAAGATTTGCATTTATATAGAACCTTTCATGTTCTCAGGACGTCCCAAAGTGCTTTACAGCCAATGAAGCACTTTTTGAAGTGTAGTCACTGTTGTAATGTAGGAAACGCGGCAGCCAATTGCTCCCACAAACAGCATTGTGATAATGACCAGATAATCTGTTTTAGTGATGTTGGTATGAAGATACAAATGCACTCTTCTGAGGAATGTCAACCAGGGACAGGTGAGGGCCAATTTTAGCAACAGGCAGAGAACGGGTGGGCAGCAGGAAGAGCGCGCCCATCGCCCGCCCGTGCTTGCCGACGCAAAGCCCGAGCCATTTTGAGGCGCAGGACCCATTTACATGCCGCCACCAAACGATGCGCATCAAATGAGCGCCCTGCTTCAGGGAGGGCCGATAGTTGGTCGACTCCCATGCTGAGCCGACCAACAATCGGAGACTGGGGATAAGGAACAATCTGGTTCGGGAGGGCCTCAGATGGGCCGGCAGCAGCCTGGAGTTTTTTTGTGTGCCCAGGGCACGCCAAAAAATATTAATTTACCTGAGCTGTTTTGTGAGCGACCTCCGGGGTCCTCAGGGCAAACCAATCATGCAGTGGGATCTCAATCAAGCGTTAGGTCCCTTATTTGCAAGTGCAAAGGGCCTAACGCCTGTTTCAGTTATGGCACTGCTCGCCAATTGTTTTTGGTCTTTACCAATATGGCAGGCGCCGCATTTCTGGCTTGTAATGAGCATACACTTCCTACCCACCATATTGGAGGCTTAGGAGGCCGTTTAGCGCCTGAAAAATGACCAATTTCTAGGTCCTTTCAGCCCATATTCTCTGACTCGTGCTCCCTGCAAGCATAGCTGCATGCTGGGAGCTCGGGATTGTTCATTTACCTCTCATTTGTGCCAATGTATGTGCAGCATTGGGGGAACAGGCCTGAAGCACAGCATGAATGCACTATCTGACCCGATGCTGGTAATGGTCTGGTAATTGTTAGTGTCTCTCTCTTTAATGGCAGGTTTTCTGTTATCCACACACAAGACCAGTTTGTGGCATTGTTTTACATTGTTTTACCCTATGGCCAATACTGTCAAGTAACATCAAATTTCTTTGAAAATAGTCATATTTTTATGGTTCTGTGCCAATTTTCCAAGTACACTCTGCTGTAATATTTGAGATTAAATTTACTGAACAAAGAACAACGTGATTTGTTTTATTGTGCAAATAAAAAGTAACTGCACAGTAGCATTCAAGGGGAAGCTAGATAAGCACATGACAGAGCAAGGACTAGAAGGTTATGCTGATGGGATGGGATTAAGTCAGGTGGGAGGAGGCTCGTGTGGAGCATAAACACCGGCATAGACCAGTTGGGCCAAATGGTCTGTTTCTGTGCTGTAAATTCTATGTAAAAAAACAAAAAGTGTGTGCAGTTGCAAGAATGTTAATCTATTTATAGATATTAGCATTAAAAGCCCTCCTCCCACACAAACCCAATCAGCCCCAACAACTAGAAGCATACTAATACCTATGGAGCTGAATAGGCAGATGAAATATAAGGGTGAATTTTGCAAGGCCTTGCACTGTCCATGAGGCTTCACATGCAGTCAACACATAGTGGACAATTGCGGGGAATGATGCGCCGAGAAATCAGTACAGAACTCTGGTTAGACCCTATCTGGAGTACTGCATTCAGTTCTCAGGTAGCATATGTTGGCCTTGGAGGGGGTGCAGTGCAGATTGACCAGAATGATACCAGGGCTAAAAGGGTTAAATTATGAGGACAGGTTGCATAGACTAGGCTTGTATTCCCTCGAATATAGAAGATTAAGAGGTGATCTAATTGAGGTGTTTAAAATGATCAGAGGAGTTGATAGGGTAAATAGAGGAAAAACTATTTCCCCTGGTACAGAACAAGGGGACATAACCTTAAAATTAGAGCCAGGCCGTTCAAGGGTGATGTCTGAAAGCACTTCTTCACACAAAGGGTAGTGGAAATCTGGAACTCTCTCCCCCAAAAAAGCTGTTGAGACTGGGGGGGGGGGTCAATTGAAAATTTCAAAACTGAGATTGATTGTTTTTGTTAGGCAAGGGTATTAAGGGTTACAGAACCAAGGCGGGTGGATGGAGTTAAGATGCAGAGCGGCCATGATCTAATTGAATGGTGGAACAGGATCGAGGGGCTGAATAGCCTCTTCCTGTTCCTACGTTCCAGTACCACTGGTAGCACAAGGCCAAACAAAGTTTACCTTCTCCTCTAAAAGAAATTTATATTAAGAATTAGAGGGATTAAAGGAATGAAAATGAAATTCACATACTCTGTAACTATCTGATTGTTTTCACAGATCTTAAAACTTCTTCCCGCATATAGAAGTACTTTTTATGTTTCTGTAATTCTTTTTGCACCACATTTCAGGAATGAAGGGCTGGATAGTTGATACCCTTTGTCTGCTTAGTGTGTCACGTTGTGGATTAAATGAAGAGGACATCCACCAGCTTCTTAAACACCTGGGCTATAAAGGGACACACGAGGTCAGCAACTTTGACTGGGCGCTCTTCCGTGCTGCCTCCATGGAATGGATACAAGAAAGGCCAGATGGACGGTTGAATTTCACCCACCAGTCTATACAGGATGCTGTAGAATATCTCCTTCTAGGTATAAAAGTCACGTGTTAAAATTGGAAAGGAACATTTAGAGTCATATTTCCTTTGCATTATTTGTAATGGACAGTTGAAATATCATATTCACAAAAGTAACAGTGCTATTCAATTTTGTCATTGTACTTATTAAGTGGTAATTAATTGCCATGAATGTACACAAAATTTGCATCTGCAGCAAAGTGCGATTAGAGAATTCTTTGGAATTTACTTGCCTAGTTCTTTGGAATTCTCTACCCCAAAGGGTTGTAGATGCTGAATCATTGAATATATTCAAGGCTGAGATAGATACATTTTTGGACTCTAGGGGAATCAAGGGATCTGGAGATCAGGCGGGAAAGTGGAGTTGAGGTCGAAGATCAGCCATGATCTTATTGAATGGTGGAGCAGGCTCGAGGGGCCGTATGGCCTACTTTTGCTCCTAATTCTTATGTTCTTAGAATGGTGCAATTAAATTCTATTCCTGATGCAATGGAAAGGTTCACACTGCCCCATGACTTAATAACCCAACTAAATGGAGTTTTGGAATGCATCTGCATTATGCCCGGGTGGCATGCAGGATGCAGCCTTGGATATGGTGTATGACATCTATATGCTCTGCGTGTTTGTATATATGTCTTTTGGATGAGACGCTAAACCTAGTCCTTGTCTACCTGATCAGGTGGATGTAAGAGATCTCATGACACTATTCGAAGAAGAGCAGGAAATTCTGATCTTTTTTAAAATAGTGCCATGGGATATTTTACTTTCACCTGAGAGAGCAGACAGAGCCTCGGTTTAACGTCTCATCTGAGAGATGACACCTCCGACAGTGCAGCACTCCCTCAGTACTGCACTGGAGTGTCAGCCTAGATTTATGTGCTCAAGTCTCTGGAGTGGGACTTTGAACCCACAACCTTCTGACCCAGAGGTGAGAGTGCTACCACTGAGCCACAGCTGACACTAATATGATCATACTCAATAGAGGCATCTCATAAATGTTATGCACTGCCATAAATTGAGGGAAGAGGAATAAAGTACATGGTTTACACAGCACCAACATTGCAAAGCTTGGCACTATTGCAAAGCTAATGCTACCATGCTCTGCAGTCATTGTGATATTGCTGCTTAATGAAGAACAAAAAGATTTTGCCAATTCTAGAGTTGAAAATGACAGTACAACAAGAATTACTTTTGTGTTCACAGAATTTTCAAAAAAGGAATTCAGTGGCAGTGAGAAATGTGTGCTTGTAACTTATTATTTAAAAAAAATATTTCTATGCTTAGTTCCAATTCTGCTATTCTAAATTGCAGATGCTATTGCCCCAGTCAGTGAATCCACTATCAACTCTTTTCAAAGTCCGTTTAATTGTAAAAAGACCAGTCTTCACCAGCTACTTGATGAATACTTTTCACAGCAGAATTACACCCTGAAACTTTACCAAGAGTTACCTTGGCATCTGAAAATGAGTGGAAACCTCTGTGATTTGTGTACCATTGTATCTAATCCCCTGTAAGTCAAAGTCTTCTCTTATTTGTGATACTGTTTAATTATTGCATTTACAACTTTTAGTCCAAGTATTTTATACTCTTGTTATCAAATAGCTTTACAGCATACAGCAAAATTCGAGTAAATGCTTTCACCTTACATTTCATAATGCAGATGCATTTTATAATGTAATTATAAGCAAATTGTGTGGAGGACGCAAAGAATCTCCAAAGGGATATAGATAGGCTAAGTGAATGGGCAAAAATCTGGCAGATGGGGTTTAATGTGGGAAAATGCGAGGTTATCCACTTTGGTAGGAAAAATAAAAAAGCAAATTATTATTTAAATGGGGAAAGATTACAAAATGCTGAGGTACAGAGGGATCTGGAGGTCCATGTACATGAATCACAAAAAGTTAGCATGCAGGTACAGCAAGTAATTAGGAAGGCAAATGGAATGTTGGCCTTTATTGCAAAGGGAATGGAGTATAAAAGTAGGGAAGTCCTGTTACAACTGTACAGGGCATTGGTGAGACCACACCTGGAGTACTGCGTACAGTTTTGGTCTCCTTATTTAAGGAAGGATATACTTGCATTGGAGGCAGTTCAGAGAAGGTTCACGAGGCTGATTCCGGAGATGAAGGGGTTGTCTTATGAAGAAAGGTTGAGCAGGTTGGGCCTATACTCATTGGAGTTTAGAAGAATGAGAGGGAAACATATAAGGTTCTGAAGGGGCTTGACAGGCTAGATACAGAGAGGATGTTTCCCCTCATGGGGGAATCTAGAATTAGGGGGCATAATTTCAGAATAAGGGGGCACCCTTTTAAATCGGAAATGAGGAGGAATTTCTTCTCTCAGAGGGTCGTGAATCTTTGGAATTCTCTTCCCCAGAGAGCTGTGGAGGCTGGGTCATTGAATGTATTCAAGGTGGAGATAGACAGAATTTTGAAAGGTAAGGGAGTCAAGGGTTATGGGGAGCGGGCAGGGAAGTGGAGTGGAGGCCAAGATCAGATCAGCCATGATCTTATTGAATGGCGGAGCAGGCTCGAGGGGCCAAGTGACCGACTCCTGCTCCTACGTCTTATGTTCTTATGTAATTCTTGTGCTTTTTTCTCCCTCATTCACCTCATCACTTACTTTTGGTGCACCGTGAAAGTGGGTGGAGGACACTATGGTGAGTTGTTGCGGTGGCTTCAGGGCTTTGCACACGCAAGTGCTTACTGGATCTCGGGCAACGTTGAGCCTTGCAAAGTTTACTCTTGTATTCGTGAGATGCTTATTAATTTTTGGTGGTACATTGGCTGTAATCGCTGTTCTTTGCAATATTCCTCCAAGGAGTGATACATTTCTGATGTATTCCAATAATAATTGAAATAAATGATTTAATTGAAACAAACATTTATTGAAGCTGACCAGAAAGAAAGTGCCTAAAGCTCATTCTTTAATGAAATATGTTAGAAAGTCTCTTTTTCTTTGCAATTAATGACTCGCTACCAAAGTCACAGGGACATACTTTTGAAATGCACAGTTTTTGACTCTGCAATTTGAACAGCAGCTTGTTAATTTCAAGAAAAATTAGCCATTATCCCATTTTTATCGCTTAAAGGGGAATTTCCCTTGTGTTCAGAAGGACTAAATTCATCCCTTTGTTCTTCCTTCTCAGTAAGGAAATGGCTGACAAACAATACACCAGGACATTTGGCCCATCAGCTAAATGAAATGCCTGGCGCACCAATTCAAAAAGCATGCTGGAAATTAAACCATGTTGTCTGGTGAATGTTTATTCAAAAATGAGAGTTGACTCACTGTACTGCAAGTAACCATTTAATAAAAATGAAAGGGCCAGTTTTCTGAATGAGTGATCCCACCGTCAAACCTCACCTGCTGGGAGCACAAGATGGAAAGTCACAGGCACAAGCCCCACAATTTTCCATCCTGTTGGAAATCTGGTAAAAAGGCAGAATGTTTTGGAAATACATGGCAGGTCTATCCGCATCTGAAAAGGGGGTTGGGATAGGTTAACATTACAGGTACAAACCCTTCATCAGAACAGTTGTGACGGAAAGTCTATACCTAAAACGCAAACCCATCATTTCTCTTTTGAGATGCAAGCAGACTTGCTGTGTATTTCCACCATTTTCTGTTTTTACTTCAATCGGAACTCAGATAAGCATTTTCTACTGCACTAAATTGACCGTAACATTTCCCCGTCCTTCCTGCTTGTCTGAGTGAAATCACCAAGTTCTTTCGTTCTGAATCAAAAGACAATCTTATTCTATGAACTCCTGTCAACTGAGACTGGACCAAGGTTGCCTCTCCTCATTTCATTTGAGACTGCATAGTAGTCATCTTTCAATGGAAACCACCAGGTTTAATTAACTTGCATTTTTGGAAAAATTATTAGGCAATGACCTGCGACCATATGAAAAGATGGACAGGAAAAGACCAGCTAGTCCATCAAGTCTGACCCAAACAGTCATGATGCAACTAAGCATCATGGACCTTCCAACTTGTTAGTCATGTAATCTCCTGGGAGAGACAAAAAAAAACAGATTAAAAAAATTCCTCGGGCAATTCAGGGAAAAACTAAACAACAACTCGTATTTATATAGCGCCTTTAACATAGTAAAACATCCCAATGCGCTTCACAGGAGTGTTATAAAATGACACCGAGCCACATAAGGAGAAATTAGGGCAGGTGAGCAAAAGCTTGGTCAAAGAGGTAGGTTTTAAGAAGCGTCTTAAAGGAGGAACGAAAGGTAGCGAGGCGCAGAGGTTTAGGGAGGGAATTCCAGAGCTTAGGGACGAGGCAGCTGAAGGCACGGCCGCCAGTGATTGAGCGATTAAAATCAGGGATGCTCAAGAGGCCAGATATCTAAGAAATTCCTCTCCGACTCCCGAAGGCCAGTTAAATCGAGTTCCAAGAGATCACAGTGACCATGAGATACATACCCAATGTCCCACCTACCTTTGTACAAGGTGATAGTAGCCGCAGCAAGGAACTCGTCCAGCTCTTTTTTGAACTGTAGCAGCGAATCCGCATTCACCACACAAGTTGGTCTACAACCCTTTGCGTAAAAGTAAAATCTCCTGACATGTAACCTAATCCTATGCTTGCATAGCTTAAGGGGAATGACTCCTCGCTTTCCCTAACCTATCTAATTCAAATAATCTGTCCACAAAGTCTAGTCCCTTTATCATTTTAAACACT
This sequence comes from Squalus acanthias, assembly GCA_030390025.1. Taxonomy (NCBI): domain Eukaryota; kingdom Metazoa; phylum Chordata; class Chondrichthyes; order Squaliformes; family Squalidae; genus Squalus; species Squalus acanthias. Next base: position 113,850,320 of record CM059435.1, read on the forward strand.
TCAATGAAATCTCTCCAAAGCCTATGCTTTTCCAGAGTAAAAAGACCCAGTACTCTAAGCCTATCATGAAAACGAGGTGCTTTTAAACTGGGGATACATATAGAGCATTTAATGTTGAAAAATGTCCAAAGTGCTATAACCAAAAGGTAGATGCCCAGCTAAAGCAGATATTAGGAGGGGTGACCAAAACCTTGGTCAAAGAGGTGGGTTTTAAAGAGGGTCTTAAAGGAAGAGATGGAGACAGAAAGGCAGAAGGTTTTAAGGAGGGGATTCCAGAATGTGTGACCTAGGTTCTTTTAAATTTGTTCCTGGGATGTGGGCGTCGCTGGCAAGGCCAGCATTTATGCTGAAGACATGATTGCCAATGGTGGGGTGAAGTGAGGGTGGGGGTGTGGAGGTTTCCTAAGGCATTAGGAGAATGAGAGTTTGGGGTGGTGGGATTGTAGGGCTGGAGGCCATGAAGGAATTGAAACGCGAGGACGACAAATTTTAAATTTGAACCATTGTGGAAATTGGAAGCCAGTGTACACAGTTTTAGCCTCCCCTGCCCTGGACGCAAAACCCCCTCCATCCTCACCTCACCTCCCCACTGCTAGAGCCCCCCAGAACCCTGCTCCTCATGCTTACCTCAATGCCATAGGCCAGCACCGCTTCCCGCCCACTTCCCACCTAGAATACTAATGATGCCCGAGGGTTAAAACTGGTGTGGCCTCATTCTCGCCGTGATGGGGGCGGGAATCTAACTGAAACCAGCGGGTTCCTACCACAAACCTGCTGGCAATTAAAATCGCCCCACCCCAGGTGTTTATTTCGTTCCTTTTGGGAGGTTAATGCCAATGGCAGCACAATGACCAAACTTTCAGAGGTAAGTCGTAAAGACAGGTTTTAAAATAAACTACGCTATTTCTTTCCTTTTTCCTTTAGAATCATGGATCTAATTTGCCAGAATACAAAGCATTCATATCAGCTGAAGCTGGACCTTGTCCATTACTGGCATGTGTTATCGGAGGCAGGGTTCGATCCTGCAGTCACCTATCACAACATGGTGAATGAGTTGCTGGGCACAGCCAATGTATCAGAAAGTAGGAAATGTACAATAACGTTCACAGGTACCATGAAAGAATGTTCTTCTCGATTACTTAATGTAAAAATTTAAACTGTAAAGTTTCATTTAATTTACATTTATCTTGGTAAATGGTGGAAATATATCAGTTACCAGCAGGTGGCCCTGCTATATAACCTTCCGCACGGATCCCTTAAATAGTGGTTTATTGGTTTTAATTAATGCTTTGTTCATTCATTAAATATGTCTTAAAGCATATCATTTGCACGTTTAGACCAGATACAAGAAAAACTTGTTGCTTGATAGCCAATCCCTTTCTCACCTGAAGCCTCCGAATCTCTTTTACTTCCCATCACAACTTTTCTTGACTCTCTCCATCATCGCACTCCTCTGAACTTTCCTCTCTTATTCCTCCAAAAGGAAAGCACTTGTATTGCGCCTTTCACAACCTCAGGATGTCCCAAAGCGCTTTACAGCCAATTAAGTACTTTGGAAGTGCTAGTCAAAGGTGCCACAAACAGCAATGAGATACGTGACCAGATAATCTGTTTTAGTGATGTTGTTTGAGGGAAAAATATTGGCCAGGACACCGGGGAGAACTCCCCTGCTCTTCTTCAAATAGTGCCGTGGGATTTTTTTTTACGCCCACCCTATCGGGCAGACGGGGCCTCGGCTTAACGTCTCATTCAAAAGGCGGCACCTCCAACAGTGCAACGCTTCCCTCAGAACTGCACTAACTGTCTGCCTAGATTATGTGCTCAAGTCTCTGAAACGGCGCTTGAACTCACAACCTTCTGACTCAGGCGAGAATGCTACCAACTGAGCCAAGGCTGACCCCCTTTTCTCACTGGTACACTCTCGCTTTATTCCTTCTAAGCTTCAAATACACCATCTTATGTGCTCTTATTCTCACCTACACTAAAATCACGACTCAGTTCTGGTCACCATACTTTAGGAAGGATGTGAAGGCACTTGAGAGGGTGCAGAGGAGATTTACCAGAATGGTTCCGAGGATGGGGGATCTTAGCTACAAGGACAGGTTGGAGAAGCTGGATTTGTTTTCATTAGAGCAAAGGAGGTTGCGGGGTGATTTGATAGAGGTGTACAAGATTACGACGGGTTTGGATAGGCTAGACGGGGAAAGGCTGTTCCCAGTAGTTGATGGTACAAGGACTAGGGGACACAGATTTAAGGTTTTGGGCAAGAGATACGGGGGGACGTGAGGAAAAACTTTTTTACGCAGCGAGTGGTGAGGACCTGGAACTCGCTGCCGACGGAAGTGGAGGAAGCGGAGACTCTCAATGTTTTCAAGGGGAGACTGGATAGGCACTTGAGGGAAATAAACTTGCAGGGCTACGGGGATAGAGCGGGGGAATGGGACTGACTGGATCGCTCTACAGAGAGCCGGCACGGACTCGATGGGCCGAATGGCCTCCTTCTGTGCCATTATGACTCTATGGCTCATCACAGCCTACAACTCTGCCAGGCTATCAGTTTGGTTAACAACAGAAAACGCTGGAAAAACTCAGCAGGCCAGGCAGCATCCGTGAAGAGAGAAAGAGAGTTAACGTTTCAGGTCGATGACCTTTCGTTTGGTTGGCTGCTGGGTGGGAAATAGAACCAAAAAATGTTAATGAGGTCCTGCTGTAAAGTTCGACAGGACCTCCGCGTCCCCGGCCTTGCCGGATTCTTAGGCCTTTTTCGGCTGCCCCCGCACCCTCTCCGCCACCCCGTAAATATCGGGGGCCCTTATCTTTCATAGTCTTTCCTCTCTCTAACCGTAACCAAGCTTGGCATCACCTAATGACCACTCCCTGCTTTACCTCATCTCTTGTCATTTTTTTCATCTTTGGTAGTATCCTGTAAGATGGTTTTGCCCATCATCTTGGTTTCCTAATCATTTTAAGAAAGGGTAATTAACAATTACAAACCATGCATTTTTATAGTAGGGTCCTGTTTTTTTTTAAAGTACACCAAAAGTGTTTTTGTACCTCTCTAGTAGGCACTTTGCAGCCTTCAATAACTTTAGACCTTAACTAGAGCTCCCACTTTCTCTCTGGCGGGTGCTGCTGGCATTGTGGGATGGGTGTGCCAGTGTTTGCAGGGATGGGAGGAGGAGGAGGAAGGTTGGGGCTGGGACTGGGATTGGGGGCCCCCTCCATCAGAACGCTATGCTGGCGATGTGGTTAGCACCTTCGGCGCTTTTTCTTCTAACTTGGGCTACTGGAGCCTGCTCCACGTTGCCAGTTTTTCATGCTTGCCTTTCTACCTGCCTATCTCCCGCCCCTTATTCTATTTACATTTTCTGGGATCGATTTTAACACCCCCCACCTGACGGAAATCAGGCAGGGGTGGGGGGAGCGGGAGCGGCAGTTAAAATGAAGCGGGGCATTTAGCCACTCCTTTCCTGCAACGATATGGCTGACTGCAATTTTAAATTGCAGGAGGGAAGGACACCCGCCCCGAGCTGGCAGGGGCCCTTTTCAAATATACGGGAACGGCATCCGGGGCCAGAAGAGTCCCAGCAAGTTAAGTTTTTAAAAAAACACTTTTTTTGTTTAGTTTCCTTGTGGGCCAGGAGGAGCAGGAGTGCTACTCTGGCCCCCACAAGGAATTCTTGAGCCTCCTCTTCCCTGGACTTCTCTGCTCCCGCCAGGATTCCCCAGTGGTGCATTTAGCTTGTGCCGGGGACCGTTCTCCTGCGCCCTACATTACAACAGTGACTACACTTCAAAAAATACTTCATTGGTTATAAAGCGCTTTGGGACGTCCTGAGGTCGTTAAATGCAAGTCTTTCTTTTTTTGATTTAAACACATTACAATCAGTTCACTATACCAGGCACCAATGTTCCCTCTAAGCTGCGAGCGTGCGCGGCCACGCAGTAATCTGCAAGGTCCCGCGCTGGCCGCTCACCGGCCGCTCACCGGCCTTTACATTGGAAACACCGCGCAGGCGCAGAAATTTAAAGGGACCGCGCACTGAAAGAAACAGGCTGCGCAGAACAAAGTGCAGCTTACAGGGAACATTGCCAGGCCCCCATCCCTGTCAATGGAAAAACTCTCACTATTCTTGGAAAGATTAATGTTTGTCATTGCAGATGGTGACAGTGAAATGGTGAGCTATGACAGCTGCAGTCAAGCTACCTTGATATGGTTTACTGCAGAGTTTCTGAAAGAACTTGACAAGACCATAGCAGCAGAAGAATTGCTTCTAATTGCCCATGCTTTGCTACCAGAGGTAAAATTAAACAATATTTAGTGAGATTGTATTCGAATATATGGATAACATTCAGAAGGACAAGATAGAATCGTAGTGATCATTTTTTATAACGATTATTGTCCTCAGAATTTATATACATATTTTGGGATAAAAACGTTTTATTAAATTACAAACTTTGTTGAGGTGCAATAATACTATAAGCTGCACTAAAACCTGAACAAACATTCGCACCCCTAACACATGCAATTATGAAAATTGAGATCACAAAGTTTTAAAATGTTTTAAACCCTAGATGTAAAGAAAATGTTTCCACTTGTAGCGAATCTAAAACTAGTGTCCATAAATGTAAGATTGGCACTAATAAATCCAATAGGGAATTCAGGAGAAAATTCTTTGCCCAGAGAGCGGTGAGAATGTCCAACTCGCTACCACAGGGAGTGGTTGAGGCGACTCACATAGATGCATTTAAGGGGAAGCTAGGTAAGTGCATGAGGGAGAAAGAAATAGACGGTTATGCTGATAGGATGAGATGGAGTAAGGGGGGAGAAGACACTTGTGGAGCTTAAACAGCGGTATAGACCACTTGGGCTGAATGGCCTGTTTCTGTGTGGTTAATTCTATGTATATATTCTACTGGTGTTTAAAGTTGCAGTGCTATTTTTAAAAAGTCCTCCTGTATAAGAATAGCTTTCAAGCAGTATGTGGATTTTTCTATACAATAAATAAATATAACCTTGACAACATTCGTAAATAGTTCATAGTATTTTATTGACGTGTCACACCAGAACTAAATAGTGAGATTGGTAGTATAAATAGTCAGCTGCACGGTGCTGTGGGCAGTTTGCCCACTTGAAAGGGATTAGTTCGCTTGGATTTATACTGCACTCTTTAGGCGCTTTTATTTGTTGGAGTCAGTCCCAGCAAGTCCTGGCAGTTTTACATTTGGATTGCTGCCTGTGCTTGAGGAACCCAGCAGCACGAGCACTCAAACCAGGGCCAGGTGCTCTCCTGGAGGGCCTGCTATCCTCAGCGCTTTAGTGCACTCAGCAGACTTTGAAGTTATTCCGCCATTTATTGCGTTGATGTGCCTTCAACACCACTTTGCATCGACCCAAAAATGGTCGTATAAACGCAGCCTCAGATAACTTCTTAATATCAGCATTGGAAGCACCTGCATGTTTTTCAATTAATGTATTGGGAGCATTCCTCAATATAACAATGGAATAACAGTTGAAACCAATGGAAAACATTTATAAATCTATTGTTAAAATTCCATAAAATTGAAGTTGCTTTTTGTAAAAAAAAGAATTTCCATAAAAATGTAACGGTCAGTAAATATAAACTGCTCATAATTTGCACTTTTGTTTCATATGATGCACAACGACAACATGCATTTATATCGTGCCCTTAATGTGTAAAAATGTCCCATGCACTTCACAGAGGCATAAGTGAAATGGATACTGAGTCAGAGATTAGGATGACGACCAAAAGCTTGGTACGGTAGTAGAGTGGTTTATCAATGTTCCTGCTAAGCTGCGCTTTGTTCTGCGCGGCCTGTTTCTTTTAAAGCGCGGTCCCTTTAAATTTCTGCGCATGCGTGGTATTCACAATGTAAAAGCCAGTGAGCGGCCTGAGCGGGACCTTTCAGAGTACTGCGCGGCCTTGCGCGCGGGAACATTGATGATTATGTTACTGGACTAGTAATCCAGGACTAATAATCCAGAGAAATTGAGTTCAACGTTAGTTAAATGTGAGAATTTGAATTCAGTTTAAAAAAAATCTGTAAATAAAAAGCTGATATCAGTAAAAATGCCCATTAAGCTGCTGGAATGTCATAAAAACCCAACTAGTTTACTAATGTTCTTTAGGGAAGGAGACTTGCCGTCCTTACCCGGTCTGGTCTACATGTGACACACCCAACATTCCCGATAACTCTGCCGGTCCCGCGCAGCCCGGGATTGGCTTTTTCAATGTAAAGTTTCGTGCACGCAAAACTGTGAAAGGGCCACGTAGCCCCTTAAAGGGGCCTGCACACCCAAAAAAAGTAAGAGGGAACATTGGACACACCAAGATGGTTAACTGTTAACTGCTCTTAGCTACTCAGACCACTACAATAGGTAACAAGATTTAGCGTTGTGGGAGCACCTTCACCACACAGACTGCAGCGGTTCAAGAAGAAGGTCCACCACCACCTATTCAAGGAAATCAGGGATGGGCAATAAATACAGGCCTTGCCAGAGGCACCCACATGAATAATAAAAACAAGAATTGTTTTTTTATAATGAGAGGCCTAAAGGAGGTGGAGAGGCAGAGGGGTCTAGGAAGGGAACTCCAATGTGGGACCTAGTGTGCATGATGTGGAGATGCCGGTGTTGGACTGGGGTGGACAAAAGTGAGAAGTCGCACAACACCAGGTTATAGTCCAACAGTTTTATTTGAAATCACAAGCTTTTGGAGCTGCTGCTCCTTCGTCAGGTGAAGTGAAGGAATACGAATCGGCAAAGCATATATAGACAGAACAATGCCTGTGTAGCGTACAATGTCAGACGACTACAGTTAATCTTTCTGACTGCCTTTTATCGCACCTCGGCAGAGAGACAATCATGTTAGTCAGGAAAACATTATATCAAAGACATAGCAAAATCCAACTAAGACAATGAGGTGGGGTCACAGGGGGTCTAATGTGTCAAATGTATGGAAAACCATAAACTTTAAACTTTTTACTTTTTTTACTGGAAATCACATCTGTGAACAAGCCAACGACGACTCGAGTCTGGATGACTCTACGTCAGGTGGGGTTACATGTAGCGTGACATGAACCCAAGATCCCGGTTGAGGCCATCCTCATGTGTGAAGGGAGGGGCAAGGGGATACATAACGGGCAGAGGAATCAAGAGTACGGGGTGGAGGGAGGTTCTAGGGGTGGAGGAGGTTATAGAGGAGTGAGTCCATGGAGGAATTTAAACACAAGGGTAAGAATTTTAAATTTGAGGCGTTAGTGGAACAGGAGCCAATGTAGATAAACAAAGAAGTGTGTGATGGGGGAGTGAAACTTGATGCAGGATAGGACATGGGCAGCAGAGTTTCAGATGAGCTGAAGTTTATGGAGGGTGGAGGATGGGAGGCCGGAGGATGGCAAAGTATTGAAGTAATCGAGTCTGGAGGTGTTAAACAAGGATTTCAGGGCTGAGATAGGGATGGAGGCAGGTAATGCTACGGAGATGGAAGTAGGCGGCCATTTTGATAGAGAGGACATAGAATTAAATACTCGCAAAAGTGTTGATCATATCACTCTTGTGTCTTCGGAAAGTCCAATGGCAATCTAATTCTGAAACATGTGCTTGATTGATTTTAGTCATGTCCTCTGAGCCTGAGGGAAACAGAGATTTATTTCAAAGTGCAGCACAGCATCGGAGACCTGTATCTCAGTGGGGGAAAGTTACAGGATGCAGAAAAGCATTTTCGAAAGGCTTTGCACAGTATTGATTATGCATCAAAAGATATCAGGAAAAGTCTTCCGGATACTTTAAGGCACACAGGTAATGGAACAAATGTTACATGGGGTGGTAGAAGTTTGGAACTCTCTTCCGCAAACGGCAAGTGATGCTAGATCAATTGTTAGTTTTAAATCCGAGATTGATAGATTTTTGTTAACCAAAGGTATTAAAGGATATGGGGCAAAGGCGGGTATATGGAGTTAGATTGCAGATCAGCCATGATCTCATTGAATGGCAGAACAGGCTCGAGGGGCTGAATGGCCTACTCCTGTTCCTATGTTCCTACATGTCACTCAGGAAAATGTATTCTGTAACATATACCAGATGAGTGTGGAGTGCATTAAGAAGGCTGTAATGTGTTTGACAAGTTCTGGTGATACTGTAAAGCACAATGAGCCAATTTACATCAGTGTTCCCCAATTTATGTAACAAATCATAACTCTCTCCAGTCTAATTTTTATTTCATATAGGGAATATATATTTGTTCCCCTGTGTGGTCTTTGGTAATGTGCTACATTCTAGGGAACATTTTGAGGCACATGAATGGAGATTCATTCAGCCTCTGCCCATTTGTACCAGGCCATTAATGGAAATTTTACATAACTGTTACTTGGTGGGATTAAACAGCATCACTCAGTTTGCGTGCTGCTAAATAGCATTAGTATTCACATGAGGAAGGCAATAATTCACTTTAGCCGTGGCAATAAACATGTATCACAGTGTGTCGCAGTTTTAAGTTAAATTTAAAAAAACATTGGTAACTGAACAGAGCAAATTTAGTACTAGTTTGTCTTACAGCGCAGTTGTTGTGTAAACTGGCTAATTTAATGATGCGAGGAGGCTCGACTGAAGTTGATGAGATACTGCAGAAGGCCAGGAGAGCTACTAAAAAGATCTGTAATCCACATGGAGAAGCAAGCTTAAAAATTCTTGAAGGTTTCCGAAAGTGAGTTTGTTTATTATTTAATTTGGCTTGTCCTTCATAGAAACATAGAAAAATAGGAGCAGGAGTAGGCCATTCGGCCCTTCGAGCCTGCTCCGCCATTCAATATGATCATGGCGGATCCTCTATCTCAATACCATATTCCCGCTCTCTCCCCATACCCCTTGATGCCTTTTGTGTCTAGAAATCTATCTATCTCCTTCTTAAATATATTCAGTGACTTGGCCTCCACAGCCTTCTGTGGTAGAGAATTCCACAGGTTCACCACCCTCTGAGTGAAGAAATTTTTCCTTATCTCAGTCCTAAATGACATACCCCGTATCCTGAGACTGTGACCCCTCGTTCTAGACCCCCCAGCCAGGGGAAACATCCTCCCTGCATCATACAGTGGTATTTTCTGTCAAAGATTGTGCTCGTACAACTTTTGGGCATTTACTTGTTAAAAAAAAATGTTCTCAGGTTGTAGTAAACATTGACAAGCCACATTTATTGTCCATTCTTAGTTTCCCTGCTAGGGCATTAAGAATCAACCACATAATGCAGGCCTGGAGTCACATGTAGGCTGAACTGGTGGTGTAGGCTTCCTTCCCTGAAGCACATTAGTGAATTGTTGCAACAATTCAGCAGCTTTTGTGGTAACAATTACGAGCTTTATTGAATTCAATTTTGCAACTTACCACGATTGCTCAGAGCTGCTCGTCCAGTACCATAACAACTACACGACCATACAATTGATTTCGTAAATTGTACAACCCTGTGGGAATAATTGATGCTGCCTTTGCATAAAATGATACTCAAGGTAAATTGCAGATGCACTGAAAATGTTTCCAATTACTAATACAGTCAATGCACAACAGTGAGCAGTCCCCCCTTTTTGCCTTGCACTATCATCCCTTTTGCCATTTGTTCTCTCCTGCCCTCCACACTATCACAGACCTTTCCCTTTTGTTCTTTCCTCCCCTCCCGCCTTCCACTGCGTCTGTACTCGCTTAAAACCTGCTACATCTGCAACATTTTCCCGTTCTGACAAAAGGTCATCGACCTGAAACGTTAACTCTGTTTCTCACTCCACAGATGCTGCCTGACCTGCTGAGTATTTCCAGCATTTTCTGTTTATGTTTCAGATTTCCAGCATCCGCAGGATTTTGCCTTTTGTAGTGAGCAGAGACACTTCTGTTGAGGAGATTTTTGAATACCTTTCCTATATTGCATTTGATTCCTTTATTAAAATGGTATAAAAAAAACTCCACATTAGGATATCCTATTCACAAGTCTTATAAGAACATAAGAATTAGGAGCAGGAGTAGGCCATACGGCCCCTCGAGCTTTCTCTGCCATTCAATAAGATCATGGCTGATCTTCGACCTCAACTCCACTTTCCTGCTTTATCTCCATATCCCTTGATTCCTCTAGAGTCCTTGGGGGAAAAATTGAGTCGCGCCCCCTTTGGGGCGCTAACTTCGCCGGGCGCTACTTTTAGCGCCCCAAAAAAATTAGCGCCCCCCTGCAGCCGAAATTCATCGGTAGCGCCCCAAGAGGGAAGCGGGGTGCTACTGGAAGCGCCCTGCCTCCCTCTTGGGGCGCTGCGAGGGAATATCGTGGCGCTTCGTGCCACGGTATTGCAGGCCTTCCTCCCCTTCTTAAAGGGGAGGGGCCTTGCGCAGCACGACCCGGGGCCTAGCTGGGCCACCGGGATCGGAGTGCCGGCAAAAGAGCCCGGCACTCAAGAGAAGTGCCGGGCTCATGGTGTGCAGCCGGCACTCCGTGGGGGGGGGGGGTGCTCAGGTGGCCAGGGATGGCAACGGAGGCAGGCACTGGCAGGCGGCCCGCAACAAAAATGGCCGCCCGGCACCTCACCTTTAATTAGCGCCACCCCGGCCGCAGGTAGGCCCCCCTGACCCCGTTGGACACAGCTTCAGTAATGTAATTTCAGCACTACTTTTAACAGGCTTGAGCACTGAGGTTGTAGTGTATCTATAATAATTATAACTGATGCAGAATAATTGTAAAGTATAAATATAGAATTCCACATGGTTGATTGTGAATGTAAGGAGGTCGATTTTAACCCTACCTGCCTATGGGAAAGTGGGCGGGTAGGCAGTTAAGATTGACCGATTGGCTTACCCGCCAGTACCCAGCCTGGATCTCATCGTCTTCTATTTTAACCTGCTCTTCTGAGCAGGCGGAAAAGGCAGCCATCTTAAATCGGCAGGGTCCTTCTGTAACTATGCAGATCAGGGTGCGATTACATCATTGGCCCCGACTGTGATCTTGCCTCTGAGTTAGGAGGTTGTGTGTTCAAGTTCCACTCCAGAGACTTGAACACATAATCTAGGCTCGCACTCCAGTGCAATACTGAGGGAGTGCTGCACTGTCAGAGATGCTGTCTTTTGGATGACATGTAAAATCTGCCCTCTCAGATAGACATAAAAGATGCCATGGCAGAAGAGCAGGGGAGTTCTACCCGGTGACCTGGCTAATATTTGTCCCTCAACCAACATCACTAAAATGAACAGATTATCTGGCCATTATGACATTGCTGTTTGTGGGAGCTTGCTGTGTGCAAATTGGCTGCTACGTTTCCTACATTACAACAGTGACTACACTTCAAAAAGTATTTCATTGGTTGTAAAGCGCTGTGGGACATCCGGAGGTCATGAAAGGCGCTATATTTTTTTTTAGATGATATTGATAATCCACTCAAATTTTTATTTTATAGTTTTTGAATTAATCTGTACCTTTTGGAAGTTACAGTCTTATTAGTCATTTCTAACTGTTCGCAATTCTATTGTATCACCTTTAAATGAGATTAAGCTCCTTTTAAGATTTTTGATTAAAAATTAAAATAACTTTTCCTTTCTTTTTAGAATCCATGTGGGTAAACTTCCTGCAGCTGAACAATGTTTTCAACAGGCTTTAGATATCAGGCAGAAATGGTATGGTAAATTGCATCCCATTGTTGCTGAGGTGATGGAACACTTGGCAGATCTGCTGTGCTATCCTGAGTACTCAAAGAGGTAAATGTTATAATATTCCTCCCTCCCCGAGAAAGTAAACCTGTGAAAAGTTTTATGGCCAAAATTCAACTTGGTCCAAATGTTGTTATTGTACTGCCTTTACTATATGGCACTCGTATATTAGTCACTTACAGTGGCCCAGTGGTGCAACATACTGGTGCCGATGGAATTGGAGGACTCAGATTAGTGCCCAGGGTGAGTTTCTGATCTCAGCTCGGCCACCAGGGAGAGGGAACAAATTAGGCTTTACAACAAAAATGGGTATATTTTATTGTATCAAAATTCTCACATATATGGGTGGATTCTCCATTGAGCTCCAGAAACTGGTGAAGCATCTGTATCACTTGCTGGTTTCTAGCAAGGCCGACGTTCCGGGGTCCCTGGGAGGTGGGGGGTCAGGTCATATTATTTATCCATATTAGTCCTAGCTCTGTGAGCTCACCAAAGGAGTGGGTGGATGGGAAATTGACTGCATCAGCAGCCCTTAAAAGGCTCCTGGGAAAACGTAAAGGGTAAGTGCCGGCAAAAGAGCACGGCGCTCAAGAGGAGTGCCGGGCTCACAGAGCGCAGCCGGCACCCCGCGGGGGGGCTGCACAGAAGGCCGGGGACAGCAACGGGGGCAGGTGCTGGCAGGTGGCCAGCAACAAAAATGGCCACCAGGCACCTCCCCTTTAATTTGCGCTGCCCCGGCCGCAGGTAGGCCCCCCTGACCCCGTCGGACATAGCGTCCAGCGGTAAGTCAGGGGGCGCTACCAATGATCGCAGCCTGGACGCGAGCAGGGTGCTGCGCATGGTGATGACATCATCGCCGGAGGCACAGCGCCACGGGGCGCTAACGGTTACCGCCGCTGCTAGCCTCCCGCTGAATTCCACTTAGGGCGCTAACGGGAGGCGCAAATCAACCGAATTTTTCCCCCCAGTAGTTTTATGCTGTTTGAATTGGACCTAGCAGTTCCACCTTCCGTATTAGTGAGAGATGAGGTGGGAATCCTACATAAGTTTGTAAGAGCTTCTACAAGTATGTAAAAAGGAAGAGAGTAGCAAAAGTAAGCGTTGGTCCCTTAGAGGCTGAGACAGGAGAAATTATATTGGGGAACAAGGAAATGGCAGAGGCTTTAAACAAATATTTTGTATCTGTCTTCACAGTAGAAGACACAAAAAGTATACCAAAAATAGTAGAGAACCAATGGGCTAATGAGAGTGAGGAACTTAAAGTAATTAATATCAGTAGAGAAAAAGTACCTGAGAAACTAATGGGACTAAAAGCTGACAAATCCCCTGGACCTGATGGCCTACATCCCAGGGTTCTAAAAGAGGTGGCTGTAGAGATAGTGGATACATTGGTTGTGATCTTCCAAAATTCCCTAGATTCGGGAAAGGTCCCAGTGGATGGAAGGTAGTAAATGTAACCCCGCTATTCAAGAAAGGAGAGAGAGAGAAAACAGGGAACTACAGGCCAGTTAGCCTGACATCAGTCATCGGGAAAATGCTGGAATCCATTATTAAGGAATTGGTAACAGGGTACTTAGAAAATCATAATATGATTAGGCAGAGTCAATATGGTTTTATGAAAGGGAAATTGTGTTTGACAAATTTATTAGAGTTTTTTGAGGATGTAACTAGCAGGGTAGATAAAGGGGAACCAGTGGATGTAGTATATTTACATTTCCAAAAGGCATTTGATAAGGTGCCACATAAAAGGTTGTTAAGCAAGAAAAGGGCACATGGGGTTGGGGGTATTGTATTAGCATGGATAAAGGATTGGTTAACAGATAGAAAACAGAGGATGGGGATAAACGGGTCATTTTCTGATTGGCAGGCTATAACTAGTGGAGTGCCACAAGGATCAGTGATTGGGCCTCAGCTATTTACAATCTATATTAATGACTTAGATGAAGGGACTGAGTGCAATGTATCCAAGTTTGCTGACGATACAAAGCTAGGTGGAAAAGTAAGCTGTGAGGAGGACACAAAGAGCCTGTAAAGGGATATAGACAGGTTAAGTGTGTGGGCAATAAGGTGGCAGATGGAGTATAATGTGGGGAAATGTGAGGTTATTCACTTTGGTAGGAAGAATAGAAAAACAGAATATTTTTTAAATGGTGAGAAACTATTAAATGTTGGTGTTCAGAGAGATTTGGGTGTCCTAGCACAAGAAACACAGAGAGTTAGCATGAAGGTACAGCAAGCAATTAGGAAAGCAAATGGCATGTTGGCCTTTATTGCTAGAGGGTTGGAGTACTAGAGTAAGGAAGTCTTGCTACAATTGTACAGGGCTTTGGTGAGACCACACCTGGAGTATTGTGCACAGTTTTGATCTCCTTATTTAAGGAAGGATATACTTTCCTTAGAGGCGGTGCAACGAAGGTTCACTAGATTGATTCCTGGGATGAAAGGGTTATCCTATGAGGAGAGATTGAATAGATTGGGCCTATACTCTCTGGAGTTTAGAACAATGAGAGATGATCTCATTGAAACATATAAGATTCTGAGGGGAATTGACAGGATAAATGCTGAGAGGTTGTTTCCCTAGCTGGAGAGTCTAGAACTAGGTGGCATAGTCTCAGGATAAGGGGTCAGCCTTTTAAGACTGAGATGAGGAGGAATTTCTTCACTCAAAGGGTTGTGAATCTTTGGAATTCTCTGCCCCAAAGTGCTGTGGTTGCTCAGTCGTTGAGTATTTTCAAGACTGAGATCGATAGATTTTTGGACTCCAGAAGAATCAAGGGATATGGGGATAGGGCAGGAAAGTGGAGGTCAAAAATCAGCTATGATCTTATTGAATGGTGGAGCAGGCTCGATCGGCCATATGGCCTACTCCTGCTCCTAATTTTTAAGTTCTTAAGTTCCAGCACACGGTATTTCTGCTAAATAGGGTAATTGTTATGCCTTGCTAACATGATGGGACAGAGGGTGGGTTTCAGATTGTGATGGCTGTACTCTGCTTACAAAAACAGTCATCAAACCATTTATGTGAGAAAATGGTGATGCAAAAAAGGTTTACCAGGAGACTTGCTTTAATGTCTCATCTAAATGGACACAACTCTCTGTGCTGCACTGGAATGTCAGCCTAGATTATGAGTTCAAGTCCTGCTGTGGCACATGAACAAAAATACATTGTATGAAAATATAAACGTCAGACTGTTGCATTAAGTAATAATATTTTGGGCTTGGGGCTAAGGCAGGTCATTTAGCAGAATAGAATGGTCTGGAAATACCGTGTGGTTCTGCCGATATCCCGCTATAACTTCAGTGGAAGATCAGCAGAAACCCCAGCGAAATGGTTCGACAGCACCTCCCAAACCCGCGACCTCCACCACCTAGAAGGACAAGGGCAGCAGACGCATGGGAACACCACCACCTGCAAGTTCCC
Source organism: Squalus acanthias (assembly GCA_030390025.1). Lineage (NCBI taxonomy): Eukaryota > Metazoa > Chordata > Chondrichthyes > Squaliformes > Squalidae > Squalus > Squalus acanthias. Next base: position 113,865,433 of record CM059435.1, read on the forward strand.
CCCCCCAAGTCACACACCATCCTGACTTGGAAATATATCGCCGTTCTTTCATCGTCGCTGGGTCAAAATCCTGGAACTCCCTCCCTAACAGCACTGTGGGAGCACCTTCACCACACGGACTGCAGCAGTTCAAGAAGGCGGCTCACCATCACCTTCTCAAGGGGGATTAGGGATGGGCATTAAATGCCGGCCTTGCCAGCGACGCCCACATCCCATAAATTACTAAAAATAAATGTGATTCCTTCAGGGTTCAACCAGAGTTACTCCGGGCGTCCAGTGGTAGCCTCTTGGAATTTAAGGGCCCAGGTGTTTTAGCTTGTGTCAATTTTGACCTGACAATGATTGCTGCTGACATTGGGTATTAAAATGTGGGGAAATTTTCCCAAAAAAATGTATTAGGAAGGTAACACAAATGAATACAATAAAAAGAAATGTAAGGTTTATCTATTGAGCACTTGCTCTCTCATCAGAAATTAAACTTGAGACTGACTTTCACAGCCACTCATGATTTTGTTACTTGCAGTTTATGAGGTCAAACTATTTGTTGGGCAGTTTGGCTATTCAATGAATAGTCTCAATATCCTTTATTTGCAGCTTAGACTGGAGTCAAACAGAAGGGTTTTACAGACAAGTGGTCAAAATTCAAGAGGACAATATACAGCGGGCCAGATCTCTGCAGATTAGAGATCAGATCAATCTCAGTAGAGCCCTTACAATTTATAAACTAGGTAAGATAGCCACATATTTACATAACTATGTCACGTTTCTTTCCGCCTACGTAAGTAATTTTCTGAATAGTTAACTTGTTGCTCTGTGCAGTTTACGGCAGTAATACAAGATGAGTTATTCACAAATTCATAAATTGCCCACGGTTTTGCACATGACCAGTTGATTAAAAAAAAATCATAGACAAGTTGGCAACAGAGTTGGGGGAGCGACTTCAGAAACTCACTCCACAGAGCCACCTATTGGTCAGATTCTGCAAGTACCATGTGACAGTTGACATAGCACAATTGAATGGGAAATGCTGGCGTAGCAATTTACAAAGGCAAATAATGACAGAAAAACATGATTAAAAATTGTGATAACAGGGAATAAGACCCTGTGGACTTGAAGCATGTCACCGAGCAATGTTGTTAATATTTGTACAAGTGTGCATTTTAGATTTAAGTAGAAAAAAACTGCACAAGCTGTAAATAGAGCCAGAAAATGCACAAAATGGACAGAAGCCTGTAACGATAAAACATTGCTTAGCATTTGGGCTATAAACCATCGTATCCTTCGAAGAGACTGCAACCAAAACTTTTAACCCGTCTTTTCTTTTTACAGATACTGACGGGCTTGTGCTGCATTTCCAATCTTTCTCTGTTTTCATTTAGAATCATAGAAATTTACGGCACAGAAGGAGGCCATTTGACCCATTGGCCGCGATTTCGCCTACCGAGGCGGGTCCGGTGCGGCCGGGGTCAGTGGCGGGGTGCGGCCCCGCTGCTGGTTCCAGCCTGCTCTGTAGAGTGATCTTACGATGATTGGGCTTGTTAAGCCCACCCAGCGCGTTTCCCGGCCAATTGAAGGAAGCGGGTCTGATGACATCACTTGATGACGCGTCATCAGCCGGTTTCCTTAAAGGGACCATGCGCAAATTGAATTTGACAGTTCTGCTGTCAGTGTTCTACAGCATTGAGGTGCTGCAAACACTGACAAGCACTGTACAGAGGTGCACGGCTGCACCCAGGCTCTCCCATGACTCCCTCCATATGCTTATGGAGGGAGTCACAGCACGCAGGGAGGTCCTCTTCCCTTTCCATGGATGGAAGAGATCTCCCCAGGAGATCAACACAGCCTGGTTGTACATTGCACAGGAGGACACAAGCAGGGATGTCATCAGGAGAACTAGGCTGCAGTGGCGCAAACCTTTCAATGATCTCAGTAGATCATGAAATGTTACTGCAAAGCCACACTCAACCTCATCCTGCTGTGCTACTCATCACATCCCCATCACTCTGCCTTCCCTACCCTACTCCTGCACATCCTTACTCACACCAACTTACCTTGCACCTCCACCCATCCCTCTCTATCTACATTATCACTTCGCCATCTCACTAGCCACATCTCACTAGCCACTCCTCACACTCACCCTCATCCTAGTCCAATCATACCAAGTAACAACACACAAGGGTAGGCACTTGTGTGTTTTAGCCAATGTTCATGTGAAGTTTCTGTTAATGTGCTGTCATCTTTATTTTCAACACTTTGCGTTCTTGGACAATTAGTGTGCACCTTCGGAAGTGGCTTAGTGAGTTGCAGTGAATGGTGAGACATAATGGCACCCCCTGCAATGGCGATGAGTGTGAAAGGAATGGCTTGGGCATTGTAGGGATGCTTTATGGTGTTGGTGTGGGGTGGTGCCAACCTGGCGTATCATGTGGTAGCCAGGCTGTACAGTGTCAAGTGAAGTAAATCTGGCTATGGTGAGGCCATCCCTGGCATCCCGGGCAGCAGTGTGGTCGGGTGCTGATGCCCTGTGTCCTGTGCAGCATCAGTTGATTGCGGAGAAGGTTGGTGTTGTTGGTGGTGCTGCTGGTGTGCCTGGTGCTGCTGGTGTTGGGGCTGATCGTGGTGGGATTCTGAGGACCAAGGTGAGATATTTTCAAGGGCACCGATGCTGATGGAATAGATGGCAGGTGAGGTTACGATGACAGAAGCGATCTGTCAGTGGTGAAAGAGGTTGTTCCAATGAGGTGACACTGGATAGAGAGCTTGCTCCAAACACTTGAAAGCTGCATAAAGCTCAATCTGTCTTCCAAATGCAGTAAGCAACAGCTTCTAACCTTGGAAAGTGAACAGCTATGAAATGGGAGTTTTTATAGACCATTTGCAGCTGTCAAGTTAAGAAATCATCCCATGCTGACACAACACCCGGCCTCCTTACCTGGCGTGATCCCCGAGCAGCGGGGAAGCTGTTGGCGAACTTAAAAATCTAAAGGTGAGCTTAAAATAGTTTTTAAGTGCCTGTTAATAATCTAAATTGCCTCCCCGCTGCTTGCTGTCGGGTCTGTTCAGCGGTGACAGACCCGACATCTGGGAGACCAGCATGGAGGCGGGTTGACAGTGGGTTCCCTACCCGCTGTCAAAAAAAATTTTTTCCCAGCCGACCCGCCACCAAACGCGCCCGCTGACCCCCAGAGAAGTCCCCCCCCCCCCCCCCCACCTTGTGTCCGCGCCAGCCGACAAGGAGCTATCCAGCCTAATCCCACTTTCCAGCTCTTGGTCCGTAGCCCTGTAGGTTACAGCACTTCAAGTGCATATCCAAGTACTTTTTAAATGTGATGAGGGTTTCTGCCTCTACCACCCTTTCAGGTAGTGAGTTCCAGACCCCCACCACCCTCTGGGTGAAAAAAGTTCTCCTCAACTCCCCTCTAACCCTTCTACCAATTACTTTAAATCTATGCCCCCTGGTTATTGACCTCTCTGCTAGGGGAAATAGGTCCTTCCTATCCACTCTATCTAGGCCCCTCATAACTTTAAGGCCCCTCATAATTTTATGCTTTAGATTTATTATACTAGAATCATATCCATTAAAACATTTGTTAATATTACTGTACAATAATTGGATACATTGCTGTAAACAATGAGACAATTATGGGCAGGATCTTCCGGTTGAAGGACATGTTATCCGCCTATTTTTCCAATGTTTTACCTGCAGGTAAATAGCAGTCATACTTAAAGCAACTAAAGGATTACTGCACATGTGAGCAATTTCCTAATTAGGGACAGGGCACAAGATTGATCCCTGGGATGAGAGGGTTGTCCTGTGAGGAGAGATTGAGTAGATTGGGCCTATACTTTCTGGAGTTTAGAAGAATGAGAGGTGATCTCATTGAAACATGTAAGATTCTGGGGATTGACAGGATAGAGGCTGAGTGATTGTTTCCCCTGACTGGAGAGTCTAGAACTGGGGGGCATAGTCTCAGGATAAGGGGTTGGCTGAGATGAGGTGGAATTTCTTCACTCAGAGGGTGGTGAATCTTTGGAATTCTCTACCCCAGAGGGCTGTGAATGTTGAGTCATTGAGTATATTGAAGGCTGAGATAGTTAGATTTTGGACTCTAGGGAAATCAAGGGATATGGAGATCGGGTGGGAAAGTGGAATTGAGGTCGAAGATCAGCCGTGATCTTACTGAATGGCGGAGCAGGCTCGAGGGGCCGTATGGCCGACTCCTGCTCCTATTTCTTATGTTCTTAACTATTGCCCCATGCCTGATTTTTCAGGCATTGATGAAGTAACCCTTACCTGTACTGATGATTATTATTTTGTTGAAGGGATACCATCTTCATGAAAACGTGTTTGGAAAAGTTTTTCTCCCTTAGTTACAAAACATACAACCTTATAACACAAATGATCTGATAGCACGTCAGTGTGTTACGTGTAGTTGGTACTGTCCTCACGAAATTAACGCACATCTTCTACAAACAGAAAAAGAGGTTTGCCAAACACTTTTTTTTTAAATACAATAAATACTCCTGTAAATGCTACTGTCTTGATGTACACAGCTACGTGATGTTCCCTATGGGACGGGACTCCAGCATTGTGGGGTTGGGAGAGAGGGAGGGTGATGAAATAGGTTTAACATTTTGAATCAAGCACATGCCTCGTCACTGAACTAGCTGTCCCTCCAGTGCCCATAACTGGTATTTTTTTTTTCATCATTTAACCATCAGCAAAGATGGGCCTATTTCCAATGGTCCAAACTACGAGCTTTGTTAAGGCCATAATAACTGACGGTGTGAAGAGCCAACTGTGTATAAGCTCAAAGGCAGTGTTGCTTTTGGCCGATATTATGGAGTTCGAAATGTGGTTGTTGTACAGGAAACAGGAAAAACCTAATTTGTATAGTTGAAAACATAAAATCTGCATTGAGGTACGAGTATGCAGTTTCTTACATATAATTATTTCTCCAAATAGCGAAACTATTACAAAATGATGGCCGCTATCAGGCTAAAAAAGAAGCACTAGAATGTTTACGGCAGTCATTCGACTTACTAACCGAGCTGCTGGGTCCGAATCATCATGTAACAAGGGAGGTGCGAAGGTATGACATGTTTGGATTTTACTGATCATGAGTTATATAAAGTGTTGTATCCCACCAGTATCTTTTTCTCATAGGCTGCTGAAGCACTCAGAGTTGCAAATCTGCAATGATTTTACATTCTTTAAGAGGTTGGCAGCAGATACTCCTAGAAAATCCTTCAGTTCACTAACAGCAAAGGAATATGGCCTGACAAAACCGGGTTTGGATTTCACTGACAAACAGCATCAAAGACCGAAGAGCTGTCTTAACTCAAGGACTTTAGCTAGCAGCCACGCTAACAGTCCTCAGCCGACTGCCAGTTTCAAGTCTGTGAAAACAACACAACTTGCTGACTCTTCAATAGAAAAGACACAAGCAGATGTCAGTTCTAACATATGGTCTGACACAACTGTTGAACTTGAACAGGATAAAACAGAGGATGATGCCGTTTTAGAACAGGAATGTTTGGCCATTTCAGGATCTGCTTCAAGTGTACATATTTCCAAACTAGTTTTGCCTCCAAGGCCAGCTTTGTTGATGGGACACCAAGAATCTAGATATCCAGTTATTAACAGGAATTTATCAGCGTCAGCCAAAGTCCAGGCCCAGTCCGGTTCAGTCTGCAGGCCATTAACTACCTGCAGACCATCTGTATATGGGCATAACATCAACACCTTGGTACCACCTTTAAAGACCAAGGTGGGTTCAGAAAGACTCAGGATCATCTACAAATCAGCTTGGCATCAAGCACCAGGACAGCAGCCAGCTCTTCAAAAACCTTTCCTACCCAAAAGACATCTGATCAGAACGGATACTGGGATGCCTCAAAATGTGCGGCATGTCTACGTGCCGATGTACAGTGCCATAAAGCTGTAGGATTCAGGTCTATCCGAGATTCCCATTACTGTGACTTTTTTGCTTTCAGCTAGGACCATTCAGGGAGGCACATATTCAAGGTGAAAGAAGGAGGGGAAAATTGGAGAGCGACTCAACCAACATCATTTTCGCATCCCCCTTGTTTACCAGTTTGATGGACAAAGTATGTCCCCAAACATTTAATTGGCAGAGCGATAGGATGTTGGGTTTTCATAGATAGGTAAAGAACTAACAAATAAAAGAGAAAAGTGATGAATGTGATTTCATTTTTTTTTACTCTATTATTGAAACTCAATACAAGGGACACCAAAAATTGAGATTTATAAAACACAAAAATCTGTTGAAACTACTAGATAGCATTACCTGTAGATTAGGATTTTCTAATAGCATTGTTACAATTTATTCTAGAAGAGCTAAATTGTAAGGGTTTTAAGGCTGTGGTAACAACTAATGTAATGCAACAAAAAAAAAACAAAGGATATTTATGTTCTCATCTTCCCTTTTCTACTGTCTTCCTGCATCACACACCTTCTCCAGCCAAGAGATTGGATGAGACGTTAAACCGAGGCCCAGTCTGCTCTCTCGGGTGGATGTAAAAGATCCCATGGCACTCTTTTGAAGAAGAGCAGGGGAGTTCTCCCCGGTGCCCTGGGCCAATATTTATCCCTCAACATCACTGAAACAGATTATCTGGTCATTATCACATTGCTGTTTGTGGGAGCTTGCTGTGTGCAAATTGACTGCCGCGTTTCCTATATTCCAACAGTGACTACACTGCAAAAGTACTTCATTGACTGTAAAGTGCTTTGGGATGTCCTGAGGTCGTGAAAGGCGCTGTATAAATGCACGTCTTTCTTATTGGGGATCAGTGGCCTGTTCCTTAATCTCTCCTGATGCTGCTGTTCAATGGCCATTAGGAGGTGTGTGGGGGCAGCTCCAGCAGAATCCTTCAGATTCTCCATCTCTCCCTGTGGCCTCTTTAGCAAAATTGCCCTAAACAATAAAAATAAACTACAGTGGAAAAGGAAACAATGCACCACACATCAAACTCAAGTTTTGAGAATGCAAAAGAAGGCCCTGAGTATGTAATGTATGTGTCAGAATAACAATTGCCGCTGTTCTCATACAAATGCTTTACGTGCTCATAGCAAATTTCTATCTGTGCTATATTGATGCAAGAGCTAACACAGAGAGTAATTTGGCACAAGCAAGTTAAGCATTTCTATGGAAACACTGTCAATCCTAATTTCTACCCTATAGTAATTCCACAGCACTGATGAAAAACTGTGCACAATGTACTGCCAACTCTTGCTTTGTATAATATATATCTACATATACATCATATTGGGCCAGAAATTCGGCTGTTGTCGGGTGAGTACGCGCTGTGTACTCACCCGTAAGGCCATCTGAAGTGCCGGTTTCCTGCATGCACTGCGCATGCGCGGGAAACCGGAACTTCCGGTCTCGTGCATGGAGGGGTTCAGAAGTCGAACGCGTGCGCGGTAGAGGCTGCGCGCACGCAGCGAACTTTGATTTTTTTTTCAGGTTTCTCCGGGAAGGTAAGTATGAAGAAGCTGCGCTTTTAAAAAGGAGGCGCAAGGCCTGTTTTTAACAAGGTAAGTGGTTAATTAATTACAATTTAAAAAAATTTTCAACAGGATTATCTTTTTTAGATACTTTAAAGAAAGGTAAGTTTATTTTTAGCACTGTTACAAAGTATAATTAATTTTTTCAAAAATTTAAATTTTTGTTTAACGTAGTTAATTTATTTAATTTATAGTTATTTTAAAAATGTGATAAAAAAAAAAAATTATTTGAAGTTTAAGTGAGGTTTTGGGGCCGATCTCTATTCATAGATTTGACAGGTCTTCCTGTCAAATCTATGAATGAAAATGCCCTGCTAGGATTGGCTCTCCATGGCCCACATGATCCCAGGGGACGCTTCGAACTAACTGCGCCCCTGGGATACACAAGCACTGCGCGCTGGCAGCTGGAGGATGCCCAGGACCCGAAGTCCTCGTGGGCCCAAAGCACAACTGCAGGCGCGGTAGGCAAGTACGCGCGCGATGCTTGCACCCGCAGGAAGCCTGAAAGCTGAATTTCTGGCCCATTATATCTGCAAGATTTGTAAATCTGGTTATACGTTTGTAGAGTTGTCTGGCCTATATCTTCCACTCTTGTCGTTAACTTTTTTTTTGTTCAGGTTTCTTTCTCACCTCTGGTTGTTGAGTTTTGCAATTAAACACCGGGAAGAGCAAAGCCATTGCCTTCAGCCCCTGCCACAAACCCCATTCCCTAGCCACCGATTCTATCCCCCTTCCTGGCCATCTTTTCAGGCTGAACCTGACTCTTCGCAACCTCGGTGTCCTATTTGACCCTGAGCTGAGTTTCCGACCCCATATCCTCTCCCTTACCAAGATTGCCTACTTCCACCTCTGTAACGTCGCCTGTCTCCGCCCATGCTTCAGCCCATCTGCTGCTGAAACCTTCATCCATGCTTTTGTACCTCCAGACTCAACTATTCCAACGCATTCCTGGCTGGCCTCCCATGTTCCACCCTACATGAACTTGAGCTCATCCAAAACTCTGCTACCCGTATCTTAACTCGCACCAAGTCCTGTTCACCCATCACCCCTGTGCTCGCGGACCTACATTGGCTCCCGGTCCACCAACGCCTCGAATTTAAAATTCTCAACCTTGTGTTCAATTCCCTCCATAGCCTCACCCCCTCCCTATCTCTTTAACCTCCCCCAGCCCTACAACCCTCCGGGAACTCTGCGTTCCTCCAATTCTGGCCTCTGACTTCCTTCGTCCCACCATTGGCGGCCATGCCTTCAAGCTGCCAAGGCCCTAAGCTCTAGAATTCCCTCCCTAAACCTCTCCACCTCTCTCTGCTCCTTAAAATCTACCTCTTTGACCTAGCTCTTGGTCACCTGTCCTAATGTCTCCTTCTTTGGCATGGTGTCAATTTTTGTCTGATTACGCTCCTGTGAGGCGCCTTGGGACGCTTTACTATGTTAAAGGCGCTATATAAATACAAGAAGTTGTTTTTGTAACTTGCATTTCCTTCTTTTGTGAATTATGTGCTGGGAGTTAAAGGACATGAAAGCAAGAGTGGTTAAACAAGCATTATGATGAATCTACCCCATATCACAACCATATAATAGAAAGTGACAGTGATATTTGGGAGCTGATTGCAGTCTGTGGAATGTTTATACGCTATGAATTACAATAAATTATATGAAATTATATTAATTCCTATCCTACATAATCACACAAATAGTTTTTGTTTTAACTCTGCACTTTTTGTTTCAAATCTTGAAACTAATGTAATCTTGGAGCAAGCATGCAGAAGAACTTTGTGATCACTGGATCGATACTGACCCATGGGCCATACACATGGTATAAAGTTGCAGAATGTAAACTGAGATAAGAACTTTATGCATAGCGTTGATTTATTTTGTAGCTCAGTTGTGAATAATTATCACTGCTTTATATTAAAAAAAACTTTCTTGCTTATCTTAAATGAAAAGTTTGCCAAAAAGCCGAGTATTCTTGTACTTTTTTGGTCAGTTTGTAATTGACATGTACAGAAATCGATCATGGGGGGCGATTTTAACTCTTGCCGCTCAGCGGTAGTCAATTAAAATCGGCCGTGTGACTTGCCCGCCGATGTACCGCTCCGGTCCCACTGCCTGGAATTTTAACCTACTCTTCTGAGCAGGTGGCAAGGACACCCTCCTGACGCAGGCGTGATCCTTCTCTAAATATGCCAATTGGAGTCCGATGACGTCATTGGGCCTGGAATGTGATTTTAACAGGTGCCCTGAAGCTGTTGTAGCTTTTGCACCAGGTGAAGAAGGTGAGAAGAGGATCCGGGGCCAGAAGAGGCCCAAACAGGTATGTTTTATTTTTACTTTCCCTGTGGAGCCAAGTGGATCAGTTGGTCCTCCAGGCCCTACAAGGAAAGTTTAGACCCTCCCCTGCCCCAGACTCCCCCCCCATCCCCACCCTTCCCGAACATTAGACCCTCCTGAAACACCCTCCCTGTGATTTTAGCTGAGTGTCGTTCCCGCCCAGCTGGGGCACACAGCTGACTGGGGACATGCTGATGAGGTCCTGGTGTTATAATTGCCCAGGTCTCACACTGCCAAGGTCAGGTGGATTTGGCACTTACCTCGATTTCCCCTCCCCATCCCCCAGTCCGCCTAATCCTCACTGCGGGTTAAAATCCGGGCTATGGTGTTTATGGCACAGGTAGGCAGAGCAAAAGCTTCAGGATCCTCAGTTGTGCCCAGGATACTGCTGGCACAACTTGCCAGTACAAAGCTTCCTGGTGCTTGTCCAGTTAGGACTACCCTACCAGTTAGGATATTGGTTTATAGGGTTATCTTGAGAAGGGTATTTGTTTACAGAGTTATCTGGAGCCAGGTGGTAGGAATCCCAGCCCCTGTGATCCAGGCTCCATTAATGAGCCAGACTGGCTGATCAATTATCAACAGTGCCCGGGTATACCTCGCCCTTCCCCAATTCAAAAATCAGATTATGGAGTCTGCCAGAAAAGGCTATTTCAGTTCCAAACTTCCTCTGTCAGGCCTGTTATCTTGGAACTACATCGACCCTGAAGAGAACCTGCCCACAGCATTCTTGGCTCAGAGGCAGACTGATTGAAGAAAAATCAAAATTATTTTCTTTTTCGATAGTAACGCTTACCACGCAGCCTTACTAGTAATAGAAGGCGGCTCACCAGCACCTTATCATGGGCAACTAAGGATGGGCAATATATTCTGGCCTTGCTAGCGATGCCCATATTCCAAGAATGAATTAAGAAATACATTGTAACTGCCTACTTGGAACTATAGGGTTAATTCCATGCTCCAGGTAGGGAACAGCGCTCGCAGGGAACACACTGTTGGAGCACAGCCTGTTATTTTTGCAGCCCATTAATTTTAGGGAGTGGAGAACTGTGGGCTGTACTTCCATGCTTTGTCGGGATGCACTCTCGGTGAGAACCAGTCCTGACAGGGAGCAGGGAATCGGCCTTAATGTGAAAGGGGCCTGGGGTGATTCTGCCTCTGATTTTTTTTATCTTCCCAGGGAAGTGCATGGCTCCACTCAGTGCCTACCTGGATGGTGCATGAGATTAGGAACTTGCCATGTCGTAAAATTGCAGTCATGACACCATGTCCTACTACTGAATAGCCCAGGACACTGACGTTCCAACACCATCTTTTTACTGCTCCTTCCGATACAGTCACCAAATTAATTAATTATAAATTCAGAGGCCAAGAGGAATACTGCTTTGTCAGCTAACGGGTAGCATAGTGGTTCTGTTACTGGACTAGTAATCCAGCAGGCCTGAACTAAAGATCCGGAGATACGAGTTCAAATCCCACCACGGCAGCTGGGGAATTTAAATCTCAAGTGAATAAAAAAGTTAGTATCAGTAAGGGTGACCATGAAACTACCGGATTGTTAGGAAAAACCCAACTGGTTTACTGATGCCCTTTCGGGAAGTTAATCTGCTGTCCTTACCTAGTCTGACCTATAGGTGACTTCAGACCCACAGCAATGTGGTTGAGTCTTAACTGTCCTCTGAAATGGCCTAGCAAGCCACTCAGTTGTATTCATAGAAGGTGGCTCACCACCACCTTCTCAAGCACAATTAGGGATGGGCAATAAATGCTGGCCTTGCCGGCAACGCCCACATCCTCTGAATGAGTTTTTAAAAAAATCATGCTTATCTTTTTAGTTGGTGGAGGGGAAGGGCAGGGCAGACTGAACTGTGGATCTTTTCATAGCTGTTGGCTTCTTTACTTCATCAATGACTGTAGTCAGTTCCCCGCAAACCACCCCCCACCGCCATTTGGTAAGCACTGACAAGCTTCTTTAAACTCTACAAATGAGGATAAGGACATTTTAATGTCAATCAATATCCTTGGGCACTTTTGCTATGCTGTTGAACTCCGAAATGTTGAAGGATTTATTTGAAATAATTAGCTTTCTATCTGGGGCACTTGAATTCAGAGTGATTAGCATGTACTTTGGAGAAATGAGACGTTCTGTGCTTGACCAACCTTATCATTTAATCTTGATAACTGAACAGATATGCAATTCAGAAATAATTATTGTTGGAGTATTAATTTGTATATAATTATAGCAAAAACAGAGTAGATGAAAATGCTCTCTAAATTCAGGCTTCCAGAGATTATTAGGGATAACATAATGGCAGTAGAAAAAAGTGACGCAGATATCAGCAAGATAAAAATAGAATCCATATGGATAGAGATAAAAAATAAAGGAACAATCACATTAATAGGCGTAGTCTATAGACCACCTAATAGTGGAAGGGTGGTGGAGGAAGAAATATGCAGACAAATTAGGGAAATGAGTAAAAAACATGGGGGGAAAAATTTGGTTGGTTAGCGCCTCCGGGGGACGCTAACGGGGCGCTAGCAACTTAGCGCCTGAGCGCGACGATTTTAGCGCCGCTCGTGTAATTGACCTGTCATTTTGCGGTGGCGCTAAACACTACCGCCACGATCTCCTGTGCCCGCAGATCGTGACGTCATGCAAGGGTGCAACGCCTCGGTAGTGCCCCGGACTGGAAATTGATTCTCACCCCCTGCCTTAGCGCCTGCTGCTAGGAACGACAGGTAGAGGGGGGACGTTTTGAAGTCGGGAAGGAGCTGGGGGAGCACTATTTAAAGGCGTGCGCTTCCTGCTTTTTCTTGTCGGCAAAATTTTTAGCGTACGCAGGTTGAGAGGGAGAGAGACGTCTGGAGAGATTTAACGCTGTCCTAAGTAGTTTGGGTCCTGAGCAACACTTTTCAGGTTCCTATTTCTCTGAGCTTCATATTTCCCACATTTAGAAGATTAAATGGGGGCTGTTCTAACTTGGGGCGTCGTCCTCCAGCTTCACCTTCGGAGGCAGCAGAGGCGCAGAGAGAAAGTGGCAAACATGGCCAGAGGGAGGAGGGCCAACAGGCCCCTGCACAGGAGACCTCACCCTCCCAGGGTATTCCGGGAGCAATTCTCCTACATTTATTTGTCCGAGGAGCAGTGTTTGTGTAGGCTGTGCTTCAGCAAGGAGGTGGTCACTGAGCTCTGCCACCTGCTGCAACCAGATCTGCAGCTTCAGCTTAGGACCAGGAAGTCTCTGTCGGAGGCAGTGAAGGTGACGGTGGCTCTGAATTTCTATGCCAGCGGCTCCTTCCAGGCTTTAGCTGGGGACATAACGAATATCTCCCAGTTCGCTGTCCATTGCTGCATCCGGGAGGTCACAAATGCTCTGTACAAAAGGAGAAGGGAGTACATCTCTTTCCCCATGACCCGGGGCAAACAGCATGAATGCGCATGTGGCTTCGCTAGGATAGCGGGCTTCCCCATGGTTCAGGGCGCCATTGACTGCCGCATGTGGCATTGCGGGCACCTCATGAAAATGCAGAGGTGTTCCGAAACTGCAAGGGCTTCCACTCTCTGAACGTCCAGTTGGTGTGCGACCACAGACAGCGCATCCTCGCCGTCAATGCCCGCTATCCTGGCAGCAGCCATGATGCTTTCATCCTGCGACAGACAGGTGTCCCAGACCTCTTCCAACCACCGCGTCAACCTCATGGCTGGCTCCTCGGGGACAAGGGTTATCCACTCTGTACCTGGCTGTTGACACCGCTCCATAACCCCAACACTCCTGCTGAGCTTGCCTACAATGAGAGCCATAGCACCACCAGGAACCTCATTGAGCAGACGATCGGCATCTTGAAGCAACGGTCTCGCTTTTCATTGTTGTGTGCTGCACGCTTCACAACGTTACAATTATGAGGACCCAGCCATTGCCACCAGGGATTGGTGCACCACCTCAGGAGGAGGAAGAGGAAGAGGAGGTGGAGGAGGAGGAGGATGAAGAGGAGGATCAGCAGCACCAACGTGGGAGGGAGGCGCTCAATTTTGCCTTTGCAAGGGCCGTCCGTGAACGCCTGATAAGACACTGCTTCTGATAAATGACGGAGAAGATGGCTTCTGGGATGAAGAAGCACATCATCACAAGCATCCCGCAGCCCCTATTGCCGGGCAAAGCAATGAGTCAAATCAGCAAAGTTGTAAAGTTCCAATAAAATTTTTTATTTATATGACAAACTGTGTCATATTTATTCAGGACAAACAATTACAAACAAACGCAATTCATAAACTAACAAAACTCGTTCTTACCACATTGAGATAAGTGTCAAAACAGTAAACAAATATATTAAGATGAACATCAAACTTTCCCACAAATATTCCCCCCATTTATTACTTAATTTTTACTTTTCGGCCTTCGAGGGTGATCTCCATCCCCTGCGCACTTCCCCCCTTCCCCCCCTACTGCTCCTCCGTAATGTGGCCCCAGTGGCTGCAGCCAGGCTGGTGGAAGGCTGCTGAATCTCGGATCCAGAGACTGCAGATGGCTTTGAAGTAAAGGTTCACCAGACTGATTCCTGGGATGGCAGGACTGTCATATGAGGAGAGATTGGGTCGACTAGGCCTGTATTCACTAGAGTTTAGAAGAATGAGAGGGGATCTCATTGAAACGTATAAAATTCTGACAGGGCTCGACAGACTGGATGCAGGGAGGATGTTTCCCCTGGCTGGGGGGTCTAGAACGAGGGGTCACAGTCTCAGGATACGGGGTACGACATTTAGGACAGAGATGAGGAAAAATTTCTTCACTCAGAGGGTGGTGAACCTGTGGAATTCTCTACCACAGAAGGCTGTGGAGGTCAAGTCACTGAGTATATTTAAGAAGGAAATAGATAGATTTCTAGACACAAAAGGCATCACGGGGTATGGGGAGAGAGCGGGAATATGGTATTGAGATAGAGGATCAGCCATGATCATATTGAATGGCGGAGCAGGCTCGAAGGGCCGAATGGCCGACTCCTGCTCCTATTTTTCTATGTTTCTATGAAGGACACCCCGACCAGCTCTGGGCCTGGAGGGCCTGGCTGCAGACTGCACCAACTCTGCATGGGCGGCAGCAGTCTGGGCTGGCTGTGTTACAGGCTGTGGGAAGTGCAATGGCGAAGTGGCAGTGGTGGGAGCAGGAATGCTGTCATCCTGAGAGAGGACAGCACCTTCCTGCTCGACCGACACACTGCCAGTCCCACGGGGCAGTACCTCAGCACCCGGAGCAATCTGCTCGAGCACAGATTGCTGGCCTGCTGCGGTATCGTGAGATCTCCGGTGGACTGAGGGTGACCCAGCAAGGATGGCAGCAGTCAGCGTTTGCGTGACATCAATCTGAGACTGCATGAGAGCAGTCTGAGACTGGATAGCACCAGCCAACGGCTCGATTCCAGCACTAAGCCGTTGCGTTGCGTTGGCCTGTGCTGCAATAAATCCTGCCACCTCACCCATTACACGCGACATGGGCTCTGAACGTTTTACGACACTGGGTGTGTGTCCTCTGCACCAGGCTCCGCGATGGCGCATGCTGGGCCACCTCCCTCCAGACTCTTCTAAACTCGCGGGGCAATGGCCTCCTGCCACTCTCTGGAAAGAGCACTGCCCGTCGCCGTTCAACTGCGTCAACCAGAGCCACCAAAGCCTGGCCGCTAAAGCGCCGAGCTCTCTCCCTGGGCCTCTGAGTATCCATCACAATTGTTTCAGCAATCTCAATGGTGTTTGCAGGCCGAGGTTCAATGCTGCAATGAGCAGGGTGTGGCTGTGCAGCAAAATGGACCCTCTCCTTTAAGAACTGGACGGCGCAAGTCTGTCTGAGTTCCAGTTGACATTGCCTGAGGTTCAGTAGCGTTCTGAGGTAGCGCCTCGCTCCCTGACGTTAGCGCCCTAAGAGAGGTGTGTAGCGCTTGATTTAGCACTCAAATCACCTCCAGGGGCAATGGAGACGAATTTCGCGGTCGGCGGCGATAATTAGCGCCGGGCACTAAACTTTGCGCCCGGCCGATATTAGCACCCCAAAATGGGCGATACCCAATTTTTACCCCATAGAATAATAATCATGGAGGATTTCAACTACCCCAATATTAATTGGACAGAAGAGGTAGGTAAAGGGGATAAGGGAATGGAGTTCCTACAATGTGTAGAGGACTCCTTTCTAACTCCATATGTAAAAAGCCCAACAAGGGAGGATTCGCTATTGGATCTAGTAATGGGGAATGAACCAGAGCAGATAAGAGAAGTAAAAGTAGGGGAACATATAGGCAATAGTGACTAAATTATAATGGCCGAGATATTCCGATCGCAGGCCTCCCGCGGGCGGAGGGCTGCGATCTGGAAAAATCTGCGCCAAGACCGGAGGGCTCCCGGGAGGCGCAGAGTTCCGCTGCTGGGCCTCTCCAAACTGCCGGTGCGCAGGGCCCACGTATCCCAGAGGCGCAGGCGGTTCGCAGCGTTCCTGGGATCACGTGGGCCATGGGGAGCCAATCAGAGAAGGGAATCTCCCTTCATACATTTGACAGGGCCACGAGCTAATCAGAATAGAGAGAACAGGATAGTGAGATTGAATACGTGGCTTGAGCAGTGGTGCAGGAGGGAGGGATTCAAATTCCTGAGGCATTGGAACCAGTTCTGGGGGAAGTGGGACCTGTACAAAAGGGACGGTCTGCACTTGGGCAGGACTGGAACCGATGTCCTCGGGGTAATATTTGCTAAAGCAGTTCGGGAGGATTTAAACTAATATGGCAGGGGAAGGGGAACCTATGTAGCGAAACAGGGGGAAGTAATATGCAGTCAGAAACAAATGTTAGAAGGGTGAGAAACAATAGGGGAAGGCCGAGTAAACAAAGGCAAGAAACACAAAGGGCCATACTAAATCATAAGTCTAAAAGGACAAAGGATGTTAATAAAATAAGCCTAAAGGCTCTGGGGGAAAAATTCAGCTGCTTGCGCCTCCCATTAGCGCCTTAAGAGGGCGCTAATGGGGCGTAAAGCAGCTAACGCCCGGGCGCAGCGCCGCCCACGCCTCCCGAAAAATTTAGTGGGAGGTTAGCGGCGGCGGCAGCCGGTAGCGCCCTGTGGCGCTGCGCCGCCGGCGATGACGTCATCGCCGTGCGCAGCACCCCGCTCGCGCCCCGGCCGTGATCTTCAGTCGCGCCCCCTGATTTACCGCCAGACGCTATGTCCGACGGGTTCAGGGAGGCGTACGTGCGGCCGGGGCGGCGATATTTAAAGGGGAGGTGGCAGGCGGCCATTTTTGTTGCTGGCCGCCTGCCAGCACCTGCCCCCGTTGCTGTCCCCGGCCCCCGTGAAGCCCCCCCACCGTGAAGTGCCGGCTGCGCTCCAAGAGCCCGGCACTTCTCTTGAGTGCCGGGCTCTTTTGCCGGTACTCCCGATCCCTGGGGGCCCAGCTGGGCCCCGGTTCGCGCTGCGCAGGGTCCCTCCCCTTTAAGAAGGGGAGGAAGGCCTGCAATACCGCGGCGCGACGTGCCGCAGCGCGTGGCGCTGCGGCACGTAGCGCCAGGATATTCACTCGCAGCGCCCCAAGAGGGATGCGGGGTGCTTCCAGTGGCGCCCCGCTTCCCTCTTGGGGCGCAACCACTGAAGTTCCGGCGCGGGGCCGCTAATTTTTTCGGGGCGCTAAAAGTCGCGCCCCGGCGAGGTTAGCGCCCCAAATGGGGCGCGACTCAATTTTTACCCCTCTGTGTCTTAATGCAAGGAGTATCCGTAATAAGGTGGATGAATTGACTGTGCAAATAGATGTTAACGGATACGATGTGATTGGGATTACAGAGACGTGGCTCCAGAACAATCAAGGCTGGGAACTGAACATCCAGGGTATTCAACATTCAGAAAGGATAGAATAAAAGGAAAAGGGGGTGGGGTAGCATTGCTGGTTAAAGAGGAGATTAATGCAATAGCTAGGAAGGACATCAGCTTGGAGGATGTGGAATCAATATGGGTTGAGCTGCAGAACACCAAAGGGCAGAAAACGTTAGTGGGAGTTGTGTACAGACCTCCAAACAGCAGTGGTGAGGTGAGGGAGGGTATGAAACAGGAAATCAGAGGTGCGTGCAAAAAAGGCACGGCAGTTATCATGGGTGACTTTAATATGCATATAGATTGGGCTACTCAAACTGGAAGCAATACGGTGGAGGAGGATTTCCTGGAGTGTTTAAGGGATGGTTTCCTAAACCAATATGTTGAGGAACCAACTCGAGGGGAGGCCATCCTGGACTGGGTGTTGTGTAATGAGGAAGGACTAATCAGCAATCTTGTGGTACGAGGCCCCCTGGGGAAGAGTGACCATAGTATGGTGGAGTTCTACATTAGGATGGAGAAGGAAACAGTTAAGTCAGAGACCATGGTCCAGAACTTAAATAAGGGCAACTTTGATGGTATGAGGCGTGAATTGGCGAGGTTAAATTGGCAAGCGATATTTAAGGGGCTATCAGTGGAAGGGCAATGGCAGACATTTAGAGATCGCATGGATGAACTACAACAATTGTACATCCCGGTCTGGCGTAAAAATAAAAAAGGGAAGGTGGCTCAACCATGGCTAACAAGGGAAATCAGGGATAGTATTAAAACCAAGGAAGTTGCATACAAATTGGCCAGAAGTAGCAGCAAACCCGGGGACTGGGAGAACTTCAAAACTCAGCAAAGGAGGACGAAGGGTTTAATTAGGGCAGGGAAAATAAAATATGAAAGGAAGCTTGCAGAGAACATTAAAATGGACTGCAAAAGCTTCTATAAATATGTAAAAAGAAAGAGGTTAGTAAAAACAAACGTAGGTCCCCTGCAGTCGGAAACAGGGCAAGTCGTAATGGGGAACAAGGAAATGGCAGATCAATTGAACAAGTACTTTGGTTCGGTGTTTACTGTGGAGGACACACACAACCTGCCGGAAATAAAAGGGGTCAGAGGATCTGGTAAGAGGGAGGAGCTGAGGGAAATCCTTATTAGTCGGGAAAAGGTATTGGGGAAATTGATGGGACTGAAGGCTGAAAAATCCCCGGGGCCTGATGGTCTGCATCCCAGAGTACTTAAGGAGGTGGCCTTGGAAATAGTGGATGCATTGACGATCATTTTCCAACATTCCTTAGACTCTGGATCAGTTCCGATGGAGTGGAGGGTGGCCAATGTAACCCCTCTTTTTAAAAAAGGAGGGAGGGAGAAAGCAGGGATTATAGACAGGTCAGCCTGACATCGGTCGTGGGTAAAATGATGGAAGCAATTATTAAAGATGTCATAACAGACCATTTGGAAAGTGGCGACATGATAGGTCCAAGTCAGCATGGATTTGTGAAAGGGAAATCATGCTTGACAAATCTTCTGGAATTTTTTGAGGATGTTTCCAATAGGGTGGACAGGGGGGAACCAGTAGATGTGGTGTATTTGGACTTTCAGAAGGCCTTTGACAAGGTCCCACACAAGAGATTGGTGAGCAAAGTTAAAGCACATGGGATTGGGGGTAATGTGTTGACGTGGATTGAGAACTGGTTGGCACACAGGAAACAAAGAGTAGGAGTAAATGGGTACTTTTCAGAATGGCAGGCAGTGACCAGCGGGGTACCGCAGGGTTCGGTGCTGGGACCCCAGCTGTTTACATTATATATTAATGATTTGGACGAAGGGATTAAATGTAATATCTCCAAATTTGCGGATGACACTAAATTGGGAGGCAGTGTGGACAATGAGGAGGATGCTAGGAGGCTACAGAGTGACTTGGACAGGTTGGGTGAATGGGCAAATGTATGGCAGATGAAGTACAATGTGGATAAATGTGAGGTTATCCACTTTGGTGGTAAAAATAGAGAGGCGGACTATTACCTGAATGGTGGCAGATTAGGGAAAGGGGAGGTGCAACGAGACCTGGGCGTCATGGTACATCAGTCACTGAAGGTGGGAATGCAAGTGCAGCAGGCAGTCAAGAAAGCAAACGGAATGATGGCCTTCATAGCAAGGGGATTTGAGTACAGGAGTAGGGAGGTGATGCTGCAGTTGTACAGGGCCTTGGTGAGGCCACACCTGGAGTATTGTGCGCAGTTTTGGTCTCCTAACTTAAGGAAGGACATTCTTGCTATTGAGGGAGTGCAGCGAAGGTTCACTAGATTGATTCCTGGGATGGCCGGACTGACATATCAAGAAAGATTGGGTCAACTGAACTTGTATCCTCTGGAGTTCAGAAGAATGAGGGGGGATCTTATAGAGACATTTAAAATCCTGACTGGTTTAGACAAATTAGATGCGGGCAGAATGTTCCCAATGTTAGGGAAAACTAGAACCAGGGGTCACAGTCTAAGGATTAAGGGGAAGCCATTTAAGACTGAGCTGAGGAGGAACTTCTTCACCCAGAGAGTGGTGAATCTATGGAATTCTCTTCCACAGAAGGTTGTTGAGGCCAGTTCGCTAAATATATTCAAAAGGGAGTTAGATATAACACTCACAACTAGGGGGATCAAGGGGTATGGCGAGAAAGCAGGAATGGGGTACTGAGGTAGCATGTTCAGCCATGAACGCATTGAATGGCGGTGCAGGCTCGAAGGACCGAATGGTCTACTCCTGTACCTATTTTCTATGTTTCTATGTTTCTATGACAGGAAGACCTGTCAAATATATGAATAGAGATCACCCCCAAAACATAGTAAAGCTTTAAATAATTTTTTTTTAAAAATCACATTTTTAAAATGACTTTAAATTACAATAAATTAAGTATTTTAAACAAAAATTTTATTTTTTGAAAAAAATAATTAAAGTTTTTAACGGGGCTAAAAATAAACTTACCTTTCTTTAAAGTATTTTTAAATGATAAATCAATGGAATTTTTTTTTTTTTAACTTTTTTTCAACTCTTATCCTGGTAAAAGCAGGCCTTATGCCTGCTTTTACCAGGCGCAAGAATTGTAAGTGTTTTCTGTGGGCGGAGGGTCTCCAAAAAGCGGAACTCTCCGCCCGTAGAGGCCCTTCTCCCAGGCAGCCGGAGGATCTGTCAAGAGCTTTCTTGACAGATCAGAATGCCGGTTTCCAGCGCATGCGCTGTGCATGCCTGAAACCGGCATTTCCGATGTCCCTACGGGTGAGTACACAGCGCGTACACACCCGTAGGGATTGGAATTTCTACACCAATACGCTTTAATATGATAATTCAGAAGGACATAAGTATGACGAAAACTAGGTTAGTAGATTGGAGAATTGCTGATTTTGACGGGCTGAGAAAAGAACTTGGGGGAAAAAAAAAGAGCAACAATATTGGCAAACAAAGATGTAGAACAGCAATAGGAAACATTTAAAACGGTGTTCAACAGAGTGCAGGAAAAATATATTCCGCTAAAAGAAAAGAACGAACTAAGCAATAATGAGACTCCATGGATGAATAAAGCCATAAGGGAACAATTAAGGGTAAGGAAAGAGGCATACATTAAGTAAATAGACAGCAGGGCAGCGCATGATAAGGGAGAAAACAAAAAGATTAGGAGAGAAGTCAAAAAAACAATTAGGGAGGCAAAGAGGAACTATGAAATTAAATTATCAAGGAACATAAAATATAATAGTAAAATATTTTATAGGCACATCAATAAAAAAAGGAAGGTTGGGATGGGAATAGGGCAGTTAAGAGATAATCAGGATAATACCACAGGTAATGATAGAGAGATGGCAGAAATATTAAATAATTATTTTGCTTCAGTATTTACCAGGGAGATAGAACAGGTGGACATGACATTGGATTATGAGATTAGTAATGAGATAAGTGCATTTAAAATAAAAAAAAGGGGATATATTAAATAAACTAATCAAACTCAAAGAGGATAAAACCCCATGTCCACATGGATTGCATCCACACATTTTAAAAGAATCTAGAGAAGAGATAGCAGAGGCATTACTACGCATATTTAATAATTCGTTAGAAAAAGGTGCAGTGCCAGAGGACTGGCGGATAGCTAACGTAATACCTATATTTAAGAATGAGAAGTCGCACAACACCAGGTTATAGTCCAACAGATTTATTTAAAATTACAAGCTTTCGGAGCTATCGATCGCCCCTTCTTCAGGTAACTTTACCTGAAGAAGGGGCGATCGATAGCTCCGAAAGCTTGTAATTTTAAATAAATCTGTTGGACTATAACCTGGTGTTGTGCGACTTCTCATTTTTGTCCACCCCAGTCCAACGCCGGCATCTCCGCATCATGACCACTATATTTAAGAAGGGGGATAGAACATGTCCAGGGAATTATAGACCAGTCAGCTTAACATCGGTGGTAGGAAAAATAATGGAATCCCTCCTAAAGGAGAAAACAGAAGAACATTTAGAAACCAAAAAGATAATAATGAATAGTCAGCATGGATTTCAAAAGGGAAAGTCTTGTTTGACCAACCTTATTGAATTTTTTGAAGAGGTAACAGAGAGAGTAGACAATGGTAATGCAGTAGATGTAATTTATCTGGATTTACAAAAGGCTTTCGATTAGGTACCCCATAATAGACTGATGAACATGGTCAGAGAATGCAGAGTCAGGGGACAAGTAGCAGAATTGCTTGCTGGCTGGCTTCAGGACAGAAAGCAGAGAAAAGGAGTAAAGGGTAGCTATTCACTGGGACAGAAGGTGGGTAGTGGTGTTCCACAAGGATCAGTGCTGGGACCACTGTTGTTCACAATTTGCATTAACGATTTAGACTTTTGAATCAAAAACACAATTTCTAAATTTGTGGATGACACCAAATTGGGCGGGGGGGGGGGGATAGTCAATACTGAGGAGGACTGCAACAAATTACAGGAGGACATTAATACATTTGCAGAATGGGCAAATAAAGTTCAACACAGATAAATGTGAGGTATTACATTTTGGAAGGAAGAATAGGGAGGTCACTTATCACTTGGAGGGTGCAAGTCGAGGTGGGTAGATGAACAAAGGGATCTCGGAGTACAAATACACAAATCACTAAAAGTTGCGACACAGGTTAGTAAGGCCATAAAAAAAGCAAACCAAACACTAGGGTTTATTTCTAGAGGTATAGAATTGAAAAGTAGGGAAGTTATGCTAAACCTGCATCGAACCTTGGTTAGACCACGCTTAGAGTACTGCGTACAGTTCTGGTTGCCATATTATAAAAAGGATATAGAGGCACTGGAGAGGGTGCAGAGAAGATTTACAAGGATGATACCAGAAATGCGAGGGTATACATATCAGGAAAGGATGAACAGGCTGGGTCTCATTTCTCCTGAAAAAAGAAGGTTGAGGGGTGACCTAATAGAGGTCTTTAAAATTATGAAAAATTTCGATAGAGTAGATACAGAGAGAATGTTTCCACTTGTGGGGAAGAGCATAAATAGAGGCCATCAATATAAGATAGTCACCAAGAAATCCAATAGGGAATTCAGAAGAAACTTCTTTACCCAAAGAGTGGTGAGAATGTGGAACTCGCTACCACAGGGAGTGGTTGAAGCCAATAGTGTAGATGCATTTAAGGGGAGGTTAGATAAGCATATGAGGGAGAAGGGAATAGAGGGTTACGCTGATAGATTTAGATGAGGAAAGACGGGAGGAGGCTCGAGTGGAGCATAAACGCCGGCATGGACTGGTTGGGCCGAATGGCCTGTTTCTGTGTCATATATCCGATGTAATCTGATGTAGATTATGAACAGTTTCAACTCTACAATAGTTTTATAGATATTCAGATATAGCAGTAGTAACTCTCCTTTAGAATGTACATTTGAATTTTCATATCAATATATGGACACTGATTGGGAAAAATACAATCACACCGCATGTCTTGTCATTTGCATAATAAAATGAGCCTGGCTGTCAGTGCTAAAAATTACACTGAAGTAAAATCAATGTCCGGGAAATTCGTCAGAGCTGCTCCTGCTCCGCTGGCGTCACTTTGCCGGAAGTGCGGCGGGAAACCCCTTTCACACAGGGGTTTCTGCCGCACTTCGGGGGTAATTTTAACATCTAGTGCTGGCTGAAATACGGGCGACAGCGAAATGAACGGAAAAGAAGACCGGGCGAGGTGTAAAACAGGCTGACGATGCACCAGGGAAGAGAAAATCAGCCAGCGTTCCTGCTTCTGATCGCTAACGTGTCATCTTCTACTGGGAGTGCTTGCCTATATGAACGTTGGGTGAGTCCAGGATTGCACTCGCCTGTGAGTATGTCCCCTTCCATTGAATAGCCTGCTGACACTCAATGCTAAAGCTCACACATAAATAATAGTCACTTGTCACAAGAGGTAAAGTTGAGTTCCTGGCACCCATGCAACCATACCCCAAGAAGGAGTTAATGCTTTCAGGAAAGGATGAGAGAAAATCAGCTTAAAAGGAGAAAAACATAGGGTATATGGCTGATCTTCTGAATTCACACCCCCAATTCTCAATATGCTTCTGACAGGGCATATCCTCTGCTAGGTGTGCGCATTCAGAAAATAAGCCCATATCTCTCTCTCTCTCTATATATATATATAGAGAGAGAGAAACCAAGGTGAAGAGCCAAGGCTCATTATACAGGACATAACTAGTGTTTAATAATGTAAAATATAAGATGAAGTAAATTAGGAAGTGGTGATTAAACAATGCCAAACTTGGGTTTTGAGAGCCCGTCTTTCGGATGAGACGTTAAACCGAAGCCCCGTCTGCTCTCTCAGGTGGACGGAAAAGATCCCATGGCCACTATTTCGAAGAAGAGCAGGGGGAGTTATCCCCGGTGTCCTGGCCAAATTTATCCCTCAACCAACAAAACAAAAACAGATTATCTGGTCATTTATCACATTGCTGTTTGTGGGAGCTTGCTGTGCGCAAATTGTCTACCGCGTTTCCCACATTACAACAGTGACTCCACTTCAAAAGTACTTCATTGGCTGTAAAGCGCTTTGAGACGTCCGGTGGTCGTGAAAGGCGCTAGATAAATGCAAGTCTTTCTTTCTATAGATTCTAGGTGGACAGAAAGACTGAGGGAAGTAAGGAGTTCCACAGTTTTGAGGTCCTGGGGAAAGAATGAGTTAGAAGGGATAATTCCACGATCCTACACTCCCAATGGGGAAGCTGTGCTCACAGGGAGATTGAACTACAATGTTGTAATACTGAGTTTCCAACCCATGATCCCTGCAAACGCAGCTCATTGCTGGGAACATGAAATCAACCCCAGGATGTTGAGTTTTCATTTCAACACAGTGAGGATGTGGAGTGAAGGGGGAAAATATGTAAGATGGTGACATTTGCAATTTAGAGGAATATGAGAAGAAAGTTCTGAGGAACACTGACCATAATAATGTAAATAAGACTGGGACCGACAGAGGAAGACTAATTGAAGGCTGGAGCTGAGAGAGGGACTGCCTAACCTACTCGGATATGGTAGCATAGTGGTTCTGTTACTGTGATTGATAGGCCCTGAACTATCCAGTAGACATGAGTTCAAATCCCACCATGGCAGCTGGGAAATTTAAATTCAATTAAATAAAAAACTAGTATGAGTCATGGACACGACTGGATTGTTGCAAAAATCCATTTGGT
Source organism: Squalus acanthias (assembly GCA_030390025.1). Lineage (NCBI taxonomy): Eukaryota > Metazoa > Chordata > Chondrichthyes > Squaliformes > Squalidae > Squalus > Squalus acanthias. Next base: position 113,890,821 of record CM059435.1, read on the forward strand.
TCACTAATGTCCTTTAGAAAAGGAAATCTGCCATCCTTAGCTGGTCTGGCCTACATGTGACTCCAGACCCACAGCAATGTGGTTGACTCTTAACTGCCCTCTGAAATGGCCGAGCAAGCCACTCGGTTGTATTCAAGAAGGTGGCAGCCCACCACCACCTTTGAGGGCAATTAAGGATGGGCAATAAATGCTGGTCTTGTCAGCAACGCCCACAATCCTGTGAATGAATTTTTTTTAAAATCAAGATTTTTCTTGTATAATGACCTGGAGTTTGACAGAGATGTTAGATGGATGCCCTTGTCTTGGTAACAGTGTTTAAGGGCTGGATTTTCATTGACCCGTGGAGGCGGGTTTGGAGGCGTGTGGGGGGTTAAAATTGCGAAAAGTGGCGGGCGGGCACAAGTCCGCCTCCATCCCGCCTCCACGCAATTTTCATTAAATCGTGTCTGCTGGTCCCGACTCCGTCCCGCCTTTAAGAGACGGGATAGGCTGTTAAGGTCCTTAACAAGGACTAAATTGGCTCTATAATGCCATTTTGAAAGGCCTTTGTGATTTTAACCCTTGATCTACATGAAACACGCCTGTTCTGAACCACGATTGTGAAACCTGGCGGGAGCACATTTGGATAGCTGACTATCAGCTGCAGGTCCACTATTACAACGGAGATGTGATGAAGGTAGTAGTAGTATTAGGTCTGAAAGTCACCTCTGATGCTGCTGCATTGAATGTCTTCACAGACTGCCTGGCCTTTGCTGTGAGAGGACCTGGATGCAGAAAAATTTCTCTCTCTCTCTCTCTCTCTCTCTCTCTCTCATTTTGCATCCAGGTCCTCTCACAGCAAACCAGGCAGTCTCTGACCTGCAATGCAGCAGCAATGATGACATCATCAGAGGCGACTTTCAGACTGAAACCACTAATTGGTTCATGGGTTCCCACATGCTGGAACTCAATTGCCCAATTAAGTGAAAATTGCATCAATCTCCCTCATCCAATTGCAGTCGGGTGGATAACACGAAATGCGGATGACACGACCCCAACCCGCCCCAGTATCAAAATCCAGCCCTAAGTCTCAGACAGATTTAAGCTTTATTGAGTTAAAAAGTTGTTCTAATCAAAGGGAGTTTTAGGCATGGAAGCAGCTCCCAAGTTTCTTGTAGCTTGCTTCAGCAATGGAGGAGATGTTGGAACTTCATTTGAGGTCAAAGAGACCAAGAATTCTGATAGATGAAGAAGGACTAAGGGTGGAGCAATTAAAGGTAAAAGGTGGGAGATGAGGATACGAATTGAGAGAGAGACTTGATAAAGCTGTATTTTTAAAGAATTAAAACAAACAAGATTTGCATTGCCCTATTGCAGAGCAGGGCAGAGACCAAGAAGTCGTGTTTCAGCCACTGCAGTACAAGAGAAATGGAGGTTATGTGCACTTGGGGGCACGTGATCTGAAGAAAGTCATTAAATGCAAAGTGGAATCAACAGCAAAAGGGTGAATAATGTGGAATGGTGAGCATGGGAGGTCACTGATCAATAGAGGAGCCTGTTGCGATGGAAGTTCTAGACAGGCCAAATGGACTCAAAACAAATAAACCCCCCAAGGTTAGATAGTATTTATTTCAGGGCACTGAGAGAGACTAGGAAGGAGATCTGTGAGGCACTGACAATCATTATGAGAGAGCCAATGCACACTGGGGAGATACCAATAGATTGGAATTAAGTTAATGTAGTACCCATATTCAAAAAATCATAGACACATAGAATGATACAGCACAGATAGAGGCCATTCAGCCCATCGTGCCTGTACTGGCACTTTACATAAGAACATAAGAAATAGAAGCAGGACTAGGCCACTTGGCCCCTTGAGCCTGCTCCGCCATTCAATAAGATCATGGCTGATCTTGGGCTCAAAGCCACTTCCCTGCCCGCTCCCCATAACCCTTCACTCCCTTATCTTGCAAAAATCTGTCTATCTCCTCTTAAATGTATTTAATGACCCAGCCTGCACGGCTCTCTGGGGCAGAGAATTCCACAGATTTACGACCCTCTGAGAGAAGACATTCCTCCTCATCTCAGTCCTAAAAGGGCGACCCTTTATTCTGAAACTATGCCCCCGAGTTCTAGATTTCCCCACGAGGGGAAACATCCTCTCTGCATCTACCTTGTCGAGCCTCCTCAGTATCTTATATGTTTCAATAAGATCATCTCTCATTCTTCTAAATGCCAATGAGTATAGGCCCGACCTGCTCAACCTTTCTTCATAAGTCAACCCTCTTATCTCAGGAATCAACCGAGTGAATCATCTCTGAACTGCCTCCAATGCAAGTATATCCTTCCTTAAATAAGGAGACCAAAACTGTACACAGTACTCAAGGTGTGGTCTCACCAATACCTTGTACAGTTGTAGCAGGACTTCCCTGCCTTTATACTCCAACCCCCTTGCAATAAAGGCCAACATTCCAATTGCCTTTTTGATTACTTGCTGTACCTGCATGCTAACTTTTTGTGTTTCATGCACAAGGACCCCCAGGTTCCTCTGAACTGTAGCATTTTGTAATCTCTCTCCATTTAAATAATAATTTGCTTTTTTATTTTTCCTGTCAAAGTGGATAACCTCGCACTTTCCCACATTATACTCCATCTGCCAAATGTTTGCCCACTTACTTAGCCTGTCTCTATCCCTTTGCAGATTCTTTGAGTCCTCTGCACAACTTGCTTTCCCACCCATCTTTGTATCATCAGCAAACTTGGCTACATTACACTCGGTCCCTTCATCCAAGTCATTAATGTAGATTGTAAATAGTTGAGGCCCCAGCACCAATCCCTGTGGCACCCCACTAGTAACCTTTTGCCAACCAGAAAATGACCCATTTATCCAGACTCTCTGCTTTTTGTTAGTAAGCCAATTCTCTATCCATGCTAATATATTACCCCCAACTCCGTGAGCGCTTATCTTATGCAGTAATCTTTTATGTGGCATCTTATCGAATGCCTTCTGGAAATCCAAATACACCACATCCACTGGCTCGCCCTTATCCACCCTGCTCGTTACATCCTCTAAGAACTCCAGCAAATTTGTTAAACATGATTCCCCTTTCATAAAACCATGCTGACTCTGCTTGACTGCATTATGATTTTCCAAATGCCCTGCTACTGCTTCCTTAATGAAGGACTTCAGCATTTTCCCAATGACAGATGTTAGACTAACTGGTCTATAGTTTCCTGCTATAAAGGAGCTATCCAATTAGTCCCATTCCCCTGCCGTTTCCCCAGAGCCCTGCAAATGTTTCCCCTTCAAGTATACATCCAATTCCCTTTAGAAAGTTATTATTGAATCTGTTTCCACTGCCCTTTCAGGCAGCGCATTCCAGATCATAACAACTCGCTGCGTAAAAAAAATTCTCCTCCTCTGGTTCTTTTGTCGATTACCTTAAATCTGTGTCCTCTGGATACCAAACCTTCTGCCACTGGAAACAGTTCCTCCTTATTTACTCTTCATGATTTTGAACACTTCTATTAAATCTCCCCTTAACCTTCTCTGCTCTAAGGAGAACAAATGGTGACAAAACAGACACCAGCAACGACAGACCCATTAGCCTTACTTTTCTGTTCCACGTCAGATAATGGAATCGATTAGCAGGTGTGAACCTGAAGATCACCTGCACAACAATAACCTTGCTAACAACAGCAGGTAACATGGATTCAGAAGAGGTAGATCATGCCTAATCAACCTCTTCAATTTACATAAGAACATAAGAAGTGGAGCAGGAGTAGGTCATTTGGCCCCTTGTGAAGGGATTTTTACTCGTCCTAGTCCTTTAGGGCTACCGCGGATCAGGCGTATTTCTCAGACATTCACTTTCAACTAAAGTTTGAGGTAGCCGAATCCTAAAGACGCTTAATTGGGTTTAAAGGTCTGGGCTATTACTCCCTAAAGGAAAGGAACAACCCGAGAATGTTACCGTCCTCCAGACAGAGCTTTTAATCAGTTTAGCTAGACTGTAACGTCCTGGATATTATGAGGGTCCGGAAAACTCCCCCAGAAATGTAACTCTCCACCAAAGAGTGCACAGAGATTGAGTTCGTGAGTTTTTGATACAGAAGGCTTATGTGAGACTATTCTAAAAATATATACAGATTTATTAAAAGAACCGACATGCAATTTACAGTTGGTGAATCAGTCAATCGCAACATTAACAGTTCTAAAAAGAGAAAACATACGATCTTTTTAACAGAGAATCTTACTTTTAAATCTTAACTTCGCTACAGTATTACAGTTCTTAAAGGGTTTCTTATACAGGATATCCATCAATATCAAATACCTTTGATCCCCGAGGTACAAAGAGTGGTAGACTACAGAGCCGCCTCTGAAGCTGAGAATCACTTTGCCCGATTAAAATGAGTCTGATATCCCATTTGAGAGTTCAATATTTATACCCTTTTCCAGTGGTATTTCCTTTAAGGTTTTCTGCTGATGCAAGTTAATTATCCCTATTCATCTTTCTGCCGACCTCTGCAATTCTTACTGCTACATCAGCCAGAATCTTGTCTCATCTCCAGGTGTTCTAGGGTCACCATATAAAAACGGTGTGAACGGCAGGTATTCCTTATTTTATGTCATCTTTACGAGGGCAGATGTTCCTTATCTTATGTGCCATCTTTACGAAGTTTAAATTAAAACACCTTATCCAGGGTGAACCATTGTTTTGTTCCCAAAAGGTCAGCTTGTCAGAGCCATGCACCTTCTGTTTCAATAAGGTTATTTATTCAGGGTCAACCACTGTCTTATCTCAATAGCCAGAATTCTTTCATAGTTATTTCATAGTTAGGTTTCTAAATTTCCAAACCCAGTTTGTCATGTTTTAATAATGCCGGAATTCTTTCATAAGATAGTGTATTTTTCTAAATCGGTTATATGGCTTATTCCTTCACACTCGAGCCTGCTCCGCCATTCAATAAGAACATGGCTGATCTTCTCCCTCAACTCCACTTTCCTGCACTATCCCCATATCCCTTGATTCTCTTAATATCCAAAAATCTATGGATCTCTGTCTCGAATATATTCAACGACTGAGCCTCCACAGTCCTCTGGGGTAGAGAATTCCAAAGATTCACCACCCTCTGCATGAAGAAATTTATAGAACATAAGAACATAAGACGTAGGAGCAGGAGTAGGTCTTTGGGCCCCTCGAGCCTGCTCCACCATTCAATAAGATCATGGCTGATCTGATCTTGGCCTCAACTCCACTTCCCTGCCCACTCCCCATAACCCTTGACTCCCTTACCATTCAAAAATCTGTCTATCTCCACCTTAAATATATTCAATGACCCAGCCTCCACAGCTCTCTGGGGAAGATTCACGACCCTCTGAGAGAAGAAATTTCTCCTCATTTCCGTTTTAAATAAGTGCCCCTTATTCTGAAATTATGCCCCCTAATTCTAGATCCCCCCACGAGGGGAAACATCCTCTCTTCATCTACCCTGTCAAGCCCCTTCAGAATCTTATATGTTTCAATAAGATCACCTCTCATTCTTCTAAATTCCAATGAGTATAGGCCCAACCTGCTCAACCTTTCTTCATAAGATAACCCCTTCATCTCCGGAATCAACCTAGTGAACCTTCTCTGAACTGCCTCCAATGCAAGTATATCCTTCCTTAAATAAGGAGACCGAAACTGTATGCAGTACTCCAGGTGTGGTCTCACCAACGCTCTGTACAGTTGTAACAGGACTTCCCTACTTTTATACTCCATTCCCTTTGCAATAAAGGCCAACATTCCATTTGCCTTCCTAATTACTTGCTGTACCTGCATGCAAATTTTTTGTGATTCATGTACAAGGACCCCCAGATCCCTCTGTACCTCAAACTTTTGTAATCTCTCCCAATTTAAATAATAATTTGCTTTTTTATTTTCCCTACCAAAGTGGATAACCTCACATTTTCCCACATTGTACTCCATCTGCCAGATTTTTGTCCACTCACTTAGCCTATCTATATTCCTTTGGAGAATCTTTGCATCCTCCACACAATTTGCTTTCCCACCTATCTTTGTATCATCAGCAAATTTGGCTACATTACACTTCATCCAAGTCATTAATATAGATTGTAAATAGTTGAGGCCCCAGCACCGATCCCTGCGGCACCCCACTAGTTACGGTTTGCCAACCTGAAAATGACCCATTTATCCCGACTCTCTGTTTTCTGTTAGTTAGCCAATCCTCTGTTCATGCTAATATATTGCCCCCAACCCTGTGAGCTCTTATCTTGTGCAGTAACCTTTTATGTGGCACCTTAGCGAATGCCTTCTGGAAATCCAAATACACGACATCTACTGGTTCCCCTTTATCCACCCTGCTCGTTATATCCTCAAAGAACTCCAGCAAATTTGTCAAACATGGTTTCCCTTTCATAAAACCATGCTGACTCTGCTTGATTATATTATGATTTTCTAAATGTCCTGCTACCACTTCCTTAATGATGGACTCCAGCATTTTCCCAATGACAGATGTTAGGCTAACTGGTCTATAGTTGCCTGCTTTCCATCTCCCTCCTTTCTTAAATAGGGGCGTTACATTTGCGGTTTTCCAGTCCGCTGGGACCTCGCCAGAATCCAGGGAATTTTGGTAGATTACAACCAATGCATCCACTATTTCTGCAGCCACCTCTTTTAAGACCTTAGGATGCAGGCCATCAGGTCCAGGGACTTGTCCACCTTTAGTCCCATTAGTTTGCCTAGTACTTTTTCTCTAGTGATAGTGATTGTTTTAAGTTCCCCCTCCCCCACCCCAATAGCCCCTTGATTATCCATTATTGGGATGCTTTTAGTGTCTTTTACCGTGAAGACCGATACAAAATATTTGTTCAAAGTCTCCACCATTTCCCTGTTTCCCATTATTAATTCCCCAGACTCATCCTCTAGGGGACCAACATTTACTTTAGCTACTCTCTTGCTTTTTAAATACCTGTGGAAGCTCTTACTATCTGTTTTTATATTTCCTGCTTGCTTACTCTCATAAGCTATCTTCTCTCTCTATCATTTTTTTAGTCGTTCTTTGCTGGCTTTTAAAAATTTCCCAATCCTCTGGCCTTCCACTATTGTTTGCAACATTGTATGCCTTTGTTTTCAATTTGCTACCATCCTTTACTTCCTTAGTTAGCCACGGATGGTTCATCCTTCTCTTAGAGTCTTTCTTTCTCACTGGAATATATCTTTGCTGGAGTTATGAAATATCTCCTTAAATGTTTGCCACTGCTTTTCTACAGTATATTTTCCCAGTCCACTTTAACCAAGTCTGCCTTCATACCTTTGTAATTACCTTTATTTAAGTTCAGGACACTAGTTTGAGACCTAGCTTTCTCACCCTCAAACTGAATTTGAAATTCTACCATGCTATGATCACTCTTCCCAAGAGGATCCTTCACTTCGAGATCATTAATTAATCCAGCCTCGTTACACGTTACCAGATCTAAAATAGTCTGCTCCCTGGTTGGTTCCACAACGTATTGTTCCAAGAAACCATCCCGCATACACTCTAAGAATTCTTCCTCAAGTCTACCTTTGCCAATTTGCTTTGTCCAATCAATATGAAGATTAAAATCTCCCATGATTATAGCCGTACCTTTCTTACAAGCCTCTATTATTTCTTGATTTATACTCTGTCCTACAGTGTGGCTACTGTTTGGGAGCCTGTAGACCACTTCCACCAGTGACTTGTTACACTTATTATTTCTTATCTCCACCCAAACTGATACTACGGGCTGGATTTTGAATGACCCATGGAGTCGGGTTTGGAGGCATGTGGGGGGTTAAATTTGCGGGGTCGGGGGTCCCGACCCCATCCCGCCCTCACGCAATTTTGACAAAATCAGTCGCAGGGTTCCCGACTCCGCCCCGCCTCCAAGAGGCGGGAGAGGCCATTAAAGCCCCTAACAAGCCCTAAATTGGCTCTGTAATGCCATTTTGAAACATTTTAGCTAGTTTAACCCTTTTCCGACGTGAAGTACGCCTGATGTGAAACACTCCAGTGAAACCTGGCGGGAGCACAAGTGGATAGCTGACTATCAGCTGGAGGTGCACTATTACAACGGAGAAGTGATGAAGGTAGTAGTAGGTCTGAAAGTCGCCTCTGATGCTGCTGCATTGAATGTATTGAGAGACTGCATGGCCTTTGCTGTGAGAGGACTTGGATGCAAAAAATTCTCATTTTCTCTCTCTCTCTCTCTCTCCATTTTGCATTCAGGTCCACTCACAGCAAAAGCCAGGCAAGTCCTCTCTCACCAACATCCAGTCAGTCTCTGAGACCAGGCAGCAGCAATGATGACATCATCAGAGGCGACTTTCAGACTGAAACCACTAATTGGTTCATGGGTTCCCACATGCTGGAACTCAATTGCTCAATTAAGTGAAAATTGCATCATTCATCCACATTAATCTGGAGTCGGGGGGGGGAACACGAAATGCGGATGACACGACCCCAACCCGACCCCAAGACAAAATCCAGCCCTACGTCTTGATCTTCTAAGCCAATATAATTTCTCACTAATGCACTGATCTCATCCCTTATTAACAGAGCTACACCACCTCCTTTTCCTTTCTGCCTATCCTTACGAAATGGCAAATACCCCTGAATATTCAGTTCCCAGCTTTGGTCACCTTGCAACCACGTCTCTGTAAAGGCTATCAGATCATACCCATTTATTTCTATTTGTGCTGTCAACTCATCTTTCTTGTTACGAATGCTGCGTGCATTCAGATATAGAGCTTTTAATTTTGTCTTTTTACCATTTTTCCCTACTCTGACTCCTCTTTCTGATGCACTCTTATGTGTATATGCTCTGTCCCTCCCTGTCACACTCTGGTTATCATTACCCCTATCGCTACCCTGCACTTTTGCCTTCTCATTTTTCTTTGACTTTTTACATTTCCGCTCAGCAGATCCCTCCCCCTACTATTTAGTTTAAAGCCCTATCTACAGCCCTAGTTATTTGATTCGCCAGGACACTGGTCCCAGCCTGGTTCAAATGAAGCCCGTCCCGACGGAACAGCTCCCTCTTACCCCAGTACTGGTGCCAGTGCTCCAAGAATTGAACCCATTTCTCCCACACCAATCTTTGAGCCACTCGTTCATCTCTCTGATCTTATTTACCCTGTGCCAATTTGCACATGGTTCAGGTAGTAATCCAGAGATTATTACCTATGTGGTTCTGCTTTTTAATTTAGCCCCTAGCTGCTCATACTCCCTCAGCAGAACCTCTTTCTTTGTCCTACCTATGTCATTGGTACCTACATGGACCACGACAATTGGATTTTTCCCTTCCCACTCTAAGTTCCTCTCCAGCCCAGAGGAGATGTCCTTTACCCTGGCACCAGGCAGGCAACACAGCCTTCGGGACTCACGCTCTTGGCTGCAGAGAACAGTGTTTATCCCCCTAACTATACTGTCCCCTACCACTATCACATTTCCTTTTGCTCCCCCGACTTGAATGGCTCCCTGTACCACGGTGCTGTGGTCAGTTTGCTCATCCTCATTGCAGTCCCTGCTCTCGTCCACACAGATAGTAAGAACCTCGTAACCGTTGGACAAGAGCAAGGGCTGAGGCTCCTCTACCACTACCTCCTGGGTCCCCATACCTGCCTCGCTTGTAGTCACACCCATTTGTCCCTGACCACAGACCAAATTTGAATTAATTAATCTAAGGGGTGTGACTGCCTCCTGCAACACAGCGTCTGAAGAGTTCGCAAAGTCTCTGTTTGAAGAATGGACTCAGTCGAGAATATTTTGTGGACTTTATGGGATTTTTCTGAGGGTATTTTCCCTGTGATGGGATCACCCTGTGCAGATATGTGACGAAAGGTCTTCGACCTGAAACGTTAACTCTGTTTCTCTCTCCACGGATGCTGCCTCGCCTGCTGAGTTTTTCCAGTGTTTTCTGTTGTTATGTGAAAAACTGGTTTGTTAAAACTCCAGAGAATGCATGGCAGTTGGCTGTGACAAAAGAACTGTCAGTCATCCCGAATGTATAGGTTCGCCCGACAGTCCTGGAAAAAGGAAGGGGGGCCCATTGACAAAGGGGCTGAGGACCCTGAGGCACCCGTTGAACTTGAACCTATTAGAAAGCCACTCTAATATGCAAAAGCACTTCTCACCTCCATCTCAGAAGAGAAGCAGAACAATGAACCCACTGGCCTAGCCAGCTGGAGAGGAGCCAGTTTTTCCCAATACAAAGACCGAAATATGTCCCAGACGTAGGGCCATTAGTCCAATCACGGAATACTCATGGGTCTGAGGATGACCCATCACTGATTAAGCACCGGAGTGCTTAGAAACAAAAGGATTTTAAAGATTGGCGGGAATGATAGGGTTAGCGAGACTCCTATAAAGATAGACCTGTTGGGGAGAAAATAAAATTCTCAGAGCCTAGATGAAGTTCAAAAACACACAGTTTATTAGACAAAGTACTTTGGGAGAAGAGCCAAAAAGGTCCCTTGACCTTGTGTACCCCCTTCTCGTTCAACCTTTGTTCAGTACAGCTTATATTCAATATTTCTGGCTACATGCCATCATACATCGATTTTCGTCCAATTATATGGTATTACATTAATCACCTGATTATATTTTGCCTTTATCTATATTTATTTGGCAATAATCAAAAAAGCAGTTACATCTTGTTACACCTTTTTGAGCATAGTCTAATCCCACGGTTTACTACTGTATGTTATCTGTGATTGGCACCGTGCCTACGGTCTCTAGCTAACTCTGTAAAAGGGCCTCTTTCAATACTGTTTATTAAACACTGAATCCTCCCTCAAAAATCTGTCTGGCAGCTGTAAGCTTATCTATTCCTTGTCTCAATTTGCAAAACCTTCACTGCTCATGGTTTTATTGCAAATTGTGTAGAAATTGAATTTGACCATTCCAAATTAACCCTTTCAGTCCCTCCTGTTTGGTCCCGGATCAAGCTTTTTATCCCGGGAACCAATTACCTTGCCTTTGTTACCATCCCCGGGGTTATAACCCTGTATTGATGTTGTAGGATCCCTGTCCTGAGGACCCGTCCTTGTTTCTCTCTGCATCGGATAGAATGGGTTCAGTGTTTAATTCTTTGTTACATAAAAGTGCCATCTCCTTTTTATCCCCACTCACATCCACCTGGTAGGTCCCTCCTGTTGTTTGAGCTCCCATCCTGAGACCATTCCTGGAAGAGTTTTGATTTAAATACCATGCTGCCATCTCTGGCTCATTAAATGGTACTGGTCTTAAAGGGATCCCTTCCTGTGCATGTATAGGAACGTGTGCACATACCCAACATTTAGATACATTACTTTGTTTTGCATAGGTATAAGACATATACAGAAATGTGTTTACATTTAATTCTCGTTTCAACCGTCTGTTTGATTTCTCTTTTTGATATTTCTGGGCTGTGGGACACCGTAAGTCAACTAGGCAAGGAGTATCCCCGCATGGGACAGTCCAATTACTCCTGCCAGTTATATAAGTTCTTGAATCTTTGGTAAGCCAGGCTGTAGTGTCGGTTTCTCGCTCCAGCTTCCACTCCTCTCCATCTCTTTCATCAGGGGCTGGGCAGTAAATCGTGTCTTGGTCACACAATCGTATTGGATCTTGTTTCCGAAGAAGGCACTTGTATTTCAACGAGGCAATGTCCGTAGCGCATATTGCGATTACACTAATACACATAAGCAATTTCATCTTATTACTCTAAATTAACAACGTCCCAAAGGCTATATCGCCAACCTAACTATTTGTTGTTTGTAGATTCTGTTCTTCCTGTGAGGGTGTAATAATACAATTGTTAGTTTGGTTCTCCAATCACAACCATTTGGATTTTTATCCTTTACTTCCTGTCTTTCTCTAACCTGCTGTCTCATTTCTTTTAACTGCTTGCTTAATTCAAGGACATATCGGCGGATCCTATCCTGTAAGGGTCCTAGTTCCTCTCCCCCCGTGATAATTCCATAAGGGAGTTGCATTGCTCGCCCTGTCATTAATTCATAGAGAGATAAGCCTGTCGTTCGATTAGGGATAGCTCGCAATTTCATCAGGACTGCGGGCAGAGCATCTACCCAAAATTGGTGAATTTCACTGAGCCTTTGCTAATGCGGTTTTTAGGGTTCGGTTCATTCGCTCCACCATCCCAGAGCTCTGAGGACGGTAGGGAATGTGGAATTTTTGTTTTATTCCCATCCATGCGCAGATATTCTTTACTACCGTTCCCGTGAAATGGGTTCCCTGGTCAGAGTCGATTTGAATAGGAACCCCCCCACCTCGGTATTATTTCTTCTGCCATTATCCGGGCCACTGTGGTAGCTGTGCAGTTTCGTGTGGGAAAAGCTTCCACCCATCTTGTGAATGGATCTATTATCACTAAGCAGTATACCCTTCCCCTTGAGATCGGTAGGGGTCCCGTAAAGTCTATTTGTATCTTTTCCCAGGGACCCCTTATTCAAATTCAATTCATTGTTCCGGTGTTCCAATTCTGCCCCGCCTGGGGTATCCTCTGTTTCTTCTATCTTTCCTGATGTTACCCCGCCTGGGGTCTCCTCTACATTGCTTTGGATCTTCTCTTTCGGTGTGCTCAATTAATTTGTTGGTGCTGGTTAGTCATAGGCATGAGTACCCAATTGGCTTATGTATCTTACTACATAGGTTACATATATCAAATACACTATCATTACCAGTTGGAGAACTACCAGAGCGTGTGAAATAATACAAATCTAAGGGTGTGCTGATGTATTACGCCCAATATCCCACCAGTGTGAGTTGTCCCCTATGCTGTCAATTTCAATATCTATTCTCGAATTGTCTTGCTCCACAACATAAAAATGCTTTAGGGAGGAGTTCAGTCGCATCACAAGCTTACTGAATTCCTCAGACAACAGGGGAATGTAGTATCCGAATTGTGCCACATAATTGTGTAGCTCATACTTAAAAACGTGTTGGTTGATGGGCCAGGTCCTGTTAGACCCATAAGCATGGTAATTGTGGTAGTGGTGACACAGGAGGCACCACTAAAACCATCTCATACTGGATTCGCACTGGTTTTTCCCACGCTCTGTTACCTACAAAACACAATTATTACAGTCACAGTTAAATTCAGTCTTACAATCATTTCCATCGACATGACAGTTTAACATCTAGTCAACAAATCATGGACTTAAAAGATTCTCCAGATCTCTCTTTTACTCATATCCATCTTGTGGATAATTCTTACTAAACATGATTTCTCCTTAGCCCTCAATTGTCCCAATCCAGATTCCATGTAACTCTCCACTTCAACTTCAATTTCAATCCCTCTAACAGGTACCAGTGTATTTAACTCTATTCTGATTGTTTCATTAATTAGATAGTTTCTCGACGGAGTATGTGTCAATGCTTTAAAAGTTGTCTCGCTCTCCTGAACCACATTAACCATTTCATGTTTTGCTGTTATCAAGTAACTGAGCATGTCTGAGACCCGTTCTTCAGTGCAGATTCAATATACATTCCCGGATGGCAACTGCCTCACATGTAACAAATCACATTTGCACACTCATATCGGTATCTCCATCATGCCACATGTGCCTTTCTCGGGCTTTCAGGTATCTTATCAAAAATTGTCTGGAGGTCTTTGTTTATCTTCCTCTGCATGGCCCCGATGTCTTGGGTAGTGGCCAGGCTATCAAATTCAGTTTCCTTAAAAAGTTCATTATAGGCAGGGACACAAATGTCTCCAAGAGAAAGCTATCAATTTACTATTCTTAACTACACTTTCCTGACTTTCACCAGAAAGTTTGGAAAATTCTCAATTGGTGGTGTAATTCTCCTGTTTCTATCTTACCCTCAATCACTTCCTTTCTCCATTTTTACACATCCTATTAATTACCATTCATATCTCATTCATGAGCCCTGGAGGAACTTTACTGTCCAGTACAATATTTAAGATTGAAAACATAGATCAAACATTCTCACGTGGTCCAAGTTATTAATACTTTTTATTTATCATTATTTTAGAGGATCTTTTATTTTTCCAAAAGTAACCCAATATATAGTGCCTGAGTTCATTTTGTCATTTCAAAATTATCCCGAAATCCAAACAGCAGTGCTGTTGAACTGACAGGTTTTGTCAATGTTCAATTTCATTTCTATAATTTAAACAGCTGTCAGTGGAAAGGGTTAACTCCTTTGCAGGGTTTTTTTTTTATGAAGGCGGAGCGAAACATTGTCAGACGCACGCAATTGCGTCATTTCACGTAACTGAACACGAACAGAAAAAAAATAATAAACCAAACCAGTACATGCTTGTAGAAAACCATAAATTACATCATATTTCTTATTGTCCTTTCTTCAGATGCCTTTCCAAAATACTGTAAAAACATTGAATATAACTGGAGAAAAATTAGTTTTCACATTTAAGCAAATCAAATCAAACAGCTTTGGAAGATTTCACCATAGCAACCGCGACTCCAAGGTTAAATCTTAGACAGAAACTTAATCTTTGTTAAACAAACCTTTGTTGTTCTTCTCAGTTTTACACACCAGCTTGACTTAAATTGTAGTTCAAAGTTTTTTTTTTCCTCTAATTCTTGGGGCACAATTTATTGCAGCCACACATCGTGGCATTGCCTTCGCTACTGGATCCCTCTTTAACTAACTGTTGAATCAGCTCTGCTTTCCCTGCAAAGTCTGATATAAAACTCCTGTCTATCCCTGACAGTAAAAGCGAATTTCCCTTGTGATTCCTCTTTAATGGTATGGACCAGAACCCGTTCTGTATCCAAGACTGTAAATATTTTAAAGTCTGGTTTCAGACCATTAAATATCAATGTGGTCTACACAAATTTACACCAACCAGAATTTCACCGTGCACAATAAAAGTCTGGTTTTAATAGGTTAATTAACCTCAATAACTCCAATTCAATCTAGATCAAAATTTTCTTTTAAACTAACCAGTATCAAAGATAAAGAAAGAAACCATAGCCACATTAACAAAGAAACAATTACCCATTCCTTGTAGACATTCAAATTCATTTTTTCTTCCAGGCACATTGGCAACTGTGACTTCAAGGCTGAAGCTTATTTTTTGTAAAACAATTAACAAACTCAAAACAACAAAACAAGTTTTCAAAGGGTTAAACAGTTTTTCCTTTAACTTCTGTCCTGTTCTTAAGTATTCATTCTCCTGTTGTAGCTCTAAGATTTTCTCGTTGTGTCTCATCAAACCCACATGTAGATCTCGTACCTTCCTGGTCACTACGACCAGTTGGTGTACTAAGATCACTCCTGCTTTCTTAATCCTTTTCTGTTTCTGTCTCATCCACCACTCTTTCTGAGTGACAGGTGATTGGAATGGATCCCATCCGTCCTTAATCATCTTTTCCACCATACCCTTCCGGTCATCTGCATAGAACCTAGTAAGGGACCCTTCTGGCCCCCAGTCTGGTCCTTTTCCCGATGCCATCTATAGTCCGACGTCAGTCCTCTACTGCGTTCCTCTAATCGGGCTGGTCTAGGAAACCTAGTCTGACTACAATCTTACCCTACTTCTGTTGTGTCTCGCCAGGCGACAGATTTTCCTTCGAATAAAAAGTTCGTGACACTTCGGTTACTCAATCACACCTCTGACTTTGCCTCCCGGAGTGCTTTGGAGCCTCTACGCCTACTTTATGGTCCTGGCCTTCACGTGGGGCATTTGCCCTCTTAATAACCGGCCTGAGGCTAGGCGTATGAGACAGGCACTCCCCTTGTCCGCTGGGCTCAATCAGGTCTTACCCTTCTCGACATATATCGCTACAACAGTTCTGCATCAATTACTTTATATCATTCAAATATCCTCAAATTATGTACTCTTACTTTCATTCAATCCACACACTCAGTTAATCCTGGCCTTCGCGTGGGGCATTTGCCCTCTTAACAACCAGCTCAGGCTGAGTGTGCCTTATTCAACATCCACAGTCACCATTTACTCACTTTCTCTCTCTCTCTTTCTCACATCTACTCACTGTGTGTGTTTTCTCACTTCTCACAACTCTTTCTCATTCGGAGTGCTACGATGCTGTTATTCCGTGTTCCCAGATGACACAATTGTTGGACGGTCAAAATTTTGACTGCTCGTCCGAGTTCACTGGTACAAACGGTTTGTCAACCTCGCAGCACCCTGCTCGCAGCGCCAAATTGTTGGGGAGAAAATAAAATTCTCAGAGCCTAGATGAAGTTCAAAAACACACAGTTTATTAGACAAAGTACTTTGGGAGAAGAGCCAAAAAGGTCCCTTGACCTTGTGTACCCCCTTCTCGTTCAACCTTTGTTCAGTACAGCTTATATTCAATATTTCTGGCTACATGCCATCATACATCGATTTTCGTCCAATTATATGGTATTACATTAATCACCTGATTATATTTTGCCTTTATTTATATTTATTTGGCAATAATCATAAAAGCAGTTACATCTTGTTATGCCTTTTTGAGCATAGTCTAATCCCACAGTTTACTACTGTATGTTATCTGTGATTGGCACCGTGCCTACGGTCTCTAGCTAACTTTGTAAAAGGCCCCTTTCAATACCGTTTATTAAATACTGAACCCTCCCTCAAAAATCTGTCTGGCAGCTGTAAGCTTATCTATTCCTTGTCTCAATTTGCAAAACCTTCACTGCTCATGGTTTTATTGCAAATTGTGTAGAAATTGAATTTGACCATTCCAAATTAACCCTTTCAGACCCTTCCCCACCATTCTCTCTCTCGCTCGCTCTCGCTCCAACAAGATCGACCTAACAAGAAGACCAAAGGAGCCGCCGAGCGGAGCGATCGAGACCGACTGCGTGTGGGGGTAAGCATGGTCTCGAGTGTCCCAAGCCGGTAACGGGAGGGCTCAGAGTTTTTCTCAGAAGTGAAGCTTTTGGGCTATTCCGAGGGTGGGAGCTTCGTTTGGTTCCGCCAGGTGAAGGGGCTTATGTGACTGGGTAATTCGTTGGTAGGGGTGGAATTAGAGTCCACCATAGCAACAAGGGAATTACTGCTTGTCATAGTCCCCAGTTGGGTACTGTATGTATGTTGTTTGTAACCTGGATTTTATTCCCCACAGAGACAGTGATTTCGTTTAGTAGTGCATGTTTTAGCCAGTGTATGTTAGACCAAATAAATATAAGTTTGATTTTTCACCGAAGCATTCCTGTCCGTGACTTATTTCATTTACACTCTGAATAATAATTCCCGGGTATAGAACTTTCGTAAGGCGGGGGCGATTCGAACCGTCCGTCTAGCAATTGGGCTAGGATCAAAACCGCTTACACGTCCAGGTAACTCTCCCCTCCCTGATGTGTCGCAGTGTTTGAAACTCGGACTCCAGCTCATCAACACGGAGCCTGTCCTGCCATCTCTAATGTATTTACTTAATTAAGTGTTTACATTTTGAACGTTTAGTTTTTAATCTTGGCTTTTAATTTAAAGCAATGCCCAAGAAAAAGAGAGAAATACCGACCAACCAATCGCTTCCGTGCTTTCCTGTGACGTCACACTTTGAATCTTTCTACTTCTATTTTCTGCTTTCTACTGCTCCGGGCTCGCTCTCTTGTAGTCCTCCTGGTCAGCTCAGTCGCACCCTTTTATCTCCGGCCCGATCTCCCACTCTCGCGCTCTCTTGTTTACTCACAGAATCTCCCGCTCTGTTTACTCACCAAATCTCCCGCTCTGTTTACTCACTGAATCTCCCGCAAATTTCTCCTCATCTCGGTCCTAAATGGCTGACCCCTTATTCTGAGACTGTGACCCCTGGTTCTAGACTCCCCTGCCAGGGGAAACATCCTCCCTGCATCTACCCTGTCAAGCCCTGTAAGAATTTTGTATGTTTCAATGAGATCACCTCTCATTCTTCTAAACTCTAGAGAATATAGGCCTAGTCTACTCAATTTGTCCTCATAGGACAATCCCCCCATCCCAGGAATCAGTCTGGTGAATTTGTTGCACTCCCTCTATGACAAGTATATCCTTCCTTAGGTAAGGAGACCAAAACTGTACATAATACTCCAGGTGTGGTCTCACCTGGGCCCTATATAATTGCAGTAAGACGTCTTTACTCTTATACTCAAATCCTCTTGTAATAAAGGCCAACATACCATTTGCTTTCCGAATTGCTTGCTGTACCTGCATGTAGTGATTCGTGTACAAGGACACCCAGGTCCCTCTGAACACCAATATTTCCCAATCTCTCACCATTTAAAAAATACTCTGCTTTTCTATTTTTCCTACCAAAGTGGATAACTTCTTTGAGGAAGAGGCATACAAGTGGACTGTGATAAGCCCTATGATGTGGTTTATGTCCACTTCCAAAAGGCTTTCGATGAAGTTCCACATGAAAGGCTTGTAATTAATCTGGAAGCGGTGGGGATTCAGGATAAACTCTGAGAATGGATAAGAAACTGGGTAGGAAACAAGGAATACTCATTAAAGAGGTTTGTCAGGGTCGGGGGAAACACTGAATGGGGTGCCTCAAAGCTCGGTGCTGGGACTAGTACTGTTTCTAATTTACATAAACGACCTGGATTCAGAAACTCAAAGCAAAGTAGTCAGATATGCAGATGATACCAAACTAGGAGGGGCAGCGGAATCAGAGGAAGCAGCTTAGAAATCACAGAATGAGTTTGCAAAATATGTAAGTGGGCGGAACAATGGCAGTTGAAATGGGTGGGTGGAGGCGGGAGATCATAGGTTCAACCTGAGTTAGCAATTCTATGGCTACAGGGTGTGCCCCTGTTGTAATTAAACATCTGATTAGAACAGAAGCTCCAACTTATTACAGGAGATTAGCAAAACTTTTAACTGTTATAATTAGGTGCAATTAATACTGTGACCTGGTAAATATTTCTCCCTCAACCAACACCTAAACCGCGCCAGCCCCCCCCCCCCCCCCCCCACCCCCCACCACCAAGTTATCTGGCCGTTATCAAATTGCTGTCTGTGGGATCTTGCTGTGTGCAAGTTGGTGCCAATATTACAACAGTGACTAAACTTCAAAAGTACTTAATTGGCTGTAACGCACTTTAGGGGGGGTCTTGAGGTCGTGAAAGGCACTATGTAATCATAGAATCATAGAAACTTACAGCACAGAAGGAGGCCATTCGGCCTGTTGTACCTGTGCTGGCTCTTTTGAAAGAGCAGTCGTGCTCCGTCCCACACAATGTTCCCTCTTATTTTTTTTTTTGTTCAGTGCGTGGGCCCTTTAACTGGCGGCGCGGCCCGTTCAAAATTTTCGTGCGCGCGCGGTTTTTCCCGTATACAAGACCGGTGAATGGCCTGCGCGGGAACCCCCAGACCGCATGTTCGGCCGCTCAGCTTTACAGGACCATTGGTCCCACACGCACCACCCACCGGATTTTTGTCCGTAATCCATGTTACTTAAAGGGTTGACGGTGGATAGGCAATGGCAAACATTTAAAGATCGCATGGATGAACTACAGAATTTGTTCATCCCTGTTTGGCATAAAAATAAAACAAAAAAGGTGACTCAACCGTGGTTAACAAGGGAAATTAGGGATAGCATAAGATCCAAGGAGAGGACATATAAATTGGCCAGAAAAGCAGCAAACCTGAGGATTGGGAGCAGTTTAGGATTCAGCAAAGGAGGACAAAGGGATTAATTAAGAGGGGGGAAATAGAGTATGAGAGTAAGCTTTCAGGGAACATAAAAACTGACTGTAAAAGCTTCTATAGATATGTGAAGAGAAAAAGATTGGTGAAGTCAAGCGTAGGTCCCTTGCAGTCAGAATCAGGGGAATTTATAATGGGGAACAAAGAAATGGCAGACCAATTAAATACATACTTTGGTTCTGTCTTCACAAAGGAGGATACAAATAACCTCCCAGAGATGTCGGGGAACATTGGGTCTAATGAGAGGGAGGAACTGAATGAAATCAGAAACAACAGAAAACGCTGGAAAAACTCAGCAGGCCAGGCAACATCCGTGGAGAGAGAAACAGAGTTAACGTTTCAGGTCGAAGACCCTTCGTCAGTACTTGAATGAAATCAGTATTTGTAGGGAAATGTTGTTAGGGAAATTGACCGGATTGAAGGCCGATAAATCCCCAGGGCCTGATAATCTACATCCTAGGGTACTTAAGGAAGTGGCCCTAGAAATAGTAGATGCATTGCTGGTCATCTTCCAAAATTCTATAGACTCTGGAACAGTTCCCATGGATTGGAGGGTAGCTAATGTAACCCCACTATTTAAAAAAGGTGGTAGAGAGAAAACGGGGAATTATAGACCGGTAAGCCTGACATCGGTAGTGGGGAAAATGCTAGAGTCCATTATAAAAGATGTAACAGCAGAGCACTTGGAAAACAGTGACAGGATCGGACAAAGTCAACATGGATTTACAAAAGGTAAATCATGCTTTACTGATCTACTGGAATTTTTTGAGGATGTAACTGGTAGAATAGATAAGGGAGAACCAGTGGATGTGGTGTATTTGGACTTTCAGAAGGCTTTCGATAAGGTCCCGCATAAGAGATTAGCGTGCAAAGTTAAAGCACATGGGATTGGGGGTAAGGTACTGACTTGGATGGAGAACTGGTTGGCAGACAGGAAGCAAAGAGTTGGAATAAACGGGTCTTTTTCCGAGTGGCAGGCAGTGACTAGTGGGGTACCGCAGGGATCAGTGCTAGGACCCCAGTTATTCACAATATATATTAATGATCTAGACGAGGGAACTAGATGTAATATCTCCAAGTTTGCAGATGACACAAAGCTGGGTGGGCGTGTGTGTTGTGAGGAGGATGCAAAGAAACTCCAGTATGATTTGGACAAGTTGGGTGATTGGGCAGATGCATGGCAGATGCAGTATAATGTGGATAAATGCGAGGTTATCCACTTTGGTGGCAAAAACAGGAAGGCAGATTATTATCTGAACGGCAATAGATTGGGAAAAGGGGAAGTGCAACGAGACCTGGGAGTCCTTGTGCACCAGTCGTTGAAGGTAAGCATGCAGGTGCAGCAGGCGGTTAAGAAGGCAAATGGTATGTTGGCCTTCATAGCGAGAGGATTCGAGTACAGGAGCAAGGATGTCTTGCTGCAGTTGTATAGGGCCTTGGTGAGACCATACCTTGAGTATTGTGTGCAGTTTTGGTCGCCTTATCTGAGGAAGGATGTTCTTGCCATGGAGGGAGTGCAGCGAAGATTCACCAGACTGATACCTGGGATGGCAGGAATGACGTATGAAGAGAGATTGGGACGATTGGGCTTGTATTCGCTAGAGTTTAGAAGAATGAGAGGGGCTCTCATTGAAACTTACAAAATTCTAACAGGACTAGACAGACTAGATGCAGGAAGGATGTTCCCGATGGCGGGGGAGTCCAGAACCAGGGGTCACAGTCTATGGATAAGGGGTAAGCCATTTAGGACTGAGATGAGGAGGAATTTCTTCACCCAGAGAGTGGTGAACCTGTGGAATTCTCTACCACAGAAGGCAGTTCAGGCTAATTCATTAAATATATTCAAGAAGGAGTTAGATATATTTCTTAAGGCTAAAGGGATCAAGGGATATGGGGAGAAAGCAGGGACAGGGTACTGAATTTGGATGATCAGCCATGATCTCATTAAATGGCGGAGCAGGCTCGAGGGGCCGAATGGCCTACTCCTGCTCCTATCTTCTATGTTTCTATGTAAGTTCCGCATCCTCAAGTAACCTCCAACTCCCTTTTAAAATTAAAAGTATAAATGCAAGTTCCTTCTTTATGTATACAGCTATATATAAAACTTTTTAAAAAAATTCTTTCTCCTACTAGGTTACACACTTTCCAGTCCCGTGGTTCCTGCACTGCACGCTGTGGGCACGACTGACCTGCGGATGTTTGTCTATATTAAGAATTTGAAACACATTTAATATTGCCGTGGGATTGAGAGCTAGTGGCCTCCCACTGTTTGCTAGATTGCAACAGGGAAGTGACGACAGGCTGGTGGAGCAGAGCCCCAGCAGTGAATGCAAGCCGGCCTTCCTGGCTTCAGCACCGCCAAGGGCAAGGACAGGGGCGGATCGAGGAAGCGCAGCGTGAATCGGCGGTGCGAGTTTCCGAACCTCCCCCTCCCCAAACCCTTCATCTGAAGATGACCCACCGGGCGCTGGCGGCCGGGTTGCCGGGGCGGGCTGCCCAGGCGCTGCTCCGAGGCCGGGGAGAGCGGCTGGCGAACGGGCAGGTCGCCTGGTACCAGTCGGTGAGCGGCGGGGCGAGGTGGCGGTGCTGGCAGCGGCGCTCGCCCGGGCGCCGCATCGTCGCAACAGCGGGGCAGGCGCAGCCAGCGGCTCCTTACACGGGCAGCGGCGCCAGGGACATGAAGAGCTACCTGTGGGCATTGTACAACGAGACCAAGAAAGTCAGCCAAGGTGAGAGAGCCGGGCTGCGCTATTACAGCTCACAGAGCCTTGCAAGCACAGTAGGAGGCCATTCAGCCCATCCTGCCTGTGACAGCTCTTTGAAAGTGGAAAGAATGAACTTGCATTGCTATAGCGCCTTTCACGACCTCTCAAAGCACTTTACAGCCAATTATTTTTGAAGTGTAGTCACTGTTGTAAATGTGGGAAGCGCGGCAGCAAATTTGTGCACAGCAAGCTCCCACAAACAGCAATGTGATAATGACCAGATGATCTGTATTTGTGATGTTGATTGAGGGATAAATATTGGCCCAGGACACCGGGGAGAACTCCCCTGCGCTTCTTCGAAATAGTGGCCGTGGGATCTTTTTCTGAGAGAGCAGACGGGGCCTCGGTTTAATGTCTCATCCGAAAGACGGCACCTCCGACAGTGCAGCACTCCCTCAGCACTGCACTGGAGTGTCAGCCTAGATTTTTGTGCTCAAGTCGCTGGAGTGGGGCTTGAATCCACAACCTTCACGCCTCAGAGGCGAGTGTGCTACCAACTGAGCCACGGCTGACACAAGAGCTCTCCAATTAGTCCCACTCCCCCCTGCTCTTTCCCCATTCGCCCTGTAATTTTCTCCCCTTCAAGTATTTATCCAATTTCCTTTTGAATGTTACTATTGAATCTGCTTCCACCGCCCTTTGAGGCAGCGCATTCCAGATCATAACTCGTCCAGATCTCCCTATAACCTCAGAGTGCTGTGATGGTCTTGGAGTGCGAGTGGCATTAAACATCTACAAAAGATGATCATCGTCTTTTAAGTTTTATAATAGAATATAAACAGAAAATGCTGGAAATACTCAGTGGGTTAGGCAGCATCTGTGGCGAGAGAAACAGAGTTAACGTTTCAGGTCGATGACCCTTCGTCAGAACTATTCTAATAGAATAGAGTTGGTCTTCCAGCTAGGAGACCATATGACAGTCCATTTATAGAGAGGATGTCAACAGGAAATTTGAGTTACTTGATCTTTGGAACTGCTGATCCCGGATCAGGTTTCCCATTAGGCAGTATCTCTCTTTCAAGGTTTTGTCTGTATTTTTTTTCCAGTGTGTCCCTGAGAGAAGTATGGAGTTCTATTTTGAAACTGGACTCAACAACAACAACAACAACACATATAGCACCTTTAATGTAGTAAAACATCCCAAGGCACTTCACAGGAGTGTTATAGGACAAAAAATTTACAACGAGCCACATAAGAAATTAGGGCAGGTGACCAAAAGCTTGGCCAAAGAGCTAGGTTTTAAGGAGCGTCTTCTTAAAGGAGGAAAGAGAGGTAGAGAGGCGGAGAGGTTTAGGGAGGGAGTTCCAGAGCTTAGGGCCTAGGCAACAGAAGGCACGGCCACCGATGGTTGAGCGATTATAATCAGGGATGCTTAAGAAGGCAGAATTTGAGCAGCGCAGATATCTCGGGGGGTTGTGGGGCTGGAGGAGATTACAGAGATAGGGAGGGACGAGGCCATGGAGGGATTTGAAAACAAGGATAAGAATTTTGAAATCAAGGCGTTGCTCAACCGGGAGCCAATGTAGGTCAGCAAGCACAGGGGTGATGGGTGAACGGGACTTTGTGCGAGTTAGGACACGGGCAGCCGAGTTTTAGATGACATCAAGTTTACGTAGGGTAGAATGTGGGAGGCCAGCTAGGAGTGCGTTGGAATAGTCAAATCTAGAGGTAACAAAGACATGGATGAGGGTTTCAGCAGCAGATGAGCTGAGGCAGGGGCGGAGACTGGCAATGTTACGGAAGTGTAAATAGGTGGTCTTAGTTGTGCCATGGATATGTGGTCGGAAGCTCAGTTCAGGGTCAAATGTGACATCAAGGTTGCGAACAGTCTGGTTCAACCTCAGACAGATGCTAGGGAGAGGGATGGAATCGGTGGCTAGGAAACGGAGTTTGTGGTGGGGCCCGAAGACAATGGCTTTGGTCTTCCGAATTTTTAATTGGAGAAAATTTCTGCTCATCCAGAAGTGGATGTCGGACAAGCAGTCTGACAATTTAGAGACCGTGGAGGGGTCGAGAGAAGTGGTGGTGAGGTAGAGCTGGGTGTTGTCAGCGTACATGTGGAAACTGACGCTGTGTTTCCGGATGATGTAGTCAATGGGCAGCATATAGATGAGAAATAGGAGGGGGCCAAGGATAGATCCTTGGGGGACCTCAGAGGTAACGATGCGGGAGTGGGAAGAGAAGCCATTGCAGCTGATTTTCTGGCTACGATTCGATAGATAAGAATGGAACCAGGCAAGTGCAGTCTCACCCAGCTGGATGATGGTGGAGAGGCGTTGGAGGAGGATGGAGTGGTCAACGTGTCAAATGCTGCAGACAGGTCGGGAAGGATGAGGAGGGATAGTTTACCTTTGTCAAAATCACAAAGGATGTCATTTGTGACCTTGATGAGAGCCGTTTTGGTACTGTGGCAGGGGCGGAAACCTGATTGGAGCGATTCAGACATAGAGTTGAGGGAAAGATGGGCACGGGTTTGGCAGGCAACAACACGTTCAAGGACTTTGGAGAGGAAAGGGAGGTTGGAGATGGGGCGGTAGTTTGCAAGGATGGAGGGGTCAAGGCTTGTTTTTTTGAGGAGAGGGGTGATGACGGCAGATTTAAAGGAGAGGGGGACAGTACCTGAGGAGAGCGAAACGTTAACAATGTCAGCTAACATGGGAGCCAGAAAAGGAAGTTGGGTGGTCAGCAGTTTAGTGGGAATAGGGTCGAGGGAGCAGGAAGTGGGTCTCATGGACAAGATGAGTGTGGAGAGGTCAAGAGGGGAGATCGGAGACAAACTGGAAAAGATGCAAGTTCAGGGCTAGGGCAGGGGTGAATGTTAGAGGAAGTTTGGACTGGTGGGCTAAGGGAAGGAAGGGAAGTGACAGAGGCAGCTGATTGGATGGTCTCAATCTTAGAGACAAAGAAGTCCATGAGCTCCTCGCACTTGTTGTTGGAGGTGAGTGTGGAGGAGACAGGGGAGAGGGGTTTAAGAAGATGGTTAGCAGTAGAGAATAGTAGCCGGGGGTTATCTTTGCATTCCAGAATGATCCTGGAATAGTGAGCAGTTTTGGCAGACAAGAGTAGGACCCGATAATGCTTTATGTGGTCCAGCCAGATCTGGCGGTGAATGGCTAATCCAGTTGTCCGCCATATCCGTTCAATTCTGCGTCCCTTCTACTTGAAGGAGCGAAGATGTGGGCCATACCAGGGGGAGCGGCCAGGGTGAGAGAGTAATGGCTTTAATAGGGACTAGGGCATCAAAGGTGGTGGTGAGGGTGTGGTTGAGCAGAAATGTCGAGGTGAATGGAGGACCAAAGGCTGGACAGTTGGCATTTCGTAAGTGCAGTTGTAAGAGAATTTGGAGAGAGTTTTTTCCAGGGGCGGACACAGAAGGAAGTAGGGTTGGGTGGGGGAAGGGGGATGTGGGTGGAAAGCAATACAAGGAAGTGGCCTTACCTTCGATTGACACGGTGGGAGTAGCGAGGCCACGAGAGATGGCAAGGTCAAGGGGGTGGCCGTGAATATGGGTGGGGAGTTCACATGGAGGGAGAGATTAAGGGAGGATAGGAGGCTAGTGAACTCAGAGGAGCGAGAGCATGATGAATTGAGATGGAGGTTGAAATCACCGAGGATGAGAAGTCGTTCGGTGCAGAGGCTGAGGGAGGAAAGCAGTGAGTATATCTCGGTGATAACATTTTTATCATACTTGGGTGGGTGGTAAAGAACGATAATTTTAAATGAGAGGTGAGAGGGGTGGAACAAGCTGAGATGCTCAGAGGAGTAGGGGGACAGACCAAGGTGTGATTTGGTGATGAGAGCCACACTGCCACCACGGCGGTCTGGACGGGGCAAGTGGTGGAAGGTATAGCCAGGTGGGGAGGCTTCATTTAAGGGTAAGGTGTCATCACCCACTCAGCCAAGTTTCTGTCAGGGCCATGATGTTGATGCAGTCATCCACGATAAGCTCATGGATGGCAAGAGCCTTGTTCGCAAGTGAACGGACATTCTGCAGGGAGATGCGGAGAGGGTCGGTGATGGCTGATCCACTGCCAGTATCCACAGGGTCAGCGTTTGGAGGGGTGAGTTGGACGGGGAGGAGATTGGCAGGATTTGCCCCCCGCAGGCGCGCTGGACGGGAAGGTCGGTGAGAGAGTAGGATGGGACAGTTGGGGTTGCTACTCGTGAGGAGACAACGACGAGTGCCTCGATGGGCCCTTCGGAGGATACCAAGAGAGGCACAGAGGGAAGCTGTGGGCTTATCTAAGAGGGAGTCAAGCCTGGGACGGCGGCAGGAGAGCAGGAAGGTCGAAGACTAATGAAGGGTTGGGGTAGGGATTTGGGAGGGCAGAGTATCCGAGAGAGATGAAGGGCGGCATGACGACAGGAGAGACCGGTCAGGGAGGGATAGAAAGAAAAGAAAAAGGGGGGAGGAAAAAAGTGGAAATAGAAGTGAATGGCTCGGATTCGGAGCGACAGCCAAAATGAGCATGTGAAAGGACACAAGAAAAAGTTACATAGGCCTGGTTATGTAGCAATTATAGGGATGCATATTTCCTGGTCGTAGCAGGGAATAGGTTGGTGACAATAGTAGGGAGTCCAGAGTTAAAGTCGGAGGTCCCATGGAGGGAAAAAGTTGACACAGGTAGGATGGAGTCGGCGTGGAGCATCGACAAACTGTTGTCCAAGCTCGGAGAAAGGAGTCGCAGACGAGTGAAGTCCAGAAGCTATTTGAAGGGTTGAGAATTGATGAATGGCGGTTATTGCCGTGGTAATGAGAATCGGTTGCGGTGCAGGAAGATGCTGGCAAAGTTGACGCGAAGTTGGAGGTCACCGTAGATCAGAAGCAGCGGAGAAAACGTAAAACCACAAGCCAGCGACCAACAAAGCAGAAAGACCAGTAGAACGAGTAACAACAGAAAACGCTGGAAAAACTCAGCAGGCCAGGCAGCATCCGTGGAGAGAGAAAGAGAGTTGACGTTTCAGGTAGAACGAGTAACCCAGCTCATCAGAGAAACAACAGCAACTGGCAGAAACCAACAAGCTTAAAAACCTGTCGAACGAGTCACCCAGCTCAGCAGAGAAACAGCCACAGTGGGGAAGATCATTTTTTTTTACCAGCAAATTTTTGACACAGCGAATGAGTCTTACGGTGTAATCCGGTGTCGTCCAGCGCAGAAGCGTAATCTTGATGTCCTGAGAATTCCAGGAATTCGGAGACCAAATTTGAGAAGCAGGGGTGGGGGATGGGTATTGCAGGTTTAAGGCAGGTAACTTGTAGTTAGGGCTAAAATGCACCAACTGATGGAGCCAGGGGAACTTGAACAGTGGAAGCGAGGAGATTTGGGAGCGAAAAGGCAAAGGATGGCTGGAGCTTCCCATGGATAGAAGTGAAGAGCTCCTTATGGAAGTGCCAGCCTAGCGGCAGCTATCTTAAACAGTCTGGACTCAACGGATTAGCACCAGGCTAAAAAAAACTATGGGGTTAAAATGAACCTGTTGATGTCTTTTGGTGAAGGGTAGGCAGACACAACTGAGACTCGTGCACTTTCTCATTTCACAAGTGTGCCATCTGTACTGTGTTGAATACTGGCATTGGGCTTAGCCCAAGCCTCCTAACTCATTCAGGTGAGTATTCAACAATAAGCATGGTATAAGGGATCAAAAAGAGGTGTGCAATTAAAAAAAAAAAATGATGTTCGATACATAGAATGTGCAGCACAGAAACAAGCCATTCGACCCAACTGGTTTATGTTGGTATTTATGCTCCACCCGAGCCTCCTCCCCTACGTCATCTCACCCTATCAGCATAACCTTCTACTCCTTCCTCCCTCGTGTTTATCTAGCTTCCCCTTAAATGCATCAATACCAATGATGATTTTCCTTTTTTTCTGGGCCCTCTGTTACACCATGCTCAAAGTACATCTAGGAACATCGGAACAGGAGTAGGCCATTCAGCCCTCTCGAGCCTGCTCCACCATTCAATTAGATCATGGCTGATCTGGACCTGGACTCCATTGACCTGCCATTTGCTAGAATGTATAGTCTGAGGAGACCTGGATTATTCGTGTAGGGTATACCTTTTATAGGAATTCTATCTAAC
Source organism: Squalus acanthias (assembly GCA_030390025.1). Taxonomy (NCBI): domain Eukaryota; kingdom Metazoa; phylum Chordata; class Chondrichthyes; order Squaliformes; family Squalidae; genus Squalus; species Squalus acanthias. Next base: position 113,919,301 of record CM059435.1, read on the forward strand.
TACATTTACGTCCTCATTTTTGCACAGATCTGATCTTTCCAGGGAGATCCAATTTTCTCAACCCAGATGCAATATTCGCCAACAATGAGGTCTGCCTCTCGGACATCGAGATTTATGGCTTTGACTACGACTACACGCTAGCCTTTTACTCCAGCAACCTGCACACTCTGATCTTCAACACTGCACGAGAAATCCTCATCGAGCAGCATAAAGTGAGTACCTATTTCTTGGGCAAATTTTTCTTTTTTACACATAATTGAAACCAGTTCCAAGTTAGCCTTGGCTCAGTTGGTAGCACACTCGCCTCTGAGTCAGAAGGTTGTGGGTTCAAGTCCCCACTCCAGAGACTTCAGCACAAAAATCCAGGCTGACACTCCCAGTGCAGTGCTGAGGGAGTGCTGCACTGTCAGAGGTGCCGCCTTTCGGATGAGACGTTAAACTGAGGCCCCGTCTGCTCTCTCTCAGGTGGACGCGAACATAAGAAATAAGAGCAGGAGTAGGCCATACGGCCCCTCGAGCCTGCTCCGCCATTCAATAAGATCATGGCTGATCATCGACCTCAACTCCACTTTCCCGCCCGATCTCCATATCCCTTGATTCCCCTAGAGTCCAAAAATCTATCTGCCTCAGCCTTAAAAGATCCTATGGCACTATTTTGAAGAAGAGCAGGGGAGTTCTCCCCGGTGTCCTGGCCAATATTTATCCCTCAACCAACATCTAAAACATGATCTGGCCATATATTTCATTGCTGTTTGTGGGAGCTTGCTGTGTGCAAATTGGCTGCTGTGTTTCCTACATTACAACAGTGACTGCACTCCAAAAGTACTTCATTGGTTGTAATGAGCAATGAGACGTCCTGCGGTAGTGAAAGGCACTATACAAATGCAAGTCTTTTATAAGGGTCTCAGTTAAGAACATAAGAACATAAGAAATAGGAGCAGGAGTAGGCCATTCGGCCCTTCGAGCCTGCTCCGCTATTCAATAAGATCATGGCTGATCTTCTGCCTCAACTCAGATCACCGGCCCTATTGCTATATCCCTTGATGCCTTTACTAGTCAGAAATCTATCAACTTCTGTTTTGAATATACCCAATGACTGAGCCTCCACAGCCCTCTGGGGTAGAGAATTCCAAAGATTCACCACCCTCTGTGTGAAGAAATGTCTTCTCATCTCAGTCCTGAATGGCCTACCCTTTTTCCTGAGGCTGTGGCCCCTGGTTCTAGACTCCCCAGCCAAGGGAAACATTCTCCCAGCATCCACCCTATCAAGCCCTGTAATAATTTTGTATGCTTCAATGAGATCCCCTCTCATTCTTCTGAATTCAAGAGAATACAGGCCTAGTTTACTCAATTTCTTCTCATACGACAGCCCCGCCATCCCAGGAATCAATCTCGTGAACCTTCGTTGCACTCCCTCTATGGCAAGTATATCCTTCCTTAGGTAAGGAGACCAAAATTGTACACAGTACTCCAGGTGTGGTCTCACCAAGGCCCTATATAATTGGAGTAAGACTTCTTTACTCCTGTACTCAAATCCTCTTGTAATGAAGGCCAGCATACCATTTGCCTTCCTAATGGCTTGCTGCACCTGCACATTCACTTTCAGTGACTCATGTACAAGGACACCCAGGTCCCTTTGAGCATCTGCATTCCCCAATCTTCCACCATTTAGGAAATACTCTGCCTTTCTATTTTTTCTACCAAAGTGGATAATTTCACATTTATCCACATTATATTCCACCAGTTGTACCACCAAAACTGCAGACTAAATTTCTGGTGCAGTGCTTAATTATTTACACAGTTTTCTCACTTAAGTTTTATACTATTACTGTAGCTTGGGACTGACACGGCAATTATAGTGCAGTTATAACTGGTCCAGCCACATAAATACTGTGGCAACAAGAGCAGGTCAGAGGCTGGGTATTCTGCGGCGAGTGTCTCACCTCCTGACTCCCCAAAGCCTTTCCACCATCTACAAGGCACCAGTCAGGAGTGTGATGGAATACTCTCCACTTGTCTGGATGAGTGCAGCTCCAACAACACTCAAGAAGCTCGACACCATCCAGGACAAAGCAGCCCGTTTGATTGGCACCCCATCTACCACCTTAAACATTCACTCCCTCCACCACCGGCGTACCGTGGCTGCAGTGTGTACCATCTACAAGATGCACTGCAGCAACTCGCCAAGGCTTCTTTGGCAGCACCTCCCAAACCCGCGACCTCTTCCACCTAGAAGGACAAGGGCAGCAGACGCATGGGAGCACCACCACCTCCAAGTTCCCCTTCATGTCACACACCATCCTGACTTAGAAGTATATCGCCGATCCTTCATCGTCGCTGGGTCAAAATCCTGGAACTCCCTCCCTAACAGCACTGTGGGAGTACCTTCACCACACGGACTGCAGTGGTTCAAGAAGGCGGCTCACCACCACCTTCTCAAGGGCAATTAGGGATGGACAATAAATGCTGACCTTGCCAGTGATGCCCACATCCCATAAACGAATAAAAAAAAATGATACCAGAACTGCGAGGTTATACCTATCAGGAAAGGATGAACATGCTGGGTCTCTTTTCTCTTGAAAAGAGAAGGCTGAGGGGTAAACCTAATAGAGGTGTTTAAAATGTTGTGATAGAGTAGACACAGAGAGAGTGTTTCCACTTTTGGGGAAGAGCAAAACTAGAGGCCATTAATATAAGATAGTCACCAAGAAATCCAATGGGAAATTCAGAAGAAACTTCTTTACCCAGAGAGTGGTGAGAATGTGGAACTCGCTACCACAGGGAGTGGTTGAAGTGAATAGTATAGATGCATTTAAGGGGAGGCTAGACAAGCATATGAGGGAGAAGGGAATAGAGGGTTATGCTGATAGGGTGAGATGACGAAGGATGGGAGGAGGCTCAAGTGGAGCATAAACCCCGGCATGGACTGGTTGGGCCGAATGGCCTGTTTCTGAGCCGTATATTTTATGAAATTCTATGTAACAGCATCCCTGAATGGCCTGGCTCTAATTTTAAGGTTATGCCCCCTTGTTCTGGACTCCCCGCACCAGAGGAAATAGTTTCTCTCTATCTACACTATCAAATCCATGGTATTGTCCTGCTGAATCTGCACTGCACCTGTTTCCGAGGCCAGTATATCCTTTCTGCGGTGCGCTGCCCAGAACCGAACGCAGTAACTTTAGGCGCGCCAACCTAAATCTTCCCCCTTTTCGTGCTCCGTGTCCAGCTTTCTGCTCTGCGTTTTCTGAGCCGTTTCCTTTCCATGAGGAGCGTTACATAAACGTGCGTTGTTGAAATCTGCTGAATAAATGGGCAAGTAGGAGATGGAAAACATGGCGTTCCCATTCGGTTCAAAGTGCGCCAGAACCTAAAACGATTGGCTTTGAATGGCTGGTATTAAGGTGAGGGCTATTTGTTTTTTTTATTAATTGTTCCCCTGGTGAGATCGGAGTAAGTGCTGTGACAGACATGGTTACAATGTCCACCAATCAGTGCTTTGTACAGTTGTCGTTATGTACCAGCGGGCAGGTTGCTAAAGGGTGTCAGTGCCTCGAGCTTTAATGTTAAAGTAATTGAGCAATAGTTATTTGTGTGGCTTCGGGAACCCGACTAGAGGTGTGGGATTGGGTGGAGGTGGCGTGTATATATATATATATGCATTTCTATAGCGCCTTTCATGACTTCAAGACGTCCCAAAGCGCTTTACATAAGAACATGAGAAATAGGAGCAGGAGTAGGCCATTCAGCCCCTCGAGCCTGCTCCGCTATTCGATAAGATCATGGCTGATCTGATCTTGGCCTCAACTCCACTTTCTTGCCCGCTCCCCATAACCCTTGACTCCCCTGTAGTTAAAAAATCTGTCTATCTCAGCCTTGAATATATTCAATGACTCAGTCTCCACAGCTCTCTGGGGTAGATTCACGACCCTCTGAGAGAAATTCCTCCTCAGTTCCGTAGGAATCGCAGCAGCCAATTTGCGCACAGAAAGCTCCCACAAACAGCAATGTGATAATGACCAGATAATCTGTTTTAGTGATGCTGATTGAGAGATAAATATCGGCCAGGACACCAGGGATAACGCCCCAGCTCTTTTTTGAAATAGTGCCACGGGATCTTTTACATCCACCTGAGGGGGCAGAGGGGGCCTCGGTTTAACATTCCACCCGAAAGATGGCACCTCCGACAGTGCAGCACTCCCGCAGCACTGCCCTGGAGTTTCAGCCTAGATTTTTGTGTTCAAGTCTCATGGAGTGGGACTATGAACCCCCAACCTTCTGACTCAGGGGTGAGAGTGCTACCCACTGAGCCATGGCTGTCATAGCTTATAGTTTATAGAATATAGCTTCCTGTGCAAACAAAACCCATCCGTATGTTGGCACATCAGTGTGCTGTGCAGAGGAATGCTGCTCTTGGGTGCTGTTGCCTGACACACAGTTCCCGTTGCCTGACACACAGTTCCCGTTGCCTGACACACAGTTCCCGTTGCCTGACACACAGTTCCCGTTGCCTGACACACCGTTCCCGATGCCTGACACACCGTTCCCGATGCCTGACACACCGTTCCCGATGCCTGACACACCGTTCCCGATGCCTGACACACCGTTCCCGATGCCTGACACACCGTTCCCGATGCCTCACACACAGTTCCTGATGCCAGCAGTCCCATACAGGTGAAGTGCAGAGTGGAGGTCAAATGCTGCCTCACAGGGAGGGAGGTAAATTCAATGGTATGGCAGAATAATGGTTGCGCTACTAGACTAATGAGTTCAAATCCCACCAAGGCAAATTGAGAATTTTGAATTTTGTTTAAAAAAAAATAAAAATAATCTGGAAATAAAAAGCTGGTACCAGTAAAAGTGACCACGAAGCTGTTGGATTGTCTTAAAATCCCAACTGGTTCACTAGTGTCTTTAAGGAAACCTGCCGTCCTTACCCGGTCCGGCCTCTATGTGACTCCCGTCCCACACCCTCGTGGTTCACTCTCCACTACTCTCAGCCCCTCGGTTGTATCAAACCGCTATCAGCGGCTCAAGAAGGTGGTCCACCACCACCACCCTCTTGGGGCAATTAGGGATGGTCATTAAATGCCGGCCTTGCCAGTGATGCCCACATCTGAGAATAAAAAGCAGGTTGTTTGCCTACTAGCTTGGCTGCGGGTGGGGGGGGTGGAGGAAAGGAATATTTAAAAAAAAAGTAAATGGAGACTTTCATTCGAGGGTAAGAAACCCTCAAACAAAGAACATTATTGCCGACTGTTGTACTTCAAGTTTTTTCCAATGAATTAAGTCCCATGGTTCAAATACAGCACCGCCTGGCAGCCGTGGCACGCCTGAGCTCGGTAACGTGGTAAAAGTGGGAGCAGTTGGGTGCTGGAATTGAGTTAATTGGAAAAATAATGTATCTTTTGTGGAAAAAAAACGGATTGGGATTTACATTTTTTGACTGGAAATTTATTGCGATGCCTACTTAAATACTCCAAGCTGCCCTACATAACGATACTTGGTTTAAGAAGATTCAGACGCAGTTCAGCCATTAACGGTACAAGATTGGAGTCACATCTAACTGCTGACTCTCCTCCAAAGGTAGCCGGGGCAGAACAGGACACAATTTGGTGTACCACCAGTCACCTTTTTATTACATAACTTCTGCGCAGGGAAGGATAATTGCGATTGTCTAGAAGGGCAGTTTACATTAATACTGAGCACATATTATTATTACAGAATAGCTATAGTCGTACAAAATATTTGTGGACGGGTTACTCTGTTTAAATGTTTACCCGGTCCAGGTCAAGGAATATAGAGCAATGCGATGCATTTGTATAATGGCAACCCCAGCCTTGTCTACTGTGGAATGCACTGCTGTGATGGAATGTATCTGTTTTATGTCTTAGTATCCAGAGGATCTGAGGAACTACGATTACAATCCCAACTTTGTGATACGTGGGCTTCATTATGACGTACAAAAGGTTAGTGCTTTTGTCTTTTTAGTTGTATCCGTGTTTCATAAGAACATAAGAAATAGGAGCAGGAGTAGGCCAATCGGCCCCTCGAGCCTGCTCCGTCATTCAATAAGATCATAGCTGATCTGATCCTCACCTCAAATCTAAAGAACACAAGAAGTAGGAGCAGGACCCGGCCACTCAGCCCCTGGGCCCGCTCCGCCACCCACAGGGCCTCGACCGATCCGAACTCAGCCTCGTGTCCAATTTCCTCTTCTTTTGTATCTCTGTATTTCTGTATTTCTTCTTCTTCTGTATCCCCCCCCCTGCAACCCTCCACCCCCTGCTCCCATAAGAATTAGAAGCAGGAGTAGGCCATTCGGCCCCTCGAGCCTGCTCCGCCATTCAATAAGATCATGGCCGATCTTCGACCTCAACTCCACTTTCCCGCCCGATCTCCATATCCCTTGATTCCCCTAGAGTCCAAAAATCTATCCATCTCAGCCTTGAATATACTCAACGACTTGGCATCCACAGCCCCTTGTGGTAGAGAATTCCAAAGATTCACAGCCCTCCTCATCTCAGTCCTAAATGATCGACCCCTTAGGCTGAGACTATGACCCCCTAGTTCTAGACTCACCAGCCAGGGGAAACAACCTCTCAGCATCTACCCTGTCAATCCCCCTCAGAATCTTAAATGTTTCATAAGAACATACGAAATAGGAGCTCTGCTCATTGCCAGTGTCCTTGTCCTTGCAGCCAAGCTGCTCACGAGGTGCTTCACATTCCTCACCAAATGATTCAAGACTAAAAAGGAAATCATCAGCAAAATGATCTGCCGACAGTAATAATGAATAAAATTCTTAAGGGGCTTGACAAGGTAGATGCTGAGAGGCTGTTTCCCCTGGCTGGACAGTCTAGAACCAGGGGTCACAGTCTCAGAATAAGGGGTCGGCCATTTAGGACTGAGATGAGGAGAAATTTCTTCACTCAGAGGGTGGTGAATCTTTGGAATTCTCTACCCCAGAGGGCTGTGGAGGCTCAGTCGTTGAGTATATTCAAGACAGAGATGGATAGATTTTTGGACTCTGGGGGGAATCAAGGGATATGGAGATTGGACAGGAAAGTGGAGTTGAGGTAGAAGACCAGCCATGATCTTATTGAATGGCGGAGCAGGCTCGAGGGGCCGTATGGCCGACTCCTGCTTCTAATTCTTATGTTCTTATGAAGTGAAAAAAGAAAATACTTGCATGCAATGTACAGGGGTTAAAAATAGTGAAGTATGACTGTTTTTCTTTCAGTTGGAACTTGTGTGTGCAGAGCCCTGTTTGCAGGAATTCAGGTTAGAAATTATGGATAAGAAGAAGCCCAAAAAACCACGTGTTTTCTCATCTAATGATGGAGCTCGTTTCAAATTTTTAGTTCCTTGAGTTTTTGACATTCTGAAGAACATGCATGCTTATCAGTGTGGGACTGTAGTCATACTCAAATGTAGAAGACTAAGGGGGTGATCTAATTGAGGTGTTTATGACGATTAAAGGATTTGATAGGGTAGATAGAGAGAAACTATTTCCTCTGGGGGTGGGGGGGGGGCGGGGGGGGAGTCCAGAACAATGGGACATAACCTTAAAATTAGAGCCAGGCCATTCAGGGATGATGTCAGGAAGCACTGCTTCACACAAAGAGTAATGCAATGCTCCCTTTAAGCGTGGCCGCGCAGCTGGCTTGCCGACTTTTCAATAGGAAAAACCGCACAGTGCGGTATTTTGAATGGGCCACGCAGCCCCTTAAAGGGGCCACGCACCCAAATAAAATAAGAGGGAACGTTGGGCTGGTGGCAATCTAGAACTCTCTCTCAAATATCTATTGAGGCAGGAGGCCAATTGAAGATTTATTAAGGGATATGGAACCAAGATGAGTAAATGGAGTTAAGATACACATCAGCAATGATCGAACTGAATAGCGGAACAGGCTCGAGGGGCTGAATGGCCTACTCTTGTTCCTATGTACTGCTCACTGGAGCATTTCCCATGCTCCTATTGGTTCCTCAAAAGCAGATCTAAGAATACTTATGTTCACAATGCCAGCAAGTCACAGTGATGTTCGATTAGAAACTGGAGTTGAAATCGATTATAATTGAGTTTGCTTTAGATCAAGATCTTTCAGCAGCACCTCCCAAACACGTGACCTCCACCACCTAGAAGGACAAGGGCAGCAGGTGCATGGGAACACCACCACCTCCAAGTTCCCCTCCAAGTCACACTCCATCCCGACTTGGACATATATCGGCTGTTCTTTCATTGTCACTGGGTCAAAATCCTGGAATTCCCTACCTGACAGCACTGTGGGAGTAACTTCTCCACATGGACTGCAGCGGTTCGAGAAGAAGGCGGCTCACCACCACCTTCTCAAGGGCAACTAGGAATGGGCAATAAATGCTGGCCTTGCCAGCGACTCCCATATCCCGAGAATGAATATTTAAAAAAATATATCTCAGTAATCCCACACGTAGTCTTATCAGGTACTGAATTCTTGATGATGATAGTAATTACAAAGTAACCACTGTGGAAGTTTGACATAAGAGCTTAAGAATTAGGAGCAGGAGTCGGCCATACTGCCCCTCGAGCCTGCTCCGCCATTCAATAAGATCATAGTTGATCTTCGACCTCAGCTCCACTTTCCCGCCCGATCTCCATATCCCTTGATTCCCCTAGAGTCCAAAAATCTATCGATCTCTTGTCTTGAATATACTCAACAACTGAGCCTCCACAGCCCTCTGGGGTAGAGAATTCCAAAGATTCACCACCCTCTGAGTGAAGAAACTTCTCCTCATCTCAGTCCTAAATGGCCAACCCCTTATCCCGAGACTGTGACCCCCCGGTTCTAGAATAAGAATATTTTAATATATGTTAAAGTGTTTGGTATTAATTAAAACTGTTCCGATAGTCGCTTGTATAGTTTAGAGTGACAATGTGGTTCTTTCAATTTGCTTCTAGGGGATAGTGATGAAAATCGACGCCTTTCACTACATTCAGTTAGGAACTGTATACAGGTATTATTTTTGTAGAATTGTTTTCTCGCGCTCTTTCTCTCTGATTTAACACTGGTTAAGGTAAGTGGACCTTGTCCCCATGATCTGGAAGCGGTTCCTTTTCCATTAATCTGCCCTTGCAGAGTTTTAGTGACTTGAGAATTAATAGTTACCGCAATTGCAGTAATCTGATTTCTGGATTAAACGTAATCTCGCACTACACTACCACACTTTGGAATGCTAATATTAAATTCAGGCTCGGCTTTACAGACTACAGGAACAAATATTTTTACTTGCAATTAAATATGTTGGCTTTTGCTGGGCTAATTAAGCCTCTGGCCAGCGGTAGTCCCCAAGATGTTGATGGTGGGAGACATTTGGCAATGGTGACGCTGTTAATGTCGGTGGAGATGCCTGGGCCTTTTCTTGTTGGAGAGGATTGCGGCCTAGCACTCATGGCACTAATGTTAGCTGCCACTTGTCAGCACAAACTTGGATGTTGTTCAAGGACTGCCATAAGCTGATTTAGGTGATTTTGATCTATGTTAGCCATTTGAACCTCCATTAAAACAATACCAGAAAATCCATCCATTAGATGAGGTATTTGCAAAGCTGTTTTAACTCATTGTCAGCCTTGGCTAAGTGGCAGCACTCTCGCCTCTGAGTCAGAAGGTCATGTGTTCTGGCCCCACTCCAGAGACTTGAGTATGTAATCTAGGCTGACACTTCAAATCAGTGCTGAGGGAGTGCTGCACTGTCGGAAGTGCCGTCTTTCAGATGAGTGTTAAACTGAGGCCCTGCCTGCCCTCCCAGGTTAAATATCCCACCCCCGGTACTACTCAAAGAAGAGCCAGTGGAGTTCTCCCAGTGTCCTGGCCAGCATTTATCCATCAAACAAAACAGATTATCTGGTCATTTATCACATTGCTGTTTGTGGGAGCTTGCTGTGCACAAATTGGCTGCCACATTTCCCTACATTACAACAGTGACTGTGAAGGGATAATTACAAGTCCTAGCCCTTTTCGGGCTACCCCAGATCAGGCGTATTCCCCAGACGTTCACCTTCAACTAAAGTTAGAGATAGCCGAATCCCATAAGATGCTTAATTGGGTCTAAAGGTCAGACTACCTCTCCCTAAAGGAAAGAAACGGCCCGAAGATGTTACTGTCCTCCGGATAGCACTTTTAACAAGTTTAACTAGACTGTAACTTTCCGGATATTATGAGGGTCCGGAAAACCCCCCCGAATTCTGTAACTCCTCTCAGAAGAGTGTATGGAAATTGAGTTTGCGAGATTGATACAGAAATACTCTGAGACAATTCTAAAAATATATAGATTTATTAAAGAACCGACATTCAGCTAACAGCTGTTGATTCAATCGCAACTTTAACAGTTCAAAATACAAATAGCTTACATTTCTTATCAAAGATCCTTATTCTCAAATCTTAACTTCGTTACATTTCCACACTTCTACTTATTCTTAATCCAGAATATCCACCAAAATCAAATACCTTGATTACCCGAGACTCAGAGTTGTAGGCCTACAGAGTGGTTCTGAAGGCGAGAATCACTCTGCCCCTCCAACGACTTCTGACTCTCTATCTGAAAAGCTCTATTTTTATACCTTTTTTTAGTGGTTTATTCTTTGAAGTTTTCTGCTGATGTAAGCTAATTATCTCTAGCCATACCTCTGTTGACTTCTTTCTATTCTTACTGTTAATTCAGCTGTTAGCTTGCAGAATTCTGTCTGCTGTATAGGTGTTTCATAGAATCATAGAAGATAGGAGCAGGAGTAGGCCATTCGGCCCCTCTAGCCTGCTCCGCCATTCAATGCGATCATGGCTGATCATCCAAATTCAGTACCCGGTCCCTGCTTTCTCCCCATATCCCTTGATCCCTTTAGCCTTTCAAAACCTATCATAAAATGGTTTAACAGCAGTATCTATTTGATGCCATTCTTAGCAAGGTCTTCCATTGATTTCTTAATATTGGCTTAACTGCTTGTATTACAGACTTCTCGTCTCCATGTGTTCCAAGTTCAACACATAAACAATGTGATTGCTTGGTACATCTATTGATGTAAAATTTTCAAAGTGTTCTGTTGTGTACCTTTTACAATATGTAAATCAAAACCACTTCAACCAGGGTGTTTGTTTGCATTTCTTAGCTACTTCAATTGGTTGTATATATAATCTTGTTTCCTGTTTCATTTGATGTTACTTTTACAAAGGCACATGGTTTTTTAATGTTCTGTGTTTCTTGTTTGAAGCGTTAGATTTTAACACTTTACTTGGGCATTTCTATTGTGTTGGTTCCAAACTACAGACTCCTTGGAACCAACTCTTTGCTTCTTCAATAGGCCATTGTCTCAGTGTCAATAACCAATCTTCATCTCAAAAGCCTGTATGGTGTTTACAGCTTTGTGACGTTGAGGCTTTTAGATTTTTAAACCCAGTTTGGCATATTTTAATAAAATCAGAATTCTTTTCATAGGATGGTGTATTTTTCTGAATAGGTTTGGCTCATTCCTTTACAACTGCACTTCAAAAGTACTTCATTGGCTGTAAAGCGTTTTGGAATGCTATATAAATGCAATTTCTTTCTCCTCCTTCTTCCTCTTTTTCTTCTTTCTTTTCCTTCGTTTATAGTACTTTGTTAGAATTATCTGGATGGAAAGTGCTAATGCCAATATTTGCTATTATTCGTGCTGCAGTTATAATGTGCTATATTTTAATCTGAAGATACAGTTTTGACCTCTTGTGCCAATTTTCTGAAATGTCACTTTGGGGGGAAAAATTGGGTCGCGCCCCCCTTGGGGCGCTAACTTCGCCGGGTCGCTACTTTTAGTGCCCCGAAAAAGTTAGCGCCTCCGCGCCTGAAATTCACTGGTAGCGCCCCAAGCAGGAGGCGGGGCGCTACTGGAAGCGCTCCCCCTCCCTCTTGGGGCGCTACCAGTGAATATCGCGGCGCTACGTGCAGTAGCGGCACGCGCATTAGCACGTCACGCCGCAGTCCTGCAGGCCTCCCTCCCCTGATTAAAGGGGAGAGGCCTAGCGCAGCACGACCTGGAGCCCAGCTGGGCCACCAGGGATCGGGGTGCCGGCAAAAGAGCCCGGCACTCACGGATCGCAGTCAGCACCCTGCGGGGGGGGTTGCTGTATAGGAGGTCGGGGATGGCAAAAGGGGCAGGTGCTAGCAGGCGGCCAGCAACAAAAATGGCCGCCCGGCACCTCCCCTTTAAATATCGCCGCCCCGGCTGCATGTACGCCTCCCTGACCCTGTCGGACATAGCGTCCGACGATAAGTCAGAGCACGCTACCGAAGTTCGCGGCCGGGGTGCTGCGCATGGCGATGATGTCATCGCCGGCGGCACAGCGCCGCGGGGCGCTACCGGTTACCGCCGCCGCTAACCTCCCGCTGAATTTCGCGGGAGGCGTCAGAGGTGCCGCACCCGGGCGCTAGTTGCTTTGCGCCCTCTTAGGGCGCTAACGGGAGGCGCAAAGCAATCGAATTTTGCCCCCTTTGTGTTCAAAGGGGAATTTAAACCATAGCACATGTACACAGTTGATGCTGTAGATACAGTGCTTTTGGGGGATTAGTTTTCTTTCTAACAAAAAAATCAGCGAGCAGAAACCATTTGAACGGTACGTCTACTGATGCACAAAATACACTCGGGTAGATTTTCGTCTTCGCCAGCTGATTAGCAATCTGGCAGAGCATAACATCCGCCCTTTATAGAACCAACCCCATTTTCATTCCATTGATTTCGGAGGTGGGCTCTTATAGAGCAGACAATTCGCTCAGGCAGTGAAGATGAATCTCTACCCCACTGAATCTCTACATGTCTGGGACAAACTGATTATGGAATCGCACTTTGCCTTTTGGTTCCACTTGCAATCTGTTTTAATTAGTGTCAGAGTAGCCATAAATCTACCCGTGCCTCAGTGGGTAGCACTCTTGCCTCTGAGCCAGAAGGTTGTGGGTTCGAGTCCCACTCCAGAGACTTGAGCACAAAAATCTAGGCTGACACTCCAGAGCAGTGCTGAGGGAGTGCTACATTGTCGGAGGTGCCGTCTTGGGTTTTGAGAGCCCGTCTTTCGGATGAGACGTTAAACCGAGGCCCCGTCTGCTCTCTCAGGTGGACGTAAAAGATCCCATGGCACTATTTCGAAGTATGGGAAGGGGAGTTATCCCCGGTGTCCTGGGGCCAATATTTATCCCACAATCAACATCACTAAAAACAGATTATCTGGTCATGATCACATTGCTGTTTGTGGGAGCTTGCTGTGCGCCAACTGACTGCTGTACTTCCTACATTACAACAGTGACTACACTTAAAAAAAAAAAAGTACTTCATTGGCTGTAAAGCGCTTTGGGACGTCCAATGGTCGTGAAAGGCGTGATAGAAATACAAATCATTCATTCATTCAATTAAAGTACATTTAAAAAAGATATAAACCCTGGACTTACTCAGACTGAAATGAAAACTTAACAATGCTTCTTTCTCAAGCTTGCTTATAAGATACCGATTTAAGTAAATTGTATAGTTTTATATAAGGAAGGGGCAGATTTTCATCTTCACCTGCCTGGGTGGTAATCTGGTGGAGCGGACCACAGGCCCATTATAGAACCCGCCCGATATACATGGCGTTGATGTGGATGGAATGGAACGCGGGCGAATTCCACAGTGGGAGGGCGATCCGCTCCGTCAGATTACCACCCAGGTGGGTGACGACAGAAGTCTAACCCCCCGCCCCACCGCCCGCACCCCGTAGTCCGCGGCAGACGAGCGTCCCCGAACTAATGCTGAGATTTTTCATTTTTAATAACAGGGGGCTGAGCCCAGTGCCAGATGAGCAGGTCATCGAAATGTACGAAGGGACACATGTCCCTTTGGAGCAGATGAGTGACTTTTATGGCAAGGTAAATGCGCTGACGTATCTTGCTGCTCGTGCGGTTTGTACGCTGCTGCTGAGGCAGGCTGATGATAATAGCTGTCTGAACACTGACCGAATCGTAGAAGGATACAGCATAGAAGGAGGCCATTCAGCCCATCGTACATGTGCTGGATTAGATTTAACAAAAAAACTGTTCCACTTGTGCATCAATTTTGATGGTCAGAAAATCATGGACCGCGCTCCTGTTATTTCCCGATTGTGTTCCTGGCTCCACGCACTGGGAAGCTGTAAGCGGAAAGGTCACCTTTTCAGTGTTGTCCTTCCCCGTGAAGTCTGTCCTCCCTGGGGTCTCTCTTAATGTCAGCCAGACTCCGTCGGCAGCACTCTCGTCGTCTCTTAAGTCAGGAAGTTGTGGGTTCAAGCCTCGTTCAAGAGCTTCGCCAGTTAATCTAGGTTAACGCTGCAGTTTGGCACTGAGGGAGCACTGAATTGTCGCAGGTGCCACCTTTCTGACGAGACGGTAGACTGAGACCCTGTTTACTCCTCTCTCTCTGGTTCAGCAAGATTCCATTATTTGAGGGAAGAGCAGGAAATTTCCCAGCAGTCCCGCTTCCCCCGACCAATACCACCAAAAGCACAGATTAACTGGTCAGTCATCGCATTGCTGTTTGTGGGACCTTGCTGTGCACAAAATGGCTTCTGCATTTGCCTAGATAACAAGAGTGACGATGCTTCAAAAGTAATGAATTGTATGTGAAGCACTTTGGAACATTTGAGATGTAACAAGGCACTGTATATTTCTTTAGAATTATACAGCACAGAAGGAGGCCAGTCGTCCCTTCGTGTCTGTGCTGGCTCTTCGAAAGAGCTCTCCAATTAGTCCCACTCCCCTCGCTCTTTCCCTGTTGCCCTGCACATTTTGCCTTTACAAGTAATTATCCAATTCCCTTTTGAAAGTTACTATTGAATTTACTTCCATCACCCTTTCAGGCAGCGCATTCCAGATCATAACAACACGATGCGGAAAAAATGTTTCCTCATCTCCCCTCTGGTTATTTTGCCAATTACCTTAAATCTTTGTCCTCTGGTTACCGACCCTCCTGCCAGTGGAAGCATTTTCTCATTATTTAATCTATCAAAACCCTTTGCAATTTTGAAAACCTCTATTAAATCTCCCCTTAACCTTCTCTGTTCTAAGGAGAACTCGAGCTGAGGCCTAACTAGTGACTTATAAGGGTTTAGCATAACTTCCTTGCTTTTGTACTCTATGCCTCTATTTATAAAGCCCAGCATCCCTTATGCTTTTTAACAGCCTCATCAACTTGTCCTGCCACCTTCAAAGATTTGTGTATGTGAATCCCCAGGTCTCTCTGTTCCGCACCTTCTTTAAAATTGTACCATTTAGTTATAAGAACATAAGAACATAAGAAATAGGAGCAGGAGTAGGCCATACGGCCCCTTGAGCCTGCTCCACCATTCAATAAGATCATGGCTGATCTTCGACCTCAACTCCACTTTCCTGCCCGATCCCCGTATCCCTTGATTCCCCCAGAGTCCAAAAATCTACCTATCTGCCTCTCCACATTCTTCCTTCCAAAATACCTCACTTCACACTCCTCTGCATTAAATTTGATCTGCCACGTGTCTGCCCATTTCACCAGTCTGTCTACGTCCTCCTGAAGTCTGCTACTGTCCTCCTCACTGTTTACTACATTTCCCAGTTTTGCGTCATCTGCAGACTTTGAAATGATGCTCCACCAGTTCAGCTGATAAGCAGAGTGTTTGCACTGAATGTAGTCATCTCCCTATACTTCCCTATTTCCAAATGTGTGCTGCCAAAATAGAATTTCAAGTTCTTTTTGTGAACATTTTAAAATCTGTTTTGAAAAGATGTGCTATTTTATGCCGTCCAATGTTTTTTTTTGACTAACTTTGCATTGTTTTGTTTAATCAGAGTTCACAGGGCTTTACAATGAAGCAATTCATGGACATATTCTCATTGCCAGAACTGACTCTGCTTTCCTGTGTCAATGACTATTTTATCAAGCAGAACATTGACTTCGAGCCAGATTACCTTTACAAGGATGTTAAGGTAAGATGCAAGAGGCATTTATTCCCAATGTGACGTCCTTCTTCACTATCTTAGCACATCTTTAATGCTTTGATGCAGTTGACACTTAAACTATTGAAATAGCTTGACAAGTGCAATTTTTGGCTGATAGTGCAATGAATTGGCAGTGCGACTTGCAGTTTAAAGGTCGTTAGTTCAGGTTTTTTGGCGGGCCTGTCATTGAACTTAACTTAGTTGAGGTTGCAGAATGGGGTGCTGTTCAATAACTAATTATGAGGGGCCAAGATAAAGTGGATAGGAAGCACCTATTTTCCTTAGCAGAGAGGTCAATAACCAGGTTATGGGGGCATAGATTTAAAGTAATTGGTAGAAGGCTTAGAGGGGAGTTCAGGAGGATTTTTTCACTCAGAGGGTGGTGGGGGTCTGGAACTCACTGCCTGAAAGGGTGGTAGAGGCAAAAACCCTCAACGCATTTAAAAAGTACTTGGATATGCACTTGAAGTGCTGTAACCTACAGGGCTACGGACCAAGAGCTGGAAAGTGGGATTAGGCTGGGATAGCTCATTTTCAGCCGGCGCGGACATGATGGGGCGACTGGCCTCCTTCTGCGCCATAGATTTCTATGATTTAATCTTGAGGCAGAAAGGGATTGCTGATGAGTCCAATCTTGGAATTGTTGGGGCAGAAATTCGGGTCCCCACGGGTGAGTACGCGCTGTGTACTCACCCGTAGGGCCACCGGAAGTGCCGGTTTCGCGCATGTACTGCGCATGCACGGGAAACCGGAACTTCCGGTCTCATGAAGGAAGGGGTTCGAGGGTCAACTGCGTGCGCGGGAGAGGCAGCGCGCACGCAGCGAACTTCTGTTTTCTTTACCGGTTTCTCCGTGAGGGTAAGTCCCTGGCAGCTGCGCGGGGAAAAAGCAGGTGCAAGGCCTGCTTTTAACAAGGTAAATGGTGAATTAAGTTAAATTAAAACATTTTTTCCACAGGTTTATTATTTTTAAATACTTTAAAGAAAGGTAAGTTTATTTTTAGCCCCGTTAAAAACTGTAATTAATTTTTTCAAAAATTTACATTTTTGTTTAAAATAGTTAATTTATGTAATTGATAGTTATTTTAAAAATGTGAAGTTTTTTTTAAAATTTATTTGAAGTTTTAGTTAGGTTTTGGGGCCGATCTCTATTCATAGATTTGACAGGTCTTCCTGTCAAATCTATGAATGGAGATTCCCTGCTCCGATTGGCTTCCCATGGCCCACGTGATCCCAGGGGACGCTTCGAACTAACTGCGCCCCTGGGATACGCGAGCACTGCGCGCTGGCAGCTGGAGGAGGCCCAGGATCGGAATTCCACGCGGGCCCAGAGCACAACGACAGGCGCGCTAAGTAAGTGCAGGTTGGGGGCTTGCACCCGCGGGAAGCCTCCAACCTGAATTTCTGGCCCATATTTGTATTTAACAGCAAATGTGATGAAGATTCACAAGCTTCTCAATTTATAATTGACAGGAGGTAATCCGAGATGTCCATGTGAAAGGAATATTGTATAGAGCAGTTGAACAAAACATTGGTATGTATACAATCACTTGTGTTGCTCGGCTCGTGTGATATGATTTTCAGGGTAATATTTTAGTTCCTTACATCAGGAACTACCCAGAATGCTTAAACCTCCAGCAGCTGTTACCATTTAAGCCCTGTACTACCCAAAGGGCAATCGTGATGGACTAGGCCTCTTGCGCATCCCTGATTTTAATCGCTCCACCATTGGCGGCCGTGCCTTCAGCTGCCAAGGCCCTAAGCTCTGGAATTCCCTCCCGAAACCTCTCCGTCTCTCTACCTCCCTCTCCTCCTTTAAGACGCTCCTTACCTACCTCTTTGACCAAGCTTTCGGCCACCTGCCCTAATATCTCCTTGTGTGGCTCGGTGTCAAGTTTTGCCTGATCACGCTCCTGTGAAGCGCCGTGGGACGTTTTTACTGCGTTAAAGGCGCTATAGAAATGCGAGTTGTTGCTGTAGGCTGGCTGCCAGCTGCTCTCTCTTGAGATACAAGGTGGTCCTTGTCTTGGTTTGTGCTTTTATTTTAAGAGGAAGGGTAAATGAAGATAATGGAAATATAAATTAACTACAAAGAAAGCTGTTCCAAATAGGACAAATCAGCCTCCGTATGCAACCCGCCTGTTCCTACTCCCTATGGACCGCGCAGCTCTCTGGACCCCCCGCGCAGACGGCTCGCCGGCTTTTCAATGAGAAAAACCGCGCATCTGCGGTATATTGAATGAGCCGCGCAGCCCCTTAAAGAAGAGGCCGCGCATCCAAAAAAAAAAATGAACGGGAACATTGCAATGGACTGCCTGCCTCTCTCTCTGCGCTATCTGATTATTCTGCCCCTACCTGAAATTGTAGATTCCTTTTTGACATGTGCTGATTAAATACATTAATGTCACTTTAAAAAAAAAAACATTTCTCTAGTTCCTCCTTCTGACTCTTAATGTTTCATCCAAAGATAGTAGCTTGAGCAGAAGTTAAAAGTAGAAACCATTGCCCAAGAGCTTACTATAACTGTTCCACTAAATTTATTCATCATCTCTCTATTTTCCCAGTGCCCTATGAATCCACGAACTGAATAACGCTCAAACAAAACTAGCTCTGTTGGATTGGGAATCTCTTGGGGAACTGGGATAATAGGTCGACACGCTGCCCTTTCACCCTAGTTCCTTGGTTCAAACCCGGTCCAGACTAATGGGAATGAAAATCTCCCCTTTCCTCTGGTTGTAAGTTTTTTTTTTTCGTTCATGGGACGTGAGCGTCGCTGGCAAGGCCAGCATTTATTGCCCATCCCTAGTTGCCCTTGAACAACTGTGTGGCTGGCTAGACCATTTCAGAGGGCAGTTAAGAGTCAACCACATTGCCGTGGGTCTGGAATCACATATAGGCCAGACCGGGTAAGGACGGCAGATTTCCTTCCTGAAGAACATTAGATAGTAAGTGTACCGTGTAAAATTATTTGGGGATAGTTTCAGCATAATTTTTGTTCAAGGGCAACTAGATGAGCACGAGCCAACAGCAAAATACTGGCCATTCTCTCAACAACAACAATACCTTGTATTTATATAGCGCCCTTAACATAGTAAAACTTCCCAAGGCGCTTCACAGGAGCGTTATAAAACAAAATTTGACACCGAGCCACATAAGGAGATATTAGGGCAGATGACCAAATGCTTGGTCAAAGAGGTAGGTTTTAAGAAGTGTCTTAAAGAAGGAGAGAGGCGGAGAGGTTTAGGGAGGGAATTCCAGAGCTTAGGACCCAGGCAGCTGCAGGCACGGCCTCCAATGGTGGAATGATTAGAATCAGGGATGCTCAAGAGGCCAGAATTAGGGGAGCTCAGAATAACGGAGGGTTGTGGGGATGGAGGAGGTTACAGAGATCGGGAGGGGCGAGGCCATGGAGGGATTTGAAAACAAGGATGAGAATTTTAAATTCGAGGCGTTGCTTAACCGGGAGCCAATGTAGGTCAGCGAGCACAGGGGTGATGGGCGAACGGGACTTGGTGCGAGTTAGGACACGGGCAGCAGAGATTTGGATGACCTCAAGTTTACGGAGGGTAGAACATGGGAGACCGGCCATACTGCCTCCAACGAGTTAGTACTCTTACTCCGAGAATATGGCTTGTGCGGGAAATTGAAATAGTCACACGTGTGCAGTAGGAGGTGATCTTCTGTGCCTGGGACCGAGGCGTATTGTTGGGGAAGAGTAAAGGATGCTTTATGCTGCTTCTAGACCAGCGGTGTCTGATCTAAGTGTTATCGATGCCGAGTGTTCATTCCCAGCACTAATATTCTGCACATTCATGAGCGTAAATAATCACCTTAAAGAACTGGTCAACACGTTTTCTTTCTCTAGTGTGAAGCAAAGTGAAGCTAAACTTGTTTTTGTTTGTGCTCGCTCTACTTCAGTTGGCCATTGCTCTGCAGTCCCAGTCTCGGTAATTTCACACTGGCTCAGTAGGGAATACTCTATTTCCTCTGAGTCAGAAGGTTGTGGGTTCAAGTCCCACTCTAGGGACTTGAGCACAAAATCTAGGCTGATGCTCCAGTGCAGTGCTGAGGGAGTGCCGCACTGTCGGAGGTGCCGTCTTTCTGATGAGACGTTAAACCGAGGCCCCGTCCGCCCTCTCAGGTGGACGTAAAAGATCCCGTGGCACTATTTTGAAGAAGAGCAGGGGAGTTATCCCCGGTGTCCTGGCCAATATTTATCCCTCAACCAACATCACTAAAAAACAGATTATCTGGTCATTATCACATTGCTGTTTGTGGGAGCTTGCGGTGCGCAAATTGGCTGCCGCGTTTCCCATATTACAACAGTGACTACACTCCAAAAAGTACTTCATTGGCTGTAAAGCGCTTTGAGACGTCCGGTGGTCGTGAAAGACGCTACAGAAATGCAAGTCTTTCTTTCAAATTGGCCATCCTGAGTGAAATTGACAAGTTAACGTTTAAGCCTTCGGTTTAAACAATGTTTAAATTTCATCACGTATACTGTGATGAAATATAATCTCATGTTGCAATGATAAGGGTACCGAATTGTTACTTTATTACAGCAATATTGATGTATTACAAAAGTAAAACTCAAAACAATTTAAAGTAATTTTCAAAGCCGCTGATATTCCCAGTTTTTTCACCTATTCTAGTTCCAATTCCATTTCCAAGTAATTAGGAAGGCAAATGGAATATTGGCCTTTATTGCAAGGGGGATGGAATATAAAAGTAGGGAAGTCTTGCTACAACTGTACAGGGCGCTGGTGAGACCACACCTAGAGTACTGCGTGCAGTTTTCGGTCTCCTTATTTAAGGAAGGATATACTTGCATTGAAGGCAGTTCAAAGAAGGTTCACTAGGTTGATTCCTGAGTCAAAGGGGTTGTCTTATGAGGAAAGGTTGAGCAGGTTGGGCCTATACTCATTGGAGTTTAGAAGAATGAGAGGTGATCTCATTGTATAAGATTCTGAGGGGGCTTGACAGGGTAGATGCAGGGAGGATGTTTCCCCTCGTGGGTGAATCTAGAACCAGGGGGCATAGTTTCAGAATAAGGGGTTGCCAATTTAAAACGGAGATGAGGAGGAATTTCTTCTCTCAGAGGGTCGTGAATATTTTGGAATTCTCCAACCCAGAGAGCCGTGGAGGCTGAGCCATTGAATATATTCAAGGCGGAGATAGGCAGATTTTTGAAAAACAGGGGAATCAAGGGTTATGGGGAGCGGGCAGGAAAGTGGCGTTGAGGCCAAGATCAGATCAACCGTGATCTTATTGAATGGCAGAGCAGGCTCGAGGGGCCGAATGTCCTACTCCTGCTCCTATTTCTTATGTTCTTATGTTCTCTCTTGCATTTATTTTAACTTTCTTTCTTTGTAGCAAATATTCTTTATTTTAACTGATGTATATAATTTTCCTAAGTCCCGTTTTAAGTTGAAAAGATTAGATATTAGTCGGGCTCATATTGGAGGGGGGGGGAGACTCCGATTTGAAAACGGACTCCAAAGGCTGTTTTTTCAACAAATCAAGTTGTCGCGATGTTAGATACCAGGGTGTGATAGTACGG
Source organism: Squalus acanthias (assembly GCA_030390025.1). Taxonomy (NCBI): domain Eukaryota; kingdom Metazoa; phylum Chordata; class Chondrichthyes; order Squaliformes; family Squalidae; genus Squalus; species Squalus acanthias. The sequence goes on from CM059435.1 coordinate 113,940,832, forward strand.
GTCGATGCTCCCTCTGATTTTTTGGGGGGGCCGTGCGGCCCCTTTAACGGGCTGCGCGGCCCATTCAAAATTCCACGCATGCGCGGTTTTTCCATTTAAAAACGGGCGAGAAGGCTGCACGGGACCTCCAGACTGCTGCACGGCCGCGCAGATTAACAGGAACATTGGTACCGGTTCGTGTCACTGGTGGAGGAGTCTTGTCTGTCATCAGCATAAAGTGCAACTTGCAAATTCAAGCATCCACTCCCTGCCACCTCCCACCTCTTCACTCCAATATTCAGACTATTATAATGCAATAGTTGGAAAATTGTGGGCAGTGTGTGCTCGAATGTCTGATTTGTGCTGCTGTCTAGCAAGACTCATCAATGGCAGCGCGGACTTGTATAATCACCCCCACCTTTTCCCCAGACAACCACCTGAATGCTGATTAGTATTTAAAGTATCATTCAAGGAAGAGCTACCTGTGGGTGAGTTATCTAATCTATACCACTGACAGTCCAACTGCAATTTAGTGAGACAAACTTGTGTACTTAGTTTTTTTAAATTTGTTTATGGGATGTGGGCGTCGCTGGCAAGGCAGCATTTATTGTCCATCCCTAATTGCCCTTGAGAAGGTGGTGGTGAGCTGCCTTCCTGAACCGCTGTAGTCCGTGTGGTGAAGGTACTCCCACAGTGCTGTTAGGGAGGGAGTTCCAGGATTTTGACCCAGCGACGATGAAGGATCGGCGATATACTTCTAAGTCAGGATGGTGTGTGACTTGGAGGGGAACTTGGAGGTGGTGGTGTTCCCATGCGCCTGCTGCCCTTGTCCTTCTAGGTGGAAGAGGTCGTGGGTTTGGGAGATGCTGCCGAAGAAGCCTTGGCGAGTTGCTGCAGTGCATCTTGTAGATGGTACACACTGCAGCCACGGTGCGCCGGTGGTGGAGGGAGTGAATGTTTAAGGTAGTGGATGGGGTGCCAATCAAGTGGGCTGTTTTGTCTTGGATGGTGTCGAGCTTCTTGAGTGTTGTTGCAGCCGCACTCATCCAGGCAAGTGGAGAATATTCCATCACACTCCTTACTTGTGCCTTGTAGATGGTGGAAAGGCTTTGGGGAGTCAGGAGGTGAGACACTCGCCGCAGAATACCTAGCCTCTGACCTGCTCTTGTTGCCACAGTATTTATGTGGCTGGTCCAGTTAAGTTTCTGGTCAATGGTGACCCCCAGGATGTTGATGGTGGGGGATTCGGTGATGGTAATGCCGTTGAATGTCATGGGGAGGTGGTTAGACTCTCGCTTGTTGGAGATAGTCATTGCCTGGCACTTCTGTGGCGCGAATGTTACCTGCAACTTATCAGCCCAAGCCTGAACGTCGTCCAGGTGTTGTTGCACGTGGGCATGGACTGCTTCATTATCTGTGGAGTTGCGAATGGTGCTGAACATTGTGCAGTCATCAGCGAACATCCCCATTTCGTACCTTATGTTGGAGGGAAGGTCATTGATGAAGCAGCTGAAGATGGTTGGGCCTAGGACACTGCCCTGAGGAACTCCTGCAGCGATGTCCTGGGGCTGAGATGATTGACCTCCAACCACCACAACCATCTTCCTTTGTGCTAGGTATGACTCCAGCCAGTGGAGTGTTTTCCCCCTGATTCCCATTGACTTCAGTTTTACTGGGGCTCCTTGATGCCACACTCTGTCAAATGCTGCCTTGATGTCAAGGGCAGTCACTCTCACCTCACCTCTGGAATTCAGCTCTTTTGTCCATGTTTGGACCAAGGCTGTAATGAGGTCGGGAGCCGAGTGGTCTTGGCGGAACCCAAACTGGGCATCAGTGAGCAGGTTATTGGTGAGTAAGTGCCGCTTGATAGCACTGTCGAGGACACCTTCCATCACTTTGCCGATGATTGAGAGTAGACTGGCTGGATTGGATTTGTCCTGCTTTTTGTGGACAGGACATACCTGGGCCATTTTCCACATTGTTGGATAGTCAATTTACATCTTGCCTGAAAGGAAGTAGTTTAGACAGCCCAATATATTTTCATTTGGGACCCTTGCAATTAAAAGGAGACTCCTATCTAATTTATCTGGCTGGATTTAAAGAAAAGAAAGACTTGCATTTATATAGCGCCTTTCACGACCTCAGGACGTCCCCAAGCGCTTTACAGCCATTGAAGTACTTTTTTGAAGTGTAGTCCCTGTTATAATGCAGGAAACACAGCAGCCAATTGATGCACAGCAAGCTCCCACAAACAGCAATGTGATAATGACCAGACAATCTGTTTTTTTTTTAGTGATGTTGATTTGAGGAATAAATATTGGCCCCAGGACACCGGGGCTAACTCCCCCTGCTGTTCTTCGAAATAGTGCTCTAGGATCTTTTACGTCCACCTGAGAGGGCTGACGGGGCCTCGGTTTAATGTCTCATCTGAAAGACGGCACCTCCGACAGTGCAGCACTCCCTCAGCACTGCACTGGGAGTGTCAGCCTAGATTTTTGTACTCGACTTGAGTACCATTGTATTCTAACACCGTGTAAGCGCACATGTTGCACGGTCTGTCGCTGCATGTACTGTGCAAATTGGAATGTTGTGGCATGCAAAAAATCTTGCTAACCTGTGATGCCTTGCTTTTCAAATCAGAAAAATACATATCTCATGAGGAGAAAACCGGTGCTGTGTTGGGAAGGTTGATTGACAGTGGCAAGAAACTTTTCCTCATAACCAACAGCCCTTTTAGCTTTGTGTAAGTAGCTTTACTGATTTCATTATTGTGTGAAAATGATGATCTGCCCTACAAATAAGGAAATTTGTAACTTGAGCACAACTCTTTTCATAGAATCATAGAAGTTTACGGCACAGGAGGAGGCCATTTGGCCCATCGTGTCTGTGCCGGCCGAAAAAGAGCTCTCCAGCCTCATCCCACTTTCCAGTTCTTGGTCCGTAGCCCTTTGGTTACAGCACTTCAAGTGTACATCCAAGTACTTTTTAAATGCAGTGAGGGTTTCTGCCTCTACCACCCTATCAGGCAATGAGTTCCAGACCCCCCACCACCCTCTGGGTGAAAGAATTTCTCCTCAACTCCCCTCTAATCCTTCTACCAATTACTTTAAATCTATGCCCCCTGGTTATAGAATCATAGAATGGTTACACCACAGAAGGAGGCCATTCAGCCCGTCGAGCGCTCTCTGCAAGAACGCTTCGACTAGTCCCACTCCCCCGCCCTTTCCCCGTAGCCCTGCAATTTTTTTTCCTTCAGGTACTTATCCAACTCCCTTTTGAAAGCCGCGATCGAGTCTGCCTCCACCACCCTTTCAGGCAGTGCATTCCAGATCATAACCACTCGCTGCGTAAAAAAAGTTTTTCCCTCATGTCGCCTTTGGTTCTTTTGCCAATCACCTTAAATCTGTGTCCTCTGGTTATTGACCTCCCTGCTAAGGGAAATAGGTCCTTCCTATCCACTCTATCTAGGCCCCTCATAATTTTATACACTGGGATCTTTTATGTCCACCTGAGAGAACAGACGGGGCCTCGGTTTAACGTCTCATCTTTTCTCATTTTTTGAGAAATTTGCACTGCCAGTAATTAAACTGTGAACGGCAAGATATTTTTGATGCATTAACTGTGCCTGTGTTTGCTTTGTGATAGTGATAAAGGAATGCAGTACATTGTTGGCAAAGACTGGCGTGACCTATTTGACATCATCATTGTACAGGCTGAGAAGCCAGCATTCTTCAATGACAAGCGAAGGTAAGTGCGATAGGATAGTACAGGAACAGGACCATTGCCGCGCTTTTGGGGTGAAATAGGCTCTTGGGTAAAGTTCGAAAACTTGTGTTGAACGTTCTTTTATTTTTCTTCCCCTCCCTATCTTTGTCATCTCCTTCAGCCCCACAACCCCCCCCGAGATATCTGCGCTCCTCTAATTCTGCCCTCTTGATCATCCCTGATTATAATCGCTCAACCATTGGTGGTCGTGCCTTCTGTTGCCTAGGCCCTAAGCTCTGGAATTCCCTGCCTAAACCTCTCCGCCTCGCTACCTCTCTTTCCTCCTCTAAGACGCTCCTTAAAACCTACCTCTTTGACCAAGCTTTTGGTCACCTGCCCTAATTTCTCCTTATGTGGCTCGGTGTCAAATTTGTTGTCTTAAAATACTCCTGTGCAGCGCCTTGGGACGTTTTACTACGTTAAAGGCGCTATATAAATACAAGTTGTTGTTGTTGTTGTTCTATAGACCATTCAGGAGAGTGAATCAAGTAGATAAACTGCTCTGGGACAAAATCAGCAAATTGGAGAAAGGGCAGATCTACAAACAGGTAAATCCCTTTATTCAGTCCATTTCTTAAGTCGTTACTTTTTACCTGTGTTAAGTTCTTTGTTCGAGGATTGAACCCTACATAAGCACTTCTGGTTTCTAAGGTGGAGTATCTGATGTATTGTTTTCTTTGGAACAGAGGAGGCTGAGGGGAGACCTAATTGAGGTATCTAAAATTATTAGGGACCTGAATAGAGTGGATAGGTAGGACCTATTTCCCTTAGCAGAAGGGTCAGTAACCAGGGGGCATAGATTTAAAGTAATTGGTCGGAGGTTTAGAGGGGATTTGAGGAGAATTTTTTTTCACCCAGAGGGTGGTGGGGGGTCTGGAACTCACTGCCCGAAAGGGTGGTAGAGGCAGAAACCCTCATCACATTTAAAAAGTACTTGAATATGCACCTGAAGTGCTGTAACCTACAGGGCTACGGACCAAGAGCTGGAAAGTGGGATTAGGGTGGAGAGCTCCTTGTTGGCTGGCGCGGACAGGATGGGCCGAATGGCCTCCTTCTGTGCTGTAAATTTCTATGATTCTATGTATCGGTAGAATGTGATCAGATTAATTCTAATCATACCTTAACGTTGAAAGTGGTTTTGTAGTTGGCAAAAAATGACCTGTATGATCCTTTTGTTTTACAAATAATTGCAACCTCGGCATCATATGTTAAAACTGACAACAAAGCCACTTCATTTCAGTGTCAAAATAAAACAGTTCGCTGTAGAAACTCTGCCTCGTATTTGACAGTGCACACTCTACTACAATCCACAGTACCGTATGGTAGCAGAGTGGTCATGTTCTGGACTTGTAGTCCAGGGACGCTGAGTTCAAATCTCCACCGTGGCAAATGGGGAATAAAAAAGCTAGTATTAGTAATGGTGACCATAAAACTACCGGATTGTTGTAAAAACCCATCTGGTTCACTAATGTCCTTTTAGGAAGATTCTTTACCCGGTCTGGCCTTACATGTGACTCCAGATTCGCAGCAATGTGGTTGACTCTTAACTGCCCTCTGAAATGGCCTAGCGAGCCACTCCGTTGTCGTCTTCAGCACCTACTTAAGGGCAATTCGGGATGGGCCAATAAATGTTGGCCTTTCTGGGCACCATTTCTAAAAGAGGTACAGAATTATTCTAATGGCAGGAGAGACAAATTCAAGGTGGTTTTTTTCGTGTGCTAAAAAATGTAATTAGCCAGTAATTTGAATTAAGCAAAGTAAATAACGCTGCAAGGTGGGAGTTTAGTGCGTGGGGAAAAAAAATGGTTGAATGATCAGATAATTTGAATTAAATGACTTACGCTAAGTGATTTTGGCCAGGAAATTCGTCTCGGGCGGGGGCGCCATACGGGCGGTATCGGCCGCCCGTTCTACGCAACGCCTGATAATCAGCTCCACTGCAGTCAATGCAACTGAATGGAACTGCCCGAGACCAATCTCTAGCCCGTCGATTGTATTTCATTTATAGAGCTTCATCACCCATAATTATTAATTCAGACGTGTTTGTACTAAACTAAATGGGCCGGTATCTCCTCTTTCTGATTTTCACCTTTTTTTTGCACGTTACAATATACAAAGTAAGCAGGTATAAAAACTTAGTGCAAAATAAACACAATTCCCCCTCCATTAATGCAGCCCTTAACTTAAAAGAATTGGAGCCGCCTCTTTAAACTATACTAATAAAATGGACCTTTCATCCTCTTACTGAAAGTTATTTCCTCGTTATTGATTTCTTCATCGACTCTTAAGTTCCGCCTCACCCCTAAGGCTCGCAGACGCTGGCCTGCGTCCTTATTTATGAGCTTATCTTGCATTGGTTAAGAATAATGCAGTGATCAGTGCTGCTTCCTGTTCCTTGGGCCCGCATTTGCTGATGATGCCACATTCTCACTGAGGATGTGTGTGTCAGAGTTTCCACCTTCCTCACTATTTACTTCCGATGCGGCCATTTCTTTTGGGAGGGGCTGAGTGGGGGAGCCTTTAGATTTATGTCTGCACTGCATTTTAATCTTGGAATTGGTTTTCACCCCAGGGCAACTTGTATGAGTTTTTAAAACTCACTGGCTGGACTGGTTCGAAGGTGCTTTATTTTGGGGATCACATTTACAGTGATCTAGCTGTGAGTATAAACCATACTATCATGGATTAAATCAAAGTACCTGTACATCTGTATACAAAATATAGTGATGTTTGTTTTGATGTTCATTTTAACCCCTTTATCATGTACTGAAGGTGGGGTTTGGAGGGGGGAACGGGGAGAGCGGAGAGAGGCAGCACCGTTTTAATCGATGTGACAAAAAATACCTGCAACACAATTGGGCTGCTACTCAGCATGTTGAGATTTTGCATTGCCCTCTTCTGTTTTATCTATCCGTACACACGCAAATGCTTTTTATTGCCCTAGATCAAATATTCTGAGTTCCCTTAAAATGCTTATCAATCAGGTTTCGCCAGTTGTTGAAATTATTTTGCGTGGTTGCATAAAGATCGATGTCCCCTCCCCCCCCCCGCCCAAGGCCGCGCACCAATCGGGAGGTCCCGTGCAGACCGTTCACCAATCGGGAGGTCCCGCGCAGGCCGCTCACCAATCGGGAGGTCCCGCGCAGGCCGCTCACCAATCGGGAGGTCCCGCGCAGGCCGCTCACCAGCTGCTGCTGCTGGCAAATTCCATGCCTGCTGCGGTTGCCAACGTTCCCCCCGATTTATTTTTTTTCGGACACGCCTGCTGCCAACGGAATAAAGTCGTTGCGCGCGCGCAGCTCCAGTGGTTTCTTTTTGGTTGTTCGCTGACGGAAAAGCAAATATTGTCGCCATCGCAGAGAAAACACCTCCAACAATTGCCTGAATACACCAAGCTAGCTTTTATCGACATTCAACAGCGAACCCGCTTTGTTTTAATTGTGCTTTAGAGGCAACCGGGCGCCTTTAAGTAACCTCCACAACGTCCATTTTTTTTAAAAAAACGACACACAAAAAATGTAGACTATCCCTTCTCACTGGACTTCCCACAGATTGGTGAGAGAGAAAGGAGGGGAGTGGTCGGGGGGGTGGTGGGGGGGGGGGAAGAGATCGCCGCTGCCGAACTGAGCCGCGGCAGGAGAAGAAAATAAAAATTAAAAGTTGAATTTGTGTTTCTGTCGGCTTATGAAAGTTAACATCTATGCGCAGAACGCTTCTGCGCAGCTTCCGGTGCGTTGGCGGCAGTAACTCGGTTGTTTTTTTTTAGGTGCGTGGTCCCTTTAACGGACTGCACGGTTCAGTCAAAATTTCGGGCAGGCGCGAAATGTCCCATTGATAAGCCGGTGTCCGGCCTGCGCGGGACCTCCAGACAGCCCTACGGCCGCGCAGCTTAACGGAAACATTGGCGGCGCGCAGCAAATTTAAAGGGACCGCGGACCTAGACCACAAATTAGAGGGAACATCGGTAAAGATTAAAACACTGTCTGCTGTCATTGAGGTTACAGATGCCCAATGCAATAAAAAAAAGTCTTCTGTCTTCAAAAACAGAGGAATGGCGTCTTGTTTGTACTTCAGTAAGTATAACGTGCGCTGCACGTAACTAACTGACGTGCCTTTCTGTCACGAAAGGATCTGACCTTGAAGCATGGTTGGAGGACGGGCGGGATTATTCCAGAGCTACGATCGGAGATTAAAACCATGAACACAGAGCAGTACAACCAGGTGGTTGTGTGGCTGCAGGGCCTCACTGGGCTGCTTGAGCGCATGCAGGTAAGTGTGTGCCGTTTGCAGTGCTGAATTTACCAAGATCAGAAAGTCGGCGGTGAAACTATTGGCTGGAATTTTCACAGGTTAAGACCGGGTGGGCTGGAGGTGTGGGGCGGGGGGGGGAAGCGGGAGGAAGTGACAATTGTAAAAATGTAAAAACCCGACTCCAACCCGCGCACTTTCACCTTTCACTTAGGCGGGATGTCGGGGGGTGTGTGCAGGCTTCCAACCCGCTGCCAGGAGGCGAGTTGGTGATTTAAATATTATCTACTTTAACCTGCTGTGCAGGTTTTACAGCTGGCGGCCGGGGATCCCGGGGCTCGGGATTCCCAGTAGCTGCAACGAGGCGGCCTCAGCCTTGTGGGGCAATCCTTGTGGGCTGGGAGGAGCAAGAGTGCTTCCTCCCGAGCTCCCCCTCCATCAGCCTGTCCCTCCCCGGGGACAGGGATCAAACTCCTCCCGGGGATCGGGACTCAGCCCTGGGGTCGGGGATCAGACGGCCCTCCCCCCGCCAGGCTTGGACCCGCTCCCCCCCCACTGTCCCAGTCCCAGCATCTACCTGTGGTTGTGGCCTCCTGGTCCGCTGTCAATCAGGCTGGCTTCCGGTTGGGGAACCCGCCCTTTTCTGTCACATGCACGAGCGTGTCAGGAAACTCGAACTTCCAGGTTTCCCGCTGTCTCCCGCCTTGGGAAAATCCAGCGCATTGAGCGAGCGGCAGCAACACGTTAATGCTTCGGTGCCCCCCCACCCCCCCGCGCGATAGATTTAGGATTCAGTTTCACATTCATCATTCCATCAAAGCTGTCTCGCTGACGCAATTTTATGTATTGACGGCATTTGGTGAACTGGTGCTTTTTAAAAATTGTTTCAGGTTTATGAAGATGCAGAGTCCCGGATGGTGTTACAAGAATGGATAAGAGAGAGAAATGAGTTGAGGTGAGTGTGTAATACCGCCATACATGAGTTGAGGTGAGTGTGTAATACTGCCATACATGAGTTGAGGTGAGTGTGTAATACCGCCATACATGAGTTGAGGTGAGTGTGTAATACCGCCATACATGAGTTGAGGTGAGTGTGTAATACTGCCAGACACCCCTGACAGTACTTTTGTATTTACAGCAGACTCACTAGTTAAATGCCTTTACATCGGTTGTAAACTGTTGCACAAGAATTGGATACATGAAGCTCAATGTTATAATATTATTTCCAATTATCTTTCCTTAACGTTATAATACTATTCCTGATTTTCTTTCCGCGGTGTTATAATATTATTCTCCATGTTCTTTCCTCCTGTCCTGAAGATGATGCCACTTACGGAGGATGTGGTTCCGCGGGCACAGACAGGCAGCCCTTTGTGGCAACTCAAGTGGCCCAAGCAGCCAATTTGCGCACAGCAAGCTTCCACAAACAGCAATGTTTTAATGACCAGATAATCTGTTTTAGTGATGTTGGCTAAGGGGTAAAAATATTGGCCAGGCCTCCGGGGATAACTCCCCGGCTCCTCTTCGAAATAGTGCCGTGGGATCTTTTCCGTTCACCTGAGAGGGCAGACGTCGGTTTAACGTCTCATCCGAAAGACGGCACTTCCGACAGTGCGGCGCTCCCTCAGCACTGCACTGGGAGTGTCAGCCTAGATTTATGTGCTCAAGTCCCTGGAGTGGGGACTTGAACTTTCTAACTCGGGCGAGGTGATAATAAAAATGAGAAAGATTGTACCATGCATTTCTGTGTGGGGGAAACCTCTTTTACAGTAGGTGTTGTCAGGTCAAAGTGATTCCTAGTTGATGTGCATTAAGAAATGTACTTTATTTGTGTTCCGAACACTGACCACTCCTTTACTTTTGATATTTCAGGGAACTGACCAAGACAGTCTTTAACCCCCAGTTCGGGAGCATTTTCCGAACCCACCACAATCCCACCTATTTCTCGCGGCGCCTCTCGCGCTTTGCCGATGTATACATGGCGTCCCTGAGCTGCATCCTGAACTACAACCTGCACAATACCTTCTACCCTCGGAGGACGCCACTGCAGCACGAAGCCCCGCTCTGGTCGGACCAGCTCTGCGTCGGCACAGCCAAAAACCCCTACCTGGAAGGGGTGGCTCAGATTAAATGAGGCACTTGTAACCGATTCCAGCGCGTCGGTCCGGCACACAACAAAAAAAAAAACCAACCAGTTCCGAGCTTCGCTTTAATCTTTTTGTAAATCTCTTCTTGTATTTGGACTTCAGCGGGCTGCAGCGCCGAGCATTGCTGGAATGCGATCAGCTAAGCTTCCGCGGTGCAAGTGGACAGTTGCCGCTGAATCCTGTTGTATTTCCCGTTGAGCGGCGCCAGGTTCTCTGTGGTTTGGGTTGCTTGGGTAACCAGTTGTCCCCCGGACCCGGGTGCGAGTATTTGCGTGGCCTCCTGATGGGACTAAAGTAAGACCGTCGCCTTGAAAACGGCCTCACGACCCCTCAACCTGTGTTGAGTCGCAGGCGTTTATCGGCGAAGGGCCGCTGATAATCTTCTCTTCCAGAGGGAGGAAAGGATGGATTAGGATTTGAAAAAGTGACGTTGGCTCACTTTACCCAGAACAAGCATCCCCTCCCAGTGTATTCACGGTCCCGCATTGGACTCATCAGTCACCTGCGAACTCATTTTTAATGTGGAAGCAAGTCATCCTCGGTTCCGAGGGACTGCCTAAGAAGAAGAAGAAGAAGAAGAGAAGGATTCACGGAGCAGGTTTGTTTTTAAGTGTTGATACGGTGGAGAATTCCACAGCCAGGAGGTCACTTAGTCCGTACAGACAGGAGGAGGAGTGATCTTTAGGGGAAAACTATTTATGTAAGCACCGAGTGTGTATATAGAGACTGACTTGAGGGCTTGTCACGTACAACATTCACTTTCAATATTAACTCGTGCTGTGTCTCCAAAATGTTCCCTTTTCCTGATTTTGAAATCGCTTTTCGAAGGATTTCCGTTTTTCTATAGTTACAAAAAAAATGTGCGAGTCACAAATATAAGCAAGTGCAATGTTGGCAAATCCCTCATCTTTGCCAGGTCCTGGTTTGTTAGCCAGTAGAGTCATTCCTGTTTACCTGTACATGTAAGTTTTGTATAACGTCGTTGGCTAGATCTGTTGCGTAAGTCATAAGCTATTTTTATATATGCAGTTAAAGATGCTGTTCAAGAGGCTCAAGTGGAGCATAAACGCCGGCATGGACTGGTTGGGCCGAATGGCCTGTTCCTGTGCCGTATATCCTATGTAATCAATAAGTTCCCTAAGGAAATGCATAAAACAACAATTTGTATTTGAGACAATGGACTGACGCTATTGGGAGAGTTGATTGAAAACGTGATCAAAAAGGTAGGTTTTGAGGAGGTTTTTAAAAGTGAGGAGGGAAAGTCGTAAAGTGAAGAGGGGTTAGGGAGGGAGTCAGAGAGGGGAGGACCCAGTCACTGAGAGCTGTGCCACTAAGTGAGGCTTGCTGAGAGGGTGGCGGGATGCATGGAAAGTCAGGAGTCGCAGTGTGGGCTGAGACGGAGGGCTGGCATAAAACCGTTAACATCTTGACGTTCGCCAGTGTGAGCCATTGCGTTTGGTCGTTCTGTGGGTTGATTGTTCGGAAATATCCCACAGATTTTCTATCATGGCTCCTTGTTCAACAAGTTCAGTATAAAGTACTTAAACCACCATTCGCAGAGCGTGCCTGACCCTATTCCTTCCCATCTTTTCTAAATAGCCTCAACCTATTTTTCCCTAGGTTGAATTTTCTCTTTTGTTTTTAAGGGAAGTCCAACATATCAAATGTAAATTTAACACAAATTGGTTACCTTAACACTTAATAGCTAGCTTGTCACTACTTAATGTAGAATGCATTATTCCTTCAGTGCCAAGTTTTATGAAGTGCACAGCAGTCCTTCAAAAATACTCTTGATCATGTTATGGGGCAAAATGGTTTGTTTACTGTGTTATTCAACCGGAGTAAATTTTAAAATGTAACAGCAATATTAACATCTTCGAAAGCAATGATTGAGAAATAGGAGGTCTAAACTTCAAGACCTAAAATCTGACTGATTACAATTTCATTGAATCATACAGCACAGAGGGAGGCCATTCAGCCCACTGTGCTTGTACCGGCTCTTTGAAAGAAAATTAGTCTCACTCCCCTGCACTTTCCCCATTGCCCTACACGTTTTGCCTTTTCAAGAATTTATCCAATTCCCTTTTGAAAGTTACAATTGAATCTGCTTCCACTATCCTTTCAGGCAGTGTGTTCTAGATCATAACAACTTGCTGCATTTAAAAAAAAAAGAAAATTCTCCTCATCTCCCCTCTGGTTCTTTTTGCCAATTATCTTAAATGTGTGTCCTCTGATTAGCAACCCTCCTGCCAGGGAAACTCCCGATTACTCTATCAAAACCCCTCATGATTTTGAACGCCGCTATTAAATCTCCCCTTAACCTTCTCTGCTCTGAGGAGAACAATCCCAGCTTCTCTAATCTCTCCACATAACTGAAGTCCCTCATCCATGTCAAAAATCACCAGCTTATTTACCCATACATACATCTCCCAAACCAGTGGGATATCACAGTTCCTCCTTCAGCTATATGTGCACCCTCTTGAGTGTTGAATTAGGGATAGTTTTGCCTGAGGTCTCTTGCCCTCTCGGAGCCGAGCTGGAACTACTGAATCTTGATTTCACATTAGGACTGTTCCACCCAGCAGCAAGAAGAAACTTTCATTCTAATCGTTCAGGCCGGATCTGAACCAAAGTCCGAAAGGGTTTTAGCTAATCCTATCGCCCAGTCTTTTGGTACAGCGGTAAATGCTATAGAAGTATCAAAGCCTTCCGCGACCGGTGGGCACCGCAGGGATTGGAGTGTATTGTCGATACGAGAAATAATATTCTTATTTGATTTGGTAAGTTTTCTTTGTTTCTTACCATTTAGGTGTTTATGGTTTGATCTCCTTTAAAAAGGGGCCACTTTTGATAGATTATTTTGTTTGATGTGTTTTCCAAGGCCCCGTGCCACCAGCCTCCGTCCATTAATGTCACTGGATGGAGAATCATGGGCGGTGCACTCCCTATTTTACGATGAGCTGCGCGTAACGCCCTTGGAAGATTCCACCCGTGATTTTCAGCTGTGTCACGATTGCAGTTCGGGGGAGGTCGGGAAAATTTAATCTTTAATATCCACAGATTTTAAATTTTCCCACAAAGCTCTAATCTAATTCCCAATTGAATTGAAAATCCGTTTTGATAAAGAGTGGTCTTAAATGATAGTTCTATAATCTAGTGACTGGAATAATTGTATTATATTAAGTATTTTGCTCTTCCGATGACAGATGCATTTTGATCAAGGTTGATCTTAACTGACTACATTTTCAAGGAATTCTAATTGTGGCATTTTCTAAATTGTAAGAGGAAAATCAAAATAGGCAACACTAAAACCCTCTGACATTTTTAATTACTGGTTTCCAAAAATGTTTGTAATGGTATCGGTGACTAAAATGTTTTTTTTTGAAGAGGTGACTAAAGTAGTGGACAGGGGAATGTCTGTGGATGTTATTTATATGGACTTCCAGAAGGCATTTGATAAAGTCCCTCATAAGAGACTGTTAACTAAAGTTGAAGCTCATGGAATTGAAGGCAAATCATTGGCCTGGTTAGGAAATTGGCTGAGCGGCAGGAGACAGAGGGATAATGGGCAGGTACTCTAATTGGCAGGATGTGACTAGTGGTGTCCCACAAGGATCTGTGTTGGGGTCTCAACTATTCACCGTATTTATTAACGACTTAGATGATGGGATAGAAAGCCACGTATCCAAGTTTGCCGATGACACAAAGATAGGCGGCATTATAAGCAGTGTAAATGGAAGCATAAAATTACAAAGGGGTATTGATAGATTAAGTGAATGGGCAAAACTGAGGCAAATGGATTTCAATGTAAGCAAATGTGAGGTCATCCATTTTGGACCTGAAAAGAATAGAACAGGGTACTTTCTTAATGGTGAAAAGCTAAAAACAATGGAGCTCCAAAGAGACTTGGGGGTCCATGTACATAGATCATTAAAATGTCATGAATAGGTACAGAAAATAATCAAAAAGGCTAATGGAATGCTGGCCTTTATATCTAGGGGACTAGAATACAAGGGGGTAGAAGTTATGCTGCAGCTGTACAAAACCCTGGTTAGACCACACCTGCAGTACTGTGAGCAGTTCTGGGCACCACATATTAGGGAGGATATATTGGCCTTGGAGGGAGTGCAGCATAGGTTTACCAGAATAACTTCAAGGGTTAAATTACACGGAGAGATTACGCGAACTAGGGTTGTATTCCCTAGAATTTAGAAAGGGGGTGATTTGATTGAAGTTTTCAAGATATTAAGGGGAACTGATAGGGCAGATAGAGAGAAACTATTTCCGCTGGTTGGGGAGTCTAGGACTAGGGGGCATAGTCTAAAACTGAGAGCCAGACCTTTCAGGAGTGAAGTTAGGAAACACTTCTACACACAAAGGGTGGTAGAAGTTTGAAACTCTCTTCCACAAACAGCAGTTAATGCTAGATCAATTATTCATTTTAAATCTGAGATTGATAGATTTTTGTTAACCAAAGGTATTAAGGGATATGGGGCAAAGGTGGGTATATGGAGTTAGGTCACAGATCAGCCATGATCTCACTGAATGGTGGAACAGGCTCGAGGGGCTGAATGACCCCCTCCTGTTCCTATCGGTGTACTTTACGGGGGGAAAGAAATGTATTTATATAACATGAGATGATGAGCAGGGCATGCACAACCTTCTTTGTAATTTGTGTTACGAGGTGCGAATTCTATTTTTGTTACGAAAGGGACTTGGAATTTATGTTGAAGCAGAGGTTATGCAATGAAACGCACTTTGTATTCCCTGTTTATTTTTTGTTTAAAACATCATGCAATTCAATTGTGCTTCTCTGCACCAACGAGAGCCTAATTGCAGATAATTAATAGATCTGGTTTTTTTTTTCCCCTATGTACTTCTCTGCAATTTTCATTGAAGTGAAAGGCTGCATCGGTTCAAGTGCATGTGAACAGGAGCAGTTTCAATGTGCTTCTCACCTTGCTATAGAAAAGAGTTCTGTAAACCACGAAGTTGAGTCGGTTGTAGTTTGGTGCTTGTCCTTGTGATGTACGTTTTTACAATGTATTTGAAGTTTTTTTCTCTGTATGCCGTGCCAATAATAAAGGAAATGTATGAGGACCAGAACATTGGAGAGGACCTCAGTACCTTTTAAAATCAACTTTCACCATTTATTAGCAATTTGTAAAATACCACCGGCAGAACCTTCCAAGTCTGCAAGGCCGAGTTGGAAATGGAGCCCTCAAAAGATGCATTTAGAGGAGACTTATTTTTTTTCCTGCCTGTAGCCTTCTCATAAATTAACTGGCATTTGTATTCCGGCCAGCGTTCTCACTACAGCTGTCGATCTGTTTTAATATAAGCTTTCGGAGCGCTGCTCCTTCGTCAGGTGAAGTGAAGAAATGCATATTGACCCCTTGTGACCCCACCTCATTGTCTTTTTTATGTAATGTTTTCCTGACTGACCTGTTTGGACACCATCCACACCTTTGATTGCCGTGATTATCTCTCTGCCGAGGTGTGATAAAGGGCAGTTAGAAAGATTAACTGTAATCATCTGGCAGTGTTCTCTGACTATATATGCTGTGCCTATATGCATCTCTTCACTTCACCTGACGAAGGAGCAGCGCTCCGAAAGCTTGTGATTTCAAATAAAGCTGTTGGACTATAACCTGGTGTTGTGCGACTTCTCACATTTGTCCACCCCAGTCCAACACCGGCATCTCCACATCATGTTTTAATATAGAATGAGAATTGCAACTCTTTTTTTCCCTTCGCTAGTCTCCCTTCAGTTGAATGTGTTGCGTGCACTCTTCCCCACCCCCGAACAAACAATATTTAAAAGAAAAACCTTTTCAATAACATTTCCAGCGCAAAGATTGCAACTTCCAGCAGATTATGCAGTGACCAACTTCAGTTATGGTTCACAGAGCAAGCTCCGGGTAGTCCATTTGCCTCCTGATTTGGGAGGAGGCGGGGGTGGGGTGGAGGTAGGGTCGCCAACACTGTTTGGATGTAGTCCTGGAGGTTTCATCACATGACCTCCCGCCCAACCAACCCCCTGCGTCTGCCATTGGTCACCTGACACGTCAATCCTCACAGCGCACCAATTGGAAAGCGAGTTATCCAGTTGGACGATTCTTGACGTGTCAGCCTTGTTTCATAGAATCATAGAAATGTACAGCACAGAAGGAGGCCATTCGGCCCATCTTATCCGTGCTGGCCGACAAAGAGCTTATCCCAGCCTAATCCCACTTTGCAGCACTTGGTCCGTAGCCCTGTAGGTTCGTGCACTTCATCTGAGGAAGGATGTTCTTGCCATGGAGGGTGTGCAGCGAAGATTCACCAGACTGATACCTGGGATGGCAGGAATGACGTATGAGGAGAGATTGGGTCGATTGGGCTTATACTCACTGGAGTTTAGAAGAATGAGAGGGGATCTCATTGAAACTTATAAAATTCTAACAGGACTAGACAGACTAGATGCAGGAAGGATGTTCCCGATGGCCGGGGAGTCCAGAACTAGGGGTCACAGTCTAAGGATAAGGGGTAATCCATTTAGGACTGAGATGAGGAGGAATTTCTTCACCCAGAGAGTGGGGAACCTGTGGAATTCTCTACCACAGAAGGCAGTAGAGGAAAATTCATTAAATATATTCAAGAAGGAGTTAGATATATTTCTTAAAGCTAAAGGGATCAAGGGATATGGGGAGAAGGCAGGGACAGGGTACTGAATTTGGATGATCAGCCATGATCTCATTGAATGGCGGAGCAGGCTCGAGGAGCTGAATGGCCTACTCCTGCTCCTATCTTCTATGTTTCTACGTGCATATCCAAGTACTTTTTAAATGTGATGAGGGTCTCTGCCTCTACCACCCTTTCAGGCAATCAGTTCCAGACCCCCACCACCCTCTGGGTGAAAAACATTCTCCTCAACTCCCCTCTAAACTTCCGACCAATTACTTTAAATCTATGCCCCCTGGTTATTGACCCTTCTGCTTGTTTGTGCCATCTCCAATATTTTAATCATTCTCGTAAACAGAACTGTTCAAAGAAAATTAAAATAAAAACGCTTTTTTTATTGCCCCTGTGATTTTTCTCATGGGTTGCTCAAGGCCGTGTCCGGGAGATTAATGTTTAATTCCAGGAGACTCGGGGACAATCCTGGAGGGTTAGTAACACTAGGTGGAGGAGATGGGAGAGCCTGCATGTCCTTCTAAAATGTTCTACTTCTAAACAGAGGGGAAATAAATATCCTTGTTTAAAGGTGCATCTGAGGCTTTTAATTCAAAATCCAAAAAGAATTAGTCAAACATTTTTTAGACAATATTTTCCACAGGTTTCTTACTAGCATCAGCTTTTAAACATTTTTATTTTGAATACTTCCACTTTTTATTTTAATCTATTAAAAGAGTCAGCTAAATATTACAATCTGACAGGAATTACTCCCAGCTAATTTGGTTGGTTGTTTTTTGAAAGAAGACTATAAGATATGTAAAATATAGATTGAATTTTCTTCAATCCATCCTCGGATGGCCGACCAGAGGATGCTTGCTGGCTCTTAAATCTCCTGCGATCCCAAAGTTCACTGAAGATTGGCCGTAACGCTGCGGTCAAGATAACTCACAATGGCCACCAAATGTTCACTGTTCAGAATTTCTGTGGTAACTGTGCACGGACCGAATGTTGACGGTGTTGCTATTGTTCAGGACCATTATTTGTTGCCAGGTAATGTTCATCCTGTGGAAAATTAAAAGGGGCGATTACTAAAATTATTTACAATCATGAAGGGTTTAGATGGAGTAAATAAAGAGAAACTGTTTCCAATGGCTGAAGGGTCGATAACCAGAGGGCACAGATTTAAGGTGATTGGCAAAAGAACCAGAGGCGACATGAGGAAAAACTTATTTACGCAACGAGTGGTTCGGATTTGGAATCCACTGCCTGATGGGGTGATGGATACAGATTCAATAGTAGCCTTCAAAAGGGAATTGGATAAATAATTGAAGAAGAAAAATTGCATGGATATGGGGAAAGAGCGGGGGAGTGGGACTAACTGGATTGCTCTTCGAAAGAGCTGGCGCAGACTCGATGGGCCGAATGGCCTCCTCTGTGCTGTACTATTCTATGATTCTATGACTAGAAGTAATTTACCAACTGAGCCAGTCTTCTCTTAGGCAGCCCCTTGGAACCGAGGATGACTTGCTTCCACACTAAAAATGAGTTCTCAGGTGACTGATGAGTCCAATGTGGGACCTACAGTCTCTGTCACAGGTGGGGCAGATGGTGGTTGAAGGGGCGGGTGGGTGGGGTGCTTGGGTTGACGTGCGCTCCTTCCGCTGTTTGTGCTTGGCTTCCGCTTGCTCCCGGCGAAGAGACTCTAGCTGCGGCTGGAGTCACTGTTGAGCATCCGCGAGGCTGAGATCTTTGTGGATAGCACGTTTAACGAAGTGGTCACACCGCAGGTAAGAGTACACAGGCAGAAAGGGAATGGTTGACCGCCAGACAGAGTAAAAGAACTAGGAAGGTAGTGCAGGAGTCCCCTGGGTCCATCTCCCTCTCCAACAGATTTTCCGTTTTGGATACTGCTGGGGGAGATAGTTTCTCAGGGGAATGCAGCAAGAGCCAAGTCCGTGGCACTACGAGTGGCTCAGCTGCACAGGAGGGGAGGAAAAAGAGTGGGAGAGCAATAGTGATAGGGGATTCTATCGTAAGGGGAACAGATAGACTTTTCTGTGGCCACAGACGTGACTCCAGGATGGTATGTTGCCTCCCTGGTGCCAGGGTCAAGGATGTCACTTAGCGGCTGCAGGACATTCTGAAGGGGGAGGGTGAACAGCCAGATGTCGTGGTCCATATCGGTACCAACGACATAGGTAGAAAGAGGGACGAGGTCCTGCAAGCAGAATATAGGGAGCTAGGAAATAAAAAGCAGGACCTCAAAGGCAGTAATCTCAGGATTACTCCCAGTGCTACGTGCTAGCGAGAGCAGAAATAGGAGAATAGACCAGATGAATGTGTGGCTGGAGAGATGGTGTAGGAGGGAGGGATTTAAGTTTCTGGGGAAGGTGGGACCTGTACAAGCTGGACGGGTTACACCTCGGCAGAACCGGGACCAATATCCTCGCAGGGGGGTTTGCTAGTGCTGTTGGGAAGGATTTAAACTAGTTTGTCAGGGGGCTGGGGACCTAAGTGTGGGCCCAGAACAGAGAGAAACAGTTGGAAGTGCAAGTTAGAAAAGTAGTCAGCAAAACTAGTAGGGAGCAGAAACAAAGGCCAACAGTAAAGAGGGTCAAAGTGCAGAAAAATATTAAACAGGCAAAGTTGAAGGCACTTTATCTAAATGCACGTAGCATTCGCAACAAGGTGGATGAATTAATGGCACTAATAGAAGTAAATGGGTATGCTGTAATTGCCATTACAGAGACATGGTTGCAGGGTAACCAAAGCTGGGAACTGAATGTTCCAGGGTACTCAACATTTAGGAAGGACAGACAAAAAGGAAAAGGAGGTGGCGTAGTGCTGTTAATAAGGGATGAGATCGGTACGGTAGAGATAAAAGATCTTGGCTTGGCAGATCGTGATGTAGAACTGGAATCAGTTTGGGTGGAGCTAAGAAACAGCAAAGGGCGGAAAACATTGATGGGAGTTGTGTATTGGCCACCAAACAGTAGTGGTAATGTAGGGCACAGTATCAATCAAGCGATTAGAAGTGCATGTAACAAGGGCAATACGGTAATCATGGGGGACTTCAATCTACATATTGACTGGGCAAATCAAATTACCACTAATGGTGTGGAGGACGAATTCTTGGAATGCATGCGAGATGGTTTCCTGGATCAGTATGTGGAGGAACCAACGAGGTAACAGGCTATTCTGGATCTGGTACTGTGTAATGAGAAAGGGCTAATCAATAATCTTGTGGTAAAGGGGCCTTTAGGGACAAGTGACCATAATATGATTGAATCTTATATTAAGTTTGAAAGTGACGTAGTCCAATCTGAAACTAAGGTCTTCAATCTAAACAGAGGAAACTACAAGGGTATGAGGGACAAGTTGGCCATGGTAGATTGGGAGACTACACTAAAAGGTATGAAGGTGGACATACAATGGCTAACATTCAAGGAAATAATGCATAATTTGCAACAAACATATATTCCTCTAGGGCATAAAAACCCAGAAGGAAAAGTGATCCAACCATGGCTAACAAGAGAAATTAAAGCTAGTATTAAGTCAAAGGAGGAAGCTTATAAAGTTGCCAGACCTCCTACTCGACTCCTCCAACCCGGCGGGGGTTCTCCGAGGTCGGGAAGCCTTCACCTGAGAAGGTGAAATGGTACTAATCTTTTTTTCTGCCTGTTAACTACCTGTTACCAGGCAGTTAAAAGGATTTAATGCCTTTCCCGCCTCCAGGAGACGGGACCCGAAGCTGCACATCTTCCCGCCTCCTGGCACAAGGGCACGGAGGCGGGATGGGGGCGGGTTTGCCATCCGCCCCCACTTTCTGCTACTTTACCGGCAGTCCCGCCTCCATGCCCAACTCCTCGGGGCTGAGAAAATCCAGCCCTATGTTTCCACTTGTGGGGGAGTCCAAAACTAGAGGACACAATTATAAGATAGTCACTAATAAATCCAAAAAGGAATTCAGGAGAAACTTCTTTACCCAGAGAGTGGCGAGAAAGTGGCCAGAGAATGGAACTCGCTACCACAGGAAGTGGTTGGGGCGACTAGCATAGATGCATTTAAGGAGAAGCTAGATAAGTACATGAGGGAGAAAGGAATAGAAGGATATGGTGATAGGGTGAGATGAAGTAGAGTGGGAGGAGGCTCGTGTGGAGCAGAAACAACAGCACAGACCAGTTGGGTCAAAAGGTCTGTTTCTGTGCTGTAAATTCTATGTAATATAACACACTAGAGGGCGACATACTTCACACCTTATGACGATATTGGAGCGCCTGTAACTAGATTGGCAAAAACTGAGATCATCGTAGCAATGAAGGGCTGGAATTTCCTGGATTGCCCTTAGACAGAAATTATGCCGAAATTTACGCCGGTTTTTGGGTCCTTAGCGCTGGAACACTTGGTTCCTTCTTAAGCTAAGCCTACGGCCATAGAATCATAGTAGTTAACAGCACACAAGGCCTTTGCGTGTGGCACTCTTTGCTGGAGCAATCCGACTAACCTCACTGCCTTGTATCTTTCACTGCTTCAAATGTTCATCTAATTTTCCCTCAATGGCAATGGTCCCTGCCTCAACCACTCCCAGTGACAATGTTCCAACAACCCTCTGTGTACAGAAATTCCTCCTAAGCTCTCTCCTCACTCTCTGGCGATAATTGTTGACCGCTCGTCACTGACTCGCCAGCCGGAGGAAACAGTCTTTCCCCAATCACCTTCTCAAAACTCTTTGGATTTCAGAATTTCTTCTTAACAAAGCTCTTAATTAGATTTGTCTTTCTCTGTGGCAGTGGAAATAGTTGGAAAAAAGAGCTTGTTTCTGAGCAAGAGAGTATCAGGAGGACAGTACGGGACCTTTCAAAAACTCTTGCCTGTCACATAGCAAAGGCTGTCATGTTGCAGTTAGTAATGGCCATGTTTCAGAACTGGTTAAAGTCTTTGGGGGCGATTTTGCCAGCCCTGGGGAGGCGGGTATGGAGGCGGGACTGCCGGGAAAATGGCAGAATTTGGGGGCGGGTGCTCAACCCGCCCCAACCCGCCTCCGTGCCATCTTCCCAGGAGGTGGGTAGCCGTCCCGCGCCGGGTCCCGTCTCCTGGAGGCGGGAAGGGATTAAAGCCTATTAACTGTCTGTTAACAGGTAGTTAACAGGCAGAAAATAGGATTATCCCCTTTTTACCCTCACAAGTGCGGGCTTCCCGAAGGCTCCGAAACCCGCCAGGTCAGCGAGGCGAGTACTGGGTCTGCGGGGGTTGGGGGGGGGGGGGGGGGGGAGGTGCAAAGGTGTGGGGCCAAAAATTCATCCCGCTGCGCGAGAGTATGCACTGTGTACTCTCGCGTATTCTCTCTCCAATTGCCGGTTTTCTGCATGCCCTGCGCATGCGCTGAAAACCGGCACTTGGTCTTTTGAAAAGGGGGCGGTTCCTCGGTGCATCGCGTGCGCGCTACAGGCTGCGCGCACGCTGTGCACTTCGTGCTTTGGACGCGCAGGTAAGGACGGAAGATTTTAGAAATGGAAAAAGGAGGAGTAAGACCCACTTTTAACAAGGTAAGTAGTGAATTAAGTATTTTTTTGAATTTTTTTTAACAGGTATATCTTTTTTAGAGACTTTAAAGACAGGTAAGTTTATTTTTATAACTTTTTAAAAGATTTTAAATTTTTTCAAAAATTTAATTTTTTATTTAAAATGGTTAATTTATTTAACTATACTTATTTTATTAATGTGATGGTTTTTTTTTAATTTAATTGAGGTTTAGCTGTTATTTTGGGGGGGTGTAAGATTCATAGATTTCAAAGCACGTATATGAAACTTATGAATGGAAGATGGTGTGCTGCCATTGGCTCTAACTGAGTCACGTGATCCCACAGCTCGCACGAATTCACTACGCCGGTGGGATACGCAAGCACTGCCCAGCTGATGTCTGGAACATCAAGTTCGTGCGAGCTGGATCTGAAAAAGCCAACGCGGAGTGAGAGATCGCGGGGAAGCCTTACCCCCGCGGGAACAGAGCGAGATCAATTTCTGGGCCGTGGTGTGAAGGTAAGTGATGGGTGCAAGTGTGGAGAGGTGAGTATCTGAGGTAAGTGCAAAGTGTTAGAAAAAGTGTACTTACCTTTGTTTCTTCCTGCAGGCTTCAGTCGGTGGGTATGCAGAGACTCTCGGACCTCCGTGTTGCAGATGAGAGATAGCCGTTGCATTCTCATATGCAACAACCATCTCAATTCTGTAAAAGAAAGAAGGTTGATGAGGTCTTGTATGCAAGACCTCATCAAACTGCAGAGATTGTCACTGTTTGACAGCTTCACAGAGCTGTCAAACGATGACAATTCATCTGTCAAAAATTTTTCTGTCATACGTTGACGTGCTCTGCAACCGGCTTTCCCTTGATTAACCTTGTTAAGCCCGCCCAGCGTGGGTTGGCCACGTAGCGATGGAGGCGGGACATCGACCCGACATGCAGCAGTCCCGCCTCCAACGCGCCCCCAGTCACAAAATCGCCCTCTTTGTTTCAGCTCAATTTTTCACTCTCTTCAACTGAAGTTGAGTCTTGCTGGGATACTGTACAGGGCGCTGGTGAGACCACACCTGGAGTACTGCGTACAGTTTTGGTCCCCTTATTTAAGGAGGGATATACTTGCATTGACGGCAGTTCAGAGAAGGTTCACTAGGTTGATTCCTGGGATGAAGGGGTTGTTTTATGAGGAAAGGTTGAGCAGGTTGGGCCTATACTTATTGGAGTTTAGAAGAATGAGAGGTGATCTGATTGAAACATATAAGATTCTGAGGGGGATTGACAGGGTAGATGCAGAGAGGATGTTTCCCCTCGTGGGGAAATCTAGAACTAGGGGGCATAGTTTCAGAATAAGGGGTCGCCCATTTAAGACAGAGATGAGGAGGAATTTCTTCTCTCAGAGGGTGGTGAATCTTTGGAATTCTCTACCCCAGAGAACCATGGAGGCGGAGTCATTGAATATATTCAAGGCTGAGATAGACAGATTTTTGAGCAACAAGGGAGTCAAGGGTTATGGGGAGCGGGCAGGTAAGTGGAGTTGAGGCCAAAATCGGATCAGCCATGATCTCATTAAATGGCGGAGCAGGCTCGAGGGGCCGAATGGCCTGCTCCTGCTCATTATTTCTTTTGTTCTTATGATACAGTTCCACCAGTAGCCCTTAGGTATCTTAGTCATTCTCTAGGCCAAGTTATCAGCAGTCCATGTGACAATGAATAGCGTAGATAGGCCAAAGAGTGAGAGGATGCTATCCTCACTTCACATCACCGCACACACACTTTCCACCAGAGCACACTGGCCGATTCTGTGCTTCTCAGCCAAAGGCCATCGAGGCCAATTCCAGAGTCCCTAAAGCCTGGCTGCCTCGGATCAACCCACTCCGAAGAGACCGTGGATCAAGCCTGGGGTCTCTGGGCTGTATGGCTCAGTTCCACACTAAGGGCTGGATTTTGATACTGGGGCGGGTTGGGGTCGTGTTATCCACCCGACTGCAATTGGATGTGGGAGATTGATGCGATTTTCCCCTAATTGGGCAATTGAGTTCCAGCATGTGGGAACCCATGACCCAATTAGTGTTTTCAGTCTGAAAGTCGCCTCTGATGATGTCATCATTGCTGCTGCATTGAAGGTCTGCAAGACTGCCTGTCCTTTGCTGTGAGAGGACCTGGAGTCAAAATGAGCAGCAGCAGCCCTAAGTCTGCTCCCAGATAATTTTGCACCACCACTCCCAGATATGTGTCCCATCCACCACCACTCCCAGATATGTGTCCCATCCACCACCACTCCTAGATATGCCAGCCAGCCAAATGTGCTCCCGCCAGGTTTCACATTCGTGGTTCAGAACAGGCGTGCTTCACGTAGAAAAAGGGTTAAAATCACAAAGGCCTTTCAAAATGGCATTATAGAGGCAATTTAGTGCTTGTTAAGGGCCTTAACAGCCTATCCCGCCTCTTAGAGGCGGGACGGAGCCGGGACCAGCAGACACGATTTAATGAAAATTGCGTGGAGGCGGGATGGAGGTGGGCTTGTGCCCGCCTGCCAGTTTTCGCAATTTTAACCCCCCACACGCCTCCAAACCCACCTCCACGGGTCAATGAAAATCCAGCCCTTAGCCTCTATCCATAGTTTTTTTTAAACTCACTTTTGTTTTAGTTATTAGGAGCAGGGTTAGGATAGGTTAAGTGCATGACTAAATATACACGAGATGGTAGATAACCATTTATCTCGCACAATACACTCTTAATTTTAACATGCATGCCATATACGAAATAGTCATCAGAAAAGACTATCGGAGCCAGTAATGCTTCCCCCCATCTGTTAGAAGGAGCAACCTATTAATGGTGGGAAAGGCAAAATGCCTGCAGCTAATGCTATTCATATTACTCCACTTTTATCTGACATGCAATGGAAACACATTCGCCGTACTTAATAATCTCTAAACCAAACCAATCTACAAAGAAACCCACGCAGGTAGAAGTCCAGATACACCTTACTTACCGAGGGCCTGGGAACAGGTTGGCAAGAACCAAGGACTTAGAGATCCCCAGGTGCGGGCAGGGGTATTGCTAAAACTGCACATAGCACTGGTAAGCTTATCTGCTGCTTGACCAACCTATCCATTAGGGCACTGACTTAGAGCCGAGTGAGAAGAATCGCAGTCCCTAATGATGGGTCCACCTAAGTCTGGTCAATGAGCCACTGCTAGTCAATCATCAACAGTGTGTCCCTTTTGCTCTCCCAGGTGGACATAAAAGATCCCATGGCAGTATTCGAAGAAGAGCAGGGGAGTTCTCCCTGGTGTCCTGGCCAATATTTATCCCTGCACCAACATCACTAAAAACAGATTATCTGGTCATTATCACATTGCTGTTTGTGGGAGCTTGCCGTGCTCAAGTTGGCTGCCGCGTTTCCCACATTACAACAGTGACCACACTTCAAAAGTGCTTCAATGGCTGTAAAGTGCTTTGGGACGTCGTGAAAGGCGCTATAGAAATGCAATTCTTCCTTTTTTAAATGCGCATGTTTCCTACAACTCCTTTTAGATGGTAACGGAAGATTACAGAGGTCTACTTTCAACTCTACTCCAATCGCTTCCACATGTACTTTATCAGTAAATAACTTACAGAGAAGGGGTCATCGCCGCTGTCTGTGGAAGAGGTGAACTTGTTGTACACCGGGTTGCTGAACCTGGAGGGAGTTGAGTCGTCAAACGATGATATACATTCTCCTTCATCGGACTGTAAAAGTAAACGGGAAAGCCTCTCAAATACCTCGACAAAGGCCAGCATGACTTCCCCGTGACTGCGCTCGCAGTACATCGGGCATTACGCTGTTTTACAAGGACAGGAGCATTGCATCATATAACGCACCTTGGCAATTCTGTAGCTGTGCGTGACTTGGCGAGTCACTGAAAAAAGCTACACGGTGTAATTGCTGCACTCCCTCAATCCTCAGGTCACTTAGAGTCTAATTGCACCCAACAGAGCCCCCAAGTCAGCCAGAGGTTAGTCTGGCCCATGCACGAGACTCTGTCGGGGGGGAAGTTTCTCCGTGTGTTGGAAAGGACTGGCTTATTATACTTCCCTAAAAAAATACAGTGTGATGCAGAAATTTGTACACGTGGTGGCTGCCTCTCAAAATATCTTTTATACAAGGGCAAACCTCCCGTGGCGTCGCTCATGACGAGTCAGATGGTATGCGGGTTTAAAAGGGACAGAGTTTTATGCCACCCAATGTGCAAAGAATACGCCTTTAAGACCAACAACTCAAATTGTGATTAAATGAACAGAGGTTCAGATCACTCAGTTTATTAGTTGTTTGGTCAGGGATTGTTGCAGATTGTGCATCACCTCAGTTTCAGGCTGGAGCTCAGACGTGCGGGTTTGGAGCATTTGTAAGATTGTTTTACATCTGTAACAGGGCGGGGTATCTGAGTGCAAAAATCAAACTACTTTACTATATAGCTAGCAGATCTCCTGTGGCATTGCTCAGAGTGAGGTAGCTTTTTTTTTTGTATTCACCGCTTGGGTGGTAATCTGGCCCAGCAGATTGCCCTCCCGTTGAGTTCAATCAGAAGGAAAATTGGGTGGGTTCTATAAGAGGTGGGTTGATCCGCACAGCCCCGGTGGGTGAAGACTAAAATCTACCCCGGCAGCTCAGGCGATGATGTGTTTTATAAAGGCGCGAGTTTCATACCGTGTTATGCACAGCGTTTTATTCAGCTAAGGTGGAGCAGTGTCCCTTTAAGGGTGAATTTTTTGGCTGGGGCTTCTCTCCCTCCGGCCGCCGGAAGAGCGGCGGAAACTCCGGAGAAACGGTGTAACGCCGTCTCGCAGGAGTTGTGCGGATCTTCTGGCAAAGATACCGCGGGTATTCGAGAGAACCCGCCCAGAAATTCAACCCCCCCCCCAAAGTCTAATTATTGTCTGGTCGGCAAGCTTTGCTCGTTCTAAGGTGCTTGTCAGTTTTGGATCTGGGTCAGAATCACGCAGCACTGAGTAACTGTTTCCTTTTTTAAAAAAAAAGATTATTTGCATCTATAACAAAGTTGTTGTCCAGAACCAGTAGAACCAGAGGGCACAGCCTGCGGTCGAAGGGGTGGGGTGGGGGGGGTAAATTCAATACTAATCTGCGGAAACGATATTTCAGTGAGTGAGTGGTCATCGTCGCTGGGTCCAAATCCTGGAACTCCCTCTCTAACAGCGCTGTGGGAGCACCTTCACCACACGGACTGCAGCGGTTCAAGAAGGCAGCTCACCACCACCTTCTCGAGGGCAACTAGGGATGGGCAATAAATGCTGGCCTTGCCAGCGACGCCCACATCCCATAAAACAAATTAAAAAAATAATCTGTGGAACAGGCTCCCTAGGGAGACGGTGGAAGCAGTAAGTATTGACTCATTCAAATGCAAATTAGATAGATTTCTTTCATTTTGGGATGCAGTAAAGGAGTAATTTGAGACATGACTGTGATAAGTGAGGGAAAAGGTGACTTTGGACCTATGGTTCCCAAAGCTCTCCACCACTGGGAGATTATCCTCGTCTCATGTCTGGGTCTGTTGTACATTAATTGATAGAGATCGATTGCCGTGATCAGTGAACAACTCCATTACCGTTGTATTATGTGGCTACCAGGATGGTAGGAAGCAAACTAGATGGACCGTGGTCTTTCTTTTTCTATGATGTGGAGATGCCGGTGTTGGACTGGGGTGGACAAAAGTGAGAAGTCGCACAACACCAGGTTATAGTCCAACAGCTTTATTTGAAATCACAAGCTTTCGGAGCGCTGCTCCTTCGTCAGGTGAAGTCCCTGACGAAGGAGCAGCGCTCCGAAAGCTTGTGATTTCAAATAAAGCTGTTGGACTATAACCTGGTGTTGTGCAACTTCTCACTTTTTTCTTTTTCTAGCAATTCCTATGCAGGATGATATTTGTGCTTGATGAGTTACCATTTTTGATATTTAGTTATTTGACGGAACTCTGCGATCCTGCACTCCCCCCCACCCCCCCCCCCCCCGCCCCCCCCCGCCCATGGGGAATCTACGTACGGGTCGGAGGCAGCGATACAACATCGTAGCCCTGATTCTCCAACCCCCTGTAGGTGAAGCTTTCAGCCGGGATGGCAGGAATGGTGCGCTGCTATTTTTTCTTTAAGTGGGTGTCCGTCATTAACTTGTCATTTGAAAGTCTTGGGTACAATATAAATAGTTAAAATCAAGTCACAGTTGAAACAGTATTTGTAAACAGATTATAGTAGCGTGGTAATGAGATAGAGGTGGACTATAGGAGCAGAAAGAGGAAAGGGCATAATTTCCAGTGTCTTCACATCGTTGAGGTGTTACCTTGAAGTACTGGAAGCTGAAAGGTCCTCTTCTGTGGTTGTAGTAATAATATGCAGCTACTGCCAAAACAGTTATTCCCAGGGTACAGGCGAAGAAAATCCCCACGCCAGCTCCAGTGTGAACAGCACGAGGTTTAGCCTAGTAGAAGACAGGCCAGAAGGAGTTAGACGTTCAGTAGAGATTCAACAACAACAACAACTTGCATTTATATAGCGCCACAAACATCCCAAGGCACTTCACAGGGGCGATTATCAGACAAAATCTGACATCGAGCCACAGAAGGAGATATTAGGGCAGATGACCAAAAGCTTGGCCAAAGAGGTAGGTTTTCAAGGAGCGACTTAAAGGAGGAAAGAGAGGTGGAGAGGTTTAGGCAGGAGATTCCCATGTGTAGGGCTAAGGCAGCTGAAGGCACGGCCACCAATGGTGGAACGATGAAAATGGGTTCCAGATTCTGTAATGCTCACTTTGCAGAACTGTCAACACAATGTGAGTTCCCGCACTGACTGACACTGAAAGCTTTCAAGTGGGATAGGACTGGGGGGGGGGTGGGGGGGGGTTGATGGAGGTCAGGCAAAAAGAACACTTTTTGTAATCGACTCCCTTATATTTTTGCGTGTCCTGTTGCCTGACCCACAGATCAACGCTGGTCTTGAAAGAGCTGAAAGGCTACAATCGCCTGTTCAACTGCCCTCAGGTAGAAAATGGAGATTAAAAGAAATCCTGGAACTCCCTCCCCAACAGCACTGTGGGAGCACCTTCACCACACGGACTGCAGCGGTTCAAGAAGGCGGCTCACCACCACCTTCTCAAGGGCAACGAGGGACGGGCAATAAAACGCCGGCCTTGCCAGCGACGCCCACGTCCCGTGAGTGAATAAAAAAATAAAACTTCAATTCTAATTGTACATGAAATGCTTTCATCATAAATGTTACTAAATTGTGCTCAAGCTTACTGGTTCAGGAGGTGCTTGTAAAGGCTTGTCGATAGCATGAATGACCCCATTTGATGCAACTATGTCCCAAGCAACAATTGGGCGGTCGTTCACCAGCTTTCCAACCTGCTGATTGAACTCTGGACTTGGAGGGTGGGTATTTTTCGTCATCGTGATGAGCAGGGTGGGACCGATCTTACTCAGGATGAGCGTTCCATTTTCCATTTTGTGGTAAAAGAGGCTACTGTTATCAGAGAAGTGGTACTCGATGTCCCGTCCACACAATGTCTGTGAATAAAAACAATAATTGTTAGTGTTTAGTCAATGCACCCCAACGTTGGCTCCCATCTAATATTATAGAGTCAGAGAATCATAACGGCACAGAAGGAGGCCATTCGGCCCATCGAGTCCGTGCCGGCTCTCTGCAGAGCAATCCAGTCAGTCCCATTCCCCCGCTCTATCCCCGTAGCCCTGCAAGTTTATTTCCCTCAAGCGCCTATCCAGTCTCCCCTTGAAAACATTGAGTGTCTCCACTTCCACCACTTCCGTCGGCAGTGAGTTCCAGGTCCTCACCACTCGCTGCATAAAAAAGTTTTTCCTCACATCCCCCCCTGTATCTCTTGTCCAAAACCTTAAATCTGTGTCCCCTAGTCCTTGTACCATCCACTAGTGGGAACAGCCTTTCCCCGTCTAGCCTAACCAAACCCATCATAATCTTGTACACCTCTATCAAATCACCCCTCAACCTCCTTTGCTCTAATGAAAACAAATCCAGCTTCTCCAACCTGTCCTTGTAACTAAGATCCCCCATCCCCAGAACCATTCTGGTAAATCTCCTCTGCACCCTCTCAAGGGCCTTCACATCCTTCCTAAAGTGTGGTGACCAGAACTGGACGCAATACTCCAGTTGTGGCCTAACCAGCGCTTTATAAAGGCTCAGCGTAACTTCTCTACTTTTGTACTCAATACCTTTATTTATGAATGTGATGCGGAGATGCCGGCGTTGGACTGGGGTGGACAAAAACGAGAAGTCGCACAACACCAGGTTATAGTCCAACAGATTTATTTAAAATTACAAGCTTTCGGAGCTATCCTGCCCCTTCTTCAGGTAGAGTTACTGTGAGAGGATCTACCAGAATTCACAGAATATAAACACAGAGAAAATGCAGAGATTCACAAACACAAGAAACAAACCCAAATGGAGAGGATATGCAGCCAGCAGGTGTTTTGACACGTTGGACCCCCTGGGACACATCTCATTGTCTTGGCTGTGCTCTTAGTGTGTCTTTGATGTAGGGAAAGATTGAATCTCTGCACTTTCTCTGTGTTTATATTCTGTGAATTCTGGTAGATCCTCTCACAGTAACTCTACCTGAAGAAGGGGCAGGATAGCTCCGAAAGCTTGTAATTTTAAATAAATCTGTTGGACTATAACCTGGTGTTGTGCGACTTCTCGTTTTTATTTATGAAGCCCAAGATCCCATATGCTAACCACTCTCTCAATATGTCGGTTGTCTTAATATGGGGTACACTAGTTCAGTGCTTATGTTACTGGACTAGTAATCCAGAGACCTGGACTAATAATGAGTGAGTTCTAAATCCCAACCAAAGGCAGTTTGAGAATTCGGATTCGGATTCGAAAGAAATCTGGAAATTAAAACTGGTATCAGTAAAAATGGCCGCGAAGCTGTCGGATTGTCGTAAAAACCCAAACTGGTTCACTAATGTCCCTTTAGGGAAGGGAACCTGCCGTCCTTACCCGGTCATAGAGTCATAGAGTTATACAGCACAGAAAGAGGCCCTTAGGCCCATCGTGTCCGTGCCGGCCATCAAGCCCGGTCTGGCCTACATGTGACTCCAGTCCCACACCAACGCGGTTGGCTCTTGGCTCTGAAGTGGCCGAGCGAGGCACTCGGTTGTATCGAACCGCTCGTTGGGTAACTTGGAACGGGCAATAAATGCCGGCCTTGCCAGCGACGCCCACATCCAAAGAATTAATTCTTTTAAAGAGCGGACAAGTGTGAGTCAACAACAACAACAACAACTCCCCTCAAAGATTTGTGAAAATGGGGATTTCTGGTATCCAGCATACGGATGACAGCAAATCCAAGAGGAATTCTGATTAAGTTTCCTCGCGGAGGTGAACTGCTGGGTGTCGCGGTCAATGAGTGGAAAAAGATAGCTTCTCATAGTTTCCCACAGGCTTATGATACAGTCTATTCCTGCTGATGCCAAATTATCTTTTTCCACTAAAATTCCCATAAAGTATTCAATAATCTGAATTAAGCGCTCGGAATAAAACAGCATTGGAGGCTTTTTAAACTGTAAAAAAAAAGTTTTGCATTATCTAGTCATTTGAATTCAGTGCTTTGCATTAACAGGAATAAGCCTTTAATGCTCCAAAAGATTAATAGGCATTTTATTGTCACTTTAATATCCTCTCCTGCTTCTCCGAATGGGGGCAGCCATTTTGAAAGTGTCCAAAGCAGAAGAATGAAATTCATTAGGATTCCCTCAATTGCAAAGTGTATTGATCCAGTGATAAACTAATGTGTTGTTATGACTACCACCGATAGTGTCTGCTTGGTTCATTCAGTACTACACTCACCCCCTGAGTCAGATAGGTCAAGGGTTCAAGTCCCACTCTAAGATACTCCAAGTGCAATCAACAGAGCTGGCGGCAGTGCTGCATTGTGGGAAGGAGATGGGGCCTGGTAGGAGAACAGAGATACCATATTCTTACAACTCTTACTTTCAGGGCAGTTAACGTGCAGATATAATTTTTTCTGCACTCTTCAACAACAACTACTTGTATGTGTATAGCGCCTTTAACGTAGTAAAACGTCCCAAGGCGCTTCACAGGAGCGATTATAAAATGAAATTTGACACCGAGCCACACAAGGAGATATTAGGGCAGGTGACCAAAAGCTTGGTCAAAGAGGTAGGGTTTAAGGAATGTTTTAAAGGAGGAGAGAGAGAGAGAGTGGTAGAGAGGCGGAGAGGTTTACAGAGGGAATTCCAGAGCTTAGGGCCTAGGCAGCTGAAGGCACGGCCACCAATGGTTGGGCGATTAAGAGGGAATGCGCAAGAGGGCAGAATTGGAGGAGCGCAGATATCTCGGAGGGTTGTGGGGCTGGAGGAGATTCCAGAGATAGGGAGGAGCAGCTGTAGCTGGTCTAATGGCCTGGGGCGTTTGTACTATGTTAAGCAGAGTACAGTGTCTGGAACTAATTAATGTTCTGGCAAACAGAACAGAACATACGTGGAAACAGAAGCGTTTACTTGAAAAAAAATTGCCATGTGCTTGTCTTAATAAACGGCTCCTGCTCCCTGTAAGGAATGTGTCCTGAAGTCCGTCAGACGCCAAAGAGGCTGGGGGAGCAAACAAATGCAAAGTGCGCAGTTGAGGCTTGCTCTATGTGTACGAGAGTGATGTCTGCTGTTGCTGAGCTGAATGCAAAACAATGCAACATGCAGAATTTTGCCATCAACTATCTGAAAAAATAAAACTCGACTCCCCGCAGGGAACGAAAGAGAAAAAAAAGGACTTGCATTTGTGTAAAAGACAGACTTGCATTTCTATAGCGCCTTTCCACGACCACCGGACGTCCCAAAGCGCTTTACAGCCAATGAAGTACTTTTTGAAGTGTAGTCACTGTTGTAATGTAGGAAACACGGCAGATAATTTGCGCACAGCAAGGTCCCAATAACAGGTTACTAGGTCAACCACTTTCCATACAGCAAGGTCTCAGAAACAGCAAACCTGGTGAATAATCAGTTAACTTGCATTTGTTGGTACTGGTTGAAGGGGGAATATTGGGCAGGACAATAGGTCTTCTTCAAACTTCCACCTGGATTACTGTGACCAGCATAGAAACATAGAAAAATAGGAAGAGGAGTAGGCCATTCGGCCCTTTGAGCCTGCTCCGCTATTCAATATGATCATGGCTGATCCTCTATCTCAATACCATATTCCCCCTCTCTCCCCATACCCCTTGATGCCTTTTGTTTCTAGAAATCTATCTATCTCCTTCTTAAATATACAAAAGCAAAATACTGCGGTGCTGGAAATCTGAAATAAAAACAGAAAGTGCTGGAAATACTCAGCAGGTCAGGCAGCATCCGTGGAGAGAGAAACAGAGTTAACGTTTCAGGTCGATGACCCTTCGTCAGAACTGGGTCAACACTGAATGTATTTCCTTCTTAAATATATTCAGTGACTTGGCCTCCACAGCCTTCTGTGGTAGAGAATTCCACAGGTTCACCACCCTCTGAGTGAAGAA
Source organism: Squalus acanthias (assembly GCA_030390025.1). NCBI lineage: Eukaryota > Metazoa > Chordata > Chondrichthyes > Squaliformes > Squalidae > Squalus > Squalus acanthias. Next base: position 113,974,694 of record CM059435.1, read on the forward strand.
ATTTCTCCTCATCTCAGTCCTAAATGTCCTACCCCGTATCCTGGGACTGTGACCCCTCGCTCTAGACCCCCAGCGGATGGGATTTTGGTTTAACATCTCCTTCAAAAGGAGGCACCTCTGACGTTGCAGCATTTCCTCAGTGCCAGGCCAGCCTAAATTAAGTGCTCAAGTCTTGGAGTGGGAAACAAACCCATTAACTTCAGACTGTGAGCTAAGCCTTCTACCACCTGAGCCAAGCAGACATTCGTGCCAAAAGAAACTGATTGATAATCTTACCAAGTATGAGAAAGAGCATTTATTAAAAAGTGAAGTTGAAAATGTGTCTAATGGGAGAATTAAGATTACACAGGATGTACAGCACAGAAACAGGCCATTCGGCCCAACCAGTCCATGCCGGCGTTTATGCTCCACTCGAGCCTCCTCCCGTCTTTCCTCATCTAACTCTTATCAGCGAAACCCTCTATTCCCTTCTCCCTCATATGCTTGTCTAGCCTCCCCTTAAATGCATTTATACTATTCGCTTCAACCACTCCCTGTGGTAGTGAGTTCCACATTACATAAGAACATAAGAAATAGGAGCAGGAGTAGGCCATTCGGCCCCTTGAGCCTGCTCCACCATTCAATGAGATCATGGCTGATCTTCTGCCTCAACTCCATTCACCGGCCCTATCGCCATATCCCTTGATGCCCTTACTAGTCAGAAATCTATCGACTTCTGTTTTGAATATACCCAATGACTGAGCCTCCACAGCCCTCTGGGGTAGAGAATTCCAAAGATTCACCACCCTCTGTGTGAAGAAATTTCTTCTCTTCTCAGTCCTGAATGGCCTACCCTTTATCTTGAGGCTGTGGCCCCTGGTTCTAGACTCCCCAGCTAAGGGAAACATTCTCCCAGCATCCACCCTATCAAGCCCTGTAATAATTTTGTATGCTTCAATGAGATCCCCTCTCATTCTTCTGAATTCAAGAGAATACATGCCTAGTTTACTCAATCTCTTCTCATACGACAGTGCCGCCATCCCAGGAATTAATGTCGTGAACCTTCGTTGCACTCCCTCTATGGCAAGTATATCCTTCCTTAGGTAAGGAGACCAAAATTGTACACAGTACTCCAGGTGTGGTCTCACCAAGGCCCTATATAATTGGAGTAAGACTTCTTTACTCCTGTACTCAAATCCTCTTGTAATGAAGGCCAGCATACCATTTGCCTTCCTAATGGCTTACTGCACCTGCACATTCACTTTCAGTGACTCATGTACAAGGACACCCAGGTCCCTTTGAGCATCTGCATTCCCCAATCTTTCACCATTTAGGAAATACTCTGCCTTTCTGTTTTTTCTACCAAAGTGGATAACTTCACATTTATCCACATTATATTCCATCTGCCATGTTCTCGCCCACTCACTGAGCCGGTCAAGATCCCCTTGAAGCTCTTCACATCCTCTTCACGACTGACACTGCCACCTAGCTTTGTATCATCAGCAAATTTGGAAATGTTACATTTAGTCCCCTCATCCAAATCATTGATATAGATTGTGAATAGCTGGGGCCCAAGCACCGATCCTTGCGATACCCCACTAGTCACAGCCTGCCATCCTGAAAAAGACCCGTTTATCCCTACTCTTTGTTTTCTGTCTGTTAACCAATTCTCAATCCATGCTAGTATATTACCCCCCAATTCCATGTGCCCTAATTTTGTTCACCAACCTCTTGTGTGGGACCTTATCGAAGACCTTCTGAAAATCCAGATACACCACATCTACCGGTTCCCCTTTGTCTACTCCACTAGTTACATCCTCAAAGAACTCCAATAGGTTTGTCAAACAGGATTTCCCTTTCATAAAACCATGTTGACTCTGCCGAATCTTACTATTAGTTTCTAAGTGCCCAGTTATTGCATCCTTTATAATAGATTCCAGCATTTTCCCAACTACTGATGTGAGGCTAACATGTCTGTAGTTCCACTTTTTCTCTCTCCCTCCTTTCTTAAATAGCGGGGTTACATTTGCTATCCTCCAATCTGCATGAACCGTTCCAGAATCTATAAAATTTTGGAAGATGACAACCAATGCGTCCACTATTCCAATGGCCACCTCTTTCAAAACCCTAGGATGTAGGTCATCGGTCCTTGGGATTTGTCGACTTTTAGTCCCATTAATTTTGCTAGTACTGTTTTTTTACTAATAATAATTTCTTTAAGTTCCTCATTCTCGTCACACCCTTGGTTTTCTCATATTTCTGGGAGGTTTTTTGTGTCTTCCTCCGTGACATTCTCACCACTCTCTGGGTAAAGAAGTTTCTCCTGAATTCCCTATTGGATAAATTTTCTCCATTTTTAAATTCAAATTAAAGTAACCTAATTGTGAAACAAGCTGGATGGTTGAATGAGTGTCTTCTTCTTCCTACATTCTTATAATTTGTTCTTTTTGGAGTTACAATGTTAACAGCTTGAACTATATTTTTCATTAGTTAGACTCCACACCATGATTGAAGGAGGTGGTAAACATGGTGGAGAGGGCGGTGGGTGGGGAGGGGGAGACAATAATTTCAATATAAGGCATTTCACCTTCTCTAGTTGGGCAAAAAGCCAAACTAACCATCATGAATCTCTCGTTTTGTAGGGGAAATCACTTTGACAACTTCCCAGAAGTCCGTTAGATGTGAAACTCACCACAGAGCCCCTTAGTTATAGCCAATGTTCCTGCTAATTTTTTTTGGTGCGCGGGCCCATTCAAATTTCTGCGCACGCGCGGTTTTTCCGTTTAAATGCCGATGAGCGGCCTGCGCGGGACTTCCAGACCGCCGCGCGCTCATGTGTCCATGCGGCCGCGCAGCTTATCAGGGACATTGGTTACAGCTACTGTCAACCGAGTGAGTTGCTGTATTGAGGCTGGTGGAGACTGGCATTGAGACGGATTGGAAACAAGCACTTTTATTGTCAATCAGTGCTATGTGTTGGGCAGTTCTGCGTTGCGGACCTCCGTCCACGATTAAGTGGGCTGCGATTTGCCAAGCACATTTAAATTTCAGTCAGTGAAGAAATTACTTTCATCCCATCAAGTCTGGATTTGTACTCGGGTTGCAGTGGGACAAATACAGTGGCCTGAAATTTCCGACGGGAGATTGTCGGGAGTCCCCAGAGAAACAGCGTAAATGGCTGAAAACGGCCCCTTACTCTGTTTCTCCAGGTGTTCTTCCCCCATCTCCTGTTGAAGTGTTTTAGCGCACTGTATCTTCCCAATCGGCACGCACTGTTTCTGCCACTTGTCCAAGTATGTTTGCTCTTCCATTCCATGCACCTTAATGAGGTGCGAACTAATGAGTAAGCACAGCTTGTTCCTGCTCGAAATAAATGAAGTGCTTAAGACGCTATAACCAGCAACACTGAGATTGACGTTAATGCAAATTAATATTGGTTGTTGCTTTTTGGCCGATATAAGTGGCTGCCCATTTTAAATGTGGACGTTTTAAGTGGTTGGGACTGTAATTGTATCGCAAGAACCTTAGGGCTAGAAATTGGCCTCCTTTGCACCTCCCGTTATCGCCTTCGGGGGGGGGGGGGGGTGGAGATAACGGGGCGCTAACGACTTATCGACCGGGCACGGCGAAAGAAACGACTCCCGCGAAAGTCACTGCGGGGGGGGGGGGGGGGTAGCGTCGGTGTTAAAACTTACCGCCTCGATCTCCTGCGCCCCGGAGATTGTGATGTCATCCGGTGCGCATCGCCCTGTTACCGCCCCAGATCCTAAATTCGCTTCCGCCCCCCTGCAACTTCGCCGGGCGTCAGCAACGGCAGCTGCACAGGGCGTCGTGACCTCGGCCGGCCAATTGGGGAGCGGTAATTAAAGGGACTGGTGATCAGGTAGGCCCCAAAAAATGTTCTCACCCCTTTGTGCTGTTTTCTTTCATTTTTCATTGCCGCGATTGATCAGCCCTGCGCTCTCTTAGAGTGCTCGGGGCTGCTCCTCGCGGATCGCGTGCGCTGTCACCAACCCATCCCCAGCCTTACCTTTAACTGCTGTGAGCATTGGCCCTTCCCTTTAAGCCTGCGAATCCAGCAGCGCTGCACAGAACATTGATCAGCACTCGGCTGATACCGCCTCTCGCACTCCCTGTAGCGCTCTAGGGAAGTGGTAGCGCTTGATTTAGCGCTCCACTTCCCTCTTGGGGCGCTACAACTAAATTTCGCAGGAGCCTCTGATCATTAGCGCCTGACGATAATTTTTCCACTTCCGACGTTTTAGCACCCCAAACGGGGCTATAATGAATTTCTACCCCTTAGTTTTCAAATCAAATCTATAGCAATCTATATGAATCAATACCCGAGTAATTATACAAGGGCAGATTCTCCTCCATTCTCAGGTAAGTACATTTCAATTCATTTTAGCTGGTTATAAAAACACATTGAACCCTTACCATATTTTCATAGAACCCAGAGTTCACTGGAACAAACAGCATGCCTTTGACGGACAGATCGGTGAGAACTTCCACAAACCTTCTGCCTTTCAACGTGGTGTTCGAATAATTGAGCAGTTGCTAGAAATAAGAAAATTGTACTCAGCCACACTTCCAAACTTCATCAGATCAGCTTTAGACCATTTCAAATCTCACGATCAACCAAAGCCTCCTGTTCAACAATCGCCTACAACTGCAACACAAATTCTAATGGTTGTCGGACAGTGCAATTGCTTCAATTATAGTTAATGTAATTTGTCAAGGAGGACTAAAAGAATATGGGCTGGATTTTCATTGACCCGTGGAGGCGGGTTTGGAGGCGTGTGGGGGGTTAAAATTGCAAAAACTGGCGGGCGGGCACAAGTCCGCCTCCATCCCGCCTCCACGCAATTTTCATTAAATCGTGTCTGCTGGTCCTGACTCCGTCCCACCTCTTAGAGGCGGGATAGGCTGTTAAGGCCCTTAACAAGCACTAAATTGCCTCTATAATGCCATTTTGAAAGGCCTTTGTGATTTTAACCCTTTTTCTACGTGAAGCACGCCAGTTCTGAACCACGAATGTGAAACCTGGCGGGAGCACATTTGGCTGGCTATGGGGCTGGCTGGCTGGCTATGGGGTGGGCTGGCTATGGGGCGGGCTGGCTGGCTATAGGGATGCATATATGGATAGCTATGTGGATGGATGTATATATGGATGGATGGAGAGGAGACATATCTGGGAGTGGTGGTGTAAAAATATCTGGGAGCAGACTTAGGACTGCTGCTGCTCATTTTGCATCCAGGTCCTCTCACAGCAAAGGCCAGGCAGTCTCTGAAGACCTTCAATGCAGCAGCAATGATGACATCATCAGAGGCGACTTTCAGACTGAAACCACTAATTGGTTCATGGGTTCCCACATGCTGGAACTCAATTGCCCAATTAGGTGAAAATTGCATCAATCTCCCACATCCAATTGCAGTCGGGTGGATAATATGAAAAGTGGATGACACGACCCCAACCCACCCCAGTATCAAAATCCAGCCCATAAATTTAATTATGGATAATTTACAGTGCTGGTACGTAACTTGCTTTTTAATGAATGTGATCAAAAGCTGAACGTACATAACTTAAGCAAGGGATTCTACAGTTGTACACTTGGTACCAACAAGAAACAATATTTCATTCTATCACACTTAGATCTCTTACTTTTGGTAAACATCATAGAATCATACAGCATAGAAGGCAGCCATTCGGTCCATCGTGCTTGTGCTGGCTCTTTGAAAGAGCTATCCAATTAGTCCCACTCCCCCTGCTCTTGCCCCATAGCTGGGCAAAATTTTTCCTTTTAAAGTGGATATCCAAGTCCCTTTTGAAAGATTAACTTGTCATGTATCTCATTGTTGTTTTAAACCTCTCCGCCTCTCTATCCTCCTTTAAGACGCTCCTTAAAACCTACCTGATCTGTCCTAATATCTCCTTATGTGGCTCGGTGTCAAATTTTGTTTGATAATCGCTCCTGTGGAGCACCTTGGGATGTTTTACTACGTTAAAGGCCCTGTAGAAATACAAGTTGTTGTTGTTGTTTGTAAGTCCTTGCTGTGCGCAAATTAGCTGCTAGGTTTGTCTATACCACAATAGTGACTACACTTCAAAAAGCGAAAGAAAGAGCTTGCACTTATATCGCGCCTTTCACAACCTCAGGACATCCTAAAGTCCGTCACAGTCAATGAAGTGCCTTTGAAGCGTAGTCCATGTTGTAATGTAGGGAAACGCAGTTCATTGGTTGCAAAGCGCTTTGAGACAGCCTGAGGACCTGAAGGGTTCTATAAATGCAAATTCTTTCTATCTCTCCTAACCCTTCTGCACCTGCTCATTGTCCATTCTCCCCGATGTGAAGCACCGAGGGATGTTTTATTGTGCTGCTTAAGGTCAGGTCATTATAGCTTATGTATATCAATTGCATGCTCTGATTGTACTTTTATTTTTAATACACGGACCTAATAGAGGTCTTTCAAATTATGAAGGGGTTTGATATGGTAGACGTAGAGAAAATGTTTCCGCTTGTGGGGGAGACCAAAACTAGGGGTCATCAATATAAGATCGTCACTAATAAATCACTAAGGAATTCAGGAGAAACTTCTTTACCCAGAGAGCGGTGAGAATGTGGAACTCGCTACCACAGGGAGTGGTTGAGGTGAATAGCATAGATGCATTTAAGGGGAAGCGAGATAAACACATGAGGGAGAAAGGAACAGAAGGATATGCTGATAGGGTGAGATGAAGAGGGGTGGGAGGAGGCTCGTGTGGAGCATAAACACCAGCATCTTCACATTGATGAGAAGTGCATTGGATAAAGAGAAATTCATCTCAAAGAGCCAAAATTGTGTAAAATATAAATTCTATTTTTATATGACTTTAGACAAACAGGGTATGGGAATTCTGTGTACGGGACCAGTTGTGCCTAATGGCCTGTTTCTGTGCTGTTCGTGCTATCTTATTCCATGCGACACAGCTACTTACTGTCAGGAAGAAAGAGAATTTGTCGATGGTGGTTAGAACTTGCAGCAGGTTTCCATTACATGAATAGCCATCGCCCACATAACCTTTCTTACAAGTGCACTGTACATCTGTGTGCAGAAAGACGAGCAACAGTTGAGTGTATAAGTATTAATCATTAAAACAGAAGGCTTTCGCAGAATGAACAACAAGAGTCTTTCTTACCTTTCATTCTGTAGCAGAAAACGTCCCATTTTTCACCAACATTGACACGGGGGCCATAGTCCACTATTCCCACGTGCCCGGAGCCACAGCTTGGATTGGAGTAACTGGTTGGATAAGACACTCTCTGGCCATCCAGCCAGCCAGCTGAACACAAGTGGTAGCCCGCCTGAAACCAGATACGGATTGCCAATCATCACGTTTGCCCAAAAAGGTCCAGTTTAAGGCAAAGCATTCTTAACAGAAGGTTATTTTATATTAATGCTGCTGTTAGAATAACATTATAATTAACATTACCACCAGGAGTAGTTGGGGCAAATAGCATAGATGCATTTAGGGGGAAGCTAGCTAAGTACACATGAAAGGAATAGAAGGATTTGTTGGTGGGGTGAGATGAAGAGGGGTGGGAGGAGGCTCGTGTGGAGCATAAACACCGGCACGGACCAGTTGGGCCGAATGGCCTGTCTCTGCGCTGTAAATGCTATGTAATTCTATGTAACTGTATGTTATTCTGTGTATCAGCTTTGAGGACGTATGCAAAGAGGAAACGGACCTGTTGAGCGTAGGCAATCTGATTGTATGTGGCAATTACTGCTTCCTCTTCTCCGCATCGTTGCTGTGCCTCCATATAGTTGAGTTTGTACTTTCCCCCTTTAGACTCTCGATGGAACACTCCCACTGCTCTGTCTGAAGAAAAAAAAAAGCAGAGTTTGTACACTCCGTGTGCACCTGAGAGAGCTCTGACATAAATAGCCACCGCAAGGCTGGTTATTGTGATGCGATAACCATTCTGCAATTTTATAGCTTTTTATAGCATTTACACTGCAGCATGGTCTCCTTATTTAAGCATTGATGCGGAGATGCCGGTGTTGGACTGGGGTGGACAAATGTGAGAAGTCGCACAACACCAGGTTATAGTCCAACAGCTTTATTTGAAATCACAAGCTTTCGGAGCGCTGCTTCACCTGACGAAGGAGCAGCGCTCCGAAAGCTTGTGATTTCAAATAAAGCTGTTGGACTATAACCTGGTGTTGTGCGACTTCTCACATTTGTCCTTATTTAAGGAAGGATATACTTGCATTGGATGCAGTTCAGAGACGATTCACATGGTTGATTCCTGGGATGAAAGAGTTGTCTTATGAAGAAAGGTTGAGCAGGTTGGGCCTATACTCACTGGAGTTTAGATGAGAGGGGATCTTATTGAAACATATAAGATTCTGAAGGGGCTTGACAGGGTAGATGCAGAGAGGATGTTTCCCCTCGTGGGGGAATCTAGAACTAGGGGGCATAATTTCAGAATAAGGGGGCACCCTTTTAAATCGGAAATGAGGAGGAATTTCTTCTCTCAGAGGGTCGTGAATCTTTGGAGTTCTCTACCCCAGAGAGCTGTAGAGGCTGGGTCATTGAATATATTCAAGGTGGAGATAGACAGATTTTTGAAAGGTAAGGGAGTCGCGGTTTATGGGGAGTGGGCAGGGAAGTGGAGTGGAGGCCAAGATCAGATCAGCCATGATCTTATTGAATGGCGGAGCAGGCTCAAGGGGCCAAATGACCTACTCCTGCTCCTATTTCTTATGTTCTTATGAAGTGGTTTCACCCTGAGGTTGCACTTGTACGGTGGACACAAAAGATCCCACTGCGCTATTTCGAGGAAGCGCAGGGGAATTCTCCCTGGTGTCCTGGGCCAATAATTATCCCTCAATCAACGTAACGAAAACAGATGATCTGGTCATGATCATATCGCTGTTTGTGGGAGCTTGCTGTGCGCAAATTGGCTGCCGCGTTTCCCACATTACAACAGTGAGCACACTTCAAAAAAAGTACTTCATTGGCCGTAAAGCGCTTTGAGGCGTCCGGTGGCCGTGAAAGGCGCTACAGAAATGCAAGTTCTTTCTTTTATGCAGTATGAATCCACAGAGTCAGCGTCCGACCTGACACCTCTGGGGGAAGCAGGTATCAGTCCACTTCGCTTCAGAGTCAGTCCGGGCCTCGATGCCCGATTAACACCACTTATGGGTTTAGTGTTCGTGCAAAGTGGAAAGCATTTCACACTGATGGTAACCTGGTCATGTGAATGCGTGCTCAGGAACCTGCACCCTGAAAATTAAATACTGCTTCCATCAACAAGAGGAACGGAATCAATGTCAGAGAAATTCAAATGCTTCAATATGAACAAAGCACATATATTATACATATATCATACACATATATCATACATGACATGAATCTTGTCATTCATGTGGAAATGACTTATGAAATAATACTGGGCGGCCTGCTGGTGGCGCTGTCCAGGGAGAGTATAAATACTCGGGCACGGGCCCAGCTTGCGTGGGACATTCTTAACAGGAACTAGTGAAGGACACAACTAGACCTCCATGTTGTAAAACAGTTGATTAAAGCTTTGTTTAACGCTTAGACCAAGTGCCTAGTAGTTTTCTTACGTCAATACACATATGTCATACACATATGTTATACATATATATTGTACACATATATTATATACACATTGGCCCGGAATTTGCGGTCAGCAGCGAAGTGAAGACGTCTGCCGCTGGCCCTGAAGTACGCTCCGCACAAGGGTCTCGTGATCCCTGTGTCAACAATTTCGGGTTTTCCGACCTTCAATTCAAACCGACGAACTGTAGTGGGGATCCCCTCACGCGAGCTGCTGTGACCGCGACAGGCTGTCTAAGCAGCCAATCAAAAGGCAGAATTCTCACAGGCAGCGAACAAGGAAGTGAGTAAGCTCTTGAAATTCGAACTTTTAAAAAATGTTAGAGAGAGCAAGACAAAGATTGGGGCTCTCACACGGGGAAAAGGCAAACCTGAAATAAAGATGGACAAACTTTTGTTTTAAATGTTGAAAAGTTTCTTAAAAATTTAAATTTTTATTAAAATGGACAGATTTCACATTGCACAAAAATTAAAATTAGTTTTTCAGGGCCATAACCTTTGTTTTAGCAGTTAATACACTGTCAAAACCCCAGTTACACCCAATCCCTATGGGTCTAACTTTTAGTGGGGAATTTAACAGCATGATTACTGTGGAAGAGCCCAAGTTTTGGTCAGTTTCAATGATTTGGGTGATTACACAGATTGCCGGCTGTGTGGAGGGGGGAGGGGCGGGGGGCACAGCACAGACTGTTCCGGAGCAGTCAATGACAGACCCCAACTTCAGAATTTCCGCCTGCACATGCGCCAAATCCCGAAGTTGCGGTCAGTTTCAAAGGCGGAATGACAGCGAACGCTGCCAGTTCACTGTCATCCCAACCGCAAATTCCAGGCCAATATACATATATGTTATAAACATAGATTGTACACATATATTATACACATATACTATAAACATATAGGATACATATATATTATAGATATATTACACATATATATCGCACACATATTATACATTATATATATATATATATATATATACACACATATGGATAAATTGATAGAAAGGGAATGACATAACTGTAACTCATTAAGATAATCAGCTTTTAGGAGCTATGATAAAGGCAGTAAGTGTCTGTCCCTCTCTCTTAGATCGTGCTATGCAAGCTTACACTTTCAATTTACTGTCCGGGTGCGAAAGCTGCCATTGTGGATTGGCAGGCCCGTTATAGAAAACACCCATTTTAATTTCCATTGGCAGTACAGTATTTCAGCACATATGCAATTGAACATTTAACAGAAAAATCATTTTGAAGTACATTGCAGGGTAATTCCTGTGACAAAGGGCTGGATTATGCCAATGGGGAGCTTTTAGAGGCGGGACTCCCACTTGTCGGGTTTTAGTCCCGCCTCCATTGACTTCTGACCAACCCATGCTATTTTCCCTTGATTGACCTTGTTAAGCCCGCCCAGCTGGCTTAGCAGGCCAATTAAGCGGAAGCCGGTTACAGAGAACGTCAGCGTATGACGTTTCATCTGTCAAACATTTTTGACAGATGAATTGTCATCGTTTGACAGCTCTGTGAAGCTGTCAAACACTGACATTCTCTGTTGTTTGATGAGTTCTTGTATTCAAGACTCATCAAAGCTCTTTCTTTAGCAGAAATTAGATGGTTGTTGCATTGGAGAATGCAGCAGCCCTCTGTCATCTCTGCCGGTGAGATGTGAGACTCTCTGCATCCCCAACGATTGAAGCCTGCAGGAAGAAACAAAGGTAAGTAAACATTTTCTATCACTTTCCACTCAACTCACACACTTACCTCTCCACACTTGCACCCATCACTTACCTCCACAGTGCACTTTTACACCCCTCCGACCCCCGCAGACCCACTGCTCGACTCGGTGACCCTGGCGGGGTTCAGAGCCTTCGGGAAGCCCGCACTTGTGTGGGCAAAATGGGGATACTCCTCTTATCTGCCTGTTAACTACATGTTAACAGGCAGTTAAGTGGCTGTAATCCCCTTCCCGCCTCCAGGAGATGGGACCTGGCGCGGGTCGGCTACCCGCCTCCTGGGAAGATGGCACGGAGGCGGGTTGGGGGCGGGATGGGCACCCGCCCCCAGATTCTGCCATTTTCCCGGCAGTCCCGCCTCCAAACCCGCCTCCCCAGGGCTGGCAAGATCGCGCCCAATATCTTGTATCGAAATTTGGTTAGACCACACTTGGAGTATTGCGTACAATTCTGGTCGCCATATTATAAAAAGGATATAGAGGCACTGGAGAGGGTGCAAAAAAGATTTACAATGATGATACCAGCAATGCAAGGTTATACCTGTCAGGAAAGGATGAACAGGCTGGGTCTCTTTTCTCTTGAAAGAAGAAGGCTGAGGGGTGATCTAATAGAGGTCTTTAAAATTATGCAAGGTTTTGATAGAGTGGATAGAGAGAGAATGTTTCCATTTGTGGGGAAGAGCAAAACTAGAGGCCATCAATATAAGATAGTCACCAAGAAATCCAATAGGGAATTCAGAAGAAACTTCTTTCACCCAAAGAGTGGCGAGAATGTGGAACTCGCTACCACAGGGAGTGGTTGAAGCGAATAGTGTGGACGCATTTAAGGGGAGGCCAGACAAGCATATGAGGGAGAAGGGAATAGAGGGTTACGCTGATAGAGTTAGATGAGGAAAGACGGGAGGAGGCTCGAGTGGAGCATAAACGCCGGCATGGACTGGTTGGGCCAAATGGCCTGTTTCAGTGCCGTATATCATAAGAACATAAGAACATATCCTATGTAATCCTAACCTATGTAATCCCATGTAATCTACATCCTGTCAAAAATATTTCTGCTTTTCAGTACTTTTGAAGCTCTGTGGAATAATACAGTTCGATTAAAATGTTGTAGAATGAGGCTGTAAACATGGTGTAACAGATCTTGATAGCAAAGCCCGTGTTTCCAATGGTAATTCTTGTTATACAACAGAAATACACATATTAAAACAAGGATAATACTTACCCACAAAATGCAGATCAGCACAGTTGGCATCTGCATGACACTTGCCGTTGTCTTGGGAACATCGATTAACGAGAAGCTCTTTCACAGTGCAATTAGTTCCATCCCCAATATAATTATCTTTGCATGCACATTTACGTTTATTCTGTTACAAAAAGATTCTAGATTAGTCAATAATTAACCATACCGTACGCTAGGTATTTTCTGACAGTTTCAATTGAAAACAGGCACCTAACACACATCAACAGAAGCAGCTGATTAAAAGATTTCCGAGGATGATACCAGAACTGAGAGGTTATAACTGTCAGGAAGGCTGAGGGGTGACCTGATAGAGGCCTTTAAAATTATGAAGGGGTTCGATAGGGTAGACGTCGAGAAGATGTTTCCACTTTTGGGAGAGACCAGAACCAGGGGCCATAAATATAAGATAGTCAGTAATAAATCCAAAAAAGAGTTCAGGAGAAACTTCTTTACTTGCTGTAGTTGAGGCGTCTAGCATAGATGCCTTTAAGGAGAAGCTAGATAAGTACATGAGGGAGAAAGGAATCGAAGGATATGCTGAGAGGGTGAGATGAAGTGGAACACGAGGAGGCTCATGTGGAGCATAAACATCGGCATGGACCAGTTGGGCTGAATGGGTACTGCAGCATAGTGGTTATGTTACTGGGCTAGTAATCCAACAGGCCTGGACTAATGATCCCAGGGACATGAGTTCAGAACCCCACGCACAGCAGCTGGGGAATTTAAATTCAGTTAATTAAATTAAACATGGAATAAAAAGCTAGTATCAGTAATGGGGACTATGAAACTACAGAATTGTTTGAAAAAAAAATCCATCTGGTTAACTAATGTCCTTTAGGGAAGGAAATCTGCTGCCCTTATCCGGTCTGGCCGATATGTGACTCCAGACCCACAGCAATGTGGTTGACTCTTAACATGCCCTCTGAAATGGCCCAGCGAGACACTCAGCTGTATTCCAGATGGCGGCTCACCCCCACCTTCTCGAGGTCAATTAGGGATGGGCAATAAATGCTGGCCTTTCAGCGATGCCCACATCCCGTGAATGAATATTTTTTTTTAAATGGCCTGTTTCTGTGCTGTACATTCTATTTAATTCTATGTAAAACAAGCTTGCTCACTGAATCAGTTCTGGCTTCATTGACGTAGCTGTTGTTTATGAAGCTAAATTTTGACTTTATAGCCTTATGTTGAATGGAGCTACACTAAACCCGGCAATCAGACTTATTTGTTTGAGCAGCCACACAAATCCATACAGGAAGTTTGGTCTTGTCCTGTTGAAAGGTAATGGCAGGGAAGATATCCTGTCTGCCACTTGTACCCTCTGCCTACTTCCCCCTCCATAATATCGCTCGTCCCGCTCCGCCTCAGCCCATCTGCTGCTGAAATCCTCATTCATTCTTCTGTTACCGCCAGACTCGACTAGTCAAAAGCTCTCCTGGCCGGCCTCCCATCTTCCACCCTCCATAAACTTGAGCTCATCCAAAACTCTGGTGCCCCGTGTCCTAACTCACACTAAGTCCCGTTCACCAATAACCCCTGTGCTAGCTGACCTGCATTGACTCCCGGTCCGACAGTGGCTTGATTTTAAAATTCCTTCCACGTGTTGAAATCCCTCCATGGCCTCACCCCTCCCTATCTCTGTAACCTCCACCAGCCCTACAACCCCCCCCCCCAACCCCTGAGAACTCTGCGTTCCTCCAACTCTGGCCTCTTACACACCCCCTGCTTCCTCCGCTCCACCATTGGCGGCCATGCCTTCAGCAAACCTCTTTGCCTCTTCACCTCCCTCTCCTCCTTTAAGACTCTGTTTAAAACCTACCTCTTTGACCAAGCGTTTGGTCACCTGCCCTAATGTCTCCTTCTTTGGTTCGGTGTCTGATTACGCTCTTGTGAAGCACCTTGGGGCGTTTTACTGACGTTAAATGTGCTATATAAATGCAAGTTGATATTCTTGTTGTAAATATTCAGTTGTTATTAAACGAACTGCTCCTTCTGGTCACCACATTACAGGAAAGATGTGATTGCACTAGAGAGAGTACAGAGGAGATTTACAAAGATGTTGCCGGGTGTAGAGAATCTTAGCTATGAGGAAAGAAGTCTGTTTTCCTTGGAACAGAGGAGGCTGAGGGGAGACCTTATTGAGGTGTATAAAATTATGAGGGGCCTAGATAAAGTGGATAGAAAGGACCTATTTCCCTTAGCAAGGGGGTCAAAAACCAGGGGGCACAGATTTAAAGTAATTGGTGGAAGGTTGAGAGAGGATTTGAGGGGCAATTTCTTCACCCAGAGGGTGGTGCGGGTCTGGAACTCACTGCCTGAAAGGGTGATAGAGGCAGGAACCCTCATCACATTTAAAAAGTACTTGGATGTGCACTTGGGATGCTCTAACCTGCAGGGCTACGGACCAAGAGCTGGGAAGTGGAATTAGGCTGGATAGCTTTTTGTTGGCCGGCGCGGACATGATGGGCCGAAATGGCCTCCTTCCGTGCTGTAACTTTCTATGATTCTATGATTCTCTGTACATGGTACAGCAGTACAGTGCTTGTGGGATTAACAAGCAACCTAGAGGTTGTAAATTCATAATCCTGACATGGCAAGATGTTAAATTAAACTCAGTAAAATCTGGTCATTTGTGGGCATGGCACCAGAAGAAAGGAACATGAAAATCAAAAGATTTGGTATTAAAACCCAACTAATTGACTAACATTCTTCAGGGGAAGTGTACCTACCATCCACACCTGGGTTGGTTGGCTTGTAATGCCTGAAGTGGGCCGCACAAGGTATTGCTTCAAAATAAAAGGCCCACCGTCATCTTCTCAAGGGCAACTAGGAATGGGCACTAAATGTGGCCCACGTACTGAGGACAAATTAAAAAAACAGTAACACCTTTTTGGTGAGGTTGCCTGCACACAGTACCTTGTTGGGTGGCAATGTTGGGTTACATAATAACATAAGAAATAGGAGCAGGAGTAGGCCATTCGGCCCCTCGAGCCCGCTCCGCCATTCAATGAGATCATGGCTGATCTTCTGCCTCAACTCCATTCACCGGCCCTATCGCCATATCCCTTGATGCCTTTACTAGTCAGAAATCTATCGACTTCTGTTTTGAATATACCCAATGACTGAGCCTCCACAGCCCTCTGGGGTAGAGAATTCCAAAGATTCACCACCCTCTGTGTGAAGAAATTTCTTCTCATCTCGGTCCTGAATGGCCGACCCCTTATCCTGAGGCTGTGGCCCCTGGTTCTAGACTCCCCAGCCAAGGGAAACATTCTCCCAGCATCCACCCTATCAAGCCCTGTAATAATTTTGTATGCTTCAATGAGATCCCCTCTCATTCTTCTGAATTCAAGAGGATACAGGCCTAGTTTACTCAGTCTCGGCCTGTATTCTCTTGAATTCAGAAGAATTCTTTTGTTCATTCTTGGGGATGTGGGCGTCACTGGCAAGGCTGGCATTTATTGCCCGTCCCTAGTTACCCGTGAGAAGGTGGTGGTGGGCCTTCCACTGCAGTCCATGTGGTGAAGGTACTGTTATGTAAGTATGTTTTAAAATAAGGTCGAAGCATTTTTCTTGTGGCTGGTAGTGATAGACCAGTTGACCCTGTAGAGTTACTCACGTGTTAGAACTGGGCCTCTACCCTCTGTGTTCACATTGGAAGTGTTCAGGTTCATACCCAAACTAGGTTCATGCCCAAACACTGCTGTTAGGTAGGAGAGTTCCAGGATTTCGATCCACCGACCATGAAGGAACGGGTGATATATGTCCAAGACGGGATGGTGTGTGACTTAGAGGGGAACTTTGGAGGTGATGGTGCCCTTGTCCTTCCAGGTGGTGGAGGTCGCAGGTTTGGGGGGACCTGATTGAGGTGTACAAAATTATGAGGGGCATAGATAGGGTCGATAGAAAGGAACTTTTCCCCTTAGTAGAGGGGTCAATAACCAGAGGGCATAGTTTCAAGGTAAGGGGCAGGAGGTTTAGAGGGGATTTGAGGAAAAACTTTTTCACCCAGAGGGTGGTTGGAATCTGGAACTCGCTGCCTGAAAGGGTGGTAGAGGCAGGAACCCTCACGACATTCAAGAAGCATTTAGATGAGCACTTGAAATGCCATAGCATACAAGGCTACGGACCAAGTGCTGGAAAATGGGATTAGAATAGGCTTGATGGCCGGCGCGGACACGATGGGCCAAAGGGCCTCTTTCTGTGCTGTATAACTCTATGACTCGATGAGGTGCTGTCGAAGAAGCCTTGGCGAGTTGCATGTCCATGGCAGCTTCCATTGTGCCCCTCCGCGCCTGGGTTAGATTCCACCAAGTCATATTCAACGGATGGAAGATCTAGTCTGTTATGTTGCCAACCATAGGCCTGGAGCAACTATCACTAGGTTCTAGTCAGTCACAATGTACACTTACATTTACGCTATGGTAGTTAAACCTTATCATTGAATTATGCCGAGGCATTTTTTTACTTACTGCCCCCATCACTGTGCAGATCGCATGCTCATGGCAGCCTCCATTGTACCCATCCGCACATGGGTCTATTGGGTCACAGGCATAGCCGTCTCCGGAATAGTCTTTTTGACAGCTGCAGCTGACACTTACGCCACTTTGAGAGCAATTGGCAAATTCCGAACAGCCACCATTATTCTGTGCACACTGATCAACAACTGTGTTATAAAACGAGAAATAAAGTAAATCAAAGTGTGACGCGGAGTCCATTTTGTATACACTGTTGATACGCGCTTAAGTAGTAATGCAGTAACTTGAGCACAAAAATCTAGGCTGACACTCCCAGAGCGGTACTGAGGGGGTGCTGCACTGTCGGAGGTGCCGACTTTCGATGAGACGTTAATCTGCTCTCTCAGGTGGGCGTAAAAGATCCCATGGCACTATTTCAAAGAAGAGCAGGGGAGTTCTCCCCCGGTGCCCTGGCCAATATTTATCCCTCAATCAACATCACTAAAAAAGACTATCACATTGCTGTTTGTGGGAGCTTGCTGTGCGCAAATTGGCTGTGAAGCGCTTTGGGATGTCCGGTGGTCGTGAAAGGCGCTATATAAATGCAAGTCTTTCCTTTCTTTCCTTAAAATATTCCCCTGACAAGCTGTTCTAAAGATAAAGGAGGAACTACTTCACTCAGAGGGTGGTAGGTCCATGGAATATGCTGCCACAAAAAGCTGTAGAAGCTACAACATTAATTAAATTTAAAACAGAAATAGACAGTTTCCTAGAAGTAAAGGGCATTAAGGGTTACGGGGAGCGGGCAGGAATTTGGACATGAGTCTAGGTTCGGATCGGTCATGGCCCTGTGGGTAGTGGAGCGGGCCCAGGGACCGTGTAGCCTGATTCTGCTCCTATTTCGTGTGTGCAATTCTGTTAGATGCAGGAGATGGTTCTGTGATAGATAGTAGATTGGCGGTTAGGATCAGATCAGCCATGATCTTATTGAATGGCGGAGCAGGCTCGAGGGGCCGATTGGCCTACTCCTGCTCCTATTTCTTATGTTCTTATGTTCTTATATTTGCAGTACGGTACCTTCGAGCAACAACGTGGCTGTGCCACAGTGTGATAGGATGTGGCGATGGATTTGAGAGTGCAGCTGACTGGAGCACAGCTACGCTTGCTCTGGAAGGGAGGGCAAAATCCAATGGAGAGATGCTCCAGGTCTCTGTCAAGTACCTGCTAGACTTTGGCTACAAAGAGTTGGTGGTGGAGGTCAAGGATTAGGTCGGGAATCTTATAAGACGTGGGAGGACCAGAGAAATCGAAAGTAGGGAAAAAAAATGTGGATTTTACCTTATAAAACATGTGTAATTATATTTTAAAATAAGGTCAAAGCATTTTTCTTGTGGCTGGTAGTGATAGACCAGTTGACCCTGTAGAGTTACTCACTTATTAGAACTGGGCCTCTACCATCTGTGTCCACACTGGAAGTGTTCAGGTTCATGCCCAAACTAGGACCTGATCTATCATGTCCATTCCTGGTGTTCCAACAGGCATACATGGTACTGGTAGCTTTTGACCAAGAGCTTTATGGGATGGGATAAGACTGGGATGGTTGGGCAATTTTTAGTCCGTATTAATGTACCGTATTTTATCTGATTGACTAAATTTGTCTTGAAATAAATTAATACTTTACCTTGTAGCATAGCACCTACACAATTAATGAGAAAGATTATTGTTTCTAAAATATGAGGAGCTGATTTTCCATAACTTTTTTTTTGCTAGAATCTGTGCAGGTTAGTCATGTATAGTGTACAGAACTCTGTGCTTCAAGGGCTCCATGGAAATCCTCTGATTAAGGAGGTGAATCCTATGGAGAATCAAGCATTTGCCTCCCCTTGATTCTAGGGATGGCCAATCTACAGCCTGGGCAATCTGGCCCACAAAGGTCGGACAACTCCATTTTTGATTCCTACTCGCCAGTTTGTGCTGTTTGAACTTTGTGGGCCTGGAGGTTTGGAAAGCGGCTGTTCTTAGCGCCGTTGCCTCATTGGTGGATTAATCCTGAATCAGAACGCTGAGATCTTGCTAGTGTCGGCAGCTTGAGATGCAACTTAATGGGATGATAGGAGTGTAAGAACATAAGAAATAGGAGCAGGAGTAGGCCATACGGCCGCACGAGCCTGCTCCGCCATTCAGTAAGGTCATGGCTGATCTTCGACCTCAACTCCACTTTCCCGCACTATCACCAAATCCCTTGATTCCCCTGGAGTCCAAAAATCTATCGATCTCTGTCTTGAATATACTCAACGACTGAGTATCCACAGCCCTTTGGGGTAGAGAATTCCAAAGATTCACCACCCTCTGAGTGAAGAAATTTCTCCTCATCTCAGTCCTAAATGGCCAACTCCTTATCCTGAGACTGTGACCCCTAGTTCTAAACCGACCAGCCAGGGGAAACAACCTCTCAGCATCTACCCTGTCAAGCCCTCTCAGAATTGTATGTTTCAATGAGATGACCTCTCATTCTTCTAAACTCAGAGAGTGTAGGCCCAATCTACTCAATCTCAATCAACGATGGAGTTGAACTTTATATGCAGCCTGTGAGGATCCGTGGTACACACCTAAAGAGCCCACAAGGACAAAAAGCTCTAAACAAAGGTATTAAGGGATATGGGGCAAAGGCGGGTAAGATGGAGTTAAGATACAGATCAGCCATGATCTCACTGAATGGCGGAACAGGCTCGAGGGGCTGAATGGCCTCCTCCTGCTCCTAGGTTCCTTCCTATGTTAGCTCCCTTTCCTAGGCCATTGAAAAGCCGTTCGATCCTGACATTTCACACATGCACGTCGCTGCTGGTAATAGAAAAAGAGAAAGTTAACCCACCTACGCATGTCCTTCCATCACCTTCATAGTACAGTTTACACTCGCATGTGTTGTTGTCCTTGCAGATTGCATCATCAGAACAAGCAGGTGAACACACTGGCTTCACAGCTACCAAAGAATGAAAAAAGCATGACAACGGTATTATAATGCTGTACTGCTTGCTAAAACAACAACAACAACAACTTGCAATTATATAAAGCGCCTTTAAAATAGTAAAATGTCCCAAGGTGCTTCAAAGGAGCGGTTATCAAACAAAATTTGACACCGAGCCACCTAAAGAGATGTTAGGGCAGGCGACCCAAAACTCGGTCAAAGAGGTCGGTTTTAAGCGACGTCTTAAAGGAGGAGCGAGAGGTAAAGAGGCGGAGAGGTTTAAGGAGGGCATTCCAGAGCTTAGGGCCCTGGCGGCTGAAGGCACAGCCGCCAATGGTGGAGCGATTAAAATCGGGGATGTTCAAGAGGCCAGAATGGGCGGAGCTCAGAGATCTCGGGGAGATGTAGGGCTGGAGGAGGTTACAGTGATAGGGAGGGGCGAGGCCATGGAGGGATTTGAAAACAAGGATGAGAATTTTAAAATCGAGGCGTTGCTTAACCGGGAGCCAATGTAGGTCAGCGAGCACAGGGGGTGATGGGCGAACGGGACTTGGTGCGAGTTCAGACACGGGCAGTCGAGTTTTGGATGACCTCAAGTTTACGGAGGGTAGAATGTGGGAGGCCGGCCAGGAGTGCGTTGGAATAGTCAAGTCTAAAGGTAACAAAGGCAGGGATGAGGGTTTCAGCAGCGGATGAGCTGAGGCAAGGGCGGAGACGGGCGATGTTAAAGATAGAGCTTTGGTGGGATCACCCGTAACTTTGGCTGAAAGTTGGCGGAACCCTGGAGAAACTGGTATAAACAGCCATCTTTGGCCATTGACGTAATTTCTCCAGGAGTTCTGCCAATCTCCCGTTGGAGAGGGGAGGGCAGTCGAGAGGAAGGGATGGGAGGGGAGAAAATTGATGAGAAAAAAAGATGAGGTGCACTATTAAATTTAAAAAAACAATGCCAATAGCAAAAAGGGCAACCCTTACACATATGGAATCATTATTGGTTACAGTTCAATTAAGATCTGGTTCCAAATCAAACTGTAAGAAGTGCTATTATTTGGTTAGTGAGTTCTCAAAAGTGATGACATTCAGCGGCTGCTTGAAAATACGCAGTGAAGTATTTTTAAGTGAAAGGCGAGTTCAAGCCAGGTAGATTTTCCACGTGCACTATGCTGGGGCGGAGACTTTTCAGCCGTGGCTCAGTGCCTAGCACCCTCGCCTCTGGGGCAGAAGGTTGTGGGTTCAATTACCACTCCAGAGACTTGAACACAAAAATCTAGGCTGACGCTCCCAGTGCTGTGATGAAGGAGTGCTGCACTGTCGGAGGTGCCGTCTTTCAGATGAGACGTTAAACCAAGGTCCCGTCTGCTCTTTCAGGTGGGCGTAAAAGATCCCATGGTGCTATTCGAAGAAGAGCAGGGGAGTTATCCCCGGTGCCCTGGCCAATATTTTTCACTCAATCAAGATCACTAAAAACAGATTATCTGGTAATTATCACATTGCTGTTTGTGGGAGCTTGCTGTGCGCAAATTGGCTGCTGCGTTTCCTACATTACAGCAGTGACTACACTTCGAAAGTACTTCATTGGGTGTAAAGCGCTTTGGGACGTCCTGAGGTGGTGAAAGGCGCTATATAAATGCAAGTCTTTCTTTTAGCCTTGACCACCGAGAGTAGACCCAGGGAAATCGCACGCCCAGCCATCGATTTTCGATCAATTCATTGAAATGAACAGAAAGTCACGGACCGCACCCACGTGATTTAATGACATGAGCTCCCAGTGGGCAAGGCTCTGCACTGGGAGTAATGCAAGTGGCAAATGTACCTTTACAATTTAACCAAGAGATTTAGGGGGAGAAATTCAGTATCGCCCCATGTGGGGCGCAATTATCGGCCGGGCGCAAAGATTAGCGCCTGGCGCTAATTATCGCCACCGACTGCAAACTTGACTTTTATCGCCCCTGGAGGTGATTGGAGCGCTAAATCAGGCGCTTCACACCTGTCTTAAGGCGCAAAGGACGAGGAGCGAGGCGCTACCTCAGAGCGCTGGCGAAGCTCATGTGATGTCAGTCAGCAATGGAACACACACACAATGGCCCCGGGCCAGTTCTTAAAGGGGATGGTTAATCTTGCGTTCCATCCACATCCTGCTCATTGCAGCCTTGAATCTCGGCCTGGAGAGACCTGCACATCAAATCTGCTGGAAAGAACAATGGAGAGTACCAGGCAAAGAGTTCAGAGTGCAGCCCCCACAGACTCTTCCAAATCGATACAAGGAATGGCAAATCAAAATGAACCTGCAAAGTGCTGCTCAGTACCCAAAACTCCTTCACACAACGTTGAATCTCTCCAGAAGTCTCTCTCTCTCTCTCTCAGAATGCGTAGTTCAAAAATGGCACCAACAATAAAAGGCAGGAAGCGGTCACCTTTAAATAGCGCTCCCCCTTTCCCTTCATGACTGCAGAACGCTCCCCTCAACCTGTCGTTGCTAGCGTCAGGCAGTAAGGCAGGGGGCGCCACTCAATATCCGCTCCGGGGCGATACCGGGGCGTTGCGCACTTGACTGACGTCACGATCTGCCGGCACAGGAGATCGTGGCGGTAGTGTTTAGCGCCGCCGCAAAATGTTTAGTTAATTTCGCGAGCGGCGCAAACTTCGCCGCGCCCAGGTGCTAGATGCTTTGCGCCCCATTAGCGCCCTCTTAAGACGCTAACGGGAGGCGCAACCAACTGAATTTTTCCCCCTTAGGCTGGTGGTGAACAGATTTACTGACAATGTGTTCATAGTGCAATTCATTCACTTACGCCGTACCTAGTTGTCTTTCACAACGGTCTCCAGTCCATCCTTCATTGCAGAAACATATTCCTTGGCCATTGGCACCATCATCGCATACTCCATTTTCAGTGCAATCACAGGCTGTAAAAGGACATTTTGTTTGTTGAATTAAAATCCTAAAATATAGATTCTCAGGCTTACAAAGGGCTGATGAGAGTTCCAATAGATCGTAAAAGTTGGGATACAGTCAGGGGGGGTAATTTTAATCTTACTCGCTGGGTGGGAAACCCACGAGATCGGGTGGAACGCCGGTTTTACACCTCGCCCGATATCGCTCCATTGACTTCAAAGGAGATCAAATCGGGCCGGGTGTGAAACCAGCGATCCCGTCCGTTTCCCGACGGTCGGGTTAGCGTAAAATTGCCCCCCCAATACTTTTGAGTGAAAGAAGCTCAACCCTTTGATGATCTTACTTCGATTTCCCTCTTCCGCGGCTCCAGTTTAATGCGTGAGTTGTACCGCAGGCACCTGTCCAATAACTGCTTAACCGACACTCGCAACTGTACGAATGGACAGAGCAAGAGCCACTCGCATCTCTTCCATTCGTGTTTCTTGGAGCTTAAAGGGTTAAATTACGAGGACAGGTTGCATAAGCTTGTCTTGTATTGCCTTGAGTTTAGAAGGTTGAGGGGCGATTTCATTGAAGTGTTTAAAAGGATTCGATAGGGTAGACACAGAGCGGCTGCTTCCTATGGTGGCCGAACATTGAGAAGTGAAATCAGGAAGCAAAAGGTAGTGGAAATCTCGGAACTCTCTCCCCCAAAAGGCTGTGGATGCTGGGGGACAATTGGAGCTTTCAAGACTGAGGTGGATAGATTTTTTGTTCGGTGAGGGTATCAAGGGATAAGGGGCAAAGGCGGGTAAACGGGGTTGAGCTGTAGATTGGCCATGATCTAATTAAATGGCGGAACAGGCTCGAGGGGCTGAATGGCCGACTACTGATCCTATGAAAGCCACTTTGTGTGTCATGCACTGTGCGCAGGACTTGAACATCGGTGCGATGATGTGAAAGTGTCGGGACATTCGCGTACTTGTATGCAAAATATTTTAGTTGCACGCTCTTAAAAATGCGATTTTACTCATTTACAGTTGCACAGCTTTTTTTGGGGGGTCTCAGTTTGAAGCAGTGTGATCCAGAGGGGTATGAACTTCAACTTAAGAAAGAAAGAAGCTGCATTGATACGGCCCCGAGGATTACAGTTATACTGTGGCCACATTGTTTGAAACCAGCAACGTCAGTTGGTCTCACACCATTTGTTATAAATTAAATTTGCACAGAGGTTGGTGACCTGAAACAGTCTAATCGCCCAATGATGCCCTATAGACAGCAGCACCTCATGATTGCTTGGCCTCCCCCCATTTCCAGTCTGATTTTCCAAGATTCATCAGTGAAAGTTGTATAGTTTTTATTAAGCGCCGTCACTTTTCCCTTTTTTTGAGTTGTTCAAAGCTAACAGAAAGTTATTACATCCATGATTTATTACACAGTGCCCTTATAGCCTTGAGAAGCTCCGAACTTTACAAAGTGTTACAAAGTACTTACAGCACAGAAACTGGCCATTCGGCCCAACAGGTCCATGCTGGTGTTTATGCTCCACTCGAGCCTCCTCCCACCCCAACTTCATCTCACCCTCTCAGCATATCCTTTCTTCCTTTCTCCCTCATGTGCTTATCTAGCTTCCCCTTAAATGCATCTTTGTTAGTCGCCTCAACTACTCCACACTCTAACCACACTCTGGGTAAAGAAGTTTCTCCTGCATTCCTTATTGGATTTATTAGTGACTATCTTATATTTATGGCTCCTAGTTCTGGTCTCGTTCGCAAGTGGAAACATCTTCTCTATGTCTACCCTATAGCATATATAGGGTGCAGTAGCATAGTGGTTATGTTACTGGACTAGTAATCCAAAGGACTGGACTATTGATCTGGAGATATGATCTGGAGATATGAGTTGAAATCCCACCCTGGCAACTGTAGAAATTAAATAAATAAATATGTGACTCCAGACCCACAGAAATGTGGTTGACTCTGAACTGGTCTGGTAAGCCACTCAGTTGTTTAAGGGCAATTAAGGATGGGCAATAAATGCTGGCCTTGCCAGCGATGCCCACATCCCCTGAATGAATAAAAAAAAAACCCACACAAAATGGCTAATGGAGCTTTGATTTACAGACATTATGTGATAGAAATGATAAATAAAATAAATATTCTGAGGCAGAAATGATAAAACTGTAGGTTGGTTTCTGTTCAATGTAATCTTACCTGTACATTCTGATCCCCATCTCCCAGGCAAGCAAAGCTCACAAGCAGAGCCATTAAATGCAGTGGAGCAGCTGCAGTTGCCTGTTCCCGTGTACTGATCATCGCAAACACCATGGGAGTTGCATGGGTTTTCTGCACCTCCTGGGCAGGCTAAAACAGAGGAGTAGACTCACTTAGAATCATAAGACAAAGAAAGCATTTTTCACCCAATTAGCAGTTTCATAGAAGCCCCCACCTTAAGGATGGATTATAATTTACACATTATTTCTTTTTACTCATTCTCGGGATGTGGGCGTCGCTGGCAAGGCCGGCATTTATTGCCCATCCCTAGTTGTCCCTTGAGAAGGTGGTGGTGGTGGTGAGCCGCCTTCTTGAACCGCTGCAGTCCGTGTGGTGACTTTTTTGATCCACCGGAGTGGCTCGCTAGTCTCCGTTAAGAGTCAACCACGTTGGTGCGGGACTGGAGTCACACATAGGCCCAGACCAGGTAAGGACGGCCGGTTCCCTTCCCTAAAGGACAATAGTGAACCAGTTTGGGTTTTTTACCACAATCCGATAGTTTCATAGCCACTTTTACCGATACTAGCTTTTTATTCCAGATTTTTTACTGTTTATTTAATTAACTGAATTCTAATTCATAAACTGCCGAGGAGGGATTTGGACTCACATAGAAAAATAGGAGCAGGAGTAGGCCATTCGGCCCTTCGAGCCTGCTCCGCCATTCAATATGATCATGGCTGATCCTCTATCTCAATACCATATTCCCGCGCTCTCCCCATACCCCTTGATGCCTTATGTGCCTAGAAATCTATCTCTCTCCTTCTTATATATATTCTAATATATTCAGTGACTTGGCCTCCACAGCCTTCTGTGGTAGAGAATTCCACAGGTTCACCACCCTCTGAGTGAAGAAATTTCTCCTTATCTCAGTCCTAAATGTCCTAACCCCGTATCCTGAGACTGTAACCCCTCGTTCTAGGCCCCCCAGCCAGGGGAAACATCCTCCCTGCATCCAGTCTGTCTAGCCCTGTCAGAATTTTATACATTTCAATGAGATCCCCTCTCATTCTTCTAAACTCTAGTGAATACAGGCCTAGTCGACCCAATCTCTCCTCATACGACAGTCCTGCCATCCCAGGAATCAGTCTGGTGAACCTTCGCTGCACTCCCTCTATGGCAAGTATATTCTTTCTTAGGTAAAAATGAGAAGTCGCACAACACCAGGTTATAGTCCAACAGCTTTATTTGAAATCACAAGCTTTCGGAGCGGCTGCTCCTTCGTCAGGTCACTTCACCTGACGAAGGGGCAGCGCTCCGAAAGCTTGTGATTTCAAATAAAACTGTTGGACTATAACCTGGTGTTGTGCGACTTCTCACTTTTGTCCACCCCAGTCCAACCGGCATCTCCGCATCATGGCCACTTTCTTAGGAGACCAAAACTGCACACAGTACTCCAGGTGTGGTCTCACCAAGGCCCTGTACAACTGTAGTAAGACATCCTTGCTCCTGTACTCAAAAAAAATCTCTAAATTATTGGTCCAGGCCTCTGGATTACTAGCCTAGTAATATAACCACTATGCTACCGTACCCAAAATATGCGTTCTGTAAATATTTTTCAGGATTGCCAACACAAAATAATTGATGTGTATATTATTAAAAATCTTGTGTATGCGTTCGCTTACTGCCACAACAGATTTTAGCCACGCTATCACGTAAACATTGAGAATGGGAATCCTGTATGCATATAGTCGGCTTGTATTCCCTTGAGTATAGAAGATTGAGGGGTAATCTGACGGAGGTGTTTGAAATGTTTCAAGGAATTCGATAGGGTGGATACAGTGAAACTATTTCATCTGGTGGAGGAATCAAGAACAAGGGGACATGTTCTTAAAATTAGTGCCAGGGCCGTTTAGGAGGGAAATCGGGAAGCACTTTTTCACGCGAAGGGTTGTGGAAATCTGGAACTCTCTTCCCCCAAAAGGCTGTGGATGCCGGGGGAGAATTGGAGCTTTCGAGACTGAGATGGATTAGACTTTTGTTGGGTAAGGGCATCAAGGGATATGGAGCAAAGGCGGGCAAATGGAGTTGAGGTGCAGATAAGCCAGGATCTAATAGAATGGCGGAGCAGGCTCGAGGGGCTGAATGGCCTCCTCCTCTTCCTAATGTTCCCATGTTTTCTTACGCCTGTAATGATGTAGTTGCGTGATCTGGCCAGTAAGTGGCACTGCAGAGTGCGTTTCTGCAATTTCTTTCCCAACTGTATCGCTGTGCTGTGTATAAAATTGAGTATAAATTCATCAAATGTCTTCCTCAATGCCAATTAGAAATTATTTGTTTCATAAAATTTTAAAGATCTCCGCATTGATTCCTTGTGGGATAGATTTTGCGGTACAAGGAATGAATCGTGGAGTTTACAATCAGTATTAATTTAATGCGGAATTAACCCTGAGTTACACTAACTGTAAATCCAGGCTAGTCTCCAGACAGTTCCAACCTCCACTGATGGAAGAGGACGCACAGTGGCAATGGACGGAGCGTGGGGCAATGGAATTGGTTTTGGATTGGGTGAGTGAGCTGCTATCTGCTCGTGAACCAGCATTTTCACTGCCAGAACTGTGAGACTCAGGCTGGAAACTGCACGATAGACAGTTAGGGAAGGAGGGAGGGAGGGTGGGAGGGAGGAAGGAAGGAAGGAAAGAAAGAAAGAAAGAAAGGAAAGAAAGACTTGCATTTATATCGCACCTTCCACGACTTCAGGACGTCCCAAAGTGCTTTACAACCAATGAAGTACTTTTGAAGTGTGGTCACTGTTGTAATGTAGGAAATGAGACAAGCAATTTGCGCACAGCAAGCTCCCACAAACAGCAATGTGATAATGACCAGATAATCTGTTTTAGTGATGTTGGTTGAGGGATAAATATTGGCCCAGGACAGCGGGGGGAACTCCCCTGCTCTTCTTCAAAATAGCACCATGGGATCTTTCACGTCCACCTGAAAGGGCGGACAGGGCCTCGGTTTAACGTCTCATCCGAGACATTTTCTATACCTCATTTCACTGTGTATAATGATTTTAAGTAATTTTAGATCGCACTCAGAAATATGTTTGTGCCAGCACTTTGGTAAAACTCGGAATATGCAGTCAGAACTAATGCAGGGACGAGGAGCACTCAATGCTGATTGTGAATGGAGATGTGTGCTGATTTGAGTGCGTGAAAGATAAGCCTAACACCCGATTTTAGCTTTGCAAGAACGTCACGTGTGTTTGCAGCCGCAGGTTGTGCCTGTAAAAGAGCAGCGTAGGTGCCTCCCTGCCCCGTGACCTCTACTACTGAGAAGGTCAAGAGCAGGAATGCCACGGGAACACCACCCGCTCCGCGTTTCCCCCTCCAAGACACACACCATCCCGCCTTGGGCCGATAATAATCGTCGTTCCTTCATCGTCGCTGGGATTTCCTACCCAACACCCATTGTGGGGGCACCTTCACCCCAAGAACTGCGATGGCTCAAAAAGGAAAGGTCCACCACCACCTTCTCAGGGCAACTGGGGACGACAACAACAACAACCACCTGTATTTATATAGCACCCGGAAGGTAGTAAAACGTCCCAAGTCGCTTCACAGGAGCGATTATCAGATAAAAATTTGACACCGAGCCACATAAGGAGATATTAGGGCAGATAACCAAAAGCTTGGTCAAAGAGATAGGTTCTTAGGAGCGTAATAAAGGAGGAGAGAGAGAGGCGGAGAGTTTTAGAGAGTGAATTCCAGAGCTTAGGGCCTTGGCTAGCTGAAGGCACGGCTGCCAATGGTGGAGCAATTAAAATCGGGGATGCTCAAGAGGCCAGAATTGGAGGAGCGCAGAGATCTCGGAGGGTTGTAGGGCTGGAGGGGTTACAGAGATAAGGGGGGGGGGTGGGTGGGTGTGGCAAGGCCACGGAGGGATTTGAAAACAAGTGACAGGCAATAAATGCCGACCTTGCCAGCGTCGCCCAGATCCCGAGAACCAACGCAAGATATTCGCTTGCGTCAGCGCACTGGCAAGTCGAACAGCATCAAATTAAACTCGTCACCCACCTTTGCAGTTTTTTCCATAGTAATTGCTGCAGCATTTGGGTTTCCAGAACACGATGGTACATTGCTGCCGGCAGCCATCAACGTCTGCATGGAAAAACTTGCGGTAGGTACACTTCACCTTCTCCTCCTGAGCGTGGCGAAATGCAGACAAAGGGTTAATTCACAGTTGCCTATCTCACGGATTAAAGATGACACAGGCCTAATTAAAACATTTTTTTTTAATAATGACCCGAGCAACCTTGTTTGCTCATGGACGGCCCTGCCGGTGAAGTGGATAAATACTTTGAAAATTTAAAAGGGTATGAGGAAACTGCAGGGGGTAACGGGACAGAGTGGATAGAACTTTCAGAGGGCCAGCGCCAAGCACTGTGGCCCGACTGACCTCCTTCGATGCTGTAAAATCCTATCACCTTGGAATTCTCGGGTCCTTGCTCTGCCCCAATCGCTGGGGACGGGGTCGTTTAAATAAGTGGAGCGAGTGGCCTGCTGCCCCCTCTACACCGTGAGTGACAGTATTGAGAGTTTTTTTTTTACTAATGTTACTTTTAGTACGCAAAGAAAGAAAGAACTTGCATTTCTATAGCGCCTTTCACCACCACTGGAAGTCCCAAAGCGCTTTACAGCCAATGAAATACTTTTTTTGAAGTGTAGTCGCTGTTGTAATGTAGGAAACGCGGAAGCCAATTTGTGCACAGCAAGCTCCCACAAACGGCAATGTGATAATGACTGGATAATCTGTTTTTAGTGATGTTGATTGAGGGATAAATATCGGCCAGGACACCGTGGAGAACTCCCCTGCTCTTCTTCAAAATAGCGCCAAGGGATCTTTTACGTCCACCTGAGAGGGCAGACGGGTCCTCGGTTTAACGTCTCATCTGAAAGACGGCACCTCCGACAGTGCAGCACTCCCTCAGCGCTGCACTGGGAATGTCAGCCTAGATTTATGTGCTCAAGTCCCTGGAGTGGGGACTTGAACCCACAACCTTCTGACTCAGAGGCGAGGGTGCTACCCACTGAGCCACGGCTGACACTTGCTCACTGATTCAATTGTTGTTCCTAGTCGTCTCAAATGGACTCCAGGTTATGCCTCCGAAGGTCATCAATCCCCCTATGGGATTGGTTACCTGCTCAGGGGAAACATTTTGGGGCGTTTGTCAGCCATGGCTCAGTTAGTAGCACTCTCGCCTCTGGGTCAAAGGTTGTGTCAGAGACCCAGGCCCTCCGTTCCAAAGCTGTGGATCTTTGGGAAGAGACTGCCTGCTTTACGCCCTCCAACCCCCACTGGAATTTCAGGGCCTATGATTCGAGCATAATCGGTTCTTGGTGACTTCCAATATTTTATTGAGCACAAAGTCAGGTCTTTACTGACCAGAAGAGGCCGGCATTTGAAAATAAACAGCTGCCTTACCTTCGGCCGACTCCCAGACGGACACGCTGGTGTGGTTAGACAGCTGCCGCAGTCTCCCTATGTGAAACAAAACACAAACGTGCCGCAATGTTCTTGAAAAGGTACGACCAGCGAGAAAGAACTTGCATTTATAGGCCACCTTATCACACCTCTCAGGACATGCCAAACCACATCGCATGCAATGAATTACTTTGAAACGCAATCACTGTTGCTGTGCCGGTTCACGATTCATTAGAACGCTGCTTGCAAAAAGTCACATATTAACGCAGAGCTGTTATTCACACAAGAATTCATTGAATGAAAGATAGTTTTTTTTTTAAAAAGAGAAGTCACTTTAAAAATAAAAACAGAAAATGCGGGAAACGCTCAGCGGGTCAGGCAGCATCTGCGGAGAGAGAAACAGAGTCAACGGGCGCGAACTTGCCAGCCCTGGGGAGACGGGTTTGGAGGCGGGACTGCCGGGAAAATGGCAGAATCTGGGGACGGGTGCCCATCCCGCCCCCAACCCGCCTCCGTGCCATCTTCCCAGGAGGCGGGTCCCCGTCCCGCGCCAGGTCCCGTCTCCTTGGAGGCGGGAAGGGGATTACAGCCACTTAACTGCCTGTTAACAGGTAGTTAACAGGCAGATAAGAGGAGTATCCCCATTTTACCCACACAAGTGCGGGCTTCCCGAAGGCTGCAAACCCCGCCAGGGTCAGCGAGGCGAGCAGTGGGTCTGCGGGGTGCAAAAGTGCGCTGTGAAGGTAAGTGATGGGTGCAAGTGTGGAGAGGTGAGTATGTGAAATAAGTGGAAAGTGTTAGTAAAAGTTTACTTACCTTTGTTTCTTCCTGCAGGCTTCAAGAGTTGGGTCTGAGGAGAGTCTCGCACCTCCGCGGCAGAGATGACAGATGACCGCTGCATTCTCCAATGCAACAACCATCTCATTTCTGCTAAAGAAAGAGGTTTGATGAGTCTTGAATTCAAGGACTCATCAAACTACAGAGAATGTCAGTGTTTGACAGCTTCACAGAGCTGTCAAACGATGACAGTTCATCTGTCAAAAATTTTTGACAGATGAAACATCATACGCTGACGTTCTCTGTGACCGACTTCCCCTTAATTGGCCTGCTAAGCCCACTTGGCGGGCTTAACAAGGTCAATCAAGGGAAAATAGCGTGGGTTGGCCAGAAGGAGGTGGGACTAAAACCCGACAAGTGGGAGTCCCGCCTCCAAAAGCTCCCCATTGGCAAAATCCAGCCCAACGTTTCAGGTCGATGACCTTTCGTCAGAACTGGAAAAAGTTAGAAATGTAACAGTTTTTAAGCAAGTGCAGGGGCAGGGAAAGGGGGGGGAGGGAGGAAAGAACAAAAAGGAAAGTCTATGATAGGGTGGAAGGCAGGAGAGATTAAATGACCAAAGGGATGATGGTTCAAGGTGAAAGGAGATGGAAATGGGACAAGGAAAGAAACAAAAGTCACTTTTAAAAGGTTGTCAGCCCCACACTTATACAAACCATAATATCAACGAAAGACAGGACGTCACAACGACCACCGATACTTGGAGGAGTCATCAGACAGTTGATGCCGTAAGCGATGCCACCATCGAACTCCAGGTGTCTCTGCGTGATCCTACAACTTCTTCTCCTGAGATACAGTTCACCCTGAGAGTAGCAGATAAAAGAATGGCCGTTACACAACCTGAGGAACCAACACCTCATGGATTGCACTGGCTGGACAAGTACGCTTTCGGGCTTTTTAAGGTGCCTACCTTGTACACCAGGTGACTGAATTAAATTAGACCCTGACCTTCCGGTCGCATGCCATTTTAATTCCCCCGTCCCACTCTGACCTCTCTGCCCTAGGCCTCCTGCGCTGTTCCAATGAAGCTCAATATAAGCTCGAGGAACAGCGCCTCATCAAAAGATGAGGCACTTTACAACCTTCAACATTGATTCCAACAATTTCAGATCATAAGCACTGCTCCCATTTTTTCGGACAGCTGGTGCTGGTAATGATGCTGCTGTTCATTTACTCACTCCTGCCTCTGTACTTGTTTAAAACATGTAGGGGGGAAAATTCAGTTGCTTTGCGCCTCCCGTTAATGCCCTAAGAGGGCACTAATGGCGCGCAAAGCAACTAGCGCCCAGGTGCGGTGATGTTTGCGCCGCTCGCGAAATTGACCAGACATTTTGCGGCGGCGCTAAACACTACCGACACGGTCTCCTGCGCTGGCAGATCGTGACGTCAGTCGAGCGTGCAATGCCCCGGTAGCGCCCCGGACCGGATATTGAGTGGCGCCCCCTGCCTTTCTGCCTGCCGCTAGCAACGACAGGTAGAGGGAAACGTTTTGCAGTCGGGAAGGGACTGGGGGAGCGCTATTTGAAGGCGGCTGCTTCCTGCCTTTTTTTGTCGGCAACATTTTTGCACCACGCATTCTGAGAAAGAGAGAGACTTCTGGAGAGATTCAACACTGTGTGAAGGAGTTTTGGGTACTGAGCAGCACTTTGCAGGTTCATTTTGATTTGACCTTCCTTGCATTGATTTAGAAGGGACTATGGGGGCTGCACTCTGAGCTCTTTCCCTGGGCCTCTCCATTGTTCTTTCCAACAGAATTGATGTACAGGTCTCTCCAGGTCGAGATTCAAGGCTGCAATGAGCAGGGTGTGGATGGAGAGCAAGATCGACCCTCCCCTTTAAGAACTGGCCTGCGCCAGTGTGTCTGTGTTCCATTGCTGACTGACATCACATGAGCTTCGCCAGCGCTCTGAGGTAGCGCCTCGCTCCTCGGCGTTAGCGCCTTAAGAGAGGTATGTAGCACCTGATTTAGCGCTCCAATCACCTCCAGGGGAGATAGAAGCCAAGTTTGCAGTCGGAGGCGATAATTAGCGCCAGGCGCTAAACTTTGCGCCCGGCCAATAATTGCGCCCCAAACGGGGCGATACCGAATTTCTCCCCCGTAACATTTTCCAGTTCTGAGAAAAGGTCACCACCCTGAAACGTTAACCCTGTTTCTCTCTCTCCACAGATGCTGACTGACCTGCTGAGCGTTGCCAGCATTTTCTGCTTATATTTCAGATTTCCAGCATCGGATGGGGGCAGAACCCAGGTCCACTGGGCACAGCGCCCACTAACTTAGCAATGGGAGCTGGTAGGACTCAATCAAAGGCAAGTATATGGTAGGTATGGATTGGTCTAATTTAGGTGTGGCAGGCAGACATGATCGAAGTAACAGGAAATAGGCGTGACAGGAAAGCGTTACAGGAAGTAAGTGTGACATTTACAGGAACTGCATGCATTTACAAACCAAATTAATATATTATTGGCAGATCTCCCGTGGCATTGCTCATAACTTTTATAATGATAGGACTGTTATCGACAAAGTGTGCTGCAAAAAGTGCGACAGGAAGTATGTGTGACACTTGCAGGGTGGATTCAAAACAGGCCCAGCCGTGGCTCAGTGGGTCACACTCTCACCTCTGGAGCCAAAAATGGCTGTGGGTTCAAGTCCCGCTCCAGAGACTAAAGCACAAAAATTCTGGGCTGACACTCCAGTGCGGTGCTGAGAGAGCGCTGCACTGTCGGAGGTGCCGTCTTTTGGATGAGACGTTAAACCGAGGCCCCGTCTGCTCTCTCTCAGGTGGGCATAAAAGATCCCGTGCCACTATTTCGAAGAAGAGCAGGGGAGTTCACCCCAATGTCCTGGCCAATATTTATCCCTCAATCAATATCACAACTATCTGGTCATTATCACATCGCTGTTTGTGGGAGCTTGCTGTGTGCAAATTGGCTGCTGTGTTTCCCACATTACAACAGTGACTACACTTCAAAAGTACTGTAAAGCACTTTGGGACGTCCGGTGGTCGTGAAAGGCACTATATAAATGCAAGTCTTTCTTTCTTTTTTAATAAAGTACTAATCAATCTCCTCTGGTAAAGCATCGGGAGTGAAGACCAAGTGTAGTTGTCAGGTGAAGTGTGGATAGAAGGTGAGCTATAATTCAACCAGGGTACACAGGTGTAATTCAGTCCCCACTTTAAAGACATACGTTCTGTCCTTTCTTTATATACTATTTTGCTTTTATATTATTTGGGAAGCAGAGGAGTAGAGTTTGTTGGAACATAGGAGTTTTGCTGCAGTGCAGCTGAGGAACTGGGAGATGCAATACTGAGGCGCTACAGCACTACCACTGGCGGGAAGGTGTAACTACAACGTGACAGGTTTACATAGACTATTTCCATTATCAATGTGGACATAGGAATTTATAACGGAAATATAAAGATAGGACAGAATGCATGATTATATAATGGGAACAGATTTATGTCTGTTTCCACTGGTCTGCTTATCTCCTGCCCTCTAACTCTAGTTCACCTGAAGATTATGGCCTAGAAATTCGTCTCGGGCGCTGCGTATAATGGGCGGTCCATCCAATACCGCCGGTTTTGCGCCACCGCCCAACATGAATTTCGTGGCCTCAATGTGGTCTTGAACTTTCTGTCAGGAATGGTTGGGGTACAGTCCATTCTAGAATAGATTTAGATGGTGTGTGGACAAAGTGGGCTTCTTATTGTTAAGTAACCAGTTCTCTGGAGCGGATAGCAGAGCCAGAGCTATGCTATGCAACTATATAAAAAAAGGGCAAAGCACTGCGGATGCTGGAAATCTGAAATAAAAACAGAAAATGCTGGAAATACTCAGCAGGTCAGGCAGCATCTGTGGAGAGAGAAACAAGAGTTAACGTTTCAGGTCGATGACCCTTCGTCAGAACTGGAGAAAGTTGGAGATGTAACAGGTTTTTAAGCAAGTGCAGGGGCAGGGAAAGGGAGGAGGGGAGGAAAGAACAAAAGGGAAGGTCTGTGATTGGGTGGAAGGCAGGAGAGATTAAAAGACAAAAGGGATGATGGTGCAAGGCAAAAGGAGATGGAAATGGGACAAGTTAAGAAACAAAAGATGGCTCTAGATGAAGTGTAAATGGCTTTTTCCAGTTCTGACGAAGGGTCATCGACCTGAAACGTTAACTCTGTTTCTCTCTCTACAGATGCTGCCTGACCTGCTGAGTATTTCCAGCATTTTCTGTTTTTATATAAAAAAGGGGTTCTCCTGCAATCCTGCACCCTTGGCCAGGGAGCTGTGCTCGAATTCAGTGCATGTCGGATAATCAGGATCACAGCATTGTAACTCTATCTCCGACCCCGCGCTCCCTGCCAACACGAGTCCCCACTGAAAGTGCGGGATCACGGATTCACTCCTATAGTTTGACATTGAAGTTAACTGCATTTATTTCTGAAACAGCTGTAGCATATTCTTGACAGATAGAAGGGTTATTTTAAACTCACTTTGTTTCTTCGCTGTGCACAGCTCACGCGGATGTCGGAACCTTGCAGTGTCTTCAATGAGTCAGCTTTAGGGAGATCGGCTGCAGAAATCTGAGACACAGAAGAGTTTGCAATAAATACCTGCGGACCACTGAACCATCTTCCCAAGGGCAACTAGAGAGAGGCAATAAATGCCCGCCTTCCCAGCAACGCCCATATCACAAAAATGGGGGGGGAAAAACCTCTTCAAGTGCATATCCAAGTACTTTTTAAATGCGATGAGGGTTTCTGCCTCCACCACCCTTTCAGGCAGTGAGTTCCAGACCCCCACCACCCTCTGAGTGATAAACGTTCTCCTCAACTCCTCTCTAATCCTTCTACCAATTACTTTAAATCTATGCCCCCTGGTTATTGGCGTCTCTGCTAAGGGAAATAGGTCCTTCCTATCCTCTCTATCCAGGCCCCTCATAATTTTATACACCTCAATCAAGTCTCCCCTCAGCCTCCTCTGTTCCAAAGAAAACAACCCCAGCCTATCCAATCTTTCCACATAGCTAAAATTCTCCAGTCCTGGCAACATCCTCGTAAATCTCCTCTGTACCCTCTCTAGTGCAATCACATCTTTACTGTAGTGGGGTGACCAGAACTGTACGCAGTCCTCTAGCTTGCTGAACTAAAGTATGTATTTTATGTATATCAAGTCTCTCAATGTTTAAATTCTGCCTCAAGATGAAGCATTTACCTTGGCATCTCTGATAATGTGGAATTTAAGGTATTCTATTAGAGCATTTCTGTTCTCCTTATTATACAGGAAATCCTGTCGGGCTTTGGGTAAGGATTTCATGACACTGTCTTTTGGTAGGAACAGGGTGACGGGCTTGTGCATTGGATCATAAATCATATTCAGTACATCGGTCTCCTGGAATGAAAGGAATAAACAGATTAAACTTCGCCGATTAATTACAGCAAGACTTTGCAATGCGGCATAAAACTATTCTATTAACATAAATCATCGCCACAAAACAACATCGCCAATGATCACAAATGCATTAAAACTACAATGCCTTTAATTCATGAGCAACTTCTTTATCTAGAGAGTGATTGGAATGTGGAACTCGCTATCACAAGGAATAGTTGAGGCGAGTAACATAGATATCTTTAGAACATAAGAAATAGGAGCAGGAGTCGGCCATTCGGCCCTTCGAGCCTGCTCCGCCATTCAATAAGATCATGGCTGATCTTCTTCCTCATCTCCACTTTCCTGCACTATCTCCATATCCCTTGATTCCCCTAATATTCAAAAATCTATCGATCCCTGTCTTGAACATACTCAACGACTGAGCCTCCACAGCCCTCTGGGGTAGAGAATTCCAAAGATTCACCACCCTCTGAGTGAAGAAATTTCTCCTCATCTCAGTCCTAAATGGCCGACCCCTTATTCTGAGACTGTGACCCCTGGTTCTAGACTCCCCAGCCAGGGGAACATCCTCCCTGCATCTATCCTGTCAAGCCCTGTAAGAATTTTGTATGTTTCAATGAGATCTCCTCTCATTCTTCTAAACTCTAGAGAAAATAGGCCTAGTCTACTCAATCTCTCCTCATAGGACAATCCCCCATCCCAGGAATCAGTCTGGTTAAACTTCGCTGCACTCCCTCTATAGCAAGTATATCCTTCCTTAGGTAAGGAGACCAAAGCTGTACACAATACTCCAGGTGTGGTCTCACCTGGGCCCTATATAATTGCAGTCTTTACTCTTATACTCAAATCCCTTTGTAACAAAAGCTAACATACCATTTGCTTTCCTAATTGCTTGCTGTACCTGCATGTTAACTTTCAGTGATTCATGTGCAAGAACACCCAGGTCCCTCTGAACACCAACATTTCCCAATCTCTCACCATTTAAAAAACACTCTGCTTTTTTGTTTTTCCTAACAAAGTGGATAACTTCACACTTCCCCACATTATATTCCATATTTAATAATACCTAATGGTTGATTTATATAAAGGCAAAAGGAAATCTGGGGCAAATACTTTCTATTCAGAGTACACTGGGATCAGTGTGAGAAGACATTGGGCTCAACAATCAGTGGAGGACCTGAGAAATCCAGAGATCCTCAATATGAGGGGCGAACATAACATGCATCAGGAATGCTACAGCATGTTGGAATCAAACCCATGCCACTTCATGAAGTGGTATACTGACACTTTAAAACATTGTCCCAATGTGCTTCAAAGCGAGTTGTTGTGATCTGGAATGCGCTGCCTGAAAGGGCGGTGACAGCAGATTCAATAGTAACTTTCAAAAGGGAATTGGATAAATACTTGAAGGGGAAAAACTTGCGGGGCTATGGAAACAGAGTGGGACTAATCGGATCGCTCTTTCAAAGAGCCAGCACAGGCACGATGGGCCGAATGGCCTCCTTCTGTGCTGTATGATCCTTCCCAAACACCTCTACAGCGAACAGTGATTTTTCCGGTCGTGTTAAAGAAACCTTGCTTACCTGTAAAAGGTTGCTAAAGAGGGAGTATCCGTTCTGTACTGCCACTGTAGTCAGATTCAGCTAAAGAGAAGAAAAGGTTTGACAAGTATGTTAAGTATTAAAACTAATAGCTCCGAGGACAGAACCTTGAAGTGCTGTGAGCCATGTCACTGACATTATCCGGTGTCTGAAGCACAGCAGCGGGGCAATGTGCTGGTGATGCTTTATACCAGTGTGTCCACCCTGTCAGAGCCCTGGGCCAAATCCTTATGATGCATCTAATGAGTGCGCCATGTCTGAGTAAGAGTACATTTAAACAACTACTTTATTATGTATGTGTGTGTGTGTGTGTGTGTGTGTGAGAAACTGTTTCTGCCAAATCGGGAGGTCATTTTCACCTTCACTGTCTAGCCGGTCGTCTGACGAAGTGGTTTGCCCACCCAGTGTAGAACCCACCCGATTTCCATCCCACTGATTTTGGGATCTGCAGTAGGCGGGCGGTTTGCCCCACGGGATTACTGCCCAGTGCAATTACTGACACCCAGGCACCAAAAGGAAAATTGGATCCCTTGTATCAGAATGATTTGACACTCTACAATTACATGTGAATTTAGAAATTACTGTTGTAAATGTTTATATATGAATGTGTCAATATCACAAACAGTCATTTCTGTTTAACACCGGGCTCTATCTTAACAGAGCTGTTAATCTACTTCTACCCAAACCCGCGACTTCCATCGCCTAGAAGGACAAGGGCAGCAGGCGCATGGGAACACCACCACCTCCAAGTTCCCCTCCAAGTCACGCACCATCCTGACTTGGAAATATATCACCGTTCCTTCATCGTCGCTGGGTCAAAATCCTGGAACTCCCTCCCTAACAGCACTGTGGGAGCACCTTCACCACACGGACTGCAGCGGTTCAAGAAGGCGGCTCACCACCACCTTCTCAAGTGCAATTAGGGATGGGCAATAAATTCCGGCCTTGCCAGCGACGCCCACATCCCGTGAAGGAATAATTTAAAAAAAATTAAATGATGATTTGACACAGTTTGAAATGTTTATGTATAAATGTGTCAATATCACAAACAGTCATGTCTGTTTCACACATTTATGCAGGGTGTTATTTTAACAGAGCTGTTAATTTACTTCTATTAAATGAGTTAAAACTGAAGACTGCCATCCGACCACATTAAGCACTCCTTTGTTAATAGCACACAGCAATTTCTAGGCAACAGTTCCAGTGCCAATTACTATTGCTACTACAATCAGTATCCCTTTTATTATTAGTCAGAGGGTGCTGGAAGCCCAAAGGCTATTTCAGAGAGTTCAACACCTAAACTGATTACAAAACAGAGCCCACCTCAGATCAAGTTTGTCACTCGCAATCATTCAAATCCCACGAGAGATTTCTAGAAATTGGTATGGGCGTAAAACCAAAGACAATGGCTAAGATTAATTCTATAAAATAATGCTAATAATTACTTTTAATCATCTCCATCCCTTGTTCTTTCTGCTTGCATGCATGAGATAATATTAATTTCACAACCAGTTTCTAGAAGTAATGTGAATTTTAGCTTTCAATTCATTCTGAACATTGCAACCCTTACGTATTTGTAGCCCAATGTATCCTTTGGAATAATTTGCATCGTTTGAGGTGAGAGTAGCTTGTCTATAAAATGGACCACACCGTTGGCATTGATTATGTCACTGGTTATTATCCTGGCCTCATTGTTCAGATACAAGACGTTCTGTCAAATAAAAGGCATGGAACTTATATTAGAATACCGTCATTTTATCAAAAATAATGCAGATTATATTTCAAAATAACACATCCATATCTATCATTAATATACATGCGGGTAGATTATCGTCTTCAGCACATCGGTGGTTATCTGGTGGGACGGATTGAAATCCCTTTATAAAACTTGCCTGATTTTTATTCCATTGAAAAAAGACTTGCATTTATATAGCGCCTTTCATGACCACCGGACGTCCCAAAGCGCTTTACAATGAAGTCCTTTTGAAGTGTAGTCACTGTTGTAAGGCAGGAAAAGCGGCAGCCAATTCGCGCACAGCAAGGTCCCACAAACAGCAATGTGATAATGACCAGATAATCTGTTTTAGTGATGTTGATCGAGGGATAAATATTTGCCCCAGGACACCGGGTATAACTCCCCTGCTCT
The DNA here is from genome assembly GCA_030390025.1 of Squalus acanthias. Classification (NCBI taxonomy): domain Eukaryota; kingdom Metazoa; phylum Chordata; class Chondrichthyes; order Squaliformes; family Squalidae; genus Squalus; species Squalus acanthias. Next base: position 114,015,214 of record CM059435.1, read on the forward strand.
TCAGTGGAATAGTGGCCGTGGGATCTTTTACGTCCAACCTGAGAGAGCAGACGAGGCCATCCGAAAGACGGCACCTCCGACAGTGCAGCACTCCCTCAGTACCAGCCTAGTTTATGCGCTCAAGTCTTGGGAGTGGGACTTGAACTCACAACCTTCTTGCGAGAGCACTGCCAGCTGAGCCACGGCTAACACTTAATATATTTGCTTCTTTTCCCTTATTAATTTTCAACATTAAAATTCAAGTAACGTGCAGGTACAGATTAGGCCATTTAGCCCCATGTATCCTTGGAACTCGGGCTCTCACCTTGACATAGGAAATCTGTATGGTTTCTCCCTGAACGGTGGTGAGAGTTTTCATGGAGATTAGCTGATTGTACAGCACTTGGTTACACGCCACAATGTGATAGCGGAGAATCTGGGCCATTTGTCCGTTTGACGTCCATTCTGGGATCTAAACGTTGAGAGGAATAATGAGATGAATACTCGTGTAAAATGACTCAAACGATCTGCCTTGGAAAACACTGCGTCCTTGAAGGCACGCTCGCACTTACCTGGGCTTCGGTCTTAAACGCGTCGCTGCTCGGGACGAAAACGGTAAAAGGGCCCGTACCTCCGAGTTCGGTGACACTGTTAAGCTGTAAGGATAGAAAGAAAGACTTGCATTTATATAGCGCCTTTCACAACCACCGGACGTCCCAAAGCACTTTACCGGCAATGAAGTCCTTTTTGAAGTGTAGTCACTGCTGTAATGTAGGAAATGCGGCTGTTAATTTGCGCACAGCAAGCTCCCACAAACAGCGATGCGATCATGACCAGATAATCCGTTTTTAGTGATGTTGCTTGAGGGATAAATATTGGCCAGGATTGTAAGGATAGAAAATATAAATTGTCCTAGTTTGGAAGCATTGCTTCATTGTCAGACCAACAGTGTGGGAGTGGCAGATGAACTAAACATCAATTTCCAATTGGAAAATAAGAATAATAATGCTGTTGAGACTGTAATGTAATTGAGTGTTCAGGTGACCATATCAACTAGGAGTGCCCAAGGTTATTTTTTTGTCTTTCAAGGGCTGCAGAGATATATGCCATGGGGCCGTGCTTAAAGGCTTGATTTCCCCAATTGGGCGCTCACAGCGAGAAGCACCATTCACAAGGAGCACTGGTTGCGCCATCTTGATTTTCTGTCCATGGATGGAAAATTGGGTTTGCTGCCTGTCTGTGAATTCCTGAGCAGCCCTGTTTGCTTGGGCCTCTCCTCAGGAGGGACGGCCAATTGGGCACTCGGCCGCATGTAAAAAGTTTAAATCCACGTCCCTGTTGATTTGTGAATGTCCCAAGTTGTAGATACGAAGAGAACTTTGGTGTCCTGCAATGAGGCAACAGTGCCAATGAACAGCTCCTTCCCAAACCGCCAGGCCCACAGCATTCAAACGGGATAAACCAGCGAGTGAGAGACAAATAGGACTGAGTTGGCTGGGTTTCGTGGACTGGATTACCAGGGGATGGGGGCCTCTTGTGGCCTCCATGGTCTGCAGTTTGATCATGAATTTTAGTGCATAAAATGATGAGGGGCCTCGATAGAGTGGAGAGGAAGGACCTATTTCCCCTAGCAGAGAGTTCAATAACCAGGGGGCATAGATTTAAAGTAATTGGTAGAAGGTTTAGAGGGGAGTTGAGCAGAACTTTTTCACCCAGACGGTGGTGGGGATCTGGAACTCACTGCCTGAAAGGGTGGTAGAGGCAGAAACCCTCATCGCATTTAAAAAGTACTTGGATACGCACCTGAAGTGCTGTAACCTACAGGGCTACGGACCAAGAGCTGGAAAGTGGGATTAGGCTGGGATAGCTCTTTTTCAGCCAGCCCAGACACGATGGGCCGAGTGGCCTCCTTCTGTGCCGTAAATTTCTATGATTCTATGATGTATGTTATACCCCATAACTCAAAGTTGACCAGTTATCAACATCCTTTATCCAGACGTACAGCCTTAAGTACTCTGTGACATCTATTTTGTTTTGAAGAACACTACAGGGTAAATCCAGTGATTCCATGCAATCAGGATAAGGGGTCGGCTATTTTAGACTGAGATGAGGAGGAATTTCTTCACTCAGAGGGTTGTGAATCTTTGGAATTCTCTACCCGATAGGGCTGTGGATGCGGAGCCGTCGAGTATATTCAAGGCTGAGATCGATAGATTTTTGGACTCGAGGGGAATCGAGGGATATGGGGATCGGGCGGGAAAGTGAAGTTGAGGTTGAAGATCAGCCATGATCTTACTGAGTGGTGGAGCAGGTTCGAGGGGCCGTATGGCCGACTCCTGCTCCTAATTCTTATGTTCTTGTATGGTAATTTCCAATCCTGTACATTCCTAGGTTGCTATGCGAAGCTGTGTCCTTGTTGGTAGAGTGGAGGGAGAGGGGAATGCACAGGAGAGCACAATTAGGTGATCAAAGGATGTGAGGAAGAACATAGGGCCAGAGCTGGTTGGAGCGTTATTGAGAAGCAAGGCCAAGGAGAAATTTACAGATGAGGACCAGATAGTGAAGTCAGTGCACTGTACAGGATCATCTGAAAGACGGCACCTCCGACAACGCAGCTGCCCCTCAGCACTGCACTGAAGGGTCAGCCGAGATGGTGTGCGTAAGCCCATACTGAGGTCCTGGACCCAGAACCAACTGTCTAGGAAGTGACACATCATAATACTGATATCTATGTTCAATAATATTAAGATTTTCCTATATTATATACTATTTTAACATTTCTAAGGCTTTTTGTGATGTGAATTGGAAAGGTCAAAGTCCATGTTTTCAAATCCCTCCATGGCCTCACCCCTCCTTTATCTCCAACCCGGGCTTCCTTTGAGTGAAGCTGCAGGATTGGTGAATTTACCCTTATTTCAATGATTTATGAGATTTTGCTTCTGGTCGACAGATGTAATTTTGTTGGCGGTGGTGCTTTGTGCTTGCTGCACAGTAACATTGACAAAAAAAACCCAGTTTGGTTAAGCTTCTGTTGGCCGCCGGAATTTCACTGGTCAATATACCATGACACCTAGCCGGGCTTTGAGTTATTGCCATGGAAGGCGGGAAGGAAAGGTGCCGGAGATTTTTTTTTTACCTGGAGGTGGTAGAAGAAACGGGATGAGGCTGCGTTCCTTGTCAGCTCCTAGGAAAAGAAAAGAGTGAAAGGTCATCTTTGAGTGGCTGGTCTGTGGCGAGCACTGAGCGGACAGCGTTTGAAGCGTGACTTTCTGAACTGAAGCCCTGATCAAATACCGACGGCACGGCTGGAACGCACCTTGTATATGGTGCCTTTACACGTAAACCCATCGCCAATGTAACTCATCATGCAGCTGCAAAATCGTTCGTTTGGCCCAGTGTGATTGCACTGAGCAAATTCACTGCAGCCTCCATTGCCCTGTAATAAAGTGAGAGGAAATAGTTCAGTCGTCGTTCTAAGTACCTGGGTAATTAAGAACTTGTGTTATTTGAAGATATAATGAGCAAACGGCATTGGTACTTACCACTCGGCAAGGATTCACTGGCTCACAGGTCTTTCCATCGCCTGCATATCCAAGCAAACAATTGCATGCTGCCTAAAAACACCAGTTGAAAAATTAATCTTTCAAAAGTCCAAGGGGTTAATATATTTTAACATGTTCTAAACCAAGGAATAAAGGAAAGGCAGGAGGATGAACCATTCAGTTCTTTTATTCTCGGGCACAATCCACAGATGAATTTTTAAAAAATTCATTCATGGGATGTGGGTGTCGCTGGCAAGGCCAGCATTTATTGCCCATCCCTAATCACCCTCGAGAAGGTGGTGGTGAGCCGCCTTCTTGAACCGCTGCAGTCCCTGTGGTGAAGGTACTCCCACAGTGCTGTTAGGGAGGGAGTTCCAGGATTTTGATCCAGTGACGAGGAAGGAACGGCCGATATATGTCCAAGTCAGGATGGTGTGTGACTTGGAGGGGAACTTGGAGGTGGTGGTGTTCCCATGCGTCTGCTGCCCTTGTCCTTCTAGGTGGAAGAGGTCGCGGGTTTGTGAGGTGCTGCCGAAGAAGCCTTGGCGAGTTGCTGCAGTGCATCTTGTAGATGGTACACACTGCAGCCACGGTGCACCGGTGGTGGAGGGAGTGAATGTTTAAGGTGGTGGATGAGGTGTCAATCAAGCGGGCTGCTTTGTCCTGGATGGTGTCGAGCTTCTTGAGTGCTGTTGGAGCTGCACTCATCCAGGCAAGTGGAGAGTATTCCATCACACTCCTTACTTGTGCCTTGTAGATAGTGGAAAGGCTTTGGGGAGTCAGGAGGTGAGACACTCACCGCAGAATACCCAGCCTCTGACCTGCTCTTGTTGCCACAGTATTTATGTGGCTGGTCCAGTTAAGTTACTGGTCAATGGTGACCCCCAGGATGTTGATGGTGGGGATTCGGTAATGGTAATGCCATTGAATGTCATAGAAACATAGAAACATAGAAAATAGGTACAGGAGTAGACCATTCGGTCCTTCGAGCCTGCACCGCCATTCAATACGTTCATGGCTGAACATGCTACCTCAGTACCCCATTCCTGCTTTCTCGCCATACCCCTTGATCCCCCTAGTGGTGAGTGTTATATCTAACTCCCTTTTGAATATATTTAGCGAACTGGCCTCAACAACCTTCTGTGGAAGAGAATTCCATAGATTCACCACTCTCTGGGTGAAGAAGTTCCTCCTCAGCTCAGTCTTAAATGGCTTCCCCTTAATCCTTAGACTGTGACCCCTGGTTCTAGTTTTCCCTAACATTGGGAACATTCTGCCCGCATCTAATTTGTCTAAACCAGTCAGGATTTTAAATGTCTCTATAAGATCCCCCCTCATTCTTCTGAACTCCAGAGGATACAAGTTCAGTTGACCCAATCTTTCTTGATATGTCAGTCCGGCCATCCCAGGAATCAATCTAGTGAACCTTCGCTGCACTCCCTCAATAGCAAGAATGTCCTTCCTTAAGTTAGGAGACCAAAACTGCGCACAATACTCCAGGTGTGGCCTCACCAAGGCCCTGTACAACTGCAGCATCACCTCCCTACTCCTGTACTCAAATCCCCTTACTATGAAGGCCATCATTCCGTTTGCTTTCTTGACTGCCTGCTGCACTTGCATTCCCACCTTCAGTGACTGATGTACCATGACGCCCAGGTCTCGTTGCACCTCCCCTTTCCCTAATCTGCCACCATTCAGGTAATATTCCGCCTCTCTATTTTTACCAAGGGGAGGTGGTTAGACTCTCGCTTGTTGGAGATAGTCATTGCCTGGCACTTCTGTGGTGCGAATGTTACTTGCCACTTATCAGCCCAAGCCTGAATGTCGTCCAGGTCTTGCTGCAGGCGGGCATGGACTGCTTCATTATCTGAGGAGTTGTGAATGGCACTGAACACTGTGCAATCATCAGCGAACATCCCCATTTCTGACTTTATGTTGCAGGGAAGGTCATTGATGAAGCAGCTGAAGATAGTTGGGCCTAGAACACTGCCCTGAGGAACTCCTGCAGTGATGTCTTGGGGTTGTGATGATTGACCTCCAACCACCACAACCATCTTCCTTTGTGCTAGGTATGACTCCAGCCAGTGGAGAGTTTTCCCCCGATTCCCACTGACTACAGTTTTACTAGGGCTCCTTGATGCCACACTCGGTCAAATGCTGCCTTGATGTAAAGGGCAGTCACTCTCACCTCACCTCTGGAATTCAGCTCCTTTGTCCGTGTTTGGACCAAGGCTGTAATGAGGTTAGGAGCCGAGTGGTCCTGGCGGAACCCAAACTGGGCATCAGTGAGCAGGTTATTGGTGATTAAGTGCCCCTTAATAGCACTGTCGATGACAACTTCCATCACTCTGCTGATGATTGAGAGTAGACTGATGGGGCGGTAATTGGCTGGATTGGATTTGTCCTGCTTTTTGTGGACAGGACATACCTGGGCAGTTTTCCACATTGTCGGGTAGGTGCCAGTGTTATAGCTGTACTGGAACAGCTTGGCTAGAGGCACTGCTAGTTCTGGAGCACAAGTCTTCAACACGATAGCTGGGATGTTGTTGGGGCCCACAGCCTTTGCTGTATCCAGTGCACTCAGCCGTATAAGCTGCTGATCTTTGTTATATAATTTAACTAATTTAAAAAACTGGCCATGTTTGCTCAATTCATTTTCTAGTGTTACATAGAATTGCACTGTTTTTTTTAAACCACATAAATAGCCCATTCGGCCCAACTACTTCAAGTGATTGAACAAGTTGAAGCCCTCCAATACTTTGGATTTCAGGATTTTAGTGTTTATTTGTATATACAAAGCACCTCGCATGAGGTATGAAAAGTAGTTACAATGAGAGTGCAGTGGGACAGGAGCTTGCCGTGAGTTAAGCTGCAGCTATATCTAATATAGGTCCCATCCCTGGTGATATGCGGATGTCAGCAGGGTAGCTGTGTTGGGGGTCAGTATTCCCAGGTTCGGGAGTAGGAAAGAAAATATTCCGCCCAGGATTTCTGCTCTTGCCGGCTCTCTGGTGAACCCCGGCTGGCTAGGTGCTCACGTGCAGGGTGACGGAACTGGGCGGTGATGCCCAACCACTGCCTAATGGGAGAGGTACCAGAGGGCTGCCAACACAAGTTGAACCACACCCCAGTGTGAGTTAGTTGCCCTCTACAGGAGAGATGAAACGGGTGATAATTGGAGCGCGGGGAATTCATTTTACTTACCTGGTTTGGCCCAGTTTGAGTGCATTCAGCATTCGTATGGCATCCTCCATTATTCTCCAGGCAAGGGTTGATATCTTAAAGAACACAAAGATTGAAATGAAGCCTTTTATAAATTAAGTTTGCTAATATGAGTTTACCATCTTTAATTTTTATTCAGAAAATTTACATAGCTAATACTGATACAAACAATGTGGGCTGATTGTTATATGAATTGTTAAACATAATCGATGGGCAGGTATTTAAAAAAAGATATATATATTGTTCTTACCAAGGCACACAAGCCCATCGCCGGTGTATCCTGCCCGGCAGCTGCAATCTCTTTGCCCAGGGAGCGTTCTTTTGCAGTCTGCATTTAGTGAGCAGCCGCCATTGTCCGTCTCACATGCGTCCACAGCTGGGGTAAGCACAGTACCGGGAAAGGTCAGACATTTCATTGCGTTTTAGTGTCAGCTGAAGTGGGTAGCACCCTCGCCTCTGAGACAGAAAGTTGTGGGTTCACAGTCCCACTCCAGAGACTTGAGCACAAAAATCTAGGCCGACACTCCCAGTGCAGTGCTGAGGGGAGTGCTGCACTGTCGGAGGTGCCGTCTTTCGGATGAGACGTTAAACCGAGGTCCCGTCTGATCTCTCAAGTGGACGTAAAAGATCCCAGGGCACTATTTCAAAGAAGAGCAGGGGAGTTCTCCCCGGTGTCCTGGGCCAATATTTATCCCTCAATCAACATCACTAAAACAGATTATCTGGTCATTATCACATTGCTGTTTGTGGGAGCTTGCTGTGCGCAAATTGGCTGCCGCGTTTCCTACATTACAATAGTGACTACACTTCAAAAAGTACTTCATTGGCTGTAAAGCGCTTTGGGACTTCCAGTGGTGGTGAAAGGCGCTATAGAAATGCAAGTTCTTTCTTTCTTTGCATACTAAAAGTAACATTAGTAAAAAAAACTCTGAATACGGTTAGCTTATGCTTAACAGTGCAGGGTTCGAGTCAGTTTGACTGCAAAAAAACCCACTCCTAACTCCAACAATGGATAAAGGGGTTGTTTGACAGAGCCAGCCAGGCATTTAGTGAAATTTATTCTGAGAGTGCTACTTCTATACTAGTTAGCAATACTAGTTGAGGATATGAGCTAAATGCATGTGTTTACTAGTGAATCACTCGTGGTTCATGATTGAGTCAGAAGATGTGTTGTTTTGCAAAGGCAGGAACATTGTAACATCTAACACACAAAACATTGTTCTCTGCACTAAGAACATAACATAAGAAATAGGAGCAGGAGTCGGCCATTCGGTCCCTCGAGCCTGCTCCGCCATTCAATAAGACCATGGCTGATCTTCGATCTCGACTCCACTTTCCCGCCCGATCCCCATATCCCTTGATTCCCTTAGTAACCAAAAATCTATCGATCTCAGTCTTGAATATACTCAACGACTGAACCTCCGCAGCCCTCTGGGGTAGAGAATTCCAAAGATTCACCACCCTCTGAGTGAAGAAATTGTTCCTCATCTCAGTCCTAAATGGCCGACCCCTTATCCTGAGACTGTGACCCCTGGTTCTAGGCTCTCCCGCCAGGGGAAACATCCTCCCAGCATCTACCCTGTCAAGCCCTTTAAGAATTTTAAATGTTTCAATGAGATCACCTCTCATTCTTCTAAACTCTAGGGAATATAGGCCTAGTCTACTCAATCTCTCGTCAAAGAACAATCCCCTCATCCCAGGAATCAGTCTAGTGAATCTTTGTTGCACTCCCTCTAAGGTATGTATGTCCTTCCTTAGGGAAGGAGACCAAAACTGTACACAGTACTCCAGGTATGGTCTCACCAAAGCCCTGTATAACTGTAGTACTAGTGTAAGCATGTGTCACTTTAAGGCTACAACACCTAACTGATGTTAATTAAACACTGATGTTTACGGGATCCTGGGCTTCATAAATAGAGGCATAGCAATGAAGTTATGATGAACGTTTATAAAACACTGGTCCAACCTCAACTGGAGTATTGTGTCCAATTCTGGGCACCGCACTTTAGGAAGGATGTGAAGGCCTTAGAGGGGTGTAGAAAAGATTTACAAGAATGGTTCCAGGGATAAGGGACTTCAGTTATGTGGGTAGACTGGAGAAGCTGGGGCTGTTCTCCTTGGAGCAGAGAAGATTGAGAGGCGATTTGTTAGAGCTGTTCAAAATCATGAGGGGTCTGGACAGAGTAGATAGAGAGAAACTGTTCCTATTGGCGGAAGAATCGAGAACCAGAGGACACAGATTTAAGGTGATATTGGCAGAAGATCCATGAGGAAACACTTTTTTACGCAGCGAGTGGTTATGATCTGGAATGCGCTGCCTGAAAGGGTGGTGGAAGCAGATTCAATTGTGGCTTTCAAAAGGGAATTGGATAAGTACCTGAAGGAAGAAAATTTGCAGGGCTACGGGGAAAGGGCGGGGGAGTGGGACTAGCTGAAGTGCTCTTACAGAGAGCCGGCACGAATGGCTTATTTCTGTCCCTATGATTCTATAATTCTATGAGTTAATTCAGAGGTTAACTGCTACCTTCTTTCTCTCTCTTTTTGGAACAGTGAGTGAATTAACAGAATTGATTAAATAGAGAAATACCGATAACGTACATAGAATTACATAGAATGTACAACACAGAACAGGCCATTCGGCCCAACTGGTCTACGCTGGTGTTTATGCTCCACATGAGCCTCCTCCCACCCTACTTCATCTCACCCTATCAGCATATCCTTCTATTCCTTTCTCCCTTGAGTGCTTATCCAGCTTCCCTTGAAATGCGTCTGTGCTATTCGCCTCAACTACTCCCTGTGGTAGCGAGTTCCACATTCTAATGTCGCACTTCAATCAGAAAATGTACTGCATAAAATAAGAGAAACCGTTTGTGTACGGGGCAAAGTCCAAAACGGTTCTGAAAGTAGGAGCTCAGTGTCCCAACCTTACCTTCACAGAACGTGCCGTTGCCTTTGAAGCCAGCTGCACATTTACAGAACGTGGTGGCAGATGTGTTCGAGATGCAGCTGCGCAAGAAGATTAAAGGTCAGAGTGTCAACACCAATCAAATTAGTGAACCGTGAATATCATTAATTTCAAAACTGCTCTGTTACCAAAAGAACTGGTGAAAGGGGCACGTACTTTGCGCTTGAATGGCAAGTTTTACCGCACAGGTCGTCAGTGATTTCTGCAAATAAATACGCACACTGCAGATGTTAGTACAACAACAACAGCTTGTATTTATATAGCGCCTTTAACATAGTGAAACATCCCAAGGCGCTTCACAGGAGCGTTATAAAACAAAATTTGACACCGAGCCACATAAGGAAATATTAGGGAAGATAAAGAGGTAGATCTTAAGGAGCGTCTTAAAGGAGGAGAGAGAAGTATAGAGGCGGAGAAGTTTAGGGAATGAATTCCAGAGCTTAGGGTCTTGGCAGCTGAAGGCGCGGCCGCCAATGGTGGAGCGATTAAAATCTCAAGAGGCCAGAATTAGAGAAGCAAAGATATCTTGGAGAGTTGTGGGTCTGGGGGAGATTACAGAGATAGGGAGGGGTAAGGCCATGGAGGGATTTGAAAACAAGGACTTTGACCTTTCCAATTCACATCACACAAAGCCTTAGAAATGTTAAAATAGTATAAAATATAGGAAAATCTTAATAATATTGAACATAGATATCAGCATTATGATGTGTCACTTCTGCGACCAGGACCTCAGTATGGGCTTACGCACACCATCTCGGCTGACCCTTCAGTGCAGTGCTGAGGGACAGCTGCGTTGTCGGAGGTGCCGTCTTTCAGATGATCCTGTACAGTGCACTGACTTCACTATCTGGTCCTCATCTGTGAATTTCTCCTTGGCCTTGCTTCTCAATAACGCTCCAACCAGCTCTGGCCCTACGTTCTTCCTCACATCCTTTGATCACCTAACTGTACTCTCCTGTGCATTCCCCTCTCCCTCCACTCTACCAACAAGGACACTGCTTTACATAGCAACCTAGGAATGTACAGGATTGGAAATTACCATACAAGAACATAAGAAATAGGAGCAGGAGTCGGCCATACGGCCCCTCGAACCTGCTCCGCCATTCAATAAGATCATGGCTGATCTTTCACCTCAACTCAACTTTCCTGCCCGATCTCCATATCCCTTGATCCCCTTAGTGTCCAAAAATTGATCGATCTCAGCCTTGAATATATTCAACGACTGAGCATCCACAGCTCTCTGGTGGTAGAGAATTCCAAAGATTCACAACCTCTGATTGATGAATTTGTTCCTAAATGGCCAACCCCTTATCCTGAAACTATGACCCCTACTTCTAGACTCTCCAGCCAGGGGAAGCAGCCTCTCAGCATCTACCCTGTCAAGCCCTCTAAGAATTTAGATCACATCTCATTCTTCTAAACTCCAGAGGATATAGGCCCATTCTACTCAATCTGTCCTCATATGACAACCCTCTCATCCCAGGAACCAATCTAGTGAACCTTTGTTGCACCGCCTCCAAGGCAAGTATATCCTTCTTAGGTAAGGAGACCAAAACTGTACTCGGTACTCCAGGTGTGGTCTCACCAAAGCCGTATATAATTGCAGCAATGCTTACATATCAAATGGCTAACATACCATGTGTCTTCCTATTTGCTTGCTGTGCCTGCATGTTAACTTTCTATGATTCGTGTACAAGGACACCCAAATCCCTCTGAATATCGACATTTACTAGTTTCTCACCATGGCTATCCATTTGGCCAGTCTCAGCCTTCAACCATCTTATCTCTCAAATTCCAGAACTGTCTCCCTGAGCCCCTCCACATTGAGAAATCTCTGCCCATCTTCAAGAACTTCCTTAATATCCACATCTTCAATTGTGTTTTCAACTTCTCCTTTAATTTCCCTCAAGTTGCTGCTTGGGTCTGACCTCTGATTATAGAGCACTTTAGGACATTTTGCCGTACTAAAGGTGTTATATTTTTGTAAGTTAATGTTTTGAGAGAAAAGGTCAGAAATCAGGGATGCACATTCTCCTCATATAGCATAGTCAAAAATAAAACGGCAGAGGAGGCATCTTATTCAATTAATACTCAAGGTCTTGTAAGACATCACCATAGATTATTCCTTCAACGCGTTATCAAGACACCATCATGGTTTAACAAGTTGTGGAAGCTATGTGGCTTAGAATGTTATAATTCACTCATCATTCAGCATGGTGTGTCTTGAGATAAGGTGCAACTTTAAATGATGAAATGCATTACGGGAAAAAGAATCAGCAAATTTCTTTTGCAGCCTATTTCAAAATAAGGTGATATTTTCCACATCTTCAATAGGTTTTTTTTTCTTCTCTCTTTTCATTCAATGATTCCTTCTTGTAACTTGTTCCTCACCTCTGGTCCAATAGGCCTTGGGATATATGTTGTCGAGAGGGCAGCTTGCATCCGGACAACTGCACTGACTCCTACAGCTGGCCACCAAGTGACTCGGCCTGATCTCCTTCTCGCCTGCGCAAAGCTGGGATCGAACCGACACCTAACCCTCACTCAGTGGCTCCAGAATTAGGATTTCACCTTCCCACTTCTAAATGTCATACTTTCAGCCAGTAACTAAGTCAGCTGGTTCCAGATACAGCAACAAAATCGTACTGTTGGTAAGCAAGCAACAGTTATAAATGCGTGAGGGGGGGAAAAATACGTGAAAGGGAAAAATCCAGGGGATTGGGACTAATTGGATTGTTTTTTCCAAAGAGGCGGCACAGGCACAATGGGCCGAATGGCCTCCTTCTGTGTCATTCTATGGAAGGCTCCCACTGTATAACTCAGGGCACCACACTGTCCGATACCTTCAGTAACCGGAGCAAAACAGCTCATTTACCAGTTTGCCAGACTAATAGCTACAATGAGGAAAATTACCTTTACTCTTGACTCGTCATCACAGCACGCTGAGGTAGCTATATCATTACCTCTGACAAATGACTGATTCTCTAGTAAACAACGTAAAGAATTCAGGCTTACGAATATCACAGCTGACTCCTCGCCATCCAGGATCACATTCACAAGTACCATCCCCATTGATTCCTTCATTACATTTACCATGGGCGCATCTACATTCTAGAAAGTAATTAATAGTAACAGGTTTATTTTTGCATAGCATCACACTGTAAATGCAATTAAATTTAAGGAACATCCTATGGCATAGTGTGGTAAGCATAATTTTTTAAGATTTGTTCTTGGGATATGGACGACACCGGCAAGACCGCACTTATTGCCTGTCCCTAGTTGCCCTGAGAAGGTGGTGGTGGGCTTTCTTCTTGAACCGCTGCGGTCCTTGTCGTGATGGTACTGCCACAATGCTGTTAGGTATTGACCCAGTGACGATGAAGGAATGGCGATATATGGTGTACGACTTGGAGCTTGAAACTATCGGGAAAGGATGAAAAGAGAAGGCGGAGGGGTGACCATAATAGAGGTCTTTAAAATTATGAAAGGTTTTGATAAAGTAGACAGAGAAAGAGTGTTTCCACTTGTGGGGAAGAGCAAAACTAGAGGCCATCAATATAAGATAGTCACCAACAAATCAAATCAAATCAAATAACTCATCTAAAGCCATCTTTTGTTTCTTAACTTGTCCCATTACCATCTCGTTCTGCCTTGCACCTTCATTCCTTTTCTCTCTTAATCTCTCCTGCCTTCCATCCTATCACAGACCTTCCCTTTTGTTCTTTCCTCCCCTCCCCCCTCTCCCTGCCCCTGCACTTGCCCCTCGAACCTGCTCCGCCATTCAATAAGATCATGGCTGATCTTTCACCTCAACTCAACTTTCCTGCCCGATCTCCATATCCCTTGATCCCCCTAGAGTCCAAAAATCTATCGCTCTCAGCCTTGAATATACTCAAAGACTCAGCATCCACAGCCCTCTGGGGCAGAGAATTCCAAAGATTCAGAACCCTCTGAGTGAAGAAATTTCTCCTCATCTCGGTCATAAATGGTCGACCCCTTACCCTGAGACTGTGACCCCTAGTTCTAGACTCTCCAGCCAGGGGAAACAACCTCTCAGCATCTACCCTGTCAATCCCCTTCAGAATCTTGATTGTTTCAATGAGATCACCTCTCATTCTTCTAAACTCCAGAGAGTATCGGCTCAATCTACTCAATCATGTGTAGGCCAGGCCAGGCCAGGTAAGGGTGACAGGTTCTCCAAAGGACATTTGTGAACCTATTGGGTTTTCACGATAATCTGGAACCTTTCAAGGTTATTTTTCCTGATATTAAGGGGAACTGATAGGATAGATAGAGAGAAACTATTTCCGCTGGTTGGGGAGTCTAGGACTAGGGGGCAGAGTCTAAAAATTAGAGCCAGGCCTTTCAGGAGTGAAATTAGGAAACACTTCTACACACAAAGGGTGGTAGAAGTTTGGAACTCTCTTCTGCAATCGGCAATTGATGCTGGGCCAATTGTTCATTTTAAATCTGAGATTGATAGATTTTTGTTAACCAGAGGTATTAAGGTATATGGGGCAAAGGCGGGTATATGGAGTTAGGTCACAGATCAGCCATGATCTCATTGCATGGCGGAACGGGCTTGAGGGGCTAAATGGCCTCTTCCTGTTCCTATGGTGCTAAACGACAAATGAGCAGATTTATTGAATTCAATTTCACAACTTGTCACAGTGGGATTTAAACTCATGACCTCAGTACTATAACCAGCACAGTACCATTTCTGTGTTTGTCTACATAAGACTACACTTCAAAAGTAATTAATTGGTTATGCAGTCCTTTATGAAATCCTGAGGGCATAAATAATTTTCCATAATATACCACGTGCAAAGTATGGAGATAATTTGAAACGCTAAGGGGAGGATTTCCTCTGGCTGCTCAGTGTTAGCGACGTGTAACCGTAGTAGCAGGATTTCCCCGATTACTAGTTCTTTTAGAACACATTTATAGTTTCTCCAAAAATAGGAAACAGCACATCTTCTTACTAGATTTACTATATATTATGGGGAAAGAGCGGGGAAGTGGGACTAACTGGATTGTTCTTCGAAAGAACCAGCGCAGACTTGATGGGCTGAATGGCCTCCTTCTGCTGTACTATTCTATGATTCTATGTCATTTTATCACAGATGCTTTTAAGGGGAAGCTAGATAAGTACACGAGGGAGAACGGATTAGAAGGATATGCAGAGAGGGTGAGATGAAGTAAGGTGGGAGGAGGCTCAGGTGGAGCATAAACAACGGCATTGGCCAGCTGGGCTGAATGGCCTGTTTCTGTGCTGGACATTCTACGTAATTCTATGTAATATCGCTAACACATATGGAGCTGAGCTCTCAGGAGAGTGACTTGGAGAACAATGTTGTGTGTGATTGTGGAATTACCTCTGTAATGGCCAGAGGCAATCATTCCCTGATTGGGGACAATATGAATCTAGTAATCAATCAGTTAAGATAAGGATACAGTCACAGAACGCACCTTGATCACAATGTACTCCGTACTCTCCATCGACACAGGTCTCACATGCTGTCCCTGCAAAACCTTCTTCACATTCGCATGTCCCTGTGCCGTTAATACCATCTTGGCAAATGCCATTCCCAAAGCACCAGTTTGTAACCTTTCCTGGACATGCTTGACATTGTTTTCCAAAGTAGCCGGTACAGCAGTCTCGAGTCTGGAAGAAACCCATCAAAAACTAAACCAGAAGCAGTGGTATAATTAATAAACAATGGCACATTTTAAATTCTAGTTTCTGACCTGCACAGGCAGTGGCCCCTCACAATAAGCCCATTGAAAAGAAAAGTTTATGCACATAGACTGCAATGACAATAGCGGAGGGATAATTATGCTACACTGGTGAACAGAGAGGCAACTACTCTCAAACAATCAGTAACATCAAGGGCTGCATTTTCCTTTCCCCGTCCTTTCAGGGTTAGGGTGGGACTTCCGCTCACTGCCCCATCCCTACGTTGACCTTGGCCTAGTTTCCTGGGTTGGGGGTTGTTCCCAGCAATAATTGGGAGCCCACTAGTGAGCCCCCCACCCCCGACCCCTCTGGGAAAATTCCGGTGGTGATGAACTGGGACCCTTGCTGTAGCACCCGGAGCGACGGGAGTCATGTTCAAGGTGCAGAAGAGTTCTGAATACTGTAACAGATCACCCACTGAGAACAAGGCCTTCAATGGGTAAGTGCTGGGGGTCGAAATGGAGGAAGAGGAATCCTCAATTGGAACCTGCCCACGCAAGACTCGGTACCTTTACTTGGGAACAGTGGGGGGGGGGGGGGGGGTGGTGAAGATGTTCATAGAGGACAACATTGTTACCGGAATTGGTTTTGGTTGGGACTCCTGGCTGCTGGCCCAACCCTGCCATGATCCTTACCCTTGTTCCTGGGTCGTGGTCAATAACATATGCAGGGCGGACTCCCAATAGTGACCGTGTCAGCCGTGGCTCAGTGGGCAGCACTCTTGCTCTCCGAGGTTAGTAGGTTGTGGGTTCAAGTCCCACTCCAGAGACATGAGCACAAAAATCTAGGCTGACACTCCAGTGCAGTACTGAGGGAGCGCTGCACCGTCGGAGGTGCCGTCTTTCAGATGAGACATTAAAACCGAAGCAGGTCTCCCAGTGTCTTTTCCCTCCAGTCTCCGCCCTCAAACTGCCCATTTGGAATGTGGAGGGAATTCCCCTCCCCCTAGTTTAAAGTTTGAAGACTTTGCCTACTAGACTGTATCTCTGCAGCTTAGAGTCCGAGGTCCAATGGCTGTTAGGGCAGCTGTTCGGTCAGCTGCAATGTGGCACGGTTGGTTTTGGCGTAGAACCGCGCACATCCAGTCATCAGCTGGGGGACTAACAGGACAAAGAATTTCCCAGCTAACCCAGAATTCGTGTGCCCACGTACCTTGGTTTCTTGACCGGCGCTCCCCGTGATTCCCCCTCCCACTGCTTACTGAGGAACACCCAACCAGGGAATCCGAAAGCAAGTGTCAGCTTGGCTCAGTTAGTCGTACTCTCACCTCTTGAGTCAAAGATTGTGGGCTCAAGCCCCACTTGAGGTAGCCTAGAACCAATGTTTCCCTTTAAGCTGCGCAACCGCGCGGGCCTCTGGAGGCTCACCGGCTTTTAAAAGGGAAAAAACGCGCATGCGCCGAATTTTAAAGGGTCGCACAGCCCAAGAAAAATTAACGGGAACATTGTTTAGAACTAAGAAAAAAACGGCTAATCTGCGGTAAACCAAACTAAACAGGTGACTAAAAATAGTTGGATTTGATTGGGTAGATGGAGAGAAACTATTTCCCCTGGTGGGGGGAGTCCAGCAAGCCTTAAAATTAGAGCCAGGCCGTTCAGGAATGACGGCAGCAAGCATTTCTTTACACAAAGGGTAGTGGAAATCGGGAACTCTCTTTCCCCCAAAAGCTGTTGAGGCTACTAAGTTAATTAAATATTTCAAAACTGAGATTGATAGATTTTTGTGAGGCAAGGGTATTAAGGGATATGGAACCAAGGTGGGTGGATGGAGTTAAGATGCAGATCATCCATGATCTGATTGAATGGTGGAACAGGCTCGAGGGGCTGAATGGCCTCCTCCTGTTCATGAGCCAAAAATCAATATATATATATTTTGCCATCAGATATATTCCATTTTATCTTTAATCAGGTGTGAACTTTACTTACAATGACAGTTTTCACGCAGGTTGTCAGACAGCCGAGAGACATTAACCTCTTCCCTAGCATGTACCGTACAAAGATGCAGTTCTTCTGGTTCCCCTCCTGCGTTAAGCAAATAATGATTTTAGAATTAAAACAAAACAGAATTCTGCACCGAAATTGTGGAATATTTCTCATGAGATTCCAAATCAAAATTTCAACACTTACCATAGGTTTGGATCCAGGAGGGCAGACGGGTTTATAACGACAGTTAATACACTTCCCCTTCAAAATAGAAAGAAAGACTTGCATTTATATAGCGCCTTTCACGACCACCGGACGTCTCAAAGCGCTTTACAGTCAATGAAGTACTTTTGAAGTGGAGTCACTGTTATAATGTGGGAAACGCGGCAGCCAATTTGCGCACAGACACAATGTGATAATGACCAGAAAATCTGTTTTAGTGATGTTGGTTGAGAGATAAATATTGGCCAGGACACCGGGGATAACTCCCCAGCTCTTTTTTGAAATAGTGCCATGGGATCTTTTTTACGTCCACCTGAGAGAGCAGACAGGGCCTCGGTTTAACATCTCATCATTGGGGCAGCACGGTGGCATAGTGGTTAGCACTGTTGCCTCACAGCGCCAGGGACCCGGATTCGAATCCGGCCTCGGGTTCAAATCCGGCCTCGGGTGACTGTCTGTGTGGAGTTTGCACATTCTCCCCGTGTCTGCGTGGGTTTCCTCCGGGTGCTCCGGTTTCCTCCCACAGTCCAAAGATGTGCGGGTTAGGTTGATTTGGCTATGATAAATTGACCCTTAGTGTTAGGGGGATTAAATACGTGGGGTTACGGGGATAGGGTGGGATATGTGTCGGTGCAGGCTCAATGGGCCGAAATGGCCTCTATCTACACTGTGGGGATTCTGTGATTCCGTGATTCTGTGAAAGACGGCACCTCTGACAGTGCAGCGCTCCCTCAGCACTGCACTGGTGTGTCAGTCTAGCTTTATGTGCTCAAGTCCCAGGAGTGGGACTTGAACCCACAACCTTCTGACTCAGAGGCGAGTGTGCTACCCACTGAGCCACGGCTGACACTATTCCTCTTTATACAAGAGCCAAAAAGCAAAACCTTCCACAAACTATGTGAGTTCCAACGGCCCAACGAATGCGTGGGCCAGCGGTCATGGTGGTGCCACTGATCCCGCCAGAGTTTGCACCGTTAGCGGGGGGAAAGATCACCTCCTTTCAATGCACCCAGTGGGTGCCTGCGACACTAGGTGGGTGCATCTCAGGCGCCCGGCTTGCCCCAGATGCCCGGAGGCTGTCTGGAATAGAGGTTCCCTGCCTCGGAAAATGTGAGAAAAGTACGTTTTGCAGGCTTTGCAATAGAATAGGCCTTTTAGCTTCAAAGTTGTTATCGTCAGCACTTTGTGTAACTGTCCTTGTACACATTAGTCAGAAGACATCTTCTGTTGACTGTGGTTATCTTACGTTTATGGGATCATAGCATGGGAACCGTTGGTTGACTGTTTCTGCCTATCTTGGAATGTGTGGGAGTGGTTAGGAAGCTGCTTGGCTTGGGGAAATCTATTGACATACAGGCACAAAAAGCAGGCTCAAGTTCCTATAATATAATGAGTGGTTTAATGTATATAAGGCAGGCGTAAAGTATAGAAAATCATAACATTCTTGGAGCAAGACTGGACCGCTCACGTGTTACCACAAGACCCTGCGAGATCGATCACCTCGAAACCTTGTTGATGTTGACAGGTTGTATCTGTCTTATTTTACGATGTTATAGGTATAATCTTTGGGGTGAAAATTCGGTCGCGCCCTCTTTGGGGCGATAACTTCGCCGGGGATAGCGCCCCGAAAAAGTTAGCGCCCCCGCGCCCAAAATTGAATGGTAACGCCCCAAGCAGGAGGTGGGGCGCTACTGGAAGCGCTCCCCCTCCCTCTTGGTGCGCTCCCATTCAATATCGCGGCGCTACGTGCAGCAGCGCCACACGCGTCGGCACGTAGCGCCGCGGTACTGCAGGCCTCCCTCCCCGTGATTAAAGGGAAGGGGCCTAGCGCAGTGCGCACCGGGGCCCCCTGCCGGACAACCGGGGAGCGGGCTGCCGGCAAAAGAAGCCGGCACTCAAGAGGAGCGCCGGGCTGAGCGATCGCGGCCGGCACCCCGCAGGAGGAGGCGAGAGGGGGCAGGTGTTGGCAGGCAGCCCAAAACAAAAATGTCCGCCCGGCACCTGCCCTTTAATTATCGCTGCCCCGGCCGCAAAAAAACCACCCTGACCCTGTCGGACATAGCGTCCGGAGGCAGGTCAGGGGGCGCGCGCCAAGTTTGCGGCCGGGGCGCGAGCGGGGCGTGCGCACGGCGATGACGTCATCGCTGGAGGCGCAGCCTCGCGGGGCGCTACTGGCTACCGCAGCCGCTAACCTCCCACTGAATTTCACGGGAGGCGTTGGCGGCGCCGCGCCCGGGCGCTAGTTGCTTTGCGCCCCCGGAGGTGCAAAGCGACAGAATCTTTCCCCAAATTTGAATTCGACTTTTCGTATTTCAGCTTATTCAGCTTAATAAACATACATACTTTGTGCACGCCATGGCTCAGTGGGTAGCGCTCGCGCCTCTGAGTCCAGAAGGTTGTGGGTTCATAGTCCCACTCCAGGGACATGAGCACAAAAATCAGGGCTCAGACTCCCAGTGCAGAGCTGAACCCCCAGTGGCAAAGCTTGGGGCTCAAGCATGACTGCACCAGAAGCTCCCAGGAGTTTCAGCCCCAGCAGCTTCAAATCATTTTGTCACTTACCTGTGTAACTGTAGTTTCGTTGGTGTCGCAGCGATTTTTCTGGATCTCCAGAACCTTCGTTAGTCCATGGATCACTCCTTTGTTTGTTTCCACATCGGTGCTATTGACCGGTACATCATTCACAAAAAGCTGCAATAATTTACAGTTTGTTATTACAGGGGAGATTTATTCAAGCTGTTCAAAATCATTAATGGTCCTGTCCTGATAGAGTAAATAAGGAGAAACCATTGGCAGGAGGGTCGGTAACCAGAGGACACAGATTTAAGGCAATTGGCAAAAGAACCAGAGGAGGAGATGAGGAGAATTTTTCCTGTGCAAAGGCAAAATACTGTGGATGCTGGAAATCTGAAATAAAAACAGAAAATGCTGGAATTACTCAGCAGGTCAGGCAGCATCTGTGGAGAGAGAAACAGAGTTAACGTTTCAGGTCGATGACCTTTCGTCATGACGAAGGGTCATCGACCTGAAACGCTAACTCTGTTTCTCTCTCCACAGATGCTGCCTGACCTGCTGAGTATTTCCAGCATTTTTTTTGTGATCTGGAATGTGCTGCCTGAAAGGGCGGCGGGAGCAGATTCATTGGTAACTTTCAAAAGGGAATTGGATACATACCTGTAAAGGAAAAAATTTGCAGGGCTGTGGGGAAAGAGCAGGGGGGGGGAGTGGGACCAACCTTCCCGCTAAGCCGCGCGGCCACTCTGCGGTCTGGAGGTCCCGCGCAAGGCCGCTCACCGGCTTTTAAATGGGTAAAAAAAAAATCGCACTTGCGCGAAAATTTGAATGGCTCGCTCAGCAACTTAAAGGGACCGCGCACGAAAAAAAATTCGAGGGAACGTTGCGTGGGACTGATCGGATATCTCGTTCAAAGAGCCAACACAGGTACGATGGGCCAAATGGCCTTCTTCTGTGCTGTATGATTCTATGATTCTATTATGTAGAATCGACAATACAGGAATCCCGCCCCGACCACGGTTTTGCCATCCGCGGATTTCAAGTATACACGGTTTCCTCTCTGCGACAACTTTTGCCAACCGCGGCAGTGAATTTTGCGTATACGCAGTTTTTAATTTAGGATTAAGGTCAATAACATGATTTTATTGCTTTTATATTCTTTTTTATTGTGTTATTTGAACATTTATACTGTATTTGCCAACCGCGGTTTTACTAACCACGGGGGTTTTCAGGGACGTATCCCCCGCGGTTGGGGAGGGATTACTGTACTTCCTTTTTCTGATGTCACGTACACTGTTACAGCCGTACACAATATATGTCCTTTGTGTTGTATGGACCAGATTATTAACAGCCAAGAAAACTCTATAGGGATAATTCTCCAAGTATACACTTGCGTGCTCAATGGGTGGAAAATCACTGGCAGCACAGCTGTGATTTTCCAGTACACACCGGGGGTGAGGAAGGGATGGGCAATAAATTTGCCTTGCCAGCGATGCCCACATCCCATGAATGAATTGAAAAAAAAAGTCCTGTGTCGCCAACGGGTGCTCGGAGAATTCCCCCCAATGGGTTTGAACCACAGATCATGTTCCAGCCTGTGCCCTTTGATCCTCTGGCCCTGGCCTCCGTTCTACCCTCCCTCTATCAATGGTGCCATAGGCTTCGTCCATCTGGGGCCTACTCTCTGCCTAAACCCCTCCTCCTCGTTACTTAGAACATAAGAACATAAGAAATAGGAGCAGGAGTAGACCATTTGGCCCTTCGAGCCTGCTCCGCCATTCAGTAAGACCATGGCTGATCTTCTACCTCAACTCCACCTTCCCGCACTATCCCCATATCTCTTAATTCCCTTCGTTCCCAAAAATGTAATGACCTCTGTCTTGAATATACTCAACGACTGAGCATCCACAGCTCTCTGGGGCAGAGAATTCCAAAGATTCACAACCCTTTGAGTGAAGAAATTTCTCCTCATCTCAGTCCTAAATGGCCGACCCCTTATTCTGAGACTGTGACCCCTGGTTCTAGACTCCCCAGCCAGGGGAAACATCCTCCCTGCATCTACCCTGTCAAGCCCCTTAAGAATTTTAGATTTCAATTAGATCACCTCTCATTCTTCTAAACTCTAGGGCTCGTCTACTCAATCTCTCCTCATAGGGCAATCTCCTTCTCTCCCTGCCTTCAAAAGCCTCCTCAAAACTTACCTTTTCAACTCTGACATCTGTCATCTCTCCTACAACTCAGTGACCGCTTCTCCTCTGTGAAACATTTACTACATTAACGATAGTATCTAAATCTAAGTCGTTGTGGTCCACATGGTCATTTCTTTTTTTTAAGCAACTGATGTGTCTAATAAAAAGGTTTGCATTGAACGTGTCTGCAGGGTTGCTCTCTGTTTCTGGTGTTTTGCTTTTCAATTGGTCTGTGCGAAACAACACGGACAGCACCTCATCTTTCGTTTAGGCACGCTACAGCCCTCTGGACTCAATATCGAGTTCAACAATTTTAGATCATAACCTTAGCCCCATCACATTTATATTTTATTTTCTCATCCACCCTTTTATTTGCCCTCCCCCCTTTTTTTTCCCTCCTAGTAGCTGGCAGCTGTCCTTCATTCTGCCATTGCATTTCACACTTCTTTCAGCCTTAACCTGTCACATTAACACCACCTCTTGCCTTGATATCTCTTAATGTCTCTTAATGTCTCTTAATGTCTCCTTTTGTTCTTTTATCCCCTCCCCCTTTTCCCAGCTTTATCCTTGCTTTAAATCTATTTGATTTCCTGCTGTCTCCAGTTCTGATGAAAGGTCTTCGACCTGAAACGTTAACTCTGTTTCTCTCTCCACGGATGCTGCCTCGCCTGCTGAGTTTTTCCAGCGTTTTCTGTTGTTATTTCATTATTTATTACAAGGTCAGCAGTAATCAAAGAGATCCACATCCCACAACAAACAGAGAAGGCAGCCACAGCACTTCCCCAGCACCTGAGAGTTTAGGTAAGAAATAAACTCCTACCAACTGAAACTTTGACAATGTAAGTTGGGTTAACTGTGAATATTTAAAATGTAAAGTCCGCAGTGAAACTTTAACTGAGTTGAACCTCTGGTCAAGCAGGAGGCAAGTCAAGACTTCAGTTTACAATCAAAGCCCAGTCAGAGGTGTCAGCTGCTAAGGTCTATTCCACGACCTGAGCACGAAAATAGATGCCTCACCAATTTAGCGGCCTTGATCTTTGAGATAAAGAAAGAAAGAACTTGCCCTAGATTCCAGCCACACAGAAAGCAGGAAGGAGAACTTTAATAGTTAAAGGGGTCGGAAAAGGAATTTTCAAGATTTCCCCCCCCCTAATTGGCCTGGGTTTCTATTTGTTTTTTTATAGCCCCTTTCACCACCTCAGGACATCCCAAAGCACTTTACAGCCAATGAAGTACTTTTTGAAGTGTAGTCACTGTTGTAATGTAGGAAACGCGGCAGCCAATATGCGCACAGCAAGCTCCCACAAACAGCAATGTGATAATGACCAGATAATCTGTTTCTTAAAATGATGTTGGTTGAGGGATTAATATTGGCCATTAATATGACCATCTCTGAACACTTCCTCCTCACCCTTACCATCCACAGTTCCCTGCTTACCTCCAACCCATTACCCTTTGCCCCTGAAAAGAAATTTCCCCCCAACTCCCTCACCAATTCACTCTCTCATAGAGTCATAGAGTTATACAGCACAGAAAGAGGCCCTTCGGCCCATCGTGTCCGCGCCGGCCATCAAGCCCTGTCTATTCTAATCCCATTTTCCAGCACTTGGTCCGTAGCCTTGTATGCTATGGCGTTTCAAGTGCTCATCTAAATGCTTCTTGAATGTTGTGAGGGTGCCTGCCTCTACCACCCTTTCAGGCAGTGAGTTCCAGATTCCAACCACCCTCTGGGTGAAAAAGTTTTTCCTCAAATCCCCTCTAAACCTCCTGCCCCTTACCTTGAAACTATGCCCCCTGGTTATTGACCCCTCTACTAAGGGGAAAAGTTCCTTTCTATCTACCCTATCTATGCCCCTCATAATTTTGTACACCTCAATCAGGTCCCCCCTCAGCCTTCTCTGCTCTAAGGAAAACAACCCCAGCCTGTCCAGTCTCTCTTCATAGCTGAAGCGCTGCAACCCAGGTAACATCCTGGTGAATCTCCTCTGCACCCTCTCTAATGCAATCACATCCTTCCTATAGTGTGGCGACCAGAACTGTGGCCTAACTAACTCCCAGCTCCTCCTCCTCAGGCCTTCCACCTGCCATGACATTGCTGCTGGCTCTTGACCCGATAAACGGCTCCTCACGTCTGCCTTCGATGCCCTTGTCCTCACCAAGTCAGTCACCGTCTCCCACTCACCCCCATCATGCTCCTGGTATGGCTCCTACCTTTGCAACCTTAAGTCTGCAATACGCAACGGCGGAACTAGGTTGGATGTTAGGTGATGCTTCTTTTCCCGGGGAACAGTGGGCCTGTGGAGCAGGTTGCCGGCTTGTGCGGTGAACGCTGATTCATTGTATATCTTCAAGAGAGAGCTGGATCTGTTTCTGGCTGAGCCAGAGATCACCTCGTACAAGAGGTAGGTACAGTCAGGGCCAGTGTGGTCTCCTGGACTAGTTTTGATGGCCTAAAGGGGTCAGAAAAGGAGTTTTCCAGATTTGTTTCCCCCCTAATTGGCCTGGGTTTCTATTTTTTTTTTTTGCCTTCCCCCCAGGAGATTCCACGGCTCAGGGTGGGTAGGGAGTGGCTGAATCCTGATGCATGAGGCATCACGACCGCATGGGACAGTCTAGATGAACCAGCTGGGCTTTTTCCTGTCCGACATTTCCGCATGTTCAGTATTGCGAACACTGCCCGCCTCCACCCCTACCTGGCCCCTGCTGCTGTTGAAATCCTTATTCATGATTTTGTCACCTCCAAACTCGACGTCTCCTGTCTGTCAAGTATTTGCTGGATTGTATATGTCACTATACAGATGGAAGGATTATTGTATGTCAGCTGTGGCTCAATGGGTAGCCCTCTCGTCTCTGAGCCAGAAGGTTGTGGGTTCAAGTCCCACTCCAGAGATCTGAACTACAACAATCTAGGCTGATACTCCCAGTGCAGTGCTGAGGGAGTGCTGCACTGTCGGAGGTGCCGTCTTTCAGATGAGGTGTTAAACAAAGGCCTTGACTGCCCTCTCAGGTGGATGTTAAAAATTCCATGGTGCTATTTTGAAGAAGAGCAGGGGGAGTTATCCCTGGTGTCCTGGGCCAATATTTATCCCTCAATCAACATCACTAAAACAGACTATTTGGTCATTATCACATTGCTGTTTGTGGGAGCTTGCTGTGCGTAAATTGGCTGCCGCGTTTCCCACATTACAACAGCGACTACACTTCAAAAAGTACTTCATTGGCTGTAAAGCGCTTTGGGATGTCCTGAGGTCGTGAAAGGCGCTATAGAAATGCAAGTCTTTCTTTCTTCTTCTTACATCCACATACCTGGTCATTTCTGCGAAAGAAACCAACTTGAAAGGAGAATCCTAGCATTGTCTCGCGGTGCATGCCATTGTGCATATCACTTTCCATTAGTTTTTGATCCAAAATGACGTGGTATCTGATTAGGTCTTCATCCTGGAGGGAAAGACAGGATACATATCCTCTAATATCATAAGCCATTGATTTAGTTTGCGAATGAAGCATAAGCCCTTTCAACAGTCAGATGAAAACCTGCTAATGTTCTCATGGACGGTGTCAGCTAAAGGGTAACTAATTTAAGGTGTCTGATTAAGGCAGGACATTTAATAATGCAATGCAACACCATCAATGGCCTCCAGATAGCTGAAATACTATTACAACGTTTAGTGGAATGGACCCCTTCATTTATTGTTTCTTTTCCTTTTCCGTTTCCACCCATTTTCTTCCCTCCTCCTCATCGAATCATGTGAATTACCGCACAGAAGGAGGCCATTTGGCTCTTCACCTGGAGCTAGTGGGGGCAGATTTTCCTCTTATGAGCTTAGGCGTTATTCCTTAATTATGAAGTTGAATTAAGCACGAGTTTTAGACGCCAGAGTTTTCTTGTTTCGCTTTTACTCAGCTCGGCGTGAAGAGAAGTTACACAAGCAGAGTACAATCAAGCGTAGTCAGGCGCTCTTCAGATTCGGATACCCTTCAGGTATTACATTAGGTATTGTACGACTGAAAACTAAACATCGCAGCCGATCTGCCCAAGTCCCTTGTTCTCCCCTACTGGTTCCCTTTTGCCACATGACCTCACATGGTGCTTCCCCTTCAGTAGTTTTCCTTCATGCCTGGACTTGCCTTTCATCATGAGCGACTTCCTGTCTTTGTACCACAATTAATCCAATCAATGGTTGCTAGACTAACTCTCTCGAACCTTCTTCCTACCTTCCATGTTTCAAGAGGCGATAGCAATCACCTGGGTGCAGGGCACGGAGGAACATTGCATGAGCGGGGAGCGTCACACGCCTGTAACATGCCCCACCTAATCTTCTGTCCATTCAGTTAATCTCTCCGCCCAATGACTCTTTAATGTTCAAGAGCATAGGTGGAAAATCTAACCATTCTACTCTAATCCCATCTCCATGCTCTTTCCCCATATCTTTTCATATTCTTCCTTTCCAAATACTTATCCAATTCTCTTTAAAATGATGTTATGGCTTTTGCCTCAAAATCTTCCATAATTTTTAAGAACTCTTATTAATTCTCTTTTTAACCGTCTTTATTTGAATGAAAAAAGTCTCAATTGTTTTGGGACCTTTCTTCATAACTATAACCTCTCATTCCATTTAAATACCTCCTATACCCTTTAATATCCTTCTGGATGCCCTGAACTGTACACTATACTCCAACTAAACAAAATCTCGCACAAATTTAGTATCAGTCCTGGAGTGGTTAGGGGTGAAAATCGCCTTCACTGGTAGCACAAAGTGGGCGATAGCGAACTGGCAGCCCAATTTTCTTCTCCAATTGACTTTGCTACCAACCTGTCCATGTCTTCCTCCCTTAAACTAAGTTGGCAGGGGGATGGGCACCAGGATGTAGCATTAGAAAGGAGTAACAAAGGGCACAGGGGCTTGGGAGAGACGGATAGCGCTAAAGCAAGAAATAGTAAGGTGGGGTCAGACTAAGAGAGAACACAGGATAGTCTAAGATGGGTTTACAGTGTATGTATGTGAACGCATGAAGCATAGTAAACAAGGTTGGTGAGCTGCAGGAACAAATAGCCACATGGGAATATGATGTTGTGGCAATAACGGAGACCTGGCTCAAAAAAGGGCAGGATTGGGTATTAAATATTCCTGGATATAGGGTGTTCAGGAAAGATAGGAGGTGGTGTGGCAGTATTGGTTAAGGAGAATGTTACAGTGCTGGAGAGAGAGGATGTCCTAGAGAGGTCAAGGACAGAATGTATATGGCTAGAGTTAAGAAATAATAGAGGTGCCATTACACTACTAGGTGTATTTTATTGACCACCAAATAGTGGGAAAGATATGGAGGAGCAAATTTGCCGGGAAATTACAGAGAGATGCAAGAATTATAGAGTAGTGATAATGGAGTACTTCAACTATCCTAATATAGACTGGGATAGTAATAGTGTAAAGGGCAGGGAGGGGGAAGAATTTCTGAAGTGCGTTCAGGAGAACTTTCTTGATCAGTATGTTTCCGGCCCAATGAGGAAGGAGGCATTGCTGGATCTGGTTCTGGGGAATGAAGTAGGTCGAGTGGAGCAAGTGTCAGTAGGTGAACATTTAGGGAACAGTGATCATAGTATCATAAGGTTTAGATTAGCTATGGAAAAGGACAGGGAGCAATCGAGAGTAAAAATACTTAATTGGAGAAAGGCAAATTTCAGTGGGATGAAAACGGATCTGGCCCGGGTAAATTGGAATCAAAGATTGGCAGGCAAAACTGTAGTGGAACAATGGGCTGCCTTTAAAGAGGAAATAGTTCGGGTACAGTCGAGGTATATTCCCAATAGGGGGAAAGGTAGGGCAATTAAAGTCAGGGCTCCCTGGATGACGGAAGAGATAGAGAGTAAGATGAAGCAGAAAAAGAGCGCATATGACAGATGTCAGGTCGAGAATACATCCGAGAATCAGGCTAAATATAGAAAGTTCAGGGGAGAAGTGCAAAAGAAAATAAGAGGGGCAAAGAGAGGGTATGAGAATAGAATGGCAGCCAACATAAAAGGTAATCCAAAAGTCTTCTAAAGGCATATAATTGGTAAACGGGTAGTAAGGGATGGGTGGGGCCGATTAGGGACCAAAAAGGAGACCTACGCATGGAGGCAGAGGGTATAGCTGAGGTACTAAACGAGTACTTGTCTTCACCAAGGAAGAGGATGCTGCCATAGACATAGTGAAGGAGGTGATAGATGAGATACTGGATAGGATAAAAATTGATAAAGATGAGGTAGTAGAAAGGCTGGCTGTACTTGAAGTAGATAAATCACCAGGAGCGGATGGGATGCATCCTAAGATGCTGAGGGAAGTGAAGGAAGAAATCGCGGAGGTACTGGCCATAATCTTCCAATCCTCCTTAGAAATGGGAGTGGTGCCAGAGGACAGGAGAATTGCAAATGTTACACCCTTGTTCAAAAAAGGGTGTAAAGATAAACTACAGGCCGATCAGTTTGACCTCGGTAGTGGGGAAGATTTTAGAAACAATAATCAGGGACAAAATTAACAGTCACTTGGACAAGTGTGGATTAATTAAGGAAAGCCAGCATGGATTTGTTAAAGGCAAATCGTGTTTAACCAACTTGATCGAGAGGGTTGATGAGGGCAATGCGGTTGAAGTAGTGCACATTGATTTCCAAAAGACGTTCAACAAAGTGCCACATAATAGGCTTGCCAGCAAAGTTGAAGCCCATGGAATAAAAGGGACAGTGGCAGCATGTATACGAAATTGGCTAAGTGACAGGAAACAGAGAGTAGTGGTGAACGGTTATTTTTCGGACTGGAGGAAGGTGTACAGTGGTGTTCTCCAGGGGTCAGTTCTAGGACCACTGCTCTTCTTGATATATATTAATGACTTGGGTGTGGGTGTACAGGGCACAATTTCAAAATTTGCAGATGACACAAAAGTTGGAAGTATAGTGAACAGTGAGGAGGATAGTGATAGACTTCAAGAGGACATAGACAGGCTGGTGGAATGGGCGGACACATGGCAGATGAAATTTAACGCAGAAAAGTGTAAAGTGATACCTTTTGGTAGAAAGAATTAGGAAAGGAAATATAAACTAAAGGTACAATCCTAAAGAGGTTGCATGAACAGAGAGACCTGGGGGTATATGTGCACAAATCGGTGAAGGTGGCAGGGCAGGTTGAAAAAGCAGTTAAAAAGCTTACGGGATCCTGGGCTTCATGAATAGAAGTATAGAGTACAGAAGCAAGGAGGTTATGATGAATCTTTATAAAACATTGGTTCGGCCTCAACTGGAGTATTGTGTCCAATTCTGGGCACCGCACTTTAGGAAGGATGTGAAGGCCTTGGAGAGGGTGCAGAAAAGATTTACGAGAACGGTTCCAGGGATGAGGGACTTCAGTTACGTGGATAGACTGGAGAAGCTGGGGTTGTTCTCCTTAGAGTGGAGAAGATTGAGAGGAGATTTGATAGAGGTGTTCAAAATCATGAGGGGTCTGGACAGAGTAGATAGAGAGAAACTGTTCCCATTGGCGGGCGGGTCGAGAACCAGAGGACACAGATTTAAGGTGATTGGCAAAAGAACCAAAGGCGACAGGAGGAAAAACTTTTTTACGCAGCGAGTGGTTAAGATCTGGAATGCACTGACTGAAAGGGTGGTGGAGGCAGATTCAATCTTATCTTTCAAAAGGGAGTTGGATAAGTACCTGAAAGAAAAACATTTGCAGGGTTACGGGGAAAGGGCGGGGGAGTGGGACTAGCTGAAGTGCTCTTGCAAGGAGCCGGCACGGGCTCGACGGGCCGAATGGCCTCCTACTGTGCTGTAACCATTCTATGATTCTATGAATCGCCTCATCCCCTCCCAGACTTAGCTCTGGGCCTCAGGACTGGGTGGGTGAAATTCGTGAAGCCCCGACAGGCGAACTGCGCCTGACTGGCGCCGGCAGCTCATCTGATTTATTCGGACGAGGCCCGAGGACGAATTGGCCTCAGTCCTCGGGCCTCCCCGTTCCAGCATGCCGCCAGAATCACGCAAGGTTCGGTGCGCTCGGTAATTAAGGCCCCAATGTTTCCATGGGTGTCAAAATGGCCGACAAATATTCTGCCTGGTCTTTTCCGGTCCTGTGCTTTTCTGTGTTCCTTTTTGAAATAATCATTTCTGTATTATTTTTTCTCACGTTCTGGGTGACTCCAGCACTGCCGCGTTCACTGCTCATCTCTCGTTACCCAAATCGTTAACTGAGTAGCTTGTGGAATCAACCACATTAGAACAGTAGAGTTTTTAACGACAGGGTCATTTCTACTGGTTCCAGCCCACAAATTTCCAGATTTATTGAATTCAGCTTCGCAACTTGCCCTGGTGAGATTTGAACTCACACACATACCAATACATCAACTGCTTTCTCCTTGAGATACTTCTCAATGGCTTCATTATTTGGGGAATAGACAGTGTAGGCACTTGCACTCTCGATCTGTGCTGCCAAGTTCTGTTGCTGTAACAGACAACGGGTAGGCTTTAGTGACATATCATTTCAACTCGTAAACAGGCAAGCATCAAAGAGCAGCACTTAATGATCAACTGGATTTGATACCTGCAGAACTTACAATTATAAATGTTCTAAACTGAGAGTATTCAGGCATCTGCTCCAGTCTAGACAGCAGGTCGACTGATGCATCATTCATAAACTGATCGGGTATTAGAACCTGCAACGCAATAACTGGCATTAAAAATGAATCATTTGTCAACAAGTAAATAAATCACACGTGATAATGTTCTAAAGTCAACTGGTACGGTGCTTATAAAGGCAGCTTGTTTTACTTAAATAAAAGCAGAAAATGCTGGAGACACTCAGCCGGTCAGGCAGCATCTGTGGGGAGAGATACAGAGTTAACGTTTCAGATCGATGACCTTTCATCAGAACTGGAAAAAGTTAGAGATTTAACAGGGGAAAAATTCGGCTGATTTGCACCTCCCGTTAGCGCCCTAAGTGGGTGCTAACGGGGCGCAAGCAACTAGCGCCTGGGCGCGGCGCCGCTAACGCCTCCCACGAAATTCAGCGGGAGGTTAGCGGCGGCGGTAACCGTTAGCGCCCCGCGGCGCTGCGCCTCCGGCGATGACGTAATCGCCGTGCACAGCGCCCCGCTCGCTCCCCTGCCGCGATCTTCATAGGGTGGAAGGCAGGAGAGATTAAATGACAAAAGGGATGATGGTGCAAGGCAAGAGGAGATGGTAATGGGACAAGTAAAGAAACAAAAGATGGGTCTCGAGGAGGTGTAAATGAGAATGGCAGATCATCAGTAACAGCTGCCGTCCGAAAAAATGGGGGCAGAGGTTATGGTCTGAAATTGTTGAACTCAGTGTTGAGTCCAGAGGCTGTAAAGTGCCTAATCCAAAGATGAGGTGCTGTTCCTCACGTTTCCATTGAGCCTCATTGGAACAGTGTAGGAGGCCGAGGACGGAGAGGTCAAAGTCGGAGTGGGGCGGAGAATTAAAATGACAGGTGACCGGAAGTTCGGGGTCACGCTTACGGACTGAACGGAGGTGTTCCACAAAGCGGCCACCCAATCTGCGTTTGGCCTCCCCAGTGTGGAGGAGACCGCATCGTGAGCAGCGAATACAGTATACCAAATTGCAAGAAGTACAAGTAAATCGCTGTTTCACCTGGCAGGAGTGTTTGGGGCCCTGGACAGTGGGAAGGGAGGAGGTAAAAGGGCAGGTGTTGCATCTCCTGCGCTTGCAGGGGAAGGCGCCGTGTCAAGGGGAATGGGTGTTGGGGGTGATGGAGGAGTGGACCAGGGTGTCGCGGGGGGAACTTTATGGATATGAGAATAAAGTATGGCCAGGGAAAGGAGCCCCGGCATTGGGAGAAAATTGGGAGAGAAAACAAACAAGTTTAATATGACAAAGTACATAAAGTGGTAGATATAGGTTATGGCTTGTTTTCGAACGCATATCCACAGACAGTGCGCGCTTGAATCGGGAGGCTAAGCCGTGCCCTAAATTGGGCATTGGGCCTCACTTGACTGCATTCCTGGTTCTACGTCAAGCTGTTAAAAACATTTTTTACTTACCTTTTTGGTGGTGGCCACTTGCTAGGCCTTAACCATGGCCGGAAATCCTGAGAGGCGCAAGTCTGGTGCCACTCTGCTTGGGGCAGCCCATTATGGCAGGGGGGTCCTAAAACAGGCGCTGGGCTCCCTCATTAACATATGCAAGGGGCCTACTGGTACGCCTGAAAAATTGCCTGACCTGATATGGGGGCGGACGTATTTCAGGTGCCACTGGGGGCGCAGGGCATAGCCTCGCAAAATTGGTACTTTTTGTCCCCCGTTTTCTGCCCAGATAAGGGTCTAACGAGGCCCTATTTCTACCCCAAATGATCTTATTCACAATATACATCATTTCTATACAACTACTATCGAGGAACTCTGCTAACGTAAGACCTGAAACGCAAGTTACACTCAGAAGATTGATCATACCTTATCAATAATGTGCATAATCCCATTTGTTAAAGCAATATCAGGATTGAGTAGGTTTGCACCTCCAATTATAGGGCTCTAGAAAAACAGAAACATTTGCCAACATTAGCATAAAAAGAGCAACATTTTTCGTTATGATTTCATAACGTAGGGAGGATACTTTTTAGGCGCCAGCGTTACTTTTTCCTTCACCATTTTCTCCCCCACATTCTACTGGACCACGCACTACCTGTGCCTCAGAGAATTCTCCATCAAGGCTCTTGCAAGTCTGTTGGGTGAATGGGTGTGCCCCAGGGACTACTCTCCTGTTAGTTTTACCTCCTTTTGGGGAAACACTTGACCTCTGCACACGGCTGAGATCAGGAAATCAGAGGAGTAGGGGGCTGACACATCACCCCAGCACTCATCATCGAATGATACAGCGCAGAAGGAGGCCATTCAGCCCATCGTGCTTGTGCCGGCTCTTTGAAAGAGCTCTCCAATTAGTCCCACTCCCCCCTGCTCTTTCCCAATTGTCCTGCTGATTTTTCCATTTCAAGTGTTTATCCAAATCTCTTTTAAAAGTTATTGTTGAATCTGCTTCCACCGCCCTTTCAGGCAGCACATTCCAGATCACAACAACTCGCTGCATAAAAAATATTCTCCTCCTCTCGCCTCTGGTTCTTTTGCCAATCACCTTAAATCTGTGTCCTTTGGTTACCGACCCTCCTGCCAGTGGAAACAGTTTCTTCCTATGAACTCCATTGAAACCCTTCATAATTTCGAACACCTCAATTAATTCTCCCTTTAACCTTCTCTTCTCTAAGGAGAACAGTCGCAGTTTCTCCAGTCTCTCCACTCTGAGGCACCATGCACTGTTTCTCAAGCACTACATCAGTGCTCTGTCACACCATGAGCTAGACTTTACTTACTCAAACCACATCAGTGCCAACACTAACGTTAAGTGTCATGTGCCGGTCTATAATATAAAAGGTCTATTTCATTCAGTGGTTCAAAGTAGAGATTAGCATCGCAGTATAACTATTTGTACTGAGAGGAACTTCCTCACATTTTTTTGCCTCTCCCAGGACATTAAAGTAAAGACTTGCATTTCTACAGCGCCTTTCACGACCTCAGCACGTCCCAAAGCGCTTTTCAGCCAATGAAGTACTTTTTGAAGTGTAGTCACTGTTGTAATGTATGAAACACGGCAGCCAATTTGTGCACAGCAAGCTCCCACAAACAGCAATGTGATGATGACCAGATAATTGCTTTTTAGTGATGGTGGTTAAGGGATAAATATTGGCCAGGACACTGGGGAGAACTCCCCTGCTGTTCTTCGCAATAGTGCCGTGGGATCCTTTACATCCACCCGAGAGGGCAGACGGGGCTTCAGTCTAACGTCTCATTCGACGTGGGGGGAAGTCTTTAATCAGGATGCTCCGGGCATCATGAGCGTGGGGCTGGCCTGATGGATCAGCTGGTCTTTTCCTGCCCTTCATTTTCACAAGTTTGTTCGTACGTACGTGGGCTAAACCGAGATGGAGCACTCTGCCGTGACACTCTGCCGTGACATAGAAACATAGAAACATAGAATCTAGGAGCAGGAGTAGGCCATTCGGCCCGTCGAGCCTGCTCCGCCATTCAATACGATCATGGCTGATCATCCAAATCCAGTACCCTGTCCCTGCTTTAATCCCCACAGTACACATATCCCACCCTACCCCCGTAACCCCACGTATTTAATTCCCCCTAACATATCCCATCCTATCCCCATAACCCCACATATTTAATCCCCCCTAACACTAAGGGTCAATTTATCATAGCCAAATCAACCTAACCCACACATTTTTGGACTGTGGGAGGAAACCGGAGCACCCGGAGGAAACCCACGCAGACACGGGGAGAATGTGCAAACTCCACACAGACAGTCACCCGAGGTCAGATTCGAACCCGGGTCTCTGGCGCTGTGAGGCACCAGTGCTAACCACTATGCCACTGTGACACTCTGCCGTGACACACTGCCGTGACACTCTGCTGTGACACACTGCCGTGACACTCTGCCGTGACACTCTGCCGTGACACACTGCCGTGACACTCTGCCGTGATACTCTGCCGTGGCACTCTGTCGTGACACACTGCCGTGACACTCTGCCGTGACACACTGCCGTGACTCACTGCCCTGGCACTCTGCTCCTACACTGTGCTTTGTTTACCTGCCCAAGAATGAACAAGAATGAAGGGCCAGTAACTCTGAACGTCGGGTAAGGATGGGATTTGTACTCATGTCCCTTAATTAGGAGTTTAAGTTTTCTACTGAGAAAGCTACTGCATGTTAGAAGATTACTGGAAATATAAATACGGGCAAACAGACCTACTATATCAATATAAAAATACATTTATGTGAAATTAAGAAGGTGCAGTTAATTTATTTTCCAAAGGGCAATACATACCTCATTCTTTTTCGTGAGGGATAAGGAGCTGCCTGGCATGATTGTTGCCAGTGAATTAGATGAAACATTCAGAAGATCCGTAAGGCTGTAAACTCCCTGTAACACATGATGCCTACAAGAGACAGAAAATACACAGCGATAAAATGCACATAAAGGCCATATAAGTTAGTACAGTAAGTAAAAGCTGTGCTAACTTATATCAATTACAACACAGCGAAGCCACCAACTTCAAAAGGCACAAAGACGCAATAAAGAGACCCAACAACAAGGAAACTCATAACCTGTGTGCACGGGAATGTGCTTTTCATTTAGGAGAATGCACTGAAGGGACGACTCTCTGGGCACGAGAGCCTCAGCCACTAACTACAGATATCGGGTGAGTGCGGGCACGTGCCCACGCTCCATGGAGATATAGAAGCATAGACATTTACAGCACAAAAAGGAGGCCATTCGGCCCATCGTGTCTGTATCGGCCGAAAAAGAGCCACCCAGCCTAATCCCACTCTCCAGCTCTTGGTCCGTAGCCCTGTAGGTTACGGCACTTCAAGTGCATATCCAAGTACTTTTTAAATGCGATGAGGGTTTCTGCCTCTACCACCCTTTCAGGCAGTGAGTTCCAGACCCCCACCACCCTCTGGGTGAAAAATTTCTCTCAATATTAGTTCATTATCTGGGCCTGTTTTCACACCCAAACCAAGAAATCGGCAGGAATTGTTTCTGGGGCCTCAGAGCTGGTGGGATTGTAAGTTGTGAGGAGGATGCAAGGAGGCTTCAAGGGGATATAGACAGGCTAAGTGAGTGGGCAAGACATGGCAAATGGAATATAATGTGGAGAAATGTGAAGTTATCCACTTTGGTAGGAAAAATAGAAAAGCAGAGTATTTTTTAAATGGTGAGAGATTGGGAAATCTTGATGTTCAGAGGGATCTGGGTGTCCTTGTACACGAATCACTGAAAGTTAACATGCAGGTAGGTACAGCAAGCAATTAAGAAAGCAAATGGTATGTTGGCCTTTATTACAAGAGAATTTGAGTATAAGAGTAAAGATGTCTTACTGCAATTATATAGGGCCCTGGTGAGAACACACCTGGACTATTGTGTACAGTTTTGGTCTCCTTACCTAAGGAAGGATATACTTGCCATAGAGGGAGTGCAACGAAGGTTCACCAGACTGATTCCTGGGATGGGGGGATTGTCCTATGAGGAGAGATTGAGTAGACTAGGCCTATTTTCTCTAGAGTTTAGAAGAATGAGAGGTGATCTCATTGAAATATACAAAATTCTTACAGGGCTTGACAGGGTAGATGCAGGGAGGATGTTTCCCCTGGCTGGGAAGTCTAGAACCAGGGGTCACAGTCTCAGAATAAGGGGTCGGCCATTTAGGACTGAGATGAGGAGAAATTTCTTCACTCAGAGGGTGGTGAATCTTTGGAATTCTCTACCCCAGAGGGCTGTGGAGGCTCAGTCGTTGAGTATATTAAAGATAGAGATCGATAGATTTTTGAATATTAAGGGAATCAAGAGATATGGGGATAGTGCAGGAAAGTGGGGATAAGGTAGAAGATCAGCCATGATCTTATTGAATGGCAGAGCAGGCTTGAGGGGCCAAATGGCCTACTCCTGCTCCTATTTCTTATGTTCTTATGTTCTTATCTACAAACTCGGAGTGAGCTGCCTCGGCCACAAGAAAAATCAGGTAGGGAGAGGGCTCACCAGGACCGCGGAGTCGGGGGTAACTTTCACTTTGTGCGATAGCGCCTCGATTTTAAATTTCTCATCATTGTTTTCAAATCCCTCCATGGCCTGGCCCCTCCCTATCTCTGTAACCTCCTCCTGCCCTTCGAGATCTCTGCGCTCCTCCAATTCTGCCCTCTTGAGCATCCCCGATTTTAATCACTCCACCATTGGCGGCCGTGCCTTCTGCTGCCAAGGCCCTAAGCTCTGGAATTCCCTCCCTAAACCTCTCTATCTCTCTCTCCTCCTTTGAGACACTTCTTAAAACCTACCTCTGTCATCTGCCCTAATATCTCCTTCTGCTGGACTTTCCCTGCGGAGGCTAGATGCTGGCGCGAGAGCTGGTTGGCGGGTTCCAGTCCCGCTCCCATCTGCAGCCGCTCTCTCAAAAAGATTTTCCGTAGATTGGCCTTGTTAAGCCCGCCCTGCGGGGTTCCCAGCCAATTACCAGGGATCGGGTCTGATGACATCATTTGATGACGCGTCATCAGCCGCTTTTCTTAAAGGGACCACGGCCACCTTGATTTTGACAGTTGTGCTGTCTGTGTTCTGCAGCATTGAGATGCTGCAAACACTGACAAGCACTGCACAAAGGTGCACGTCTGCACCCAGGCTCACGTATGACTCCATCCATATGCTTATGGAGGGAGTCACAGCACGCAGGGAGGTTCTCTTATGAAGGAATAAGCCATATAACCTATTCAGAAAAATACACCATGCTATGAAAGAATTCTGGCCTTATTAAAACATGACAAACTGGGTCTGGAAATCTAGAAACCTAACTATGAAAAAGCTGTGAAGGCATTCTGGCTATAGAGATAAGATAGTTGTTGACACTGAATCAATAACCTTATTGAAACAGAAGGTTAAAGGCTCCAGTAGTCTGAATCTTTCGGAACAAGACAATGGTTCACCCTGGTTAAGGTGTTCTAATTTATACTTCGTAAAGAAGCACATAAAATTAAGAAGCATCTGCCTTCGTAAAAATGACATCAAGCAAAACGCACCTGCTGTTACACCGTTTTTTATGGTAAACTTAGAACACCTAGAGAAGAGATATAATTCTGTAATGCTACCAGCTGAGGTGACTGTAAGAATTGCAGGGGTCAGCAGAAAAATGACTAGAGATAATTAGCTTACATCAGCAGAAAACCTTAAAGGAAATACCACTGGAAAAGGGTATAAATATTGAACTCTCAAATGGGATAGTAGACTCGCTTTAAAGGGGCAAAGCGATTCTTGGCTTCAGAGGCGGCTCTGTAAGTCTCCAACTCTTTGTACCTCGGGGATCAAAGGTACTGTATTTGATGTTGGTGGATATCCTGTAGAAAACTAAGAACTGTAAAACTGCAGCGAAGTTAAGATTTGTGAGTAAGGTTCTCTGATAATAGAATTGTAAGCTTTCTCTTTTTGGAACTGTTAATGTTGCGATTGACTCAGCAACTGTAAATTACATGTCAGTTCTTTAATAAATCTATATATTTTTAGAGTTGTCTCACATAAGACTTCTGCATCAAACTCGCGAACTCAATTTCTGTACACTCTGGTGAGGAGTTGCAGAATTCTGGGGGAGTTTTCCGGAACCTCATAATATCCAGGAACGTTACAGTCTAGCTAAACTTATTAAAAGTGCTATCTGGAGGACGGTAACATTTTCAGGTTGTTCCTTTCCTTTAGGGAGAGATAGTCCAGACCTTTAGACCCAATTAAGCGTCTTTAGGATTCGGCTACCTCAAACTTTAGTTGAAAGTGAACGTCTGAGGAATACGCCTGATCCGGGGTAGCCCTAAAGGGGCTAGGACTAGTAATTATCCCTTCACCCTTCCCTTCCCATGGGCGGTAGAGACCTCCCCAGGAGATCAACGCAGTCTGGTTGCACATTGCACAGGAGGACACAAGCAGGGATGTCGTCAGGAGTGCCTGGCTGCAGTGGCGCAAACCTTTCAATGATCTCAGTAGAGCACGAAACGTTACTGCAAAGCCACATTCAACCTCATCCTGCTGTGCCACTCATCACATCTCCATCACTCTGCCTTCCCTACCCTACTCCTGCACAGCCTTACTCACACCAACTTACCTTGCACCTCCACCCATCCCTCTCTATCTACATTATCACTTCCCCATCTCACTAGCCACCCCTCACACTCACCCTCATCCTACTGCAAGCGATCTGTCAATGGTGAGAGGTTGTTCCAGTGAGGTGGCACTGATTATACAGTTGGCTCTAAACACAAGGGTAGGCACTTGAGAGGTTTAGCCAATGTTCATGCGAAGTTTCTGGTAATGTGTTGTCATACAGTGAAATCTATATTTTCAACACTTCACCTTATTGGACGGATCTGTGCGCACCTTGAGAAGTGTCTTACTGAGTTCCAGTGAATGTTGAGACATAACAGTACCCCTGCTAAAGTGATGAGTGTGAATGGAATGGCTTGGACATTAAAGGGATGCTTTACGGTGCTGGTGTGGGGTGGGATGGTGTCAACCTGGCGCATCATGTGGCAGGCAGGGTGCACAGCATCATGTGAAGTAAATCTGGCCATGGTGAGGCCATCACTGGCCTCCCGGGCAGCAATGTTGTCAGGGGCTGATACCCTGTGTCCAGTGCAGCATCAGGTGATGGCGGAGAAGGTTGTTGATGTTGTTGGTGATGTTGGTGTGCCTGGTGATGTTGGTTTTGGGGCTGATCGTGGAAGGATTCAGAGGATCAAGGTGTGTTTTTTCCATGGGCACCGATGTTGTTGCAATAGGTGGCAGCTGCAGGTGAGGTGACAGAAGCGATCTGTCAATGGTGAGAGAGGTTGTTCCAATGAGGTGGCACTGATTATACAGTTGGCTCTAAACATTTGCAAACTAAAGAAATCCCAACAGTTTCTGAGCTCTGAAACTGAACATCTGCAACATGGCATCCTTTGCACCACTTCTGCAGCTGTCAGCTTATCAGATACATCAAAGCAGACTCAACTCACGCCAGGGTGAGCTGGCGTGTTCCCCGAGCAGCGGGTATCCCATGGGGGAGCACGTAAAATTACAAGGTAGGCTCAAAATAGCATTAAATTGGCTGTTAACAAGCCATTTCATGATCTAAATTGTCTCCCCCGCCGCTTGGTGTCGGGTCAGTTCTGCGCAGACAGACCCGACACCTGGGAGACTCGCGTGGAGGCGGGTTGACGGCGGGTTTCCTACCCGCTGTCAATCTTTGCTATTTTGACAGTGGACCCGCCTCCAAACCCGTCCTCTGAGCACTGGCAAAATTCAGCCCCTTATGTGGCTCGGTGTCAAATTTTGTTGGACAACGCTCCTGTGAAGCGCCTTGGGATGTTTTACTACGTTAAAGGCGCTATAGAAATGCAAGTTGTTGTTATTGTGTATATTTGAACTTGCATATCTACTAAAAGCAGAAATCAGTGTGTACAACTCGGTGATTGTCTTTGTGAATAAGCATATCAAAGCTTTAACTCCACGCTTTATGGCACATTAGATGCGTGGTTCAGTGAACTGCCTCCATCCGCGTTGACATTTTAAGCTAAAAAGATAATTAACTCACTTCACCAGGTTTGGAAGCTGTTCTGCTTTGAGCCAAAATGCTCTGTTGTCACTACTTATGGCATCAGTGGCCTTCTGAGAGGGCACGAGCAGGGTTATATTGGCAGTTTCTGACAGCAGTTGGTTTTGAGATGCATCCTGAACAAAAAAGAGAATGTCAAATTTTAGATTAAAAGAATTTTCAATAAATCAGGATCTCCTGAGGGGGTCAAAGAGGAATTTTTTTTCGCCCCCTTTTGTTTTTTTTGCCACTCTCAGGAGATCACATGGCTGGGGGGTGGTAGGAGGGGAGGGGTCGGGGAGGGCGGGGGGAGGGGAGGGGGAGGGGTGGGGGGCAGGGTGGGAGGGGAGGGGAGGGGTTGGGGGGGAGGGGAGGGGTTTGGTGGGTGGGAGAGGAGGGGTAGTGGTGGGCGGGGGGGGGCGGCGGTGGGGGGGGTTGGGGTGGGAGGGGTGGAGGTGGATACAAAGTGTCTAGTCATGATGCTCCGGGCATCATGAAAGTAGTGGGAAGGCTTGATGGATCAGCTGGTCTTTTCCGGCCTATCATGTTTGTACGTTAGTTTAAGAATAATAGACACAAAGGTCCCAAAATTCCAGGAAGGATGGATTTCACAGAGTTGGATCTGCAAGGGGGGAAGGGAGGGGAGAACGTGGCATTGAACCCAGATCTTAAAAGAGTTCTGCCTTTCTTCGGTTCCCGTTGCAAATCCCCGCACTTTTGAGGTCTGGTTCCTAATGCACCACCCACAGATGTGTATTATATTCCAATATAAATGAGGGACATCCATAATTTTTTTTAATGTATTCATTCACAGGATGTGGGCTTCCCCAATTGCCCCTGAGAAGGTGGTGGTGAGCCGCCTTCTTGAACCGCTGCAGTCCGTGTGGTGAAGGTGCTCCCACAGTGCTGTTAGGGAGGGAGTTCCAGGATTTTGACCCAGTGACGATGAAGGAACGGGCGATATACTTCTAAGTCAGGATGGTTTGTGTGACTTGGAGGGGATCTTTGAGGTGGTGGTGTTCCCATGCGCCAGCTGCCCTTGTCCTTCTAGGTGGAAGAGGTCGCAGGTTTGGGAGGTGCTGCCGAAGAAGCCTTGGCGAGTTGCTGCAGTGCATCTTGTAGATGGTGCACACTGCAGCCACGGTACGCCGGTGGTGGAGGGAGTGAATGTTAAGACGTATCTCTCTCATGTATGCCCTCAGCAACACTGGTTGCCAGGGACTCACAGGTGTAGTGTTCAGCATTGCTAGGGCCATGGGAGAGGGAAATTTCTATGTTGAAAGAGATATAATTGGTCGTAGAATGTTTGATTGGATTGCTGAAACTGGCAGATGAAGGTACCAGGGAATTTTTTCAGGGATCCCACCAGAGATGGGTCTCCCGACCCTCATGACAAGGTGCTGCAGTCAAATTCTTCCTCCCTCCCCCCTCCAGTCAGTCGGGCACCTCAGATGCGACGGAAATGGATTGGGCCCCTCTCCGAAATATCCTGACCCCAGAATTTGCGATGGGTCATGGGACACTGGCAGTGGGCGGGCGGAATTTCTGCCCTGGCCCAGATCGGGCCCTCTGTCCGTCCAAGGACTCTCCAGCAATTCCTGGGCTACGACTTTTGTCCAGTGAATCCGTTAATGATATAATTTAAATGTGGGAGGGGAATGGGATTTTTCTGCCAGTAATGTTGCCACCCTCCAACTTTCTGCCTCCCTGTCCTGAAGGCACTGACTCACATATGAATGAAAGAAAGAAATTGCATTTATATAGCACCTTTCATGACCTCAGGAGAGCCAAAAGTCCTTTACAGCCAATTAAATACTTTTTTGAAGTGGAGTCACTGTTGTAATATAGGAAATGCAGCAGCCAATTTGCGCACAGCAAGCTCCCACAAACAGCAAGGAGATAATGACCAGATAATCTGTTTTAATGATGTTGGTTGAGGGATAAATATTGGCCCCAGGACACCGGGGAGATCTCCCCTGTTCTTCTATTGAAATAGTGCCGCAGGATCTTTTACATCTACTGGGGCAGAAGGGGCCTCGGTTTAACGTCTCATCCGAAAGACGGCACCTCCCTCAGTACCGCACCGGAGTGACAGCCTGGAATTATGTGCTCAAGTCTCTGGAGTGGGACCTGAACCCACAACCTTCTACACTCAGAAGCAAGTGTGCTACCCACCGAGCCAAATGCAAGTTCTATATGTCAATATGGCATAAATAATTTGACAATACTGCTTCTTTTTCAGTAACAACATTTTTCAAGAAGGAAAACACTTCTGCTTGGACCATCGAAACATAGAAGGTAGGAGCAGGAGTAGGCCATTCGGCCCCTCGAGCCTGCTCCGCCATTCAATGCGATCATGGCTGATCATCCAAATTCAGTACCCTGTCCCTGCTTTCTCCCCATATCCCTTGATCCCCTTAGCCTTAAGAAATATATCTAACTCCTTCTTGAATATATTTAATGACTTACATTCACCCACTTGAGAAATTCTGCTGCCTCCGGAATGAAGGATAGGGCCTAGAAAATGAAGTGAAAATAGTTTCGTACACATCACAAGTCGTTCTAATTATTTACTAACAATGATGCAAGCTATTATTGCACCTGGAATATATTCAAGTTGCTATGTATGTCATGCCTTCCTTCTTGAGGCTTCACCATGCTGTGACACACAGTCACACCTTCAGCTAAACATTTCTACCACTAGATGGAGCTTCTTAAACTGGGTCGCACCCCCTTTGGGGCGATAACTTCGCCGGGTCGCTACTTTTAGCGCCTCGAAAAAGTTAGCGCCCCCGCGCCTGAAATTGAATGGTAGCGCCCCAAGCAGGAGGCGGGGCTACTGGAAGCGCTCCCCCTCCCTCTTGGGGCGCTCCCATTGAATATCGCGGCGCTAAGTGCAGCAGCGCCACACGTGTCGGCACGTAGCGTCGTGGTACTGCAGGCCTCCCTCCCCTGGTTAAAGGGGCGGGGCCTAGCGC
Organism: Squalus acanthias; assembly: GCA_030390025.1. Classification (NCBI taxonomy): domain Eukaryota; kingdom Metazoa; phylum Chordata; class Chondrichthyes; order Squaliformes; family Squalidae; genus Squalus; species Squalus acanthias. The sequence continues at coordinate 114,058,652 of CM059435.1, forward strand.
AGCGTGCACCGGGGCCTTGCTGGACCACCGGAGAGCGGGGTGCCGGCAAAAGAAGCCGGCACTCAAGAGGGGCATCGGGCTGACCGATCGCGGCCGGCACCCCGCAGGAGGAGGTGAGAGGGGGCAGGTGCTGGCAGGCGGCCCAAAAAAAATGGCTGCCCAGCCCCTGCCCTTTAAATTAGCGCTGCCCCAGCTGCAAAAACGCCCCCCGACCCTGTCGGACATAGCGTCCGGCGGTAGGTCAGGGGGCACGAGACAAGTTTGCAGCCGGGGCGCTGCGCACGCTGATGACATCATCGCCGGAGATGCAGCGCCGCGGGGCACTACCGGCTACCGCCGCCGCTAACCTCCCGCTGAACTTCGCGGGAGGCGTTAGCGGCACCGCGCCCGGGCACAAGGGGCTTTGCGCCTCGTTAGCGCCCTCTCGGGTCAACTGAATTTTCCCCCCCAAATTTCCGGAAACATTTACCTACAGCATTATTAATGCACTCGGAGGGAAATTTGATTTGTCCTGACGTTCCCTAGGCAATGCCACTAGAGATTGACTAGTATAAAATTCTTAGGGGTCTTGACAGGGTAGATGCAGGGAGGATGTTTCCCCTGGCTGGGGGAGTCTAGAACCAGGGGTCACAGTCTCAGAATAAGGGGTCGGCCATTTAGGACTGAGATGAGGAGAAATTTCTTCACTCAGTGGGTGGTGAATCTTTGGAATTCTCTACCCCAGAGGGCTGTGGAGGCTCAGTCGTTGAGTATATTCAAGACCGAGATCGATAGATTTTTGAATATTAAGGGAATCAAGGGATATGGGGATAGTGCTGGAAAGTGGAGATGAGGTAGAAGATCAGCCATGATCTTATTGAATGGCGGAGCAGGCTCAAGGGGCCGTATGGCCGACTCCTGCTCCTAATTCTTATGTTCTTATGCCTGGAATCTGTGCATACTGGGTTTATAGGTGATTTATGTACACTTAATAAAAGGGACAGTGGCAGCATGGATACGAAATTGGCTAAGTGACAGAAAACAGAGAGTAGTGGTGAACGGTTATTTTTCGGACTGGAGGAAGGTATGCAGTGGTGTTCCCCAGGGGTCGGTACTAGGACCACTGCTCTTCTTGATATATATTAATGACTTGGGTGTGGGTGTACAGGGCACAATTTCAAAATTTGCAGATGACACAAAACTTGGAAGTATAGTGAACAGTGAGGAGGATAGGGATAGACTTCAAGAGGACATAGACAGGCTGGTGGAATGGGTGGACATATGGCAGATGAAATTTAACGCAGAAAAGTGCGAAGTGATACATTTTGGTAGGAAGAACAAGGAGAGGCAATATAAACTAAAGGGTACAATCCTAAAGGGGGTGCATGAACAGAGAGACCTGGTGGTACATGCGCACAAATCATTGAAGGTGGCAGGGCAGGTTGAGAAAGCAGTTAAAAAGCATATGGGATCCTGGGCTTCATAAATAGAGGCATAGAGTACAAAAGCAAGGTAGTTATGATGAACCTTCATAAAACACTGGTTCGGCCTCAACTGGAGTACTGTGTCCAATTCTGGGCACCGCACTTTAGGAAGGATGTGAAGGCCTTAGACAAGGTGCAGAAAAGATTTACAAGAATGGTTCCAGGGATGAGGGACTTCAGTTACGTAGATAGACTGGAGAAGCTGGGGTTGTTCTCCTTAGAGCAGAGAAGGCTGAAAGGAGATTTGATAGAGGTGTTCAAAATCATGAGGGGTCTGGACAGAGTAGATAGAGAGAAACTGTTCCCATTGGCGGAAGGGTCGAGAACCAGAGGACACAGATTTAAGGTGATTGACAGAAGAACCAAAGGTGACATGAGGAAAGACTTTTTTACAAATCGAGTGGTTAGGATCTGGAATGCACTGCCTGAAAGGGTGGTGGAGGCAGATTCAACTGTGGCTTTCAAAAGGGAATTGGATAAATACCTGAAGGAAACAATTTGCAGGGGTATGGGGAAAGGACGGGGGGAGTGGGTCTAGCTGAAGTGCTCTTGCAGAGAGCCGGCACGGGCTCGACGGGCCGAATGGCCTCCTTCGGTGCTGTAACCACTCTGTGATTCTATGATATCATTCAATGGCAGCATTTGGATATCATTGTGATCAAACTTCACTGAGGGCAATGATGCAGGTTCTTATTCAATCAGGGCCTGACTTTTATTGACTTAATTGACTTTTATTCAATCAGATGCTCCAACTAGTGAGAATCGTCAACCGCCAGCTTCACTATAAAGATGGCAATGGAGAACTCCCAAGATCGATTGATTGATTTAAGGTTCTAAGCTTGAACTTGTTTTTACTGAGAGAAAATAGACCGCAGGCCAATCTGGACCTTGCTGAAAGGTGTGGTGTAGATTTAAGGAAGTTATTGCAGAACAAGATAGACACAATTAAATAAGCCTCAAGCGACAATAAGAGATAGAATTCCTGCAAAGTAGTGAATACCGTAATTACTCTCATATAGGCTGCACCCCAGGTTTGAACCTACTCCCAACAACAACTTGTATTTATATAACGCCTTTAACGTAGTAAAACGTCCCAAGGCGCTTTACAGGAGTGTTATAAAACAAATTTGACACCGAGCCACATAAGGAGATATTAGGGCAGAGAGGTAGGTTTTAAAGAGCGTCTTAAAGGAGGAGAGAGGGGTAGAGAGGCGGACCAACTGAGTCTTGACAATAATCTAACAGCTTTTGTGGTCATCTTTCTACAAATTACCAGGTTGTCTGGAGTTGCGTGATCAATGTAGACACATTCCCTACCATTAGAGAGATGACTTCATTACTAATGAATTTGTCATTTATTTCACCTTCTGTGGGCTCTCCAACAGCACCTAGGAGGCCCTCTGGCCTATACGTCTTCCTAGGGGGGACGACACCATAGATACATTTAAGGGGAAGCCAGATAAGAGGTAAGTTTTAAGGCGTGTCTTAAAGGATGAGAGAGGCGGAGAGGTTTAGGGAGGGAATTCCAGAGCTTAGGGCCCAGGCAGCTGAAGGCACGACCGCCAATGGTGGAGCGATTAAAATCGGGGATGCGCAAGAGGCCAGAATTTGAGCAGCGCAGAGATCTCGGGGGGGTTGTTGTGGGGCTGGAGGAGATTACAGAGATAGGGAGGGGCTAGGCCATAGAGGGATTTGAAAACAAGGATGAGAATTTTAAAATCGAGGCGCTGCTTAACCGGGAGCCAATGTAGGTCAGCGAGCACAGGGGGAGATGGATATATAAAGGGTCACTTTCTGCCCTCAAGCGCCTGAGCAGCTTTCCTGTGACCCGGCACTCCTGCCTTACTCCAGTTTGATGCCGTGCAACATCACGTTTCCTTTAAAGGTGATTTGTTTTGTAAATTTTATTAAAGACAAAGCCCAATGGGGGAGAAATTCAGTATCGCCCCGTTTGGGGCGCGATTATCGGCCGGGCGCAAAGTTTAGCGCCTGGCGCTAATTATCGCCTCCGACTGCAAACTTGGCTTTTATCGCCCCTGGAGGTGATTGGAGCGCTAAATCAGGCACTACACACCTGTCTTAAGGCTCAAAGGCCGAGGAGCGAGGCGCTACCTCAGAGCGCTGGCGAAGCTCATGTGATGTCAGTCAGCAATGGAACACAATCAGCAAGGACATAGAAGGTAGCCAAACTTAGTGGGAGGATAGAAGATTGGGAAGTCTTCAAAAGACAGCAAAAAGTAACTAAAGGATTGATTAAGAAAGGGAAGATAGATTATGAAAATAAATGAGCAAAAAATATAAAAACAGATAGCAAGAGTTTCTATAGTTATATAAAAAGAAAAAGGGTGGCTAAGGCAAACGTAGGTCCCTTAGAGGATGAGACTGGGAAATTAATGGTGGGAAACATGGAGATGGCAAAAATGCTGAACAAATATTTTGTTTCAGTCTTTACGGTAGAGGACACTAAGAATATCCCAACACTGGACAAACAGGGGGCTCTAGGGGGGAGGAGCTAAATACGATTAAAATCACTAAGGAATTGGTACTCAGTAAAATAATGGGACTGAAGGCGGATAAATCCCCTGGACTTGATGGCTTACATCCTAGGGTCTTGAGGGAAGTGGCAGTAGGGATTGTGGATGCTTTGGTAATAATTTTCCAAAATTCCCTGGACTCAGCAAAGGTCCCGGCAGATTGGAAAACTGCTAATGTAACACCCTTATTTAAAAAGGGTAGTAGGCAGAAGGCTGGAAATTATAGACCAGTTAGCCTAACATCTGTGGTGGGTAAAATTTTGGAGTCTATTATTAAGGAGACAGTAACGGAACATTTAGATAAACATAATTTAATAGGACAAAGTCAGCATGGCTTTATGAAGGGGAAGTCATGTCTGACAAATTTGCTTGAGTTCTTTGAGGACATAACGTACAGGGTGGATAAAGGGGAACCAGTGGACGTAGTGTATTTAGACTTCCAGAAGGCATTCGACAAGGTGCCACATAAAAGATTATTGCTCAAGATAAAAAATCACTGGATTGGGGGTAATATTCTGGCATGGGTGGAGGATTGGTTATCTAACAGGAAGCAGAGAGTTGGGATAAATGGTTCATTCTCGGACTGGCAACCAGTAGCCAGTGGTGTTCCGCAGGGTTCGGTGCTGGGTCCCCAACTCTTTACAATCTATATTAACGATTTGGAGGAGGGGACCGAGTGTAACATATCAAAGTTTGCAGATGATACAAAGATGGGAGGGAAAGTAGAAAGTGAGGAGGACATAAAAAACCTACAAGGGGATATAGACAGGCTGGGTGAGTGGGCGGAGATTTGGCAGATGCAATACAATATTGGAAAATGTGAGGTTATGCACTTTGGCAGGAAAAATCAGAGAGCAAGTTATTATCTTAATGGCGAGAAACTGGAAAGTACTGCAGTACAAAGGGATCTGGGGGTCCTAGTGCAAGAAAATCAAAAAGTTAGTATGCAGGTGCAGCAGGTGATCAAGAAGGCCAACGGAATGTTGGCTTTTATTGCTAGGGGGATAGATTATAAAAACAGGGAGGTATTGCTGCAGTTATATAAGGTATTGGTGAGACCGCACCTGGAATACTGCATACAGTTTTGGTGTCCATACTTAAGAAAAGACATACTTGCTCTCGAGGCAGTACAAAGAAGGTTCACTCGGTTAATCCCTGGGATGAGGAGGTGGACATATGAGGAGAGGTTGAGTAGATTGGGACTCTACTCATTGCAGTTCAGAAGAGTGAGAGGCGATCTTATTGAAACATATAAGATTGTGAAGGGGCTTGATCGGGTGGATGCGGTAAGGATGTTCCCAAGGATGGGTGAAACTAGAACTAGGGGGCATAATCTTAGAATAAGGGGCTGTTCTTTCAAAACTGAGATGAGGAGAAACTTCTTCACTCAGAGGGTAGTAGGTCTGTGGAATTTGCTGCCCCAGGAAGCTGTGGAAGCTACATCATTAAATAAATTTAAAACAGAAATAGACAGTTTCCTAGTGTTAAAGGGAATTAGGGGTTACGGGGAGCGGGCAGGAAATTGGACATGAGGCTGAGTTCGGATCGGTCGAGGCCCTGTGGGTGGCGTAGCGGGCCCAGGGGCTGAGTGGCCAGGTCCTGCTCCTACTTCTTGTGTTCTTTAGATTTGAGGTGAGGATCAGATCAGCCATGATCTTATTGAATGGCGGAGCAGGCTCGAAGGGCCGATTGGCCTACTCCTGCTCTATTTCTTATGTTCTTATGTTCTTAACACAGACACACTGGCGCCGGCCAGTTCTTAAAGGGGAAGGTCGATCTTGCTCTCCATCCACACCCTGTTCATTGCAGCCTTGAATCTCGGCCTGGAGAGACCTGTACATCAATTCTGCTGGAAAGAACAATGGAGAGGCCCAGGGAAAGAGCTCAGACTGCAGCCCCCATATTCTTTTCTAAATCGATGCAAGGAAGATCAAACCAGAAAGAACCTGCAAAGTGCTGCTCAGTACCCAAAACTCCTCAACACAGCTTTGAATATCTCCTGCAGTCTCTCTCTCTCACTCAGAATGCGTGGTGCAAAAATTTCGCCAACAAAAAAAGGCAGGAAGCGGTCACTTTAAATAGCGCTCCCCCAGTCCCTTCCAGACTGCAAAACGCTCCCCTCAACCTGTCGTTGCTAACGGCAGGCGGTAAGACAGGGGGCGCCACTCAATATCCGGTCCGGGGCGCTACCGGGGCGTTGCACTCGCGACTGACGTCATGATCTGCGGGCGCAGGAGATCGTGGTGGTAGTGTTTAGCGCCACCACAAAATGTCTAGTTAATTTCGTGAGCGGCGCAAACATCGCCGCGCCCGGGCGCGAGTTGCTTTGCGCCCCATTAGCGCCCTCTTAAGGCGCTAACGGGAGGCGCAATCCAACCGAATTTTTCCCCCAATATGTTTAAGATCTGAATGAGCCCAGTACATTTAGCAAACATTTTTGAACCGAGGACCATAAGAGCTTGCTTACCGTGACTGCATTGCCATAGCATATCACACCATCTCCTACATATCCTTGCGGACAGATGCAGACCCTGATTCCTGGAGATATATACGTACAAGTTGCCTGCCAATATATTTGAAGCAGATTAGTGAATGAGCAGAATAATAAATATACTTTTTATAGAGAATCTTTTTTATTGGTTGGTGTCTTTCTGTAGACTGTAATTTTTTTTTTCAGAGAATAGGATAGAAATTACAATTGGCTTAAGGCTTGCTTTAACGTAGCAGAGAGCAGCATTTGGTACAAGACCGTTAAGCAAACATCTTTCAGGGATCCCACGCAAGAAGCTCGACACCATCCAGGACAAAGCAGCCCGCTTGATTGGCGCCCCATCCCCCACCTTCAACATTCACTCCCTCCACCACCGGAGCACCGTGGCTGCAGTGTGTACCATCTACAAGATGTACTGCAGCAACTTGCCAAGGCTTCTTCGGCAGCACCACCCAAACCCGCGACCTCTTCCACCTAGAAGGACAAGGGCAGCAGGCGCATGGGAACACCATCACCTCTCCAAGTTCCCCTCCAAGTCACACACCATCCTGACTTGGAAATATATCGGCCGATCCTTCATCGTCGCTGGGTCAAAATCCTGGAACTCCCTCCCAAACAGCACTGTGGGAGTACCTTCACCACACGGACTGCAGCGGTTCAAGAAGGCGGCTCACCACCACTTTCTCAAGGGCAACTAGGGATGGGCAATAAATGCTGGCCTAGCCAGCGACGCCCACATCCCATAGATGAATTAGAAAAGAGATGGGTCTCCAGACCCTCATGAGGGCTGAGTAATTTCTACCTTAACATATTGATCTGTTTGGTGCGTAAGAACAGCCTGTTTTTTTTAAGAGCAGCACTAATTGTTTTTATAAAACTGTTTTGATTCTGTTAAAACTGCAATCCAGTCTGAAATTCTCCAAGGATATAATTTTGGGGGTGTGGGGGTGGGGGGTCTAAATTGGATAGAGCAAGGGTAGCCAACTCTGGTTGGACGTAATCCTGGAGGTGTCATCACATGACCAACCGCCCCAGCCCCACCCCCGCTCCCACCATTGGTCAGCCAACGCATCCATCGTCACGGCGCCCCGCCGTCCCCCGGCCAATGGGAAAGCAAACAGACTCTTCATTACCCGATTGGACGATGCTTGACTGTCCAACAAACAGACATTTTCTTTCCTGTCTCTAAATTTTTACAACTATTAAACAGAAGTGTTGAACGATCATTATTTTTTAACGGCCCTGTGATTTATCTCCTGGTCTTGCTGGCCGCAGCAGTGTCCTGGAGATTACTCTTCAATTCCTGGAGACTCCAGGCCAATCCTGGAGGGTTGGCAACTCTGGGTAGAGTTCTAGATCGATGGCCTGAAATGGTGGGCGGGCTGGCCACATGTGCCAGGAGAGAGAGGCCTGACGATGGTCTTAAATTTGTCCTCGGGTCTCAAGGAACTAAATCCAGCAAACCCCAGTCATCAATCGAGTGCCTGTTGGGGACAGTCGGTCACAGTTGGTCGATCCGGGCCCTTCAAATTTAGGCTAGCTCGGCACCGAGTGGGCCCGCAGGTAAGTTTGGGATCAGGAGGGGAAAGTGGAGAGGAGGCAAACAGGAAGGGGGCGAGCGCGGGGCCTACAATTAACGTAGAGGCAGGAGAAGGCACTCCTGCTCCTCCCGGCTCCGCATTAAGGTCAGTTTGAGAAAAAAAAGGCTTACCTACCGGTTTCTTCCGCGGTCTCCCTCTGAGGCCCCCTGGTTAGGCCGCCGTAGAGCCTGAAAATTTAGTCGAAATTTTGCACGTCGCAAGCTCCGAGTGGTTTAAACGGATTTCCCAGAAAAGGGCGCAGGACCCTCATTGCAATATTGAAAAGGGGCCCTGCGTTTTCATTGCAGGCGAGTGCATGGGCCACCTGAGGCCCTGACGAATATCACAGCGGCCCGAACGCACGCGCACACTGAGTTCTGTCGCTCTGGTAAATTGGTTAGCGTTATGCCCGTAAATTGGACCCATTGGGGTTGAACTTATGCCCCTGGGAATTATGGTTGCCATGCTTTCCCATCCTATTGAACTAGAAGTCAACGGGTTTAAAATCCTGATCTACTCACCAGATAGTGGCACCCTCCATTTTCTTCCAAACATGGATTTATCGGCTTGCATTCTATGCCATTACCACGAAAGCCTTTCTTACACTCACAGTCATTCTGTTAATAAACGAAAGCCTCAGTACTTGCCAATCTACTACTGCTGAAATCAGTCATTAAGAGTTGTCACGCGGAATTAAGATTTGGAATTCACTAAAACTGATTCTGGTGATTTAAAATATGAATTTCACAATCAACAACTTCAATTACCATTACTGATCGGATGATCCTTTTTAAAAGATTAGCTCAGTGTGGTTCAGTGGTAGCATTCTCACCTCTAAGTCATAAAGTAAGGGAATCGGTGGGAAAGTGCAGTTGAGGTAAAAGTTCAGCCATGATCTTATTGAATGTCGGAGCAGGCTCGAGGGGCAGTGACGTAAGAAAACTACTAGGCACTTGGTCTGAGTATTAAACAAGGCTTTAATCAACTGTTTTTCAACATGGAGATCTAGTTGTGTCCTTCTCTAGTTCCTGTTAAAGAATGTCCTGAGCAAGCTGGGCCCATGCCCGAGTATTTATACTCTCCCTGGACAGCGCCACCAGCAGGCCGCCCAGTATTATTTCATGAGTCATTTCCACATGAATGACAAGATTCATGTCAGGCAGTGTGGCCTACTCCTGCTCCTTCTGTCCTTAAGCCCTACTCCAGCACTCAATCTAGCCTGCACTTCAGCACAGTACTGAGGGACTGCTGCATTGCTAGAGGTGCTGTCATACAGACATAGGATCTTTCACATCCACTTGAGAGGGCAGTCAGTGGCCACGGTTTTAAAGTCTCTCCCTCAGTATTAGCACTCTGAGTCTCTGGAGTGGGACTTGAACCCACAACCTACTGGACTAACAGAGGTGAGTGCACTACCCACTGAGCCACGGCTGACACAGGAAGAAGTTGAAACCTTCAAGAGAGGAGGAGAGGAAACTGATGAAGGAAAGTATACTTTCACATTTACCTGGCCTGGCCCCAAGTAGATGCAGTTTGCATTGGAATGGCACCCTCCTCGGATCTCCAGCAGACAGCTATTGATTTCAGTACAGTCCTCCCCATCTCCTGTCCACCCAAGAAAACACTGACACGAGTATCTTCCCGATCCTGTCTTAATACATTCAGCCTGCGAGTGAATCGTGGAGATAAAAGTTCCAATTAACAAGTACATGGTCGCAGCTCATCCTTTAGAAACGTGCGGAAGAACGTAAGATAGAATTACGTTGAGAAACGAAGGAAAGAACAACAACTGAGAGGATGTAGCTCTCAGGAAAGACTGAACAGGCTGGGGCTCCTTTCTCTCGAAAAGAGAAGACTGAGGGGTGACCTGATAGAGGCCTTTAAGATTATGAAAGGATTTGATAGAGTAGACATAGAGAAGATGTTTCCACTTGTGGGCGAGACCAGAACTAGGGGCCGTAAATATAAGATAGTCACTAATAAATCCAGTAGGGAATTCAGGAGAAGCCTCTTTACCCAGAGAGCGGTGAGAATGTGGAACTTGCGAATAGCATAGATCCATTTAAGGGGAAGCTCGATAAACACATGAGGGGTAAAAGGAATAGGAGGATATGTTGATAGGGTTAGATGAAGTCAGATGGGAGGAGGCTCATGTGGAGCATAAACACCGGCACAGACCAGTTGGGCCGAATGGCCGGTTTCTGTGCTGTAAATACTTTGTAAACTATGGAACAACAACGGAAAAGAATGGAAATGGTGAAATATTCTGGGCGCAATTTTAACTTAACTCACCCAGTGGGAAACTGGCGCGATCGGATCAACTGCCCGGTATTTTCTTTCTATTGACTTTGATGGAAAGTGAAATTGGGTCGGGTGTAAGACGGGTGTAAATCGCGTCAGTTTCCCACTGGGAGAGTTAGGTTTAAAATTGTGCGTTATAATATTTCACCATTTCCATTCTTTTCCGTTGTTGTTCCATAGAATTTACAGCACAGAAAACGGCAAAAATGACATTGAAGTAACAAAGGACACCAGAGAGTAAATGCACTCTCAGATATTTCGATTTTTTGTTTAAATCAGGCAACGTGCAACACCATTAATAATTCTCTGCACAGAATGTCTGTGGAGCAGCAAAGTCTTGCGGCATAAAAAAGGCAGTTTTCTCCATGGTTCAGTATTCTTTGGCACGGACTAGCTTGGTGTGAAAACTCCTACACACAGCGATGGGTTTGCGTGCCTGTCGGACACGTGGCTGACCAACAAAGGAATTCTGTACAGCGGTGCTACTTTTCAGCTTATCGCACTATCCTCTTTGTCCCAAACTCGGCCCAAACTAAGATGGCAGTAGCTGAACGGCAAGAGAGTGGTCGCAGAAATCTGCAGCCCTCCTGCAGCTCCAACGGAAGCGTGCCGGGAAGGGACGGAAATTAGGCCGTGACCTGGATGTGCCAGGCTCCGGGCTTGCGTGCGGGATTTCCCGCGAGGCCTCGTCAGGGGACGGCGCCTCCGCCCCTCCCTTATGAGGTCGGCGATGTAGGAGAGGGCGGGGCCAAGCGGCGGAGACTCCCAGCGCTGGGAGTTCCCGTGTCCCATCAGCTGGGCGTATCAGTATGCCTGGTGAGCCTAGACGTACCAGGGCGCCCAATATCGGGCGTGGGCGGTCATCCAGGCCGAAGAAAACGGGTCAAATTTTAAATGTTATGTAAGTGCAGCCCCTTCACGAAAGGGGGCATTGTTGCTTCTTTCTGGGGTGGGGGGGAGGTGGAGGAAAGGAGGGGTCTGGTACCACTCACTGGCCAACCACTCTTCCACCTCAGTATGCAGCCTCTGGGGCAAGGCTGGCACCTCGGCAGTGCCCACCAGTTGCATGGATGCCCACCAGTTGCATGGATGCCCACCAGTTGCGTGGTTACCCACCAACGGCATGGAAATCAGGGGACCTCCACTTATGCCTGCATTTGCACGCCGCCCCCCCCCCCCCACCACCACCCCACCCCCACCCCTCCCCAAGTGAGATTTCCGGTCCGAGCGTTTTGCTTCGTTTCACCCGTAGGCCGGATTTGTGCCCCAGTCCCAGAGCTGAGCCAACCTTTGACCTCCAGTTTCTAAGTCCCGATGGTAAGTTTGCTGCGGCCCGTCTATCAGTGGCCAATACCGGGAACTCTACGCTCTCAGCTGGTGCCGTGCTCTCGCGGGGTCGGAGGGCTCTCAGGATGGCCTGAAGTCACGGTACGTTTTATTATCAACAGAGCCTGTCAAGGACGCCAGAAGCAGCTCCCCGTCAATGATAGCACTTCTTTTAAAAACGTCAACAAAATTCTTCTGAGGCTATTCCCATCTATAAAATGACGGGCGTACATGGAGCAGTAAACACTCCCCCCCTACATTTAATTTCCCCTTTAAGCACTAATATTAATAAAAGTGTAATTACATAAATCAAGAACCAAAAAGTATCAATTCTCTCAAGTTACTAATTATGCTAATATAGTTTGTGGGCGACAATATGAATAGAAATGCTATTCGCCATATCAAATCTACATATCGTCAACTATCGTTACCAAAATGGCCGTATTCCTGCCAGGTAGGGTTGCCAACTCTGGTTGGACGTGTTCCTGGAGGTTTCATCACATGACCTCCTGCCTCCTGCCGCCCCCGCCCGGGTCAAACAGTCTTTTTTCCCTCCAATGCCAATATTTTTTTATAACTGATAAACCAAAGTGATGAAAGAAAATGGAAAGACTGGTTTCTCTCCCGGGTGTTTGCTGGCAGCAGTGGCCTGGAGATTAATCTCTGATTTCTGGAGACTCCAGGCCAACCCTGGAGGGTTGGCAACCCCTACTGTCAGCGTGTATCATGTATAATAATCCGCACTATCCGTCGGTTATACCCACATTGGGACTGCAACCACCTCGATCTGGTCTACTGCAGGCATTGAACTCTTCACAGTAGGATCCATCACCTTCGTAGTTTGGTTTGCAGACACAGCTGGAGGGGAACAATGGCAGCCATTTAAAAGCCAAGCGCGACCTTGAAGTCAAATGATTTATTGCGCACGCCATCACATAGTCAGAATTGAAAAAGGGAAATTTATAAGTGTGTAACAGTACATACAGTAATAGAATGATCATACTCTTGCTAGTAGGAACAATGATACAAACCATTCTTCGGCAGCACGTTCCCGAACCCGCGACCTCTTCCACCGAGAAGGACAAGGGCAGCAGGCACATGGGAACACCACCACCTCCAAGTCACACACCATCCTAACTTGGACATATAACGCCCGATCCTTCATCGTCGCTGGGTCAAAATCCTGGAACGCCCTCCCCCACAGCGCTGTGTGAGCACCTTCACCACACAGACTGCAGCAGTTCAAGAGAGCAGCTCACCTGACCACCACCTTCTCAAAGGCATATCTTACAATTTTGACTCCCACATCTTACAATTTTTTATTATTCAAGGAGTGCATGTGGGTGCCAGCATTTATTGCCCATCTCTAATTGCCCTTGAAGGTGATGAATACAACTGAGTGGCTTGCTAGGCCATTTCAGCAGGCAATTAAGAGTCAACCACATTGCTGTGGTTCTGAAGTCACACATAGGCCAGACTGGGTAAGAATAGCAGGTTTCTTTCCTTAAAGGATATTAGTGAAACCAGATGGGTTTTTGGTTTTTACGACAATCCGGCAGTTTCATGGTTACCACTACTGATACTAGCTTTTTAATTCCAGATTTTATTTAATTAATTGAATTTAAATTCCCCAGCTGCCATGGTGGGATTTGAACTACAACTCTCTAGATTCAAAATCCAGGTCTCTGGATTACCAGTCCAGTAACTTAACCACTATGCTACCGTACTTGTAGGAATATTTCGCAACTGCAAATTAAGGCCCGATTCTATCGATTTCCCCAAAGTGACTCGTTTCTCATTATCTAGCATTTTTAGGATGTTCCAGCCCACAATACCTGAGGCCACCATTCTTGTATTCGCAGTTTGCATGGGCATGGCAGAACTGAACACTGGGACCGCACGGGGTAGTTTGTCTCTCGCAGAACGTCCCGCTGTATCCCATCTTGCAGGAGTTAAACTTGCAGGCTCCATTGCCGGTCACCTTGTTATCGCATTCCCCATGAACGCACCGACAGGCTACAATGTGTTTAACCAAAAAGAAAACACAGCGTTAAGAGTTCAGCGCGTTAAGTAAACGGGTCAGTGTGACTTATCAGGACATTCAAGCGGCGGGGGCAAGCTTACTTTGGTCACAGTTGGGTCCGTATTTGTTACGATCGGAACAGAGGTGACACTTCGAGCCCGTAAATTTGTCATCGCAAACACACGTGCCATTTCCGTCCAAACCGTCTACACACTGTGAGCAAAGAAAAAGGGGTCAGAGTTTGTGGTTAGCATGTGGAACTCGCTACCGCAAGGAGTAGCTGAGGTGAATAGCATAGGCGCCTTTAAGGGGAAGCTGAGGGAGACAGGAATGGAAGGATATTTTGATAGGGTTGGATGAAGAAGGGTGGGAGGAGGCTCATGTGGAGCATAAACACCGGCATGGACATGTTGGGCTGAATGGCCTGTTTCTGCGCTGTACATTCTATGTAATTCTATGTAGTTTGTGACACTTACATAACATTGTGGCTGCAGTGTGTACCATCTACAAGATGCACTGCAGCAACTCACAAAGTCTTCTTCGAAGCATTGCCCAAACCTGCGACCTCTACCACCTTGAAGGACAAGGGCAGCAGGCGCATGGGAACACCACCACCTCCAAGTTACCCTCCAAGTCACACACCATCCTGACTTGGAAGTATATCGCCGTTCCTTCACCGTCGCTGGGTCAAAATCCTGGAACTCCCTCCCTAACAGCACTGTGGGAGCACCTTCACCACACGGACTGCAGCAGTTCAAGAAGGCAGCTCACCACCACCTTCTCAAGGGAAATTAGGAATGGGCAATAAATGCTGACCTTGACAGCGACGCCCACATCCCGGGAATGAATTCAAAAAAATTATGCTGTACAATAATGGGGTCCGTAAATTTTAATTTTAATAACAAATGACACATACCAATTTAAATTGCGTAGCTATTTAATGACACTGGGTCTATGATTCCCATTAAGAAAGCCTCCAATCTAAAACCCTTACCTGTCCATGGCCAAAACAAGTGTTTTGAAAACCTCCTGGACATAGTCTGCAGTCTGGCCCGTAGAATCCACGGCAGCACTTTGGTACCTAGGAAACACGCCAGGAAAGATCATTGAGAAGAATTATCATACTCTATGAATTGGGAGGTTTCTGCTTCCGAGTGATTGAGCTTACAGTCTTTTTATGGCTTTAAAAAGGCTACGGTAGTGTAGTGGTTATGTTACTGGACTAGCAGTTCTGATGTCGGCACTAATAATCAGAGAGAATGTGAGTTCATAATCCCGCTGTGGGAATTCGAATTCAGAATTTAAAAAAAATAAACTTGAGAGTATTTTTTACTCACCATTACTGTTTCATTGCAGTTTCGGCTGCAGCCTTGTGTTGGCAGACGCAGTCCCATCAAATTGCTCATGTAAATGCATCCATGCTTGAAGTTCTCCTAGATCAGACAGCAATCACAAAAAGTGCAGTTTAAAGTCTTTCCATGGCACAGGAACAAAAACAAATAATAATATAACTCTCCTAAGGTGTTTGATACATCAGGATGGTGAAAGACATATCTAACGCAAAGTGCTTTAAGAAAACTTTAAGAAAATGTATAAAACTTGAATAAAGGCCTTAGATTATTGGCGCAAGTGAAACTGTCCCTCAACGAGGAGTCAACACCTTAGGGAAAGGAGGTGAGGGAAGAAAATTGGCTGGGGAGAAAGGAAAAAAAGATTTATTGCTTCAGTTGTACAAGGTATTGGTGAGACCGCACCTGGAATACTGCATACAGTTTTGGTGTCCTTACTTAAGGAAAGACATCCTTGCTCTCGAGGCAGTGCAAAAAAGGTTCACTCGGTTAATCCCGGGGATGAGGGGGTGGTCATATGAGGAGAGGTTGGGTAGATTGGGACTCTACTCATTGGAGTTCAGAAGAATGAGAGGCGATCTTATTGAAACATATAAGATTGTGAAGGGGTTGGATCGGGTGGATGCGGGGAGGATGTTCCCGATGACGGGTGAGACGAGAACTAGGGGACATAGTCTTAGAATAAGGGGCTGCTCTTTCAAAACTGAGATGAGGAGGAACTACTTCACTCAGAGGGTGGTAGGTCCATG
This sequence comes from Squalus acanthias, assembly GCA_030390025.1. Classification (NCBI taxonomy): domain Eukaryota; kingdom Metazoa; phylum Chordata; class Chondrichthyes; order Squaliformes; family Squalidae; genus Squalus; species Squalus acanthias. The sequence goes on from CM059435.1 coordinate 114,074,468, forward strand.
GAATATGCTGCCACAAAAAGCTGTAGAAGCTACAACATTAATTAAATTTAAAACAGAAATAGACAGTTTCCTAGAGGTAAAGGGCATTAAGGGTTACGGGGAGCGGGCAGGAATTTGGACATGAGTCTAGGTTCGGATCGGTCATGGCCCTGTGGGTAGTGGAGCGGGCCCAGGGACTGTGTAGCCTGATTCTGCTCCTATTTCGTGTGTGCAATTCTGTTAGATGCAGGAGATGGTTCTGTGATAGATAGTAGATTGGCGGTTAGGATCAGATCAGCCATGATCTTATTGAATGGCGGAGCAGGCTCGAGGGGCCGTTTGGCCTACTCCTGCTCCTATTTCTTATGTTCTTATGTTCTTATGTTCATACATAGATCTCCTTCGGCCCACCATTGGTGGCTGTGACTTCAGCCCTCTAGACCCTATGCTCTGGAATTCCCTCCCTAAACTTCTCCGCCTCGCCACCTCTCTCTCCTCCTTTAAGACACTGCTTAAAACCTACTTCTTTGACAAAGTGTTTGGTCACCTGTCCTAATATCTCCTTCTTTGGCTCGGTGTCAAATTTTGTCTGATAACGCTCCCGTGAAGCACCTTGCGACATGTTTCTACGTTAAAGGTGCTGTATAAATGCAAGTTGTTGTTGTAAATATTATTAAAAATCTTGTGTATGTTCCTGTCATTACAATTTTTGGTTGTGCCTTTATGTCAACATTTAACACTGAAACTTTGTATGTAAACATTTAGAATGGAAATCTGTATGTAAGTTGTCAGACGGCTTGTCCGACATTCAGTACTGGATGGGCAGAAATTTCCCCCAACTAATATTGGGAAAATCGCGGCCATTATTTTCGGTCCCCACCACAAACTCCGTTCCTTAGCCAGGGACTCCATCCCTCTCCCTGGCAACTGTCTGAGGCTGAACCAGACAGTTTGGAACCTCGAGATGAGCTTCTGACCACATCTCCGCGCCATCACTAGTCTCGCCTATTTCCACCTCCGGAACATCGCCCGACTTCGCCCCGCATCAGCTCATCCGCTGCTGAAACCCTCATCCATGCCTTTGTTACCCCTAGAATGACTATTCCAACGCACTCCTGGCCGGCCTCCCACATTCTACCCTTCGTAAACGTGAGGTCATCCAAAACTCTGCTGCCCGTGTCTTAACTCACACCAAGTCCCATTCACCCATCACCCCTGTGCTCGCTGACCTACATTGGCTCCTGGTTAAGCAACGTCTCAATTTAAAAATTCTGATCCATGTGGTCAAATCCCTCCGTGGCCTCGCCCCTCTCTATCTCTGTAATCTCCTCCAGCCCCACAACCCCCCGAGATATCTGCGCTCCTCTAATTCTGCCCTCTTGAGCAGCCCTGATTATAATCGCTCAACCATTGGTGGCCGTGCCTTCAGCTGCCAAGGCCCTAAGCTCTGGAATTCCCCACCTAAACCTCTCCGTCTCTCTACCTCTCTCTCCTCCTTTAAGATGTTCCTTAAAACCTACCTTTTTGACCAAGCTTTTGGTCACCTGTCCTAATATCTCCTTAGGTGGCTCGGTGTCAAATTTTGTTTTATAATACTCCTGTGAAGCGCCTTGGGATGTTTTACTATGTTAAAGGCGCTATATGAATGCACGTTGTTGTTGTAAGCAATTGCCTGTGATGACTTAGTTGCGAGATCTGGCCAGGAGATGGTGATGTGGGTCAAGTTTCTGGTCTCTCTCTGCACTCCCATCTCCATCGTGTATATAAAAAAACTTACATCCACTAACTGAATGTGGGCAACCCTACAAGCAATTCACTAATTGATTAAATTAGTTCAGAGGGAAATACATATTTGTTGCGTACAGGAATTAATGAAATGGTCACTTACCAGTTTAGCCATTCCGGATGGACAGGAGCTGACAGGAACTTTTGAACAGCTTACACAGGAGCCCTGAATCAATACAAATGTAATAATTATTACGTTGCAAGCTAGTTCACTATCCATGCACATTTGTGAAACCTTGTACAGTATACTTGATGTGCTTTCTAAGTCATTCAGACATGCATTTGCAAACTTTAGTGATCATAAAATGGTTCGTTATTTAGAATCATAGAATCATAAGAATCATAGAATGCTTACAGCACAGAAGGAGGCCATTCGGCCCGTCGAGCCCGTGTCGGCTCTCTGCAAGAGCACTTCAGCTAGTCCCATTCCCCGCCCTTTCCCCGTAGCCCTGCAAATTTTTTTCCTTCAGGTACTTATCCAACTCCCTTTTGAAAGCCATGATTGAATCTGCCTCCACCACCCTCTCAGGCAGTGCATTCCAGATCATAACCACTCGCTGCATAAACAAGTTTTTCCTTCTGGAAACTCGCCCTTGGTGATTCATGGACTTCAGCCCACTGATAATCACCTCAAGATGTGGGCCCCACTTCCATTGTGGACTGGGCCAGTCCACCTTCTTTCTCTCGGCATACTGGCCGCCTACTTGATCCCAAACCAGGGACGAGGAATCTCCCACCTTTGGAGGTCCCTCCTCCTGGCCATGCCCACTCTGCTGCTGGTGACCTTTGTCTGGGGCAGACGGAGGTTCCGCTCCAAACCAGGCCTTGCCGGAGAAGGTCAGCACATCTGGAACTCGTGCCTGCCTCTGTGTTCCCGCCAGAGGCAGGTGTACGTGGATGACTCACAGAAATTCAGTGGGGGGAGGGACTACCGAAGTGTCAAGACATGGTTTGCGAATAATTGGCAAGACCTTTTCTAACATGAAGAACCACGAGTCAAATAATCTTTCATCGTTTCATCTGATGCCGGTTGTTACCATTGCAAGCCTGTATGTTTTGACATCACATCTATGGGGAAGGATTGGGAGAACGGATGGAGGAACCAGAACACCATCCAAAGAGTAGATCCGGCCATTCTTGCCAAGTATGTCTGCTTCGCCAACAGCTGCACCTTGGACACCCAGGAGAATCTGCCCCTGTGCAAGAGATGGACAACAAACATTTCAAAGATATTTTGTAACAAGCCAAGAAAAATGCTGCACATAGAGACCACCGGAGCTTGGCTCATCCATGAATCAATAAGAATCATTGGCGTCACATTACCTCGGAGCGTTCCCTTATATATGCCTCAATTGAGATATGCTATACCAGGAGTGTTCAAAATTCTCAAATATTAAATTCTTAAGGGGCTTGACAGGGTAGATGCAGGGAGGATGTTTCCCATGGCTGGGGAGTCCAGAACCAGGGGCCACAGTCACAGGCTCCTCCCTTCCCACTGTCCAGGGCCCCAAACACTCCTTCCAGGTGAAACAGCGATTTACTTGTACTTCTTGCAATTTAGTATACTGTATTCGCTGCTCACGATGCGGTCTCCTCTACATTGGGGCGAACAAACGCAGATTGGGTGACCACTTTGCGGAACACCTCCATTCAGTCTGTAAGGGTGACCCCGAGCTTCCAGTCGCCTGTCACTTTAATTCTCCGCTCCACTCCCACTCAGACCTCTCTGTCCTCAGCCTCTTGCACTGTTCCAATGAAGCTCAACGTAAGCTCGAGGAACAGCACCTCATCTTTTGATTAGGCACTTTACAGCCTTCTGGACTCAACATCGAGTTCAATAATTTCAAACCATAACCTCTGCCCCTACCTTTTTTTTCCATTTTTTTCTCTCTCTCACATGGCAGCTGTCTTTCATTCTGCCAGTGCCATTTACACTTCATCTAGAGCCATCGTTTGTTTCTTAACTTGTCCCATTACCATCTCCTTTTGCCTTGCACCATCATCCCTTTTGTCATTTAATCTCTCCTGCCTTCCATCCTATCACAGACCTTCCCTTTTGTTCTTTCCCCCCCCTCCCCCATTTCCCTGCCCCTACACTTGCTTAAAAACCTGTTCCATCTCCAGCTTTTTCCAGTTCTGACGAAGGGTCATCGACCTGAAACATTAACTCTGTTTCTCTCTCCACAGATGCTGCCTGACCTGCTGAGTATTTCCAGCATTTCCTGTTTTTATCTCAGAATAAGGGGCTTGCCCATTTAGGACTGAGATGAGGAGAAATTTCTTCAATTTCTTGTGAACCTTTGGAATTCTCAATCCCAGAGGGCTGTGGATGCTAAGCCTTGATTATATTCAAGACAGAGATTGATAGATTTTTGGACTCTAAGGGAATCAAGGGAAATGGAGATAATGCGGGAAAGTGGAGTTGAGGCAGAAGATCAGCCATGATCTCATTGAATGGCGGAACAGGCTCGAAGGGCCGAATGGCCGACTCCTGCTCCTATTTCTTATGTTCTTATGTTCAAGCTTTGGTCTATGTAAGCCGCTTAGGTCCATACCACGAGCCTCAGCAGCCACTTTTCAAGTTTAAATTCATGTTCCCATCAAATCTGCACATCTTCCAAGTCACTGGTGCTGTCAGATCTTGGTGCTCTTGGATTTCCCCAGCGATGAGGCAAACAACAGCCCTTTCCAAACCTACAGGCCCTCAGAATCCAAACAGGATAAAGCAGTGAACAAGAAACCTAAGTACAAATAGGATCGAGCTTTGTCGGCCAGATTGCCAGGGCTTGTGTGGACACCAAGACCTTCTTGGGCCACAGCTTGTACGGTACCAACTGGGAAGGGGGAAAAATATAACAACTGATTTGATCAATTTAATCGCTGGGCCAAAATCCTGGATCTCCCTCCCTAACGACATTGTGGAAGTACAGTAAACTCTTTCTTATCCGGCACCTATGGGACCAGGATGGTGCCGGTTGATGAAAAATTCTGGATAACAGAGAGGTATACCTACCATGGCAATTTTTAACACAAACAAAAATAAAAACCACTGACTAACTCGGCCACCGCCGGAGACTCGGACTCGGCAAAACGAGTGCTGGATGGATTCGGCAAGATTACCGGTTATCTATTTTGCCGGTTATTAAAGTATTCCAGATGATTAAGTGCCGTTTAAACAAGAGTTTACTGTACCTTCAGCACACGGACTGCAGCGGTTCAAGAAGGCGGCTCACCACCACCTTCTCAAGGGCAACTAGGGATGGGCAATAAATGCTGGGCCTTGCCAGCGATGCCTGTTTTACATCTTTGAAATCAGTGGTAGTAAAAATCGGGAGATTTGTAAAACGGGCTGTCGATTCGCTGCCACCCGCTTTACACTATTGCACAAAGTCAACATCTACCCGCACAAGTTTAATGTCCGCGCAAAGCTGGAACTAAAGTTACGCGTTATAACCAAGGTAAATATCCTGTATTTTTTCTTCACAAACCTTCTGTGATAAACTAAAGGCTGTCAAAACAAAATGCATAGATGAGTTCAGGCCTCGTTACTGAATAGAGGATCTACTCACGTTGTGGCTCACGTTCAGTGTTACCAGTTGATTTGCTAAGCTCAGGATGTTGGGTGAAGAGAGAAGACTTGAAACTTCCAGCTGGTTTATACAAAGGAAAGGCAGCGTGAGGAGCCGTTCACTTGTACTTCCTCTATCTAACAGACTGTATTCACCGCTCAGTGTGTGGTCTTCTCTAAACTGGGGCGAGCAAATCCAGATTGGTTGACTGTTTTGCCGAACTCCTCAGTTCTGTCCGCAGTGTGACCCCGAGCTGCTTGTGACTCGCCATTTTAACTCCAACCTCCCCGTTCTCACTCTGACCTCTCTGTCGCTGGCCTTGTATGCAACGGAGCGCAATGCAAGCTTCATGAACGATCAGTGGGGGGCTCGTTTTAGACTAACCCGCTCGTCGGGAATCCCACAGGATCGGGAGCGACGCTGATTTTACACCCCGTCCTGATTTTACTCTCCACTGAAGTCAACGGCGAGTAATATTGGGCCGGCTGTAAAGCCGGCGTTCCGCCCAATCCCATGGGGCTCCCGCCCGGCGCGTTAGGTTAAAATTACCCCCAATATCTCATCTTTTTCCCAGTCACCTTGTAACCCGCTGGTCTGAACATTGGCTTTAGCAACAATGATACCAGAACTGAGAGGTTATACTTATCAGGAAAGATTGAACAGGTGGGGGCTCTTTTCTCTCGAAAAGAGAAGACTGAAGGGTGACCCGATAGAGGTCTTTAAGATTATGAAAAGATTTGATAGGGTAGACGTAGAGAAGACGTTTCCACTTGTGGGGGAGACCAGAACTAGGGGCCATAAATATAAGATAGTCACTAATAAATCCAATAATGAATTCAGGAGAAGCCTCTTTACCCAGAGAGTGGTGAGAATGTGGAACTTGCGAATAGCATAGATCCATTTAAGGGGAAGCTCGATAAACACATGAGGGAGAAAGGGATAGAAGGCTATGCTGATAGGGTGAGATGAAGAAGGGTGGGCCAGTTGGGCCGAATGCTGTAGATTCGATGTAATTCTGTGTAATATCCTCATTTTCAGACCGGTTTTAATTTCACACCTGACCCTCAGGTTTTCCTTTTCTCCCATTTCCCCAGACCTCCCACTTCCTTGACTACTTACACACCCTCTGTATTTTATGTAATGTCTTTCACATCCAATCCCACTCTGACCTCTCGGTCCTCGGCCCCCTTCGCTGTTCCAATGAAGCTCGAGGAACAGCACCTCATCTTTCGATTAGTCACTTTACAACCTTCCGGACTCAACTTTGAGTTCAACAATTTCAGATCATAATCACCGCTCCCATTTGTTCGGACACCAGGTGCTGGTAATGGTTCTGCTGTTACACCTCCTCTCGACCCAACTTTTGCTTCTTTACTTGTCCCATTACCACTCCCTTTTGCCTTGCACCATCAGCCCTTTTGTCATTTAATCTCTCCTGCCTTCCACCCTATCACAGACCTTCTCTTTTGTCCTTTTCTCCTCTCCCTCCCTTTCCCTGCCCCTACACTTGCTTAAAATCTGTTACATCTCCAACTTCTTCCGGTTCTGATGAAAAGTCATCGACCTGAAACATTAACTCTGTTTCTCTCTCCACAGATGCTGCCTGACCGGCTGAGTATTGCCAGCATTTTCCGTTTTTTATTTCAGATTTCCAGAATCCGCGGTATTTGGCTTTTGCGTTGTATTTTTATAATTGTTTTCCGATTAGCGAAGGACTAACCTCAGTTGCAGGAATGATGTGATGTCTCACCAATTCCTTAAGCTTCTGTTTGCCCTGAACAAGAATGGAATGATATTACTAACACCACAAACATCACACAGAACAGAAACAAGCTAAGATAGAAGTGGGGACACTTTTCAAACTCATGCTCAGACTCACTGAGAAATGGAAGGCATGTTGCTCACAATTATTCATCCAACACAAACTCAGAAAATGACCCCATTAAGGAAAGAGTTTGCATTTATATAGCGCCTTTCACATCCTCACAACTTCCGAAAGTGCGTCACAGCCAATGAATTAAGGGATCAGCAGTGGGTAACACCCTCAGCTCAGAGGCAGAAGGTTGTGGGTTCACATTCCCAGTCCAGAGACTTGAGCGTTTAGAGGGACACTCCAGTGCAGTGCTGAGGGAGTGCCGCACTGTCGAAGGTGCCGTCTTAAAAAGAGGAGATTTACCAGAATGGTTCCGGGGATGGGGGATCTTAGCTACAAGGACAGGTTGGAGAAGCTGGATTTGTTTTCATTAGAGCAAAGGAGGTTGAGGGGTGATTTGATAGAGGTGTACAAGATTATGACGGGTTTGGATAGGCTAGACGGGGAAAGGCTGTTCCCACTAGTGGATGGTACAAGGACTAGGGGACACAGATTTAAGGTTTTGGGCAAGAGATACAGGGGGGGATGTGAGGTAAAACTTTTTTACACAGTGAATGGTGAGGATCTGGAAACTCGCTGCCGACGGAAGTGGTGGAAGCAGAGACACTCAGGGCTGGATTTTGAAGTTGGAGTCGGGTTGAGGTCGGGAATCACACATTCTGGCTTGTGAACCCGCCTCCATCGAGATGTGGCCAACCCACTGTATTTTACCTTGATTGACCTTGTTGAGCCCACCCAGTGGGCTCAGCAGGCCAATTAAGGGCCACCCGGCAACAGGTGACGTCACAGACTGACATTTCATCTGTCAAGAGCTTTTGACAGATGAAATATCAGCGTTTGATAGCTCTGTGAAGCTATCAAACACTCACAATATGATTTCTAACTTCAGTCCTTCCTCTCAGGCTGAGTTAGAAATCATTCCACCACAGAAACCAGAAGGCTGCTGTTTTTGACAGGTCCACGGCTTTCCTGCTTTCTGTGCCGGTGAGATTTCTAACTCCCGAGAACTGAAGGGCTGACACCTGCAGGAGAAGTTAAGGTAAGTAAAACTTTTTCCAACAGTTAGCACTTACCTTACACACTTACCTCTGCACACATGCACCCATCACTCACCTGCCCACCAGACATATCGACCCCTCCAACCCCTGCAGACCCACGGCCCGACCCGATAACTTGGAGTGGTTGCCACCTGTCGGGAAGCCTACACTTTTGTTTTTAAAATAGGGATTATGCAAAAAACTGCCTGTTAACTACCTGTTAACAGGCAGTTAATTGTCACTAATCCCTTCCCGCCTCGGGGAGTCGGGTCTCAGACCAGGTCGGGTACCCGCCGCCAGAGAAACTGGCATGGAGGCGGGTTGGAGTCGGGATGGGGTCGGGACACCCGAATCTGCAACTTTAACCCCCCCCCACCGATTCCAAACCCGACTCCACGGGTCATTCAAAATCCAGCCCTCAATGTTTTCAAGGGGAGACTGGATAGGCACTTGAGGGAAATAAACTTGCAGGGCTACGGGGATAGAGCGGGGGAATGGGACTGACTGGATTGCTCTGCAGAGAGCCGGCACGGACTCGATGGGCCGAATGGCCTCCTTTTGTGCCGTTATGACTCTATGGGGGAAAAATTCAGTCGCACCCCGTTTGGGGCGCAAATATCGTCCGGGCGCAAAGATTAGCGCCCGGCGCTAATTATCGCCACTGACTGGAAACTTCACTTTTAACGCCCCGGGAGGTGATTGGAGCGCTAAATCAGGCGCTGCACACCTGTCTTCAGGCGCAAAGGCCGAGGAGCGAGGCGCTAACTCAGAGCGCTGGCGAAGCTCATGTAATGTCAGTCAGCAATGGAACACACACACAATGGCACGGGCCAGTTCTTAAAGGGGATGGTTGATCTTGCTTTCCATCCACATCCTGCTCATTGCAGCCTTGAATCTCGGCCTGGAGAGACCTGCACATCAAATGTGCAGGAAAGAACAATGGAGAGTACCAGGCAAAGAGCTCAGAGTGCAGCCCCCACAGTCTCTTCTAAATCGATACAAGGAATGGCAAATCAAAATGAACCTGCAAAGTGCTGCTCAGTACCCAAAACTCCTTCACACAACGTTGAATCTCTCCAGAAGTCTCTCTCACTCTCTCTCAGAATGCGTAGTTCAAAAATGGCACCAACAATAAAAGGCAGGAAGCGGTCACCTTTAAATAGCGCTCCCCCTTTCCCTTCATGACAGAAGAACGCTCCTATCAACCTGTCATTGATAGCGTCAGGCGGTAAGGCAGGGGGCGCCACTCAATATCCGCTCCGGGGCGATACCGGGGCGTTGCACACTCGTCTGACGTCACGATCTGCCGGCGCAGGAGATCGTGGCAGTAGTGTTTAGCGCCGCCGCAAAATGTCTAGTTAATTTCGCGAGCGGTGCAAACTTCACCGCGCCCGGGCGCTAGTTGCTTTGCGCCCCATTAGCGCCCTCTTAAGGCGCTAACGGAAGGCACAACCAACTGAATTTTTCCCCCTATGACTCTATTACTATTGACATGTAGTCACGGTTGTTTTGTAGACCAATGCATCAGTTAATTTGAGCACAGCAAGGTCCCACTAACTGCAATGAGATGAATTCATCTGTTTTTGGAAGTGTTGGTTGAGGGATAAGTTTCAGTTAGGACCGTGGGAGAGCTCTGCATCCAATGTGCAGTGGGATCTTTTATATCCACCTGAACAAGGAGACGGGGCCTCGGTTTAACGTCTCATCTGAAAGACGGCACCTCCGACGGTGCAGCGCTCCCTCAGTACTGCACTGGGAGTGTCAGCCCTAGATTATGCGCTCAAATCTCTGGAGCGGGGCTTGAACCCACAACCTTCTTGACTTAGACGACAAGAGTGCTACCACTGAGCCAAGGCTGACCCCAAAATAAGCACATTAAGACGTAAGATACCTCTCTACCGTCTCATTTTAAACAACTCCAAGGGGTGAGAAAAATTGTTGCGGTGCGTGTGATTCCTAAACCAGCGAAATCAGCTCTGCGAAAACTGCACTCCCACCAAATCACCTACCAATAAACCGCCGGTGGAGAGTCATATATTGTAATCCATGCCTCATCCATGCCTTTGTTACCTCTAGACTTGACTATTCCAACGCACTCCTAGCTGTCCTCCCACGTTCTACCCTACGTAAACTTGAGGTCATCCAAAACTCAGCTGCCCGTGTCCTAACTCGCACCAAGTCCCGTTCACCCATCTCCCCTGTGCTCGCTGACCTACATTGGCTCCTGGTTAAGCAATGGCTTGATTTCAAAATTCTCATCCTTGTTTTCAAATCCCTCCATGGCCTCGCCCCTCCCTATCTCTGTAATCTCCTCCAGCCCCACAAACCCCCTGAGATATCTGCGCTTCTCAAATTCTGCCCTCTTGAGCATCCCTGATTATAATCGCTCAACCATCGGTGGCCGTGCCTTCAGCTGCCTAGCCCCAAAGCTCTGGAACTCCCTCCCAAAACCTCTCCGCCCGCCTCTCTACCTCTCTCTCCTCCTTTAAGACGCTCCTTAAAACCTACCTCTTTGACCAAGCTTTTGGTCATCTGCCCTTATTTCTTATGTGGTTCGGTGTCAATTTTTTGACTTATAACACTCCTGTGAAGCGCCTTGGGACGTTTAGGCGCTGTGGCTCAGTTGGTAGCACTCTCGCCTCTGAGGCAGAAGGTTGTGGGTTCAAGCCCCATTCCAGAGACTTGAGCACATAAATCTAGGCTGACACTCCAGTGAAGTGCTGAGGGAGTGCTGCACTGTCGGAGGTGCCGTCTTTCAGATGAGACGTTAAACCGAGGCCCCGTCTGCTCTCTCGGGTGGACGTAAAGGATCCCATGGCACTATTTCGAAGAAGAGCAGGGGGAGTTCTCCCCAGTGTCCTGGCCAATTTTTATCCCTCAACAAACATAACAAAAGTAGATTGTCCGGTCATTATCACATTGCTGTTTGTGGGAGCTTGCTGTGTGCAAACTGTCCACCGTGTTGCCTACATTACAACAGTGACTACACTTCAAAAGTACTTCATTGGCCGTAAAGCGCTTTGAGACGTCTGGTTGTCGCGAAAGGCGCTACCTAAATGCAAGTCTTTGTTTTTATATAAATACAAGTTGTTGTTGTAATAAAATCTACATATCGTAAAACTACCATTTTGTTACCTCCGCTGAAAGCAAGAAATCTAGTGTCCCATCCTCCATGTCACCCAAAGCACTGCTGCTTGGGACGAAAACCGTAAACGGTCCCGAAGTTTCTAGGAGTTGGGCAAGATCACATTTCTGGTTGTAAAAAGAGAATGTTGATTAAACGAGGTGGGACAAATCTGCACAAAGCCTCCACAACTCCTTGTCTACTGAGCAGAGCAAGCTGGGCAGATGCCATGCTATTAGTTCTCCGACATTTTTTTAAGACTGTCGTTTACTGGTGGCAGCTCTTCCTAAAGTTCTGACTTACACCTTTGCAGGAAGCCGAAGGGAATGTATTTTTTGAAAGGGCCTTTCAAGGCACTCATTGTTTGCTCTTTCCCGAAACTCTTGAATTTTGGGATGCGCAGACTCTTACCTGTAGTAATTCCATGTACCTCTTGAACTTTGCATTTTCTGAAATTATTGTGTACAGCGTTTTCTGAGGGGAAGAGGGAAAAAAAACACAACTCTCTTAATGTCCCCAGAAACCAAACCTTGCCAACATTGGCTGCAGAGCAGGAGAGCGTAAGATATAAAGTTGGGGCAGATTTTCCTCTTTTGTTCAATTGAAACTTAAATTATGAGAGCAGGTTGCACAGACTAGGCTTGTATTCCCTTGAGTATAGAAGATTAAGGGGTGATCTAATTGAGGTGTTTAAGATGATTGAAGGAGTTGATAGGGTAGATAGAGAGAAACTGTTTCCTCTTGTGCGGGGTGGGGTCGGGGGGGGGCGCTCGGGGAGTCCAGAACAAGGGGCCATAACCTTAAAATTAGTGCTAGGCCATTCAAGGATGATGTCAGGAAGCACTTCTTCACACAAAGGCTAGTGGAAATCTGGAACTCTCTCCCCCAAAAAAACTGTCGAGGCTGGGGGGGTCAATTAAAAATGTCAAAACTTAGATTAATAGATTTTTGTTAGGCAAGGGTATTAAGGGTTACAGAACCAAGGCGGGTAGATGGAATCCAGATACAGATCAGCCATGATCTAATTGAATGGCGGAACAGGCTCGAGGGGCTGAATGGACTCCTCCTGTTCCTGTGTTCCTACAAGAATTGGCTGCGTAGAGGAATATCGGGGAGGGAGCTCACCAGAATTTCTGTCTACTTAAGTTAATAGACGGAAAAACTGGATGGGATTCTTAACGGGCATGAAATCCTCCCTGCCCGATTTCCCTCTATGAATCTCACCAGGCGTTTTTTTGTCATTTAATCCTGGGATGTGGGTGACACTTGTAATCCAGTATTTATTACCCATCCCTAGTCGCCTTGAGGGCACTCAGAGTCAAACCCCATACTATGGGACTGGAGTCAAGTGTAGAACAGACCAGCTGGGGTGGCAGGTTCCCCTGCCTGAAGGGCATTAGCGAACCAGTCGAGTTCTCACGACAGTCCAGCAGCTTTCACGATCGTCTTCTGGTGTCGGCTCGCACATGATCAGATTCACGACTTGTCACGGTGGGATTGTGAACTCACAACCTTCGGGCCGCTCATCCAGTCCCACAAACACCAAGCTACCGTCCCCTATATAATGCCCAATGGCGAACTTGGAATATCTGCCCCCACTCAAGAAGCAATATTCTGTTAGACCATCGCACACAAAGCACTCAAACAGAGGGAATGTCATTTGCACAGTTACGGACGATACAAAGCAGGTGAGCGACGTTACCTCCTTGTCGCTTTTAACTGTGGGTTCGATACCATCCATCACTTTATCAATAATGTGTATCAGGCCATTGGAGGCAATGACATTCCCAGTCAGGATTCGTGCCTTTTTGCTGTTTCCATAAATGCGAAGCCTTAGCTGGTTATCCTAATGAAGAGAAGCACAGAAGGTAACGACAAACAAAGCTGAATCACACAGGGAACTACAGTGTTTGAGGATCTACCTAGAACTCTCAGTACTCTGTCCTATTTATAGTTTCCTTTAAGCCTCATTATTGCCCTGTAGGGCTGCAGTCACACTATAATTGTAGTGTTGGGGACAGGGCCCGATCTGATCCCGTAACCAGGGGGAGTGGGACTGCCCGCTCCGTGGAGTCTTACTCTGCTTCACATCAGAGTCACGTTAGGCCCTGACTCCAGATGCAAGCTGCATCTTCTTAGATTTGGTGCCAATCCGAAAACTGCTTTGCACCATTGCAGTTGTAGCCCAGTTAAATGTACTTTTACGCACATTTTCAATCAATCAAGTACGATACATCAACGCTTCTTTATACTGATCCTGAACTTTGCAGAATGCGAGAAGCGATTAAGATAAACTGTGTAAATAAAGTCCCCAGTGTTCATCCTGGGTTGTTTAGTTCGAGGTAAGTGGCCCATGTTTTGCATTATGGGGAAATCTAGAACTCGGGGGCATAGTTTCAGAATAAAGGGTCGCCCTTTTAGAACTGAGATGAGGAGGAATTTCTTCTCTCAGAGGGTCGTAAATCTGTGGAATTCTCTGCCCCAGAGAGCTGTGGAGGCTGGGTCATTAAATACATTTAAGGTGGAGATAGACAGATTTTTACAAGATAAGGGAGTGAAGGGTTATGGGGAGCGGGCAGTGAAGTGGCTTTGAGCCCAAGATCAGCCATGATCTTATTGAATGGCAGAGCAGGCTCGAGGGGCCAAGTGGCCTATTCCTGCTCCTATTTCTTATGTTCTTATTATGACTTTAGCAATGCAAATAGGAAGTTTACTGAACGGCATGTTGTTTCAGGGTTGCCAGTCACCATGCTGATCGCGCATTGTACTCGTGCTCATAGGAAGGATGTGGACTGGGAAAATTATGGTTTCCCTTTTCCTGCTTTAGAGCAGTACCAGGCAAAAAAACACAAAGGAATGTGTTGTTGTTGTTGTTATTGGTTGTCTTTTTCAAATCCCTCCATGGCCTCGCCCCTCCCTATCTCTGTAATCTCCTTCAGCCACACAACCCCCCCGAGATATCTGCGCTCCTCCAATTCTGGCCTCTTGAGCATCCCCGATTTCAATCACTCCACCAATGGCGGCCGTGCCTTCAGCTGCCTAGGCTCTAAGCTCTGGAATGCCCTCCCTAAACCTCACCACCTCTCCCCCTCTCGCTCCTCCTTTAAGACGCTCCTTAAAACCTCTTTGACCAAGCTTTTGGTCATCTGCCCTAATATCTCCTTATGTGGCTCAGTGGCAAATTTTGTTTCATAAAGCTCCTGTGAAGTACCTTGGGACATTTTATAATGTTAACGGCGCTATATAAATACAAGTTGTTGTTGTTGTTTATGTCCCGCGACACACAACAAAATACCAAATGTGTGAAGGTGTCCTTGTTTCTCCTATTATATGATATTGTTTATTTGGGAATTGTTACAAAATAAGAACAGCGGCAGAAATACTAAGAAAAGACATTGGGGATCTCCATTGTGCACACTCCAATTATCCGCCTGTCTGATATACCAACATACAAAATTGACGGGCAGGTGAAGACCAGCTGGTCCATCAAGCCTGACCCACACTCAAGGTGCCTGGAGCATCATGACTAGATACTTCCTACAAACCCCACCCCCCTCACCCAAGCCCCGCAGCCATGTCATCTCCTGGGAGAGACAGAAAATACAGAAAAATTCCTCTCCGACTCTCTCGGGCGATCGAAGCTTGTCCGGGAGCTCACATGGACCGTGCGCACGTGAACTGTTAATCCACTCACCTTCTATATGATGCGATCTCTGCCCCGGCTCCACCAGAATCTACCAGAACTTTCGTGGGATAAAGCCTAACATGAGATGTCGAAACCACGTCGCATTTCTTTTGTTGTTTTCTATTGCACTTGTCCTTCTTCAGATGGTGTGAAACTATCCCCTGCCAGGAGCCTCATTCCACATCTCTCTGGAGGCAAGTTGGACCCTGAATGTGGAGTTACACTCCCGGTTTAACGTCCCGACACAGCCCAAATTGCTTGACACCAATGCTAAACCAGGAGTTAATCCCTTGAATGTAGAAGATTAAGGGGTGAGCTAATTGAGGTGTTTAAGATAATTAAAGGAGTTGATAGGGTAGGGTTAGATAGAGAGAAACTATTTCCTCTGGTGGGGGGAGTCCAGAACAAGGGGGCACAACCTTAAAATTAGAGCCAGGTCGTTCAGGGGTGATGTCAGGAAGCACTTCTTCACACAAAGGGTCGTGGAAATCTGGAACTCTTGCCCAAAAGCTGTTGAGGCTGGGGGTCAATAGAAAATGTCAAAACTGAGATTGACAGATTTTTGTTGGGTAAAGGTATTAAGGGCTACGGAACCAAGGCGGGTAGATGGAATTAAGATACAGATCAGTCATGATCTAATTGAATGATGGAACAGGCGCGAGGGGCTGAATGGCCTCCTCCTGCTCCTATGAGTGCGAATGGACCCATCGAGTTAAAGGATGAACCTATGAACAGAGAGTGTCAGTAATGTTCAGCTACAACTGCTAAGAAAGTAGCTTTGAGAGTTTGCTGTAAACAGCACTGTAGGGTGAAGGTTTGCTGTAGATTTTACTTAATGGTCCGTATTTTCCGATGCCTACGGGTGTGTACGAGCTGTGTACACACCCATAGGGACATCAGAAATGCCGGTTTCAGGCATGCGTTGAAAACCGGCATTTCCGATCTGTCAAGAATCCTCTTGACAGATCCTCCGCCTGCCCTGGAGAAGGACCTCCACGGGAAGGGAGTTCCGCTTTCTGGAGAACCTCCGCCCGCTGAAAACACTTAAAAATCTTATGCCTGGTAAAAGCAAGCGTGAGGCCTGCTTTTACTAGCATAAGAGTTTTAAAAAGTTAAAAAAATAATTTTTTTTCACTCATTTATAATTTAAAAATACTTTTAAAAAAGGTAAGTTATTATTATTAGCCCCGTAAAAAACTTTAAATATTTTTCAAAAAATTAAGTTTTTGTTTAAAATATTTAATTTAATGTAATTTTAACTCATTTTAAAAATGTGATGGTTTTTAAAAATGTATTTAATGTTTTAGTGTCTTTCTTCAGTGATCCCCATTCATACAGGTCTATCTGTCAAAAGTATGAAGGGAGATTCCCTTCTCCCATTGGCTCGCCTGGCCCACGTGATCCCAGGGATGCTTGCGAACCGCCTGCGCCTCTGGGATACCTGGGCCCTGCACATTTCGACTGTGGAGAGGCCCAGGATCAGAAGTGGCCGCACCTCGGGAGCCCTCAGGTAAGGGTGTAGATTTTTTCCCGATAGGAGGCCTCCGCACGCAGGAAGCCTCCTATCGGAAATTACGGACCATTTAGTCAATAACATCAATCAATGAAAGGCTCCTGAAAACTAACTGATGGGCAACGTTGAATAGCAGTGCAAAAAGATTTAAGTGAAACTACCACAGACTTGTAGTAAAGAAAGCACTTTGTTACTTCCAGTTCTTTATAGAAGCATAGAATGATACAGCACAGAAGGAGGCCATTTGGCCCCTCGTGCCTGTGCCGGCTCTTTGAAAGAGCGATCCAATTAGTCCCACTCCCCCTGCCCTTTTCCCATAGCCTTGCCAATTTTCCCCTTCAAGTATTTATCCAATTCCCTTTCGATAGTAATTATTGAATCTGCTTCCACCGCCCTTTCAGGCACTTATTTTCTTCAAGTTCTTTAAACTGGACAAAAACCCCAATTTTAACTCCAGGTGGATTCCCCGCTCAGGCCTGAGTTAAAATTACAGTCGGGTCTCAATGATGTCATTGGGCCCCAACACGCCGATGTAAAGAAGGACCCCGTTGGCTCCGGGCGCGTGTCCTTGCTGCCTGCTCAGGAGAGCAGGTTAAAATTGCAGATGTTGCGATCGCGGCGACTTTCGGACAGGTCAGAGCCAGGGGCGATTTTAACTGCCCGCCCGCCAGGTTTCTGCTGAGCGAGTGGGGTTAAAATCGCCCGGAGCGGAAGGAAATTTACAGGTTGGAAGTTTATCTTGGTTTCTTATCCACTGCTAAAGCACATATGGTTCCATCACATCACAAACTCACTTCTCTCTAAGTATGGCCACTCCTGATCTCCCAGTCAGAGTGTAAAATGCGTCGGTGGAGTTTAAGTCTGCAACGCTCAGCTGGCCCGCAATGATGTGCAGCTTTGCAAGATACTGTGTTCTGTCCTTGTCTGTCAAAAGACTGTTTACCTGGGTTAGAATGCAAGATATTCATTGTGAGCAAAATTTACTTCACTTAGTAACATCAGGTGTGTAACCTGACTCAGTTCAGCTGCTTCCAAGCTGTGCGGTCAAACACTAATACAAGAAAAAAAGACTTGCATTTATATAGCGCCTTTCACGACCTCAGGATGTTCCGAAGTGCTTTACTTTTGAAGTATATTTGTAATGTAGGAAACGTGGCAGCCAAATTGTGCACAGCCAGCTTCCATAAATAGCACTGTGATAATGACCAGGTAATCTGTTTTTTAGTGATGTCGGTTGAGGGATAAATATTGGCCCAGGACACCGGGGAGAACTCCCCTGCTCTTCTTCGAAATAGTGGCCATGGGATCTTTTACGTCCACCTGAGAGGGCAGACGGGGCCTCGGTTTAACATCTTATTGGGTGGAAAGCCTTAGGACCCAAGGGAATGGTCCTCGGCATAACCTCAGCGCTGGGCAAGGGACTTTGGCAGCCGATGTCATTGCACAGAGAGGGAGAAGCAAGGCCGGGGGTTGGGGAAGGCCCAAGGGCACCTTGTGGGGCCTAGGGGGGCGGGGTGGGTGGTTGTGGGGAGCACTCCTGCTCCTCCTGGCCCACTAGGATTTTTCACAAAAGCAATCTTTGAAAACTTACGGAAGTTAAAATCACGTCGCGGCGCCAATGATATCATTGGGCCGTGACTTTGGAAAGTTAAGTAGGCCCCTTCCCCCCGCCCGCTGCAGGAGCCTCGGCTGACCAACGTCGGTGAAGATAAGATGTTGCCGGGTGGGAATGGTGAGACCTCAGTAAGTGGACTCGGCCTGATCTTAACCCCCGCTCCTCCACGCACCATTCTCACTGGGCCGGCAGTGGGGGGGGGGCGAGGGGGCGGTGGGGAGGTGGGGGGAGTTAAAATCGAGGCTCAGGGTGTCCAAAACAGAAAGTGCTCCAAGTCCCAGCAGTAACATCCCTCATCTTGATGAGCACAGAAAAGTCATAAAGAGTAATGTTTCTCTAGGGAATCAAGGGATATGGGGATCGGGCAGGAAAGTGGAGCTGAGGTAGAAGATCAGCCATGATCTTATTGAATGGCGGAGCAGGCTCGAGGCGGGCCTATGGCCTACTCCTGCTCCTAATTCTTATGTTCTTATGTTCTCATCACATGAAACTCCTGTAACTTACATCAACTCCTTTAAAGGCTTTGTCATTCGGTACAAATAAAGTAAAAGGACCCAAATTGGTCAGTGGTTTGGAATAACCAGTACCTGGGAGAGAGAAAAGGTGCACAATTAGAGACATCTATTATGAAGCCTTTTGAAAATTTCACATTTCTATTTTATGACAATACTAGTGGAAAATGTACTTAAATATGTCAATACTGGAATTATTTAAATTATGGGACTAATTCCCCCAGTCAGGGATTCCTGGGGAAGAACATAAGAATTGCGAGATGACCGAGGTCCATATAGTTCGCTCTCTACTATCCTGGTAGCCACATGATGCAACGATAATGGAGCTGTTGACTAATCACCGCAATCAATCTCTATCAATGAGTCTACAACAGACCCAGATGTGAGGCGAGGAAAACCCCCAGTGGTGGAGAGCTTTGGGGAACCACAGTTCCAAAGTCACCTGTTCCTCCCGATCACGCTACACTCACCCTACATCACGTCTCAAATTACTCCTATACTGTATCCCAAAATATCATTTTCTGAAAGAGATCTTTCTAATTTCGTTTAGGAACTTACAGGGAAACGCTTGTTGGGAAATTGCGCACTCACGGCCCCCTGATTTTCCACCATTTAAATTATTGCCCAGGAGCGCTTGATCAGGGAAGCAGTCCTTCCTTAAGCCTCAACTTTTAGACAAAACCCGTTATTAATTGCTACAAAAAGCCAAAAGGGAGCAGATAAGGCGACCTGAACACCCGCAATCCCGCTCCACCTCAGTAACAACACTCTAAACCGGCAGGCTCCTTCTTTATACATGCATGTCGGGTCCCGATGATGTCAGTGGAGGGAAGAGGAGCCAGGAGGCATAAGAGTCTCGAACAGGTACGTTTTTTTTTACTTTCCTTGTGGGGCCGGGAGAAGCAAGAGTGTCCTCCGGGCCCCTCAATGAAACATAAGAACATTAGAATTAGGAGCAGGAGTAGGCCATACGGCCCCTCGAGCCTGCTCCGCCATTCAATAAGATCACGGCTGATTTTCGACCTCAACTCCACTTTCCCGCCAGATCCCCATATCCCTTGATTCCCCTAGAGTCCAAAAATCTATCGATCTCAGCCTTGAATATACTCATCGACTGAGCATCCACAGCCCTCTGGGGTAGAGAATTCCAAAAATTCACCACCCTCTGAATGAAGAAATTCCTCCTCATCTCAGTCTTAAATGGCCGACCCCCTTATCCTGAGACTATGCCCCCTGTTTAAGCCGCCCCTGCCGTGGACTCCACCCTTCCTCCGAACGGGTGACCACCACGAGACGGCCCCTGCAGCCGATTCCGCTACCTACCTGGTGCTGACCGGTGGCCTCCGGGCATCGCGATTTTCCCACCCGGAACGGACGAGTGTGAAACTGACCTCGCTCTCCAACCCCTCAAAACCTGCCCATAGTTAAAATGGGGGCCACGGACTTGACATAAAATTGATTATTAGATAGTTTAGATAGGATTGGAGAGCTCTTTCAAAGAGCCGGCATAGGCATGGTGGAGTAAATGGCCTCCTTCTGTGCTGTATGATTCGAGGATTATACTCAGGGCTAGAAATTCCGTAGCGCCCGGCGCTAACTTTTGAAAAGTAGCGCCAGGCGCTAATGATTCTCTCCTGCCGGGAAATTCAGCTTCAGCGCTCCAAGGGGGAAGTGGAGCGTTAAATCAAGCGCTAACCACTTCTCTTAGGGTGCTAAAGTCCGAGAGCGGGGCGGTAGAGGCAGAGCGCTGAACGATTCGGAGCGCATCACTAACGGCATCAGAGGCTGCTTCCATCGCTTAAAGGGAAGGGCCAGTGATGGTGCACAACCTACTTGTCGGCAGTTCTGCATTGCAAGGCGACCTGGGCGAAGGCCATTACAGCCCCAAACACTCTCACAAAGTGGAGGGCTTGGACATCTTGCAGCAATGAAACATCAAAAACTTTGAGCAGGCACCAGACTGGTGCAAATAATAAAGGTTGGCCTACCTGAAAACCATTCCCTTTAATTAGCGCTCCCCGAGCGGCCAGCCGAGTTGACAACGCCTCCTCTTCCTGCCGTTGTTCACGCCTGGCGATACAGCAGGGGGGGGCGGGAGGCAATTTCACATCCGGGGCGGTAACGGGGCGCTGCGCACTTTATGACGTCACGATCTGCGAGGCGCTAGAGGCCCAGGTGGTAAGAGTTAGCGCCAGCGCTAAAGCGGCACTGAAGTTCGTGGGCATCGCTGCATTCGCCGCGCCCCGTCGCTAACCTCTTAGCGCCCCGTTAGTGACAACCGCCCCAGGCGCTAACGGGAGGCGCTAACCAACCAAATTTCTCCCCCTAAGTGTCTACTCAAAATCTGGGAAAGCTACAGGTTTTATGAAGATTGTTCTAAAATCTAAAAGCACAAAGCGTCGAGGAGAAAGAAAGTTACCAAAAAACAACATGGCTGATGTTAGTCGTCCCTGCCATTGTCCACCAGACTGAGTGTTCAGGTCCTTGATTCTCTCCATGATGTTCCCATAGCAGACAGACCCATCGCCAGTATACCCTTCATTGCAGGTGCACCTAGTTGAGGCATTCACACACTGTATTAAGCTTCCCGATCAGCATCGACATGTATTAAAGCTAACTACCTCTTGTAGGCCAGTTTGGGCGTCCGTTGAAAGCTCTGAATCACACTGGTCCCGAATTTACTCAGGCGGTGGGGGTTCTGTCGGACTCCCACCGTAACTGTGGCGGGAGCAACCCACTGGAAAGGAGCAGGGGCCAAGCTCAGCTAGATGCCGGTTGTTCCCGGGATTGTCCAAGTCACCCTTCTCACAAGGAGCTGGTCAGGCCTCGGCCAGAGTATTGTGTCCCGTTCTGGTCCCCACTATTTAGGAAGGATGTCAAGGCCTTGGAGAGGGTGCAGAGGAGATTTACTGGAATGGTACCAGGGATGAGGGACTTCAGTTATATGGAGAGACTGGAGAAGCTGGGATTGTTCTCCTTAGAGCAGAGAAGGTTAACAGGAGATTTAATAGAGGTGTTCAAAATTATGAAGGGTTTCGATAGAGCAGATAGGGAGAAACTGTTTCCATTGGCAGGAGGGTCGGTAACCAGAGGACACAGATTTAAGATAATTGGCAAAAAAGCCAAGGGGGAGATGGGGAGAAATGTTTTTATGCAGTGAGTTGTTACGATCTGGAATTCACTGCCTGAAAGGGTGGTGGAAGCAGAATCAATAGTAACTTTCAAAAGGGAATTGGAAAAAGGAAAAATTTGCAGGACTATGGGGCAGAGCAGGGGAGTGGGACTAGTTGGATCGCTCTTTCAGAGAGTCAGCACAGGCTCGATGGGCCGAATGGCCTCCTTCTGTGTTGTAAGATTCTATGAAGGCCAATGACATTATTGGGTGACACCCACCCCCTCCCATCACCCCCCCCCCCCCCCCCCCCCCCCCCCGTTCCCCAGGGTCAGAGAGATGCTCTATGCCAGGAGTTCTTGCTATCCTGGCTCACCTGGGGCCTGCTGGAAGACTGGATGTCAAGTGAGATGTGACAGACCAGTCTTTAGATGGGTGCAAATGGACCCTACCAGCGATGGAGAACAAGGGGAGAGCCCTGGACCTCAGAGATTAGGACATTTAAAAAAAAAATCTGGATTGGCACAGAGGGCCAAAGAGGAGATGGCTGGTGTCTCAGGTGGGGTGGGGGTGGGTATTGGATATCCACCCAATGGTGGGCAGGCAGGGGGATTTTCCAGCCACATAAGAATATAAGAACACAAAAAAATAGAAACTAAAAACAGAAAATGCTGCAAATACTCTGTGGAGAGAGAAACAGAGTTAACGTTTCAGGTCTGTGACCTTTCATCATAAATAGGAACAGGAGTAGGCCATACAGCCCCTCGAGCCTGCGCCGCCATTCAATAAGATCGTGACTGATCTTCGCCCTCAACTCCACTTTCACTCCACCTGGGGCAAGGCAGGTACCAGAGCTGTACCCACAGCGGGACGAGCGCCGGGCAATTGAGGTGCCCACAAACCCCACTGACCCAATCAAAGTCCGGCTGGGTGAGCGACGGAGGTCACGACACCAGCGTATCTGCCAGAATCGCGGCCCACGGATTGGCTGGGCCTAGCGACATCCTCGGGCCATCAAATCCGGGCCAGAAGACGCAGCAGATCCAAGTCGTATTAGACCTGCTCGCGGGCTAAGCCATTCAAGCGCCCTCCCATGATTCGTTAACTTTCCTCGGTGAACTATAGGCATCGTTAGCGCGCGAACAGTCATTTACGTGGACTTTCTTACTCAATCTGTCCTGGGGCAATGGTGACACAGTTGGCATTTTTATCACAGGTATTGTTTGTCTTGCAGACGTCAGTCAGGTCACATCCCCTCCCCGCTGACAGATTCTCGTAGCCTTCCAGACATTGACAGTGAGACTAGAAGAGAGAAGAAAATACTAGTGTAGGATTATTGATTAACCCTCGGAAGATACTTTCCACCGTACAACATGGCGAAATTGCAAGCCTTCCTTTCTTTCTTTTTACACAAGAGTAGTGCTTTAGTTAGTATGAAGCATCTTTTATGTAAACGTTTTATGTCTTGTATTAACTTACACAACAGTTGCACGCGAATAGACTTTCAACAACAACAACAACAACTTGTATTTATATAGCGCCGCTTTTAACGTAGTAAAACGTCCCAAGGCGCTTCACAGGGGTATTACAGGAAACTCTTTATTAACCGGCACCGACGGGACCGGCGTGGTGCCGGTTAATCAAAAAGTCCAGATAACAGAGAGTTATATCTCCCAATGTACGAGAGCCCTGTACACATTGACATGCGCCTGCATTCGGAGCTCCGTCTCCCCGGGGACCGCCAGCTGACCATCTGTCGTGTCCGCTGCCTACCCGGGCTGCACATTCCCCTCCCAATCTACACGCTCCGATACAAGGCAAACGCCTCGGGGGTTTTTTTTAAGTTAATTTTAAACGAGAGCTGAAGGAAAACCCCGGTTACCTACTCAAGAATTTTGACGGTTAAGAGAGATTTCCGGATATTTGGGTGCCGGTTAATAAAGAGTTTCCTGTATAAGACAAAATAATTTGACACTGAGTCACACAAGGAGATACTAGGGCAGGTGACCAAAACCCTGGTCAAAGAGGTAGGTTTTAAGGAGCATCTTAAAGGAGGAGAGAGAGGTAGAGAGGTGGAGAAGTTTAGGCAGGGAATTCCAGAGCTTAGGGCCTTGGCAGCTGAAAGCACGGCCACCAATAGTTGAGCGATTATAATCAGGGATGCTCAAGAGGCCAGAATTAGAGGAGTGCAGATATCTCTGGGACCCTCATCCATGCCTTTGTTACCTGCAGACTTGACTATTCCAACGCTCTCCTGGCCGGCCTCCCATCTTCCACCCTCCAGAAACTTGGGCTCATCCAAAACTCGGCTGCCCGTGTCCTAACTCGCACCAAGTCCCGTTCACCCATCGCCCCTGTGCTCGCTGACCTACATTGGCTCCCGGTCTCAACGCCTTAATTTTAAAATTCTCATCCTTGTTTTCAAATCCCTCCATGGCCTCTCCCCTCCCAATCTCTGTAACCTCCTCCAGCCCCACAACCCTCCACTGGCGGCTGTGCCTTCAGCTGCTGAGGCCCTGCGCTCTGAAATTCCCTCCCTAAACCTCTCCGCCTCTCTCTCCTCTTTTAAGACGCTCCTTAAAACCTACCTCTTTAACCAAGCTTTTGGTCACCTGCCCTAATGTCTCCTCATGTGGCTCGGGGGTCAAATTTTGTTTGATAAAAATCGCTCCTGTGACGCGCCGCGGGACGTTTTACTACGTTAAAGGCGCTAGATAAATACAAGTTGTTGTTGTCACACAGCAGGTGCGGGTGAATAGACTTTCACTTCATCAGCAACAGCAGCAACAATGCATTTCTGATGGGAAGATGGCAGCGGCTGAAAATCGCACGCCCGCTGCCCACTGTTCCAATACGCGCGGGCAGGCGGAGGGGGGGGGGCGACGTCGCCTAGCCGTTGGCGTGCGCTCACTTAGCGTTTCGCTGGGATGTCGAGAGGTTTTCAGCAAACACCGAAGGGTTGAAGGATGCTCGTAGCAACAGGATGAGAACCAACCTTCCCGGGGCCGTCGTAGAGGCAAACGGTGGAGTTGGTGGGGCAGTTCCCGAAACTACTTTGGCACGGATCGACGGGTAAGCAGATCCGCCCGTCGCCGTGGTAACCCTCTTGGCATTTGCAGGTGAAGGCGTTGGGTGCGAGGTAGGTACACACGGCATTGGAGCCGCAGGCGCTGTAAAGGCACGGATTAATGGCTGGAAAAAAGACCAACAGCATATTGTTGCTCATGTTTTATTGCTTTAGTACACGTCAAGCTTCAAACTACTGCACAGTGGGATAAAAATGGGTGCCCGCTTAGAGAACAAATTATAGGTCCTATATGTGAGTTCATTCATTACTTTGCGTTCTGGTACAATTAAAAATAAACAAACCCAATTACTATTAATGGGATGGGGTTTTTTTAACAGTAGGTGAAAACATTCCCTTGCAGTCGCTAACACAATAAGCACTTACGTTCACACTGTGTGCTCCCGTTGGTATGGTAACCAGGTAAGCATTCGCACGCCAGCTTTCCACTCTCTGCTTCTTCAGAACATCTTGTATTTTCAGGGCACTGCAGTGCCCGACAAGCGGGTATAGCTTTGAAGATCAAGAAAGGGACTTGAAGCACTCATTGAAAAATACGACAGAAATGCTGCGGAGATTGGCGTGGACTCTTGCGTCTGTTCTGGCCTCTTGCGTTCCTCCAATTCTGGCCTCTTGCGCATCCCCTGTTTTAATCGCTCCACCATTGGCGGCCGTGCCTTCAGCTGCCGAGGCCCTAAGCTCTGGAATTCCCTCCCTAAACCTCTCCGCCTCTCTATCTCTTTCTCCTCCTTTAAGATGCTCCTTAAAACTTACCTCATCGAATAAGCTTTTGGTCACCTTCCCTAATATCTCCTCAATGTCAAATTTTGCTTGATAAGCGCTCCCGTGAAACGCCTTGGGACCTTTTACTACGTTAAAGGCGCTATATAAATGCAAGATGTTGTTGGTGTTATATTGCATGATGCATAATGATAGAAGAGAGAATTAACTTGCATTTATATAGCGCCTTTCACAACCTCAGGATGTCCAAAAGCATTTTACTTTTGCACTTTTACTTATGTACTTTTTTTTTAGTCACTGTTGTAATGTAGGAAATGTGGCAACCAATTTTTGCGCACAGCAAGCTCCCACAAACAGCAATGAAATAATCTGGGATTTTTTTGATGGTGCTGGTTGAGGGATAAATATTGGCCTGGCCACTTTTTTGAAAAGTGCGGTGGCACCTTTTGCGGCCACCCGAGAGGGCAGACGGGGCCCTCGGTTTAACGTCTCATCCAAAAGTCGGCACCTCCGACAGCGCAGCACTCCCTCAGCGCTGCACTGGGAGTGTCAGCCTCGATTATGTGCTCAAGTCTCTGGAGTGGAACTTGACCCCAAAAACCTTCTGACTCAGAGGCGAGGGTGCTTCCGATAGAGCCAAGGCTGACACTTACAGACAGTGATATGTTCGCCAGTTATCAGTGGTGCTCGGTGTGAGCGGCAATATCATTTCTTGGTTCACGGACTGCTCTTGCGCTCTATAAATGTGGCTTCACACTGGCAGGACTAATACTGAACTCTGTGGGGGGGGGGGGGGGTTCCGTTCATGGGATGTAGGCAAGGCCCAGCATTTATTGCCCATCCCTAATTGCCCTCGAGAAGGTGGTGGTGTGCCACCTTCTTAAACCACTGCAGTCCGTGTGGTGAAGGTATTCCTACAGCTTAACGAGTGTAATACTAACTACTAAAGAGGTCTCCTGCCTTAAGTGAACTTGGGGGTGACCCCCAAACTACACTACTTTGCAAACCACATTGGAAATCATTTTGAATCAATGTGAAAGTGGTAAATATAATGGCAAACAAAGATTTTTGACAACATTGGAGAGACCAAACGCAGATTGGGTGTCCGCTTTGCGGAACACCTCCGTTCAGTCCGCAAGCGTGACCCCGAGCTTCCGGTCGCCTGTCATTTTAATTCTTTCCTCACTCCCACTCTGACCTCTCTGTCCTCGGCCTCTCACACTATTCCAGCGAAGTTCAACGGAAGCTCGAGGACCAGCACCTCATCTTTCGATTCGGCACTTTACAGCCTTTCGGACTCAACATTGAGTTTAACAATTTCAGACCATAACCACTGCTCCCATTTTTTTCACACAGCAGTTGCTGATGATTCTGCTATTCCCATTTACACCTCCTCTAAACCCATCTTTTGTTTCTTTACTTGTCCCATTACCATCTCCTTTTGCCTTGCACCATCAGCCCTTTTGTCATTTAATCTCTCCTGCCTTCCACCCTATCACAGAGCTTCCCTTTTGTTCTTCCTCCTCCCCTTTCCCTGCCCCTGCACTTGCTTAAAAACCTGTTACATCTCCAACTTTTTCCAGTTCTGACGAAGGGTCATCGACCTGAAACGTTAACTCTGTTTCTCTCTCCACAGATGCTGCCTGACCTGCTGGGTGTTTCCAACATTTTCTGTTTTTATTTCAGATTTCAAGCATCCGCAGTGTTTTGCTTTTGTGCAGTCTCAAATCAGCCCCTCTGAACACAAAAATCCACACACAGCATAACCACAAGTCAGCTAAGTATATGGCACAACAGTACTTTGAGATGTTTTGTTGTTGCCAGGAACTCGATGCTTCACTGAAGTAAAATGTGCCCCATAAATACTGCCTTACATATGTGTATTCATGGAACGGTCTGCTCTTCTTGTAACAGATCCTTGTGCAGTACTTACGCTGGTCACACTTCGCTCCTGTGTAGCCTGAATAACATGTGCACTTGCCATCTCCTGCGATTCCACTGTTGCAGTCTCCGTGAAGACATTCACACTCTACAAAGGGAATGATCAATGCTCTTTTAAACTCATAGATGCAGCATTTTATGACATATATTGCATTTCTCACTTTATTGCCTCTCGAACTTTAACAGATCTACTTTAGTTTGTATTGTACTAATTGAAGACTTTCCACTCTATCTGAAGCCCTCTAGAGGCCCAAATGGGCTGAAGAAAAAAATAAAAAAAATAATGTTTTTAAGTCCTCGTTTCCACTGGTGCTATTCCAATTCTAGAGATGGTAATCAATCCCCTCCACCATTGGTAGCACCTCCCAAACCCGTGACCTTTACCACCTAGAAGGACAAGGGCAGCAGGCGCCTAGGAACACCATCACCTCCAAGTTCCCCTCCAAGTCACACACCATCCTGACTTGGAAATATATCGGCCGTTCCTTCATCGTCGCTGGGTCAAAATCCTGGAACTCCCTCCCTAACAGCACTGTGGGAGCACCTTCACCACACGGACTGCAGCGGTTCAAGGCGGCGGCTCACCACCACCTTCTCGAGGGCAATTAGGGATGGGCAATAAATGCTGGCCTTGCCAGCGACGCCCACATCCCATGAACGAATTTTAAAAAAATTACCTTGGTCTAGTAAAGGCTTGGGGCCTTCAGGTCTCAAGGGCAGAATTTCCCAACAACACTCCACACCCCCTTGACACAGGTGATAGATCTGACCACATGTTCCCCCAACTGGATTTTAAAGGGTCATTCTAAACGGGGTGGAATTCCGTCCCATATTCCGGGTCGCCTGGGAGGAAATCTGACATACACCCTCGCTCAGCTGAGGAATTTTTTAGTTCAATCAATGCTCGAAGAACAGTACCTTAATCTTTCGATAAGACACTTTACAGCCTTCCAGACTCAATACTGAGTTCAACAATTTCAGATCATAAGCACTGCTCCTGTTTTTTCAGAAAGCAGGTGCTTGTTTCTTATTCATTGGATGTGGCCATCGCTGGCAAGGCTGGCATTTATTGCCCATCCCTTGAGAAGGTGGTGGTGGTGAGCCACCTTCTTGAACCACTGCAGTCCATGAGGTGAAAGATGCCGGGTGGTCCGTCTGGTTTTAGTCTTATTAGACTTTAGTGTAGCAGTTTGGTACAACTGAGTGGCTTGTTAGGCCATTTCAGAGGGCAGTTAAGAGTTAAGAATATTAGTCTGGAATCACATATAGGCCAGATTTCCTAAAGAACATTAGTGACCTAAGTGTGGGTTGTTCGACAATCTATTACTGATACTATTCCAGATTTATTTAATAATTAGGAATTTTAATTTCCCAGCTGGGTGGGATTTGAACTCTTATCTCCAGATCATTCAGTCCAGGCTTTTGGATTACCAGTCCAGTAACATAACCACTATGCTACCTGGTGGTAATGGGTTGAGTGTTGCCATTCCCATTTACATCTCCTCCAGACCCATCTTTTGTTTCTTTACCTGTCCCATTACCATCTCCTTTTGCCTCACACCATCATCCCTTTTGTCATTTAATCTCTCCTGCCTTCCACCCAATCACAGACCTTCCCTTTTGTTCTTTCCTCCCCTCCCCCAGCTTTCCCTGCCCCTGCACTTGCTTAAAAACCTGTTACATCTCTAACTTTTTCCAGGTCTGACGAAAGGTCACAGGCCTGAAACGTTAACTCTGTTTCTCTCTCCACAGATGCTGCCTGACCTGCTGAGTATTTCCAGCACTTTCTGTTGTTATGTTATATGTTATTAATGTTATTAGTTTGTTGCGTTTAATTTGCCATTTGACGCACTGAGATACAAAATGCTTTACGCCAACTCTCACCAGAAGCACAGTCAGGTCCATATATGCTCTCTGTCGCACATTTCTCACAGGCTACTCCCGCAAAGCCATCCTGCAATAATTAATATCAAAATGTGGTGTATTAGTAAGGCAGTAACGTCAGTGTTGAGTAATTGTTTACAACTGTAGTATTGTGACTGGTAAAACAAATTGGAACCAGTGAACTGGTCAATTCCAAACGGTTTCAAAAGTGCATTTCTAGTACGGGTCTTTGCTGATATTTTACACTCGTGGTTCACGAGTTTACGGAATGTGTAAAGTCAGCAAAAGTCGAGCGGGTCCGTTTTGTACATTTCTTGCGAAACAATGATTGTTGCTGAAAGCACTCAAATGAAAAATGTCAAAACAGGAAGCCGGGCTGGCTTTTAAATGGCTGCTTAGACCTGGTGACCCCTGCAAATTCATTCAGGTCCTTAGTAACCTACGTGCTCACTTCCCCCCCCCCACATTCCCCCACCCCTCCCCCCTCACCCACTGTTTAAAGTACAAGCTACCATAGGGAGCACCGACCACCACAACTGGCTTTTCAGAGTCACTAGAGATGGTCTGAATCTGATCATCAATAGACGTGTCCAATTACATAGAATTTACAGAACAGAAACAGGCCATTTGGCCCAACTGGTCTATGCCGGTGTTTATGCTCCACACGAGCCTCCTCCCACCCTACTTCATCTCACCCCATCAAACATAAACTTCTATTCCTTTCTCCCTCATGTGTTTATCCAGCTTCCCCTTAAATGCATCGATGCGAGTCGCTTCAACCACTGCCTGTGGTAGCAAGTTCCACATTCTCACCACTCTCTGGGTAAAGAAGTTTCTCCTGAATTCCCGATTGTATTTATTAGTGATTACCTTATATTTATGGCCCTTTAGTTCTGGTCTCCCCCGTAAGTGGGAACATCTTCTCTACATCTATCGTATCAAACCCCTTTCATCATCTTGAAGACCTCTATCAGGTCACCTCGCAGCCTTCTCTTTTTTAGAGAATAGAGCCCCAGCCTGTTCAATCTTTCCTGATAGTTATAAACTCTCAGTTCTGGTATCCTCCTCGTAAATCTTTTTTAGCACCTTCTCCAGTGCCTCTATATCCTTTCTATAATATGGAGACCAGAACTGTTCATAATGTTCGGTGCCTTTCTTTAAATCCAATTATACGTTATGAAAATTGTGTACACGGTGCCTGACTTAAAGAGGGATTGACATTCCTGAACCTTCCTCCCCGCCCCCCAATGGATCTCCTGGTTCCCTGGGCACAAAGATTAGGAGAAAGGGGTGGAGACCCGGATCACTGGGTCTCCACCCCTTTTGCATTGCCTTGGAGTTTCTGGGGCTTTCCTCAGGGCACGTGGCTTGGCTGTGGGTGGAGTATGAAACATAGAAGATACATAGAAAAATAGGAGCAGGAGTAGGCCATTCGGCCCTTCGAGCCTGCTCCACCATTCAATATGATCATGGCTGATCCTCTATCTCAATACCATATTCCCACGCTCTCTCCCCATACCCCTTGATGCCTTTTGCGTCTAGAAATATAGAAACATGTAGCGGCCAGTTGGAGCTATATCACTGAGACGGGGTGGGGGTGAGTGGGAGGAGTGGGCCGAGGGGAGGGGAGGGGGTGCGTTTGGGATCCTGGCCTCCAACATAATTTTCCTGATCACGTTGGCTGGGTGCCATCGCACTGTGGCCTTCCCACAGACTCCTGCCGACCACAAGATCCGTGGGGGTCCCAGGGTGGGGGGCAAGACCGAGGTTTTCCTGTCATTCCGTCTATGTTCTTCACCCCCTCCCC
This sequence comes from Squalus acanthias, assembly GCA_030390025.1. Classification (NCBI taxonomy): domain Eukaryota; kingdom Metazoa; phylum Chordata; class Chondrichthyes; order Squaliformes; family Squalidae; genus Squalus; species Squalus acanthias. Next base: position 114,105,709 of record CM059435.1, read on the forward strand.
CTACCTCAGCCCCTTCAATATGGTGCAGTCTAACCGGCTGCCAGAGGGTTCCAGTCTCCAAGCTGCTCCACCAACACTGCCGGGGGACGGGCCTGGTACCAGTGCGGGGGGGGGGGGCCCTCACCATGTAAATACCTCAGGGCATGTAATCACCCGTGATCCTGAGACTGGACATGAGCGTGATGGGCGGCGGGGTGGAAAATCTGCCTTGAAATTCACGTGCGACCTGGTGCTTAGCATTGTGACTGAAGTGGGATTAAACTGCTCACCGCTGTCACCACTGTAATACAAACAATAGTTATAGAGCTAACCTACCGTACAATTGCATGCGCCATCCCCTCCCATACCATCGAAACAATCTCCTTTTTTGTTGCAAGGGAATGCTGCTCCTCCTGGACACTCTGTAATTAAATCACCAAATATCACAGCATTACATCGAATGTACAGAACAGAAACAGGCCAATCAGCCCAACTGGTCTATACCGCTATTTATACGCTCCACACGGGCCTCCTCCCAGCCCTCTTCATCTAATCCTATCAGCAGAACCTTCTATTCCTTTTTTCCTCATGTATTTATCCAGCTTCCCCTTAAATACATCTCTGCTACTCGCCTCAACCACTCCCTGTGGTAGCGAGTTCCACATTCTCACCACTCTCTGGGTCAAGAAGTTTCTCCTGAATTCCCGATTGGATTTATTAGTGACTATCTTATATTGATGGCCCCTCGTTTCGGACTCGCCCCGCAAGTTAATGCAGCTCGAAGTGGTGCTGGTTGCAAGTCATTGAAAACGTAATGAATGAATCCCTGAGTAGAGCAATAATTTACTGACGTTAATTGTTATAATATGATTAAGGTGTCGTTGAATGTGTTCATATTACGCTGTAAATTTCTATTCATATTCTCAAGTTCCAATGGAAGTTTGCAAATGCTGCACATCTGTCCAGCTGATCGTAAGATTCCGCAATAATCACTTCTAAGAAAGCTTGAATGTGTGTGAGGTATATTTACATTACACAAACAACAGGAAATTGCATTTATATGGTCATTGCTTTAGGTCTCACTGCAGAGACTTGAGCACATAATCGAGGCTGACACTCCAGTGCAATAGTGAGGTCTTTTATATTTCTTTCTTTCCTTCTTTCTTTCTTTCCTTCTTTCTTTCTTTCTTTCTTTCCTTCTTTCTTTCTTTCCTTTCTTTCTTTCCTTTCTTTCTTTCATTCTTTCTTTCTTTCCTTCTTTTCTTTCCTTTCTTTCTTTCCTTCCTTTTTTCCTTCCAAAAGCTTGTTCAAAGTGATGGGTTTTAGGGAAGTTTACACCTTTTTTTGGAATTTCCACGGCTATTTCACCAAAGTTACGGCAGATGAGTGGACATTCACTCCGATAAACTCTCCCTAAAAGCCTCCTCCTTTCAGACCCTCTTTACAACCCACTTTCTTGACCAAGCTTTTGGTCGCCCTTCCTTCTTTGGCTCAGCTTCCATTTTATTCTGAATACGCCTCTGTGAAGCGCCTTGGGACATTTTAAAGACGCTAGCAACAAGTTGTTGTTTGATGGTGAAGTTTTAACTTCGGCCCTCACTTGAAATATTTCATGCGCATGTAGACAAGCAGCGAGCACTTAAAACTATCTCCGATAAAGATATCTGATAAAGGAGGTATTGCGGTGCCAAGAATACTTCAACAATCCATATTCAAACAAATCAATCTGTTTTCTGTCCAGGACTGGAACCCTCCTTATCAAGCCCCAGGGGTGCCCAGCTCGGAGATAGGCTGACGCAGCTTATCTCCGGGCAGGATTTTTCTGAGTTATTCTCTCTGTGCTGATTGCTCCTTTTTTTTGTCGTCACTTTCTGTTGAGAGGAAGAATCCTTATCCTTGACTTGCCACTTCAGAAGAGTCCTTATCATTGATTTACCACTTCCCCACAAAGACTTTACCCATTACATGACTGCTCAGCCATTCCTGTTCTCATGTTTTGTCACAGATAAGAAACAAGTTATTGCTTGAAGATCACTTTCCCCCAAAAATGTCACAATCATCACTTTATTGGTCTTTGTACTTGCCGGTCTCTTTATAATGTGGCTCTTTCGTTAGTGCAGGGGCTTACAGTAAGGGCAGTCCGACCTGTGCTGCCCCACCATCCCCAACCACTCCCCCTCTCCTCCCCCCCTCTCCTCCCCCCCTCACCCACCCCCCCCATCCTCCACCACCCCACCCCCCCGCCCCCAAAGCTCTGGGGATTTGGGCCTAGAACGCCAGACAGCTCAGTCCTACTTGTGCTTTCATTTCATAGAATCATAGAAATTTACGGCTCAGAAGGAGGCCATTCGGCCCATCGTGTCTGTGCCGGCCGAGAAAGAGCAATCCAGCCTAATCCCACTTTCCAGCTCTTGGTCCGTAGCCCTGTAGGTTACGGCACTTCAAGTGCATATCCAAGTACTTGTTAAATGTGATGAGGGTTTCTGCCTCTACCACCCTTTCAGGCAGTGAGTTCCAGACCCCCACCACCCTCTGGGTGAAAGAAGTTCTCCTCAACTCCCCTCTAACCATTCTACCAATTACTTTAAATCTATGCCCCCCTGGTTATTGACCTCTCTGCTAGGGGAAATAGGTCCTTCCTATCCACTCTATCTAGGCCCCTCATAATTTTATACACCTCAATCAAGTCTCCCCTCAGCCTCCTCTGTTCCAAAGAAAACAACCCCAGCCGCTCCAATCTTTCCTCCTCGCTAAAATTCTCCAGTCCTGGCAATTTCTCACTCTACAACAACTTGCATTGGTATAACGCCTTTAGTTAAACGTTCCAAGTGGCTGTTTGAAGTGAATGGGACTGGGGGTTTGGAAAGGACTGTTTTAGCATTGTTATCTCACTGGTGGATAAATGCTAAATCTAGAACACTAAGATCAGTTAGTATTAGTAAGTTGAGAGAAACATAAAAATAATGGGAACGTGGATTTAGACTGAATGGGGTGGAAATTAGTCCGGGACTTGTTTGCGGGCTCAGACTCGGCCCGGCGGAGAGAGGCAAGAGGATTGAGATCGCCAGGAATTGGGCCTCAGGCCTCATAGACATATTCGGGGTGCGCTGACGGTGCTGGTCACACCTCCACAGGCAGCTTGTCCCACGAGAATAGTTCATTTCAGGTCACCTGTCTCACTGGCAGTGGTCCTGCGGTAAGTTGTGGGGGGGGGGGGTGGGTTAGAGCGGGCAACAGGAAGTTGGGGGAGGAGAGGGGGTGATCGGTAGGACTGTGGAGTCGAAGGGAGCTCTCCTGCTCCTCCTGTCTCCCCAGAACGAAGAATCCTGAGCAGGACGGCGACCCTTGTAAAAGGATCCTTCAACAGGCATTAGGCCCCTTCAATATGTTAAGAGGGGCCTAATGCCTGTTTTGGAGGCCCTAAAAAAATGAGCCCCACGAATTGTGCGGTGGGACCAACACAGATTAAGCGCAGCCCGCCCCACTGCTAAACTGGTATAATTTGCGCCCGTTTCACGTTTTGAGCATAGGAACAGGAGGAGGCCATCCAGCCCCTCGAGCCTGTTCCACCATTCAATGAGATCATGGCTGTTCTGTGACCTAACTCTATAAATCCACCTTTGCCCCATATACCTTAATACCTTTGGTTAACAAAGAGCTATCAATCTCAGATTTAAAATTAACAATTGATCGAGCATCAATTGCCGTTTGCGGAAGAGAGTTCCAAACTTCTACCACCCTTTGTGTGTAGAAGTGTTTCCTAATTTCACTCCTGAAAGGTTTGGCTCTAATTTTTAGACTATGTCCCCTAGTCCTAGAGTCCCCAAACAGCGGAAATAGTTTCTCTCTATCGACCCTATCTGTTCCCCTTTAATATCAGGAAAAATAACCTTGAAAGGTTCCAGATTATCGTGAAAACCCAATAGGTTCACAAATGTCCTCCAGAGAACCTGCCACCCTTACCTGGCCTGGTCTACATGTGATTCAAGACCCACGTGGTTGACTCTTAATTCCCTCTATAATTTCTCTTTATCTACATATGCACATCTAAGAGGCCCACAAAGTGAAAGACGCTATATAAATGCAAGTTTGTTCTTTCGTTCTTTCTTTCTTTCTTTCTGTCTGTCTCTTTCTTTCTGTCTCTTTCTTTCTGTCTCTTTCTTTCTTTCTTTCTTTCTTTCTGTCTGTCTCTTTCTTTCTGTCTCTTTCTTTCTTTCTTTCTTTCTGTCTGTCTCTTTCTATCTGTCTCTTTCTTTCTGCCTCTTTCTTTCTTTCACGCTGCACTTCCCCCAGCCTAATGGGCGAGCAGAAAGGCTAGGCTCATGTCTTTCAGTAAAAGCTCGACGGATTCAATACTTTTTTTGATGATTTAACCCTACGCAGGCAGTTGTGAACATTCTTATCATGAAGGAAACATTAGGTAGCGCTCAATGAATAGAGAGGGTGCCGCGAATGAATTATGCTGTCATCACCCTGGAAGTACACTGCAAGTCAGGGCTTTCTGCAGAGAGGAAGGAAGCCTGCTCCAATAACTTAAATACCAACACCAACTCGGATATGCTGCTTGGACAGAACACTTATTTTCATTCATTTACATGATGGGGCCAGGGTAAGGGTTATTGGGAACTTTGGTTGATGATTCCACAAAACCTTCATCTATTAACTTTACGAGAACCATTTCAAATCTTACAGTTAACTTTGTAATCAAGTTGCACAGCAGCAACTTGCCAAGGCTTCTTCAGCAGCACCTCCCAAAACCCGCGACCCTCCACTATCTAGAAGGACAAGGGCAGCAGGTGCATGGGAACACCACCACCTCCAAGTTCCCCTCCCAAATCACACACCATCCCGACTTGGAAATATATCGGCCGTTCCTTCATGGTCGCTGGGTCAAAATCCTGGAACTCCCTCCCTAACAGCACTGTGGGAGAACCTTCACCACACAGGACTGCAGCGGTTCAAGATGAAGGCCCACCACCACCTTCTCAAGGGCAACGAGGGATGGGCAGTAAATGATGACTTTGCCAGCGACGCCCACATCCCAAGAACGAATAAAAAATTCCTCCTCTCAATAGTTTCCGTGGAAAATTTGGTCTAAGCACAAAACCGAATTTCTTCGGTGAGATTATCAGCCAGAGGAACTTCACCCCCATTTCCAAACAGCCCAAGAAGGTCCTATGTTCGAACCCCGGTCCAATTAGGACTCAGCTGGGTAGTAATTTGTCTTGGACGGTATCGCCTGTTATACGCGGCGCCCCATAGTCAATTCTATTGAAGTCAATGGCACCAAATGTCGGGCAGGGAGTATAACGGCCGAACAATGCGTTACCGCCTGTTTTTGCGCTGCCGCCAATTTTCCCGCTAAGCTGCAGGGCCGCGCAGCCGCGCAGCTGTCTGGAGGTCCCGCGCAGGTCGCTTACCGGCCTCTCAATGGAAGAGTTTGTGCGTTTTGAATGGGCGGCGCAGCCCGTTAAAGGGACAGCGCACCCAAAAATAAAAAAAATTCGGGGGACCATTGGCTGCCGCCCAAGACAAATTTCTACCCCAGCATCTCTGAACACCGGAGGAAAACGTGGCCTTGATTCTTGACTCGTGAGTCCCTCTGGAATGACATGCGTTTGGATGCCAGCTGGGGGGGGCAGGGCCAGGCTGAGCCTCGACAGCCCAGAATGTAAAATACCCTGTTGACACCTACTGTCCAGACACACACAGAAGGAGTGGTCAGTTGGGTGGGGTTTTGAAGGGCTGCTGTTGTCTGTGGAATATTACCTCAACACGAGTCCCAACATGGGGGCAGCTTGGGAGGAACTTTTAATTATCTTAAAAAGCAGCTAACGTTTAATTAAATGTAAAAAAAAATAACAGATTGGAATGTGCCTTTAGTCAATTTAACTTTGAATTTTAATAGTTTCTTTAAGTAGTAACCTCTCTCCTTCCGGAACTGGGCACCGCACCTCAGGAAGGACATATTGGCCTTGGAGGGGGTGCAGCGGAGGTTCACCAGAATGATACCGGGGGCTTAAAAGGGTTAATTTATGAGGACAGGTTGCATAAACTTGGCTTGTATTTGCTTGAGTGTAGAAGATTGAGGGGTGATCTGATGGAGGAGTTTAAAATATCAGAGGATTTAATAGGATAGACATGGGATAGACTATTTCCTCTGGAAATCAAGAACAAGGGGATATAGGAGCAGGAGTAGGCCATTCAGCCCCTCGAGCCATTCAATGAGACCATGGCTGATCTGTATCCTAACTCCATCCATCCGCCTTGGCTCCATGTCCCTTAATGCCCCTGGCTAGCAAAAATCTATCGATCTCAGATTTAAATGCAAGTTTTTAAAAAATTATTAATTGAGCTAGCATCTACTGCTGTGAGAGGGTGTTCCAAACTTCTACCAACCTTTGTGTGAAGAAGTGTTTCCAAACTTCTTTCCTGAATGGCTTTCAAGACTGATTTTTGCTAGGTAAGGGTATCAAGGGATGTGGAGCAAAGGCGGGTAAATGGAGTTGAGGTAAAAGTAAGCCATGATCTAATTGAATGGCAGAGCAGATTCGAGGGGCTGAATGGCCTACTCCTGTTCCTAATGCTCCTATTTTATTGAGGGCTAGGCTGCCAGAGCTTGGTAGCTGCATGTTCCTATCACCTTGCCATTTTATCCCTGCTTTCAAAAATCCCCTCCTTGACCAAGCCTTCAGTTCCTTATCCCGGCCTCTGCACTCTCCTCCCCCTTTCCCCCATGCTTGGTGTCCGCCATACAGACCCCTTATAGTAAAATGCTCGAGATGTTTTCCTGCTCGTGAGCCTTGCCATATGAATGCAAGTTGCTGTATATCTGGAGGGAAAGGCAATGTCCTCCAGCCCCTCCCATCATCCACTGCCCGCAGGATTAGAGAAGGGGCATTTAAACCTAAACCCTATCCGTTCTCTGCCCAATTCTGGTCCACGGTAACCAATAGTTTTTAATATCCATGATGTAGGGGTTGTTTGCATGTTGACTCCGCACTCTACGGCCGTCTAAGTGTCAGCCGTGGCTCAGTGGGTAGCACGCTCGCCTCTGAGTCAGAAGGTTGTGGGTTCAAGTCTCACTCCAGAGACTTGAGCACAAAAATCTCGGCTGACACTCCAGTGCGGTGCTGAGGGAGTGCTGCACTGTCGAAGGTGGCGTCTTTCGGATGAGACGTTAAATTGAGGCCCCGTCTGCTCTCTCAGGTGGACGTAAAAGATCCCATGGCCACTATTTCGAAGAAGACCAGGGGAGTTATCCCCGGTGTCCTGCCCAATATTTATCCCTCAACCAACACAACAAAAACAGATGATCTGGTCATTATCACATTGCTGTTTGTGGGAGCTTGCTGTGCGCAAATTGGCTGCCACGTTTCCCACATTACAACAGTGACTCCACTTCAAAAGTACTTCATTGACTGTAAAGCACTTTGAGACGTCCGGTGGTTGTGACAGGCGCTGTGGAAATGCAAGTCTCTCTTTCTATTAGAGATTGGCAGCTCTTCAACCGCTTTAATTAACTAATATTCCTTACAGATAGTCGCTAGCATTGTGAATTGAGATTTCCTCAGGTCAGTGGTGGGCAGTCAACAACTGTTCATCCCGCGCCCCTCTGCTTTTTCTCATGGCTAATAATCATCGCAACTGTTCCGCAAAAGCAGGATGTTTAAAGTCCTTAGAAGATGTAAGCTACTGTAGGATTAATGGGCCCTCTTATCAACAAGGAAACACCAAGTACAACTCACTGGATAACAACGCTAAAGCCAGGAAGGCAGAATTCTGAAAACTATGCTCTTCCAGGGCTCAGCTCAGCCACCAATTTAATTATTGCTACAACTATATTTTGAGATTGTGTCTGAAAATTCTCACCCTGTCCTTACATGCTCCCTGTGCAAAAAGAAATAAAGAAAGCACTTGCATTTCTATAGCGCCTTTCATGACCTCAGGACATCCCAAAGCGCTTTACAGCTAATTTTTGAAGTGTAGTCACTGTTGTAATGTAGGAAACGCAGCAGCCAATTTGCACGCAGCAAGCTCCCACAAACAGCAATGTGATAATGACCAGATCATCTGTTTTTAGTGATGTTGGTTGAGGGATAAATATTGTCCAGGACACTGGGGATAACTCCCCTGCTCCTCTTCAAAATAGTGCCATGGGATCTTTTACGTCCACCTGAGAGGGCAGACTCGGTTTAACGTCTCATCCGAAAGACGGCACCTCCAACAGTGCCATTTTAAATACTGATACAACTATATTTTGAGATTTCATCAGATATACAGCACAGAAACAGGCCATTCGGCCCAACCAGTCCATGCCGGTGTTTATGCTCCACTCGAGCCTCCTCCCGTCTTTCCTCATCTAACTCTATCAGCACAACACTCTATTCCCTTCTCCCTCATATGCTTATCTAACCGCCCCTTAAATGCATCTATACTATTCGCTTCAACCACTCCCTGTGGTAGCGAGTTCCACATTCTCACCACTCTCTGGGCAAAGAAGTTTCTTCTGAATTCCCTATTTGATTTTTTGGTGACTATCTTATATTGAGATTGTGCCTGAAAATTCTTACCCTGTCCTTACAGGCTCCCTGTGTAAAAAAAAAGAAAGAAAGCAAGACTTGCATTTATAAAGCACCTTTCACGACCTCAGGATGTCCCAACGTGCAAGGTACCACAAAGAGCAATGTGATAATGAGCAGATCATCCGTTTTAGTGATACTGGTTGAGGGAGAGGAAGGACCTATTTCCCTTAGCAGAGAGGTCAATAACCAGGGGGCATAGATTTAAAGTAATTGGTAAAAGGATGAGAGGGGAGTTGAGCAGAACCTTTTTTCACCCAGAGGGTGGTGGGGGTCTGGAACTCACTGCCTGAAAGGGTGGTAGAGGCAGAAACCCTCATCACATTTAAAAAGTATTTGGATATGCACTTGAATGTCGTAATTTACAGGGATACGGACCAAGAGCTGGAAAGTGGGATTAGGCTGGATCGCTCTTTTTCGACCGGCACAGACACGATGGGCCGAATGGCCTCCTTCTGCACTGTAAATTTCTATGATTCTGTGATAAATATTGGCTGACAGATCATATCTAATGTTGTTCCAATTGGGAAACAAATCGGAAATAAAATCCTGAGAATTATAACAGGAAATATATCAGAGTATGGTATAAAGGAAGCAATTCAAGAGCATTTGACAAGTGTAAAGGTAATAATTTGAATCTAAAATAGGTCAATGAGTTACTCGTGTTTTGGAATCCTTTGAGAGTGTAATGGAGCTGGTGGGTGGAGTGTGGCGGATGTCGGATGTGTAGACTTTCAGGAAGCATTTGCTAAGATTCTTCTTGGGACTAAAAAGCTATCTGAATAAACGAGGATAATAAATTTGTTTGATCGATTGGCTTAATAGATAACAGAGAACAACGATATTTATTCTAATTGGGTGGCTGTCACTGCGAAACCCCACAAGAGTTCCAGGCTGGGGTCTTTGTTCACAGAATCATAGACATTTATGGCACAGAAGGAGGCCATTCAGGCCCATCGTGTCTGTGCCGGCCGAAAAAGAGCGATCCAGCCTAATCCCACTTTCCAGCTCTTGGTCCGTAGCCCTGTAGGTTACGGCACTTCGAGTGCACATCCAAGTACTTTTTAAATGTGATGAGGGTTTCTGCCTCTACCATCCTTTCAGGCAGTGAGTTCCAGACCCCCACCACCCTCTGGGTGAAAAAAGTTCTCCTCAACTCCCCTCTAATCCTTCTACCAATTACTTTAAATCTATGCCCCACAATATTTATTAATGATCTTGATGAAGGTATTAAACTAAAGAAGAAAAAAAGAGCTTGCATTTATATTTCACAACCTCAGGCCGTCCAAAAGCGCTTCATAGCCAATGAAGTACTTTAGGAGTCTAGATAAGGGAACTAAATGTAATATCTCCAAGTTTGCAGATGACACAAAGCTGGGTGGGCGTGTGTGCTGCGAGGAGGATACCGAGAAACTCCAGGATGATTTGGACAGGTTGGGTGAGTGGGCAGAAGCGTGGCAGATGCAATATAACGTGGATAAATGCGAGGTTATCCACTTTGGTGTCAAAAACAGGAAGGCAGACTATTATCTGAATGGCAATAGATTGGGAAAAGGGGAAGTGCAACGAGACCTGGGTGTCCTTTTGCACCAGTCGCTGAAGGTAAGCATGCAGGTGCAGCAGGCGGTGAAGAAGGCAAATGGTATGTTGGCCTTCATAGCGAAAGGGTTTGAGTATAGGAACAGGGATGTTCTGCTGCAGTTGTACAGGGTCTTGGTGAGACCACACCTTGAGTACTGTGTGCAGTTTTGGTCGCCTTATCTGAGGAAGGATGTTCTTGCCATGGAAGGAGTTCAGCGAAGATTCACAAGGCTGATACCTGGGATGGCAGGAACGACATATGAGGAGAGATTGGGTCGATTGGGCTTATACTCGCTGGAGTATAGAAGAATGAGAGGGGATCTCATCGAAACATATAAAATTCTGACAGGTATGGACAAACTAGATGCAGGAAGAATGTTCCCGATGATCAGAGAGTCCAGAACCAGGGGTCATAATCTAAGGATAAGGGGTAAGCCATTTAGGACAGAAATGAGGAAGAATTTCTTCACCCAGAGAGTGGTGAACCTGTGGAATTCTCTACCACAGAAGGTAGTTGAAGCCAAGTCATTAAATATATTGAAGAATGAGTTAGATATATTTCTTAAAGATAAAGGTATCAAGGGATATGGGGAGAAGGCAGGTACAGGGTACTGAGTTTGGATGATCAGCCATGATCTCATCGAATGGCGGAGCAGGCTCGAGGGGCCGAATGGCCTACTCCTGCTCCTATCTTCTATGTTTCTATGAAGTCGCTGTTATAATGTGGGAAAGGCGGCAGCCAATTTTCACCTAGCAAGGTCCCACAAACAGCAATGAAATAAATGACTAGGTCATCTGTTTTAGGTTGAGGGATAAGTATTGGCCAGGACCCAGTAGAACTCCCCTACGAATAGTGCCATGGGATCTTTTGCGTTCACCTGAGAGGGCCTCAGTTTACCATCTCATCTGAAAGACGTCACCTGGTGACAGTGCAGCGCTCCCTCAGTACAGCACTGAAGTGCCAGCCTAGATTATACGCTCAAGTGTCTGGAGTGGGACTTGATCCTATGCTCAGTGGCGAGAGTGCTCGCACTGAGCCAAAGCTGGCACCTTGCGTAGAATGTATGTAAGTTTGCAAGATGTTCTGAGGGAAGACTCCATGAGATCTAGAAAGACTGATCAATGACCAGATACATTGCATTCGGTACTGAGAAATGTATGGTGATAAGGTCCTAACATGGCAAATATGGTGGCAAAAGTTTATCATTAAAGAATGTGAATCAAGAAAGAAGGCTTGTGGATTAATGCAATAAAGAATGAAAATATCCTCACAGTATAGATGGATTTAATAGCCTTTTTCTCATTCTTGACTAGTAAGTTCCTATATCAAATTGCCTCATTTCAACTGCACTTATAGCTGCTTTCCTGTGCAATGTCGCTCTACATCATAAATGCTATATTCCATAGTAATTATCAATCGGATAATGGCATTCAATTTCTCTATTTCTTTTTTTGGATATCACATTCTCTAAATGGATCTGTCAGCTCCAATCGATCATTTAGATGAGGGAAATAACCTTCTCTCCCAACCTGTTCATTTGTTTCTCTTTGCTGTCTTATATTGTTTCACATGTAACATAGCGAGGAGCTTCTGCAAGCACTGTAAGCGATTTCACAGTGCTATCACCTCTTTCGGATGAGACGTTAAACCGAGGCCCCCGTCTGCTCTCTCAGGTGGACGGAAAAGATCCCACGGCCACTATTTTGAAGAAGCCATGATGCGGAGATGCCGGTGTTGGACTGGGGTGGACAAAAGTGAGAAGTCGCACAACACCAGGTTATAGTCCAACAGTTTTATTTGAAATCACGAGCTTTCGGAGCGGCTGCTCCTTCGTCAGGTGAAGAAGGAGCTTGCTGTGTGCAAATTGGCTGCCGCGTTTCCTGCATTACAACAGTGACTACACTCCAAAAGTACTTCATTGGCTGCAAAGCGCTTTGAGACGTCCAGTGGTCGTGAAAGGCGCTACAGAAATGCAAGTCTTTCTTCTTTCTTTCTTACATCTGTAGAAGACACTGTACAATGACTGGAAGTACACAGTTGTGCTTGATTGCACTAGACTTTTGTATCAGGAGTCGATCTTTTACATCCACTCTAGACTAGAAAAGCTGGGATTGTTCTCCTTGGAGCAGTGAAGGTTGAGAGGAGATTTAATAGCGAGGTGTTCAAAATTATGAAGGATTTTGAGTGGAAAGAGAGAAACTGTTTCCACTGGCAGGAGGGTCGGTATCCAGAGGACAAATTTAAGGGTCTTCGACCTGAAACGTTAACTCTGTTTCTCTCTCCACGGCTGCTGCCTGGCCTGCTGAGTTTTTTCAGCGTTTTCTGTTGTTATTTCGTATTTCCAGCATCCGCAGTATTTTGCTATCGGACAAATTTAAGGTAACTGGCAAAAAGAACCAGAGGGGAGATGAGAAAAGAAAGAAAGACCTGCATTCATATAGCGCTATATGTGTAGTCACTGTTGTAATGTAGGAAATGTGGCAGCCAGTTTGCGCACAGCAAGCTCCCACAAACAACAATGTGATAATGACCAGATAATCTGTTTTTAGTGATGTTGATTGAGGGAATAATATTGGCCAGAACACCGGGGTGAACTCCCCTGCTCTTCTTCAAAATAGTGCCATGGGATCTTTTACATCCACCTGAGAGAGCAGACGGGGCCTCGGTTTAACGTCTCATCCGAAAGACGGCACCTCCGACAGTGCAGCACTCCCTCAGCACTTCACCGGAGTATCAGCCTAGATTTTTCTGCTCAAGTCTCTGGAACCGAACTTGAAACCACAACCTTCTGACTCAGAGGTGAGGGTGCTACCCACTGAGCCAAGCATGGCACGTCACAATGAGGAGAAATGTTTTTACACAGCGAGTTGTTGTGATCTGGAATGCGCTGCCTGAAAGGGCGGTGGAAGCAGATTCAATCGTAACTTTCAAAAGGGAACTGTATATATAATTGAAAAGAAAAAATTGCAGGGCTATGGGGAGTGAACGGGGGGAGTGGGACTAATTGGAGAGCTCTTTCAAAGAGCTGGCACAGGCACGATGTGCTGAACGGCCTCCTTCTGTGCCGTGTGATTCTATGATTCAGTCATGTCATTCCCTTTCCCAGCTGACTGCCAGCTTCCCAATGTTACCACCGTTACCATCCCTGAGACCAGTTATTTTCCTTCCTACTGTTACCATTCACTAAAACATTACAACAAGCTGTTACCGAGCGTTATCAGAAAGATCGTCAGCAATTCCTGCAAACCTGCTCAAAAGTTAAGGATTCCACAACCCACTAAACGTGACTTGACATTTCAATGTTCCCAACTCAAACTCCAACTCGCAAAATTCACCCGCCTGTTTAAACTCCAATCTTCACTGATCGCACTTACACTGAACAGTACATCACCAAGAAAAGATAGAAAGACTTGCATTTCTATAGCGCCTTTCACGATCTCATGACCTCCCAAAGCGCTTTACAGCCAATGAAGTACTTTTTGAAGTGTAGTCACAGTCGTGAGGTAGGAAACAGCGGACAGCCAATTTGCGCACAGCAAGCAGTCCCACAAACAGGAATGCGACAATGACCAGATAATCTGTTTTTAGGTTAGGGACGTTTTGCTACGTTAAAGATGTTATGTAAATGCAAGTTGTTGTTGTGAGGGATAAATATTGGCCAAGACACTGGGATAGCTCTCCCCTGTTCCTCTTCAAAATAGTGCCACGGGATCATTTCCGTCCACCTGAGAGAGCAGACGGGGCCTCGATTTAAAATCTCATCTGAAAGACAGCACCTCCGGCAGTGCGGCGCTCCCTCAGCACTGCGCTGCCAGTGTCAGCCTGTTATTAGTGCTCAAGTGTCTGAAGTGTGATTGAAACCCACAGCCTTCTGACCGAGAGGCGGGAGTGCTGCCCACTGAGCCACGGCTGACACCTTGAGACAACTGATTTGCTCTTTCATGATCGCTTAAAAGGTGATAACGGGAGCAAGTGTTGAATCGCAGGGTTTGACTTTGTACAATAAAATTGCCCGAGCCGGTGATGAGCAACTTCTTACCCATGCAATCTGGTCCCCAGTAGCCAGCACAGCACTGAACTTCCAGGAACTCTTTCGTGCAAGTGTGACGGCAGCCGAGTACCGCCAGAGAGTACACCCGGAGTGGAATGTAATACCTTGCAGAGAATAAAAATAGGAACATCGCAGCTTAAAAAAAATTATACAAAAGAAATTCAAAAGTGAATAGCAAAATTTTTGCATCCGATTTCTACATGTTCTATTTTCGCTCTGGTACCGTTTACCTGCAGTCCTTCATACCACTTCCCTCCGTAAGCTGAGTGTAGCCGTGTGGACAGTGGATCTTGGCATTCAAGGTGCAGGAGCGACACTGAGTCTTGCTCCGGACGAGAGTTTTCCTGTCGCAGCGATTCGTTTTCTGCTGAAGTCACACAGAGGTGTAAGTAGTGAGTCTCCTCATTGGAGGGACACTGCCCTTGTCCCCTCAGAATGACACATTGTTGAATGGCTGTGGTGCATCATTATCAGTACTGTGCAGTCACACACACACACACGTGCTGCAATAACGTGTAAAGGCAAAGTTCATCACCCATGCCTGAGTATTGGACACAACCCAAACTAAAGACTGTGCCCAAAGTATTTATAAAGCAACAGGCTAAGTAAGAGCGGTTTTCAATGATTAGTGTATTACAATGCAACTTAGATTGGTTTTAAACAGAACAATTATAACTTAATTACCATCCCTGGAACATGTGCGATCGCAACACAGTGCAACGTGGGACTAACAACATGAATCTTGCCTTCGTAGAATCTCACAGCACGGAAGGAGGCCATTCAGCCCATCGTGCCTGTGCTGGCTCTTTTGAAAGAGCTGTCCAATTAGTCCCACTCTTTCCCATAGCCCTGCAAATTTTACCTTCTCAATGGGAAAGACCAATTTGAGGTGAATAAAATTATGAGGGGCATAGATAAAGTGGATAGAAAGGACCTATTTCCCTTAGCAGAGGGGTCAAAAACCAGGGGCACAGATTTAAAGTAATTGGGGAAAGGTTTAGAAGGGATTTGAGGGGAAATTTCTTCACCCAGAGGGTGGTGGGGGTCTGGAACTCTCTGCCTGAAAGGGTGGTAGAGGCAGAAACCCTAACCACATTTAAAAAGTACTTGGATGTGCACTTGGGATGCTCTAACCTGCAGAGCTACGGACCAAGAGCTGGAAAGTGGGATTAGGCTGGATAACTCTTTGTTGGCCGGCGCGGACACGATGGACCGAAATGGCCTCCTTCCGTACTGTAACTTTCTATGATTCTATTTCCCTGAGCAGAGAGGTCAATAACCAGGGGGCATAGATTTAAAGTAATTGGTGGAAGGATTTGAGGGGAGTTGAGGAGAATTTCTTTCACCCAGAGGGTG
Source organism: Squalus acanthias (assembly GCA_030390025.1). Taxonomy (NCBI): domain Eukaryota; kingdom Metazoa; phylum Chordata; class Chondrichthyes; order Squaliformes; family Squalidae; genus Squalus; species Squalus acanthias. The sequence goes on from CM059435.1 coordinate 114,121,259, forward strand.
GTGGGGGTCTGGAACTCACTGCCTGAAAGGGTGGTAGAGGCAGAAACCCTCATCAAAATTTAAAAAGTACTTGGATATGCGCTTGAAGTGCCGTAACCTACAGGGCTACGGACCAAGAGCTGGAAAGTGGGATGAGGCTGGGATCGCTCTTTTTCGGCTGGCACGGACACGATGGGCCGAATGGCCTCCTGCCGTGCTGTAAATTTCTATGATTCTATTTATCCAATTCCCTATTTGATAGTTATTACTGAATCTGCTTCCACAGCCCTTTCAGGCAGCGCATTCCAGCTTGTAAAAATGCGCCACGTTAAAAACAAATGTCTCCTCACCTCCTCCACCCCCCCACCCCACCGCTGGTTCTTTTAGCCAATTATCTTTGAAAATGAACATTGCCCGCGGTCGATTCTCTTCCAGCTGTTCAACACCTGGTGGTAGTGTTTGCGCGCGGCTGCAGCACCTCAACTGAGGCCTCTCGGGTGCAAAATTGGTTTGACGCGCAACAGACAAGCGACCTCTTTCTCGATATGAAATGCAGACTTACCTGGTCTCCGAGCGAGTTTCCAGGCAAGCAGGCTGTCAGCGCAAGCAACGTCAGCCTCAGCGGGAAACTTGTGATCCACTGTCGTCTCATCTCGCCGGTCAGTGTCCACCCAGTCCCCTTTCGAATTTGCGGTCTATTTTAGGTCTATTTTTTTTTAAGCAGGACTGCATGCCTCTGCAGGTTTCCTCGGCGGTGTCCTGTGCAATTTCTTCCTTCCCATCTCCTTGCCTTTTTACAGTCTGCTTTCCCCTCCTCCGCACACACCCCCCCCCCCCCTTCCCTTTTCCTGCATACAAATGCCATCATGTGTAAAACTTGCTATCTAAAGTCACAGGACACTTGACAGCTGTCAACAGGCTGGAGAAATTGCAAGCCCGACATCTCGTCTTCCTCGGGGTTTTTTTTTTATATTGTTATTGAAATATAAACAATGCAGGGGAACTGAGGCTGGAAAAGGACAGATTTCCTCGTGGGCCCCCCCCCCCCCATTTCAGCAGAGACTTTGCTCTGCCCCAGATGGCTTTGGGGAGGGTGGAGGGGTGGGGGGTGGGGACAAGTAAGGGCTTACGGGGTGCCTGGAGGACGCCACACCCTTAAACTGGATGGAAGCTGTGGAAAGACTCTGGAATACACGCTCGCCTCTGGGTCAGAAGGTTGTGGGTTCATAGTCCCAATCCAGACACTTGAGCACGTAATCCAGGCTGACGCTCCCAGTGCAGTGCTGAGGGAGTGCTGCACTGCCGGAGGTGCCATCTTTCGGATGAGACGTTAAACCGAGGCCCCGTCTGCTCTCTCAGATGGACGTAAAAAAGTTCCCACGGCTCTATTTTGAAGAAAAGCAGGGGGGTTATCCCTGGTGTCCTGGCCAATATTTATCCCTCAACCATCACCACTAAATACAGATAATCTGGACATTATCACATTGCTGTTTGTGGGAGCTTGCTGTGTGCAAATTGGCTGCCGCCTTTACTACATTACAACAGTGACTATGCTTCCAAAAGTACCTCCTTAGCTGCAAAGAGCTTTGGGATGTCCTGAGGTTGTGAAAGGCGCTGTATATACGTGTTCTTTCTTTTCCTTGGAGGGACATAGACCGGAAAATTCCTGGGAGCTGCTCCTGCGCGGGAAGTGCGGCGTAAATCTCGTTCAGCGGCTCCGAGGAATTTGCCGGTCAGAGTCACGGCAATCGGAGGTCAGGTGGGCAAAAGTCCCGCGGGCAGCCGGGGGCAGACAGCACAGAAAACTGCTGACTGCAGGAGTAACTTTGGACTGCGGGAAATGCTAAACATGGTGCAACGCAATGATGACATTCCCTTTAACAAAATATACAGCAACTATATGTTTCCTAGTTACCCTGTCGTATTAAAAGAGGCTGCAGTTCTGCTTCCTGCTCAGGAGGAGAGTTTGGGGTTAAAATTGGGTAGCGCCCCCCTTTGGGGGCTAATTTTAGCACCCCGAAAAAGTTAGCGCCACCGCGGCCGATTTTCCCAGGTAGCGCCCCGAGAGGGAGGAGGGGCGCTACTGGAAGTGCCCCGCGTCCCTCTTGGGGCACTGCGAGCCAATATCGTGGCGCTACGTGTCACGGTGCTGCAGGCCTTCCGCCCCTCATTAAAGGGGAGGGGCCTGGCGCAGCGCGTCCCGGCGCCCAACTGGGCCACCAGGGATCGGGAGCGCCGGCAAACGAGGAGTGCTGGGCTCACGGAAAGCAGCCGGCACCCTGCGGAGGGGCTTCACGGCGGCCGGTGACAGCAACGGAGGCAGGTGCTGGCCGCCCGCCACTTCCACTTTAACTAGCGCCGCCCCGGCCGCAGGTAGGCCCCCCGACCCCGTCAGACATAGCGTCCAGCGGTAAGTCGGGGGGTGCCACCCATATTACAGCCGGGGCGTGAGCGGGGCGCTGCGCACGGCGATGATGTCATCGCCGGTGGCGCAGCACCACGCGGCACTAACGGTTAGCGCCGCCGCTAACCTCCCGCTGAATTTTGCGGGAGGCGTTAGCGGCGCTGCGCCCAGGTGCTAGTTGATTTGCGCCCCATTGGCGCCCCATTAGCCCAACTCAACCGAATTTAGCCCCCATTATCTTTTTTCAAAAGTACACATGCTGTACCCTGTGATACCATGTGAGGAGAGCACGCTTTGTTTAAAGGTACAGTATGACGCATTGATTGCTAGCGCAGGGAAGATTGCCCGGACAAAGGCCTGTGTCTCGAGAGAGAGAGAGAGAGCTACACACTGACTGATAGCTAAACATCCACTGAAGTGCCTTTACCCAGTAAACCATCAGGGAATCAGGACAGACCAGGGATTGGTGAGCCCACAGAGGGAGACTCACTTAAAAAAAAAGTATAACTTCTGTCGAGTTTCTTGGCCTTGCTTTGTGGAGGGCTTTAATGTTTGGTGAGGTTGATGATCCAGTGAAGTGTAGACTGACAGTTGCTTAACTAGATACTGAAAGAAGAATTAACTTGCATTTCTATAGCGCCTTTCACGACCTCAGGACGCCCCAAAGCACTTTACAGCCAATGAAGTACTTTTTTGAAGTGTAGTCACTGTTGTAATGTAGAAACGCGGCAGCCAATTTGCGCACAGCAAGCTCCCGCAAACAGCAATGTGACAATGACCAGATAATACGCTTTAGTGATGTTGGTTGAGGGATAAACATTGGCCCAGGACACCGGGGAGAAATCCTCCGGAAGAGGAGTCCCAACAGCATCTTAGAACTTGCGGCTGTCAGCGACTTCCTTTTAAAAATTATCAGAAGAACAACACAACACAAAATCTTCCTGATTAGGATTAGCAATGACAATTCTGTGATCACATGTGGAGACTTATTTAACTTTCCTATTGAATATGGGAATTTCTACAGATCAGTAAGGACTGAAATGTTGTTTCAGATTGAAATGGTAATACATCCTAGCTTTGCTTTTTACATCATAATTGCTAGTGCAGCGATGCTATTATATGCAGAACTGGTAACCTGCAGTATAACTGGGTTCCACTGCGTTTTATTTTTGGTTCCTTGTGAATTGCTCAGAATATCTCTGGTCTAAGTGGAGAACACACAAAGGGGCTCTGATTCACTTTATATCCCAGAGTAAGAGAAGAGGGTCCCTCAGCTCAGAATTGTTCATGTTAGGCAGAGAGAAACAATGGGAAGCTCTATTTTGCCAGCGTTTTCTCCAAGTCATCGTCCATCAATGCCCCCGGTGGGAGCAGAAAGTCGCAGCCAGGAACTCTGTGGTAAACACAGAGAGCAGCACAGGAAGAGGGTATTCAGTAAGAGCTGGCAGGTTTGTGGTATAATTCCATTAGTCAAAGTATTACTGAGGGCTCTGTATAGAAGGTGTCAATCCGGTGCAAATTCGAGCATTGCAGCTAATCTATAGGCCTATATTCTGTAGAGTTTAGAAGAATGAGAGGTGATCTCATTGAAACATATAGGGGTGACGCCCCCTTTGGGGCGCTAACTTCGCCAGCGCCCCGAAAAAGTTAGCACCCCTACGCCGTAAATTTAGTGGTAGCGCCCCAAGCAGGAGGCGGGGCACTACAGGAAGCACTCCCCCTCCTTCCTGGGGCGCTACAAGTGAATATCGCAGCGCTACGTGCAGCAGCGCCACGCGCGCCGGCACGTAGCGCCGCGGTATTGCAGGTCTCCCTCCCCTAATTAAAGGGGAGGGGCCTAGCACAGCGTGCACCGGGGCCCTGCTGGACTACCGGGGAGCAGGGTGCTGGGAAAACAGCCCGACACTCAAGAGGAGAAGCCACCCTGACCCTGCCGGACATATCGTCCGGCGATAGGTCAGGGGGTGCAACCCAAGTTTGCGGCCGGAGCGCGAGCGGGGCGCTGGCACGGCGATGACGTCATCGCCGGAGGTGCAGCGGGACGCTACCGGCTGCGGCCGCCGCTAACCTCCCGTTGAATTTCGCGGGAGGCGTTAGCGTTGTCCCGCCCGGGCACTCGGGGCTTTGCACCCCGTTAGGGAGGCGCTAACGGGAGGCGCAAAGTAACCCAATTTTTCCCCCATAAAATTCTTAAGGGGTTTGACAGGGGAGATGCTGGGAGGATGTTTCCCCTGGCTGGGGAGTCTAGAACCAGGGGTCACAGTCTCAGAATAAGGGGTCGGCCATTTAGGACTGAGATTTGGAGAAATTTCTTCACTCAGAGGGTGGTGAATCTTTGGAATTCTCTACCCCAGAGAGCTGTGGATGCTCAGTCGTTGAGTATATTCAAGACAGAGATCGATAGATTTTTGGATACTAATGAAGATGCTGTCAAAGTCATAGTGAAAGAGGAGGTAGCTGAAATATTGGATGGGATAAAAATTGATAAAGAGGAAGTACTAGAAAGGTTGGCTGTACTTAAAGTAGATAAGTCATCAGGACCGGATGGGATACATCCTAGGATGCTGAGAGAAGTAAAGGTGGAAATTGAGGATGTACTGGCCATAATCTTCCAATCCTCCTTGGATACGGGAGTGGTGCCAGAGGACTGGAGAATTGCAAATATTACAGCCTTGTTCAAAAAAGGGTTTAAGGATAAACCCAGCAACTACAGGCCAGTCAGTTTAATCTCAGTAGTGGGGAAGCTTTTAAAAACGATAATCAGGGACAAAATTAACAGTCACTTGGACAAATGTGGATTAATTAAGGAAAGCCAGCACGGATTTGTTAAAGGCAAATCATGTTTAACTAACTTGATCGAGTTTTTTGATGAGGTAACAGAAAGCGTTGATGAGCGTCACGCAGTTGATGTGGTGTACATGGACTTCCAAAAGGCATTCGACAAAGTGCCAGCAAAGTTGAAGCCCATGGAATAAAAGGGACAGTGGCAGCATGGATCCGAAATTGGCTAAATGAAACAGAGAGTAGTGGTGAACGGTTGTTTTTTGGGTGTATACAGTGGTGTTCTCCAGGGGTCGGTACTAGGACCACTGTTTTTCTTGATATATATGACGTAAGAAAACTACTAGGCACTTGGTCTAAGCGTTAAACAAAGCTTTAATCAACTGTTTTACAACATGGAGGTCTAGTTGTGTCCTTCCCTAGTTCCTGTTAAGAATGTCCTGCGCAAGCTGGGCCCGTGCCCGAGTATTTATACTCTCCCTGGACAGCGCCACCCGCAGGCCACTCAGTATTATTTCGTAAGTCATGAATGACAGATTCATGTCAATATATTAATGACGTGGACTTGGGTGTACAAGGCACAATTTCAAAATTTGCGGATGACACAAAACTTAGAAGTATAGTGAACAGTGAGGAAGATAGTGATAGACTTCAAGAGGACATAGACAGGCTGGTGGAATGGGTGGATGGTGGCAGATGAAGTTTAATGCAGAAAAGTGCAAAGTGATACATTTTGGTAGGAAGAATCAGGAGAGGCAATATAAACAAAAAGGTACAATTCTAAAGGGGGTGCATGAACCTGGGGGTATACGTGTACAAATCGTTGAAGGTGGCAGGGCAGGTTGAGAAAGCGGTTAAAAAAAGCATACGGGATCCTGGGCTTTATAAATAGAAGCAAAGAGTACTAAAGCAAGGAAGTTATGATAAACCTTTATAAAACACTGGTTCAGCCTCAACTGGAATATTGTGTCCAATTCTGGGCATCGCACTTTAGGAAGGATGTGAAGGCTTTAGAGAGGATACAGAAAAGATTTACAAGAATGGTTCCAGTGATGAGGGACTTTAGTTACGTGGATAGACTGGAGAAGCTGGTGTTGTTCTCCTTAGAGCAGAGAAGGTTGAGAGGAGATTTGATGGAGGTGTTCAAAATCATGAGGGGCCTAGACAGAGTAGATAGAGAGAAACTGTTCCCATTGGCGGAAGGGTCGAGAACCAGACACAGATTTAAGGTGATTGGCAGAAGATCCAAAGGTGACATGAGGAAAAACATTTTTATGCAGCGAGTGGTTATGATCTGCAATGCTCTGCCTGAAAGGGTGGTGGAGGCCAATTCAATCATGGCTTTCAAAATGGAATTAGATGAGTTACTGAAGAAAAAACATTTGCAGGGCTACGGGGAAAGGGTGGGGGAGTGGAACTAGCTTAAGTGCTCGGGCCGAATGGCCTCCTACTGTGCTGTAATGATTCTATGATTCAATTCTAATGGAATCGAGGGATACGGGGATAGTGCGGGAAGGTGGAGTTGAGGTCGAAGATCAGCCATGATCTTATTGAATGGCGGAGCAGGCTCGAAGGGCCAAATGGCCTACTCCTGCTCCTATTTCTTATGTTCTTATGATCAAAATCCTGGAACTCCCTAACCAGCACAGTGGGAGCACCTTCACCACAAGGACTCCAGCAGTTCAAGAAGAAGGCCCACCACCACCTTTCAAAGGCAACTAGGGCAGGGCAATCAATGCCAGCGACGCCCAAATCCCGAGAATGAATTTTTTAAAATAATGATGTTAGTTGCCGGTTGGCAGCACTCTCGCCTCTGAATCAGAAGGTCAGGGATTCAAGTTCCACTCCAGGATCTAAGCACAGAATCTAGGCCACTTCACTGCAGTACTGAGAGAGTGCTTCACTGTCGGAGGTGCTGTTTTTCGGAGGAGATGTTAAACCGATGCCCCGTCTGCCCTCTCAGGTGGATGTAAAAATTCCGCGGCATTATTCGAAGATAACCAATGGAGCTCTCCCGCTGTCCTGGCCAATATTTACACTTCAACCAACATCTAGCAAAATACTGCGGATGCTGGAAATCTGAAATATAAACAGAAAATGCTAGAAATACTCAGCAGGTCAGGCAGCATCTGTGGAGAGAGAAACAGAGTTAATGGGCTCGATTTTGCCATTGGGGGCGGGCCGGGGTGTGTCAGGTGGTTTTCGTGTCAGGACCCCGACTCCGATGTGAAATGGGAAAAAAGTGCGATTTTGCCCTAATTGGGCACTTGATTTCCAGCGTGTGGAAACCCCTGGCCCAATGAGTCTTTTCATACAGAAAGTCGCCTCCGATGACGTCATCAATACTGCTGGATTTAAGGCCTGCAAGCAGCCTTGCTTCTTTTGGAGACTTTAAACTTTTTGCCCATTGTTGTGATCGCTTCATTCAGCAACTATGTCCACCAGTAGGCCAAAGTGTGCTTCAAGGTTCGATGAGGCCTCCCTCCAAGCTCTGGTGAAGGAAGCAAGATCAAATAAGGAGGTGCTCTTCCCTTCCTCAGGGAGAAAAAAGCCTCCCCAGCAGACTAAAGCTGTGTGGCTGCAAGTGGCCCAGGAGGTCAACTCCACATCAATGAGCCGCAGAACCTGGCTGCAATGCAGGAAGAGGTTTCATGACCTTCTCTGCACAGGAAAAGTGAGTATGACTTTCCCATCACCCTCAATCTGATCCCCATCGCCTCTCCTCACCAGCACTCTGGTTTGCCAACCTCTTCCTCCACATCCCACTTGACACTTACATCCCTGAACCCTTACCCATTCCCTCTCTCTCTATGGTCACATTCACTTAACTATTCGACCATGCAGCCCTCACACTCCCTATCACTGTGATGCAATGACAACAACTTACAACACACAGGGAGGGCCCTTTGTCTCCTTCTAAGCATCTATGCTATGGATTCTCTACATTCACTCCTTCATTCTCACTCAAACTCCACTTGTGTCCCTCATTGCAGGAAAAGAGAGCCCACAATAAGAGGGAAAGAGCGAGGACAGGAGGAGGGCCACCCTCAGTCACCCTCGGAGGAGGCGGCCCTGGAAATCACCGGTGTCGAGGATGATTCGCAAGTGGGGGACAAACAGACGGGCGCATCACAGCAAGCTGGTGACAGAGTAGTTTGGCATCTCTCTCATTGAGAGGTCGCACAACACCAGGTTATAGTCCAACAGTTTTATTTGAAATCACAAGCTTTCGGAGCTATCGATTGCTCCTTCCTCAGGTGAAGTCCTCATTGACATCTCTCTCATTGACATTGCATGAGTGACTGATAATGATTCTGATGCTCTAACAGATTGACTTATGATCATCTGCACAATTCAATGTGCATGCAACCTTTATCTCACATCTCTAACTCTTTCCTTTACTCCCCCACAGGACCATTGACAGCCCCCGTCTCCACTGTCCAGGAGGAACAGCCTGAGCCTCAAGACTTCTCAGAGGAAGCTGCAACCTCTGAGGGCGCAGCGTCAGCAGAATTCAGCGCACCCAGCACCAGCGCAGACACTCACACCTGACGAAGGAGCAGCGCTCCGAAAGCTTGTGATTTCAAATAAAACTGTTGGACTATAACCTGGTGTTGTGCGACTTCTCACATTAAATAATTAAACATAAGAACCACTAGATGGTGCCAAAGACCAACAACGCGCAGAGAAATGAGCAAAATGAAGGTAACCTGAGGTAAAACTATTTTATTCACTTGCCCTTCACTCTCCTGTTCTGACCCATTTCAAATAATCTATTCAACTGGACAGGATCTAAACCTTTTACTATTTTAAATACCTCAATCACATCTCCTCTAAGCCTGCCTTGTATCTTTGTTTTTTTTGGGGTAGCTTTCTTTGCTTCTAGTTAACTGCGTTAGTTTTTCCAGCTGTTGTTGTTTCTTTTCTGTTTTACTTCCTATCATTCAGGGGTGTTTAACTCTCCATTTAAACGCCATCACCGCGCCCCCCCCCCCCCCCCCCACCTCCAAAAATTAGGTGGGATGGATCTTTCCTTGGGAATGCCATTGCCCTCAGGGAGCTGGAGGATGAAGAGGAGTTGCACTCAATCAATGCCACCACATCTGAGGCAGTCAGTGAGATCATAGCTCCTGCCACAGTTACTTGGTCAGATCCAAGGACATCTATTACTACAACTTGCATTTATGTAGCGCCTTTAATGTAGTAAAACATCCTAACAGGAGCGTTGTCAGACTCTCTTCCCGCGAACATTTCTTCCAGCCGTGGCTCAGTGGGAAGCTCTCTCGCCTCTGAGTCAGGAGGTTGAGTTCTAAGCACCCACTCCAGAGACTCGAGCACAATAATCTAGGCTGACACTCCAGTGCGGTGCTGAGGGAGAGCTGTACTGTCGGAGGTGCCGTCTTTCGGATGAGACGTTAAACCGAGGCCCCGTCTGCTCTCTCAGGTGGACGTAAAAGATCCCATGGCACTATTTCGAAGAAGAGCAGGGGAGTTATCCCTGGGGCCAATGTTTATCCCTCAATCAACATCACTAAAAACAGATTATCTGGTCATTATCACATTGCTGTTTGTGGGAGCTTGCTGTGCGCAAATTGGCTGCCGTGTTTCCTACATTACAACAGTGAGCTACACTTCAAAAAAAGTACTTCATTGGCTGTAAAGCGCTTTGGGGCGTCCGGTGGTCGTGAAAGGCGCGATAGAAATGCAAGTCTTTCTTTTTTTCTTTTTCTTCCCGCCAACGTTTTCTTCCTCTCTTCCCTTCCAGAGATGATCTTTGTCGCTGTGACTGCTGCTGGCGTCTTTTACGACTTCTCTTTTTGCTGATCAATTTACTGCCTCGGCGCCGTAGATCAGTGGGTGAGGAGTTGGAGTGTGACACTCGCTGGAGCCTATCCAGATGGATCGTAAATCGAGAGCGTACAGAGAGCAATCTGCCTTACGTGCTTTCATGAAAAGGAAGGGTTCGGCGGCCCGTTCTGTAATTGAAAGTCTGCCGGTTTAAATTATGACTCCCCTCTGGCTAAGTTTCACAGCTTTGCCTCTAATTTCCTGTTTACACTGGGAGTCAAAGGTCAGAGCAGACTGCCTGAACCAACCTCGGATTGCCAATGATCATCACATTCAGTCCTGCCACACGCTGAAGCTTTCTCGGTGATGTGTTTCATACTGGGACTGAGTATGATTTAGTCGGTGCAAGCAAGGGTTGACCTTCGAGTGTTCCCTTCTAATCGCTGCATCTATCGAGTTTTGACTGTTTCACTCACTCACTGGGGTTGATTTCCACTCGACCCGCCTGGCGGGAATGGGGCTTTAACGGCCTCAAAATGGGGTTGGTAGCCGTACCACCCCCCCCCCCCCCACCCCCGTTACCATCGGCGATGCGGTCGGCTCCATTTTGAAAGGGGCCTACTGCCAGGTGTCCAAAGCGTCCGCTTGTTTCAGTCTGTGTCTTCCAGAAAAGAGAAGGCTGAGGGGGTGACCTGATAGAGGTCTTTAAGATAATGAAAAGGGTTTGATAGGGTAGACGTAGAGACGATGCGGGCGAGAGCTGAACTAGGATGGTGAGGGAGAAGCCAAGCGAACTCGCGACGTTTACGCTTTAGTCAACTCTGAGTCAACAACAAGAACAGCAACAACTAGTATTCCTTCTTCTTCTTCTTCTTAGGCAGCCCCTCGGAACCGAGGATGACTTGCTTCCACACTAAAATGAGTTCTCAGGTGACTGATGAGTCCAATGCGGAACCTACAGTCTCTGTCACAGGTGGGGCAGACGGTGGTTGAAGGGGCGGGTGGGTGGGGCGCTTGGGTTGACGTGCGCTCCTTCCGCTGTTTGCGCTTGGCTTCCGCTTGCTCCCGGCGAAGAGACTCGAGGTGTTCGACGCCTTCCCGGATGCTTCTCCTCCACTTTGTGCGGTCTTGGGCCAGGGATTCCCAGGTGTCGGTGGGGATGTTACACTTTTTCAAGGAGGCGTTTCCTCTGCCCACCTGGGGCTCTCTTGCCGTGTATTCATATAGTGTCTTTAAAGTACTAAAACATCCCAAGACGCTTCACAGAGCGATTATCAAACAAAATTTTACACTGAGCCACATAAGGAGATATTAGGGCAGATGACCAAAAGCTTGGTCAAAGAGGTAGGTTTTAGGGAGGCAAAGAGGAAATATGAAATTAAATTATCAAGGAACATAAAACAAAATAGTAAAATATTTTATAGACACATCAATATTAAAAGGAATTAAAACAGAAAATGCTGGAAATACTCAGCAGGTCAGGCAGCATCTGTGGAGAGAGAAACAGAGTTAACGTTTCAGCTCGATGACCCTTCATCAGAAGTTGACCTGAAACGTATTTTGCTTTTGAATAAAAAAAAGGAAGGTTGGGATGGGAATAGGGCCATTAAAGGATAGACAGGATAATACCACAGGTAATGATAGAGAGATGGCAGAAATATTAAATAATTATTTTGCTTCAGTATTTACCAGGGAGATAGAACAGGTGGACATGACATTGGATGATGAGATTAGTAATGAGATAAGTGCATTTAAAATAAAAAAGGGGATATATTAAATAAACTAATCAAACTCAAAGAGGATAAAACCCCTGGTCTGGATGGATTGCATCCATGCATTTTAAAAGAATCTAGGGAAGAGATAGCAGAGGCATTACTACGCATATTTAATAATTCGTTAGAAAAAGGTGTAGTGCCAGAGGACTGGCGGATAGCTAACGTAACACCTATATTTAAGAAGGGGGATAGAACATGTCCAGGGAATTATAGACCAGTCAGCTTAACATCGGTGGTAGGAAAAGTAATGGAATCCCTACTAAAGGAGAAAATAGAAGAACATCTAGAAATCAAAAATATAATAATGAATGTAGGTCTCCTCTACATTGGGGAGACCTCTGTTCAGTCCATAAGGGTGATCCCGAGCTTCCGATCGCCTGTCACTTTAATTCTCCGCTCCACTCCCACTCTGACCTCGGCCTCTTACACTGTTCCAATGAAGCTCAACATAAGCTCGAGGAGCAGCACCTCATCTTTCGATTAGGCACTTTACAACCTTCTGGACTCAACAATGGGGCGATTTTCCCAGCCCCGAGGAGGCGGGTTTGGAGGCGGGACAGTTGGCAAAATCGGAAAAAGTGAGGGCGGGTTCGGAACCTGCCTCCAACCCGCCTCCGTGCAATTTTGCCGGAGGTGGGTTTCATGGGTGCGATTCAGTCAACTTTTTTGCCTCAGGCTCCTTCCAGGGATCATCAGCAGACATCAGCGGCATCTCCCAGTCGGCCGCCCACAGTTGCATCACGCAGGTTACCGATGCCCTTTTCGCAAAGGCGCACAATTACATCCACTTCTCAAGGGATCAAGCAAGTGTAACCATGCGTTCAGTTGGCTTTGCAAATATGGCAGGCTTGCCAATGGTGCAGGACTGCACACATGTGGCCCTTAGGGCACCCCATCACAACCCAGCTATCTTTGTCAACCGCAAGGGCTTCCACTCCCTCAACGTACAGCTGGTGTGTAACCACAAGAAGGAGTTTTTGCATGTTTGCGCCAAGTTCTGTGGTAGTTGCCATGACTCGTTCATCCTGCGGAACTCTAGTGTTCCTCCACTCTTCAATCCGCCAAACCAACTTAACGGATGGCTCCTTGGTGACAAGGGCTACCCCCTGAAGAAGTGGCTAATGATGCCGATCAGGAGGCCAGCTAACGAGGCTGAGGAGCGCTACAACGCCAGCCACATTTCGACCAGGTCCATCATCGAGCAAACCATTGGCTTGCTGAAGATGCAATTCCGATACCTTGACAGATCAGGTGGAGCCCTGCAGTATCCAGCAGCCAGGGTCTCCAGAATGGTCGTGGTCTGCTGTGCACTGCACAACATGGCACAGCGTGGTGGCTTGCAGCTTCCTGATGAGCAAGTGGCTCAGTTCATAGCCTCCTCAGATGAGGATGAGAGGAGGAGGATGAGGAGGAGGACCGAGCGGCGGTGTATCTACCAGTAGCAGCGGCAGCACGAGAGCACATGGCTGCCCATGATGCAAGGGATGCACTCATCCTGGCCAGATTTGCATAGGTTGTCCATTGTGGCACATGTGCTTGGCTCCTTCTTAACACATGATAGACAATGGACATGACTCTCTGGCCTCCTTTCACTCTGACCACCAACCTGACCACGCAAGTGTCGCGGAGCCCGCAATGTGGAGCTGCCTAAGCCGAAATAACAGATGCCATCACGCCAACAGTTTGCCATCACCTAATTTTAATACATTCACCCAGGGATGGCATTTCATCAATAAACAGAAACAATCACCCAATCTGCACACAGATCTGGAGGATATATCCCTTGCCAGCTTGACCCACACAGCCTTGGTTTCTTTGGGAGGCCTCTTCCTCCCAGATGAGAGGAAGAGCACCTCCCTGCTAGCTCTTGCCCCCCTCAACCAGCATACCCAGCGCCTCATCCGAGAACCTCGGGGAGGCCCTTGCCTTGGAGCTGGCCATTCTTCAAGGAGATAACAGCTTGGAGGTGGCGCAGCATCGACCAAAAACCAGTGGAATGAGCCAAGGCAGCAAGCAGCCCTTAAATGAAGCTGGATGGATAAGTGATGTCAGCAGAGGCGAGTTTCAGTCCCAAAAACACTAATTGGCCCGGGGAACCCACACCTCTGAAATCAACTGGCCAATTAGGGGTAAATTGCAAATTTTTCTCACCCGACAGTGGAGGCGGGTTTGGAACCCACCCAAACCGAAACCTGCCTCTAACCCACCTCCAATGGGAAAATCGCCCCCATTGGGTTCAACAATTTCAGACTATAACCCCCCCCATTTTTTCAGGCAGCAGCTGTTTATGATTCTGCCATCCCCATTTGCAACATTTAACCACTCCTACCTTCCTCCCCTCCTGCCCCCTTCCCTGCCTCTGCACCTGCTTAAAATCTGTTACATCTCCAACTTTTACCAGTTCTGAAGAAGGGTCTCCAACCTGAAACATTGGGCAGAATTTTCATTGACCCGTGGAGGCGGGTTTGGAGGCATGTGGGGTGGGGAAAATAGCAGGTTCGGGGGTCCCGAACCCATCCCGCCCCCAACCCGCCTCCATGCCAGTTTCACAGGAGGCGGGTACCCGACCTGTGCTGGGACCCGCCTCCCCGAGGCGGGAAGGGGATTAGTGCCAATAAACTGCCTGTTAACAGGCAGTTTTTTGCCTAATCCCTATTTTTGGCCCTGAAGTGTGGGCTTCCCGACAGGTCCGAACCACGCCGATTTAGCGAGGCGGACCGTCGGTCTGGAGGGCTTGGAGGGGTCGAGATGTCCGGTGTGCAGGTGAGTGATGGGTGCATGAGTGCAGAGGTAAGTGTGTTTGGTGTGTGTAAAGTGTTTTAAGAACTTGTACTTACCTTAACTTTGTCCTGCAGGCTAAGGTGTAGGGAGTCCCTCACATCCACGGCACAGAAAGCAGAATGGCCGCGGAGCTGTCAAAAGCTGCAGTCTCTGCTTTCTGTGCTGGATTGATTTCTAACTCAGTCTAAGTACAGGGACTCAAGTTAGAAATCATATTGTCAGTGTTTGACAGCTTCACAGAGCTGTCAAACGCTGAAATTTCATCTGTCAATAGCTCATGACAGATGAAATTTCAATGGATGATGTCACCTGTATCCAAGGGACCCTTGATTGGCCTGCTAAGCCCGCTGGGCGGGCTTAACAAGGTCAATCAAGGGAAAATACAATGGGTTGGCCACAAGTCGATGGAGGCGTGACTACAACCCAAAAAGTGGGAGTCCCGCCTCCATCACGTCCCCATTGACAAAATCCAGCCCATTAACTCTGTTTCTCTCTGCACGGATGCTGCCTGGCCTGCTGAGTGTTCCCAGCATTTTCTGTTGTTATTTCAGATTTCCAGCATCTGCAGTATTTTGCTAATATAATAATGAATAGTCAGCATGGATTTCAAAAGGGAAAGTCTTGCTTGACCAACTTTATTGAATTTTTTGAAGAGGTAACAGAGAGAGTAGACAATGGTAATGCAGTAGATGTCATTTATCTGGATTTTCAAAAGGCTTTCGATAAGGTACCCCATAATAGACTGATGAACAAGGTCAGAGAATGAAGAGTCAGGGGACAAGTAGCAGAATGGATTGCTGGCTGGCTTCAGGACAGAAAGCAGAGAGTAGGAGTAAAGGGTAGCTATTCACAGTGGCAGAAGGTAGGTAGTGGTGTTCCACAAAGATCAGAGCTGGGACCACTGCTGTTCACTATTTACATTAACGATTTAGACTTTGGAATCAAAAACACAATTTCTACATTTGTGGATGACACCAAATTGGGGGGATAGTCAATACTGAGGAGGACTGCAACAAATTACTGGAGGACAATAATAAACTTGCAGAATGGGCATATAATTGGCAAATGAAGTTCAACACAGATAAATGTGAGGTATTACATTTTGGTAGGAAGAATAGGGAGGTCACTTATCACTTGGAGGGTGCGAGTCTAGATGGGGTAGAGGAACAAAGGGATCTTGGAGTACAAATACACAAATCACTAAAAGTTGCGACACAGGTTAGCAAGGCCATAAAAAAAGCCTTGCTCCGAAAGCTTGTAAAATTAAATAAATCTGTTGGACTATAACCTGGTGTTGTGCGACTTCTCATTTTTGTCCACCCCAGTCCAACACCGGCATCTCCACATCATAAAAAAAGCAAACCAAGCACTAGGGTTTATTTCTAGAGGTACAGAATTGAAAAGTAGGGAAGTTGTGCTAAACCTGTATTGAACCTTGGTTAGACCATACTAAGAATGCTGCGTACAGTTCTGGTCGCCATATTATCTTCTCCTTCTTAGGCAGTCCCTCGGAACCGAGGATGACTTGCTTCCACATTAAAAATGAGTTTGCAGGTGACTGATGAGTCCAATGCGGGACCTACAGTCTCTGTCACAGGTGGGGCAGACGGTGGTTGAAGGGGCGGGTGTGTGGGTGGGGTGCTTGGGTTGACGTGCGCTCCTTGCGCTGCCTGCGCTTGGCTTCCGCTTGCTTCCGGCGAAGAGACTCGAGGTGTTCGGCGCCTTCCCGGATGCTTCTCCTCCACTTTGTGCGGTCTTGGGCCAGGGATTCCCAGGTGTCGGTGGGGATGTTACACTTTTTCAAGGAGGCTTTGAGGGTGTCCTTGAAGCGTTTCCTCTGCCCACCTGGGGCTCTCTTGCCGTGCCGGAGCTCCGAGTAGAGCGCTTGTTTTGGGAGTCTCGTATCGGGCATGTGGACAATGTGACCCGTCCATCAGAGCTGATCGAGCGTGGTCAAAGCTTCGATGCTGGGGATGTTGGCCTGAGCGAGAACACTGACGTTGGTGCGCCTATCCTGCCAATGGATTTGCAGGATCTTGCGGAGGCAGCGTTGGTGGTACCTCGCCATATTATAAAAAGGATATAGAGGCACTGGAGAGGGTGCAGAGAAGATTTACAAGGATGATACCAGAAATGCGAGGGTATACATATCAGGAAAGGATGAACAGGCTGGGTCTCTTTTCTCTTCAAAAAAGAAGGCTGAGGGGTGACCTAATAGAGGTCTTTAAAATTATGAAAAAATTTGATAGAGTGGATACAGAGAGAATGTTTCCACTTGTGGGGAAGAACATAACTAGAGGTGTTGCCGGACTGCGAGACATTGTAGGTCAGCGAGCACAGGGGTAATGGGTGAACGGGACTTGGTGCGAGTTAGGACACGGTTAGCAGAGTTTTGGATGACCTCAAGTTTATGGAGGGTAGAATGTGGGAGGCCGGCCAGGAGTGCGTTGGAATAGTCAAGCCTAGAGGTAACAAAGGCATATAGAAGGAGACCATTTTGTGCCTATTTTGCAAACAGATCACTATTAAGTCTTTCTTAAAAATTGCCCCACACAGTTTACGGACAAGGAGAAGATGACGGCTCTCGTTGGCCGGAAGAAGAGAGGAAGGATCCCGGATTCACCCTCACCAAGAAGCAGCGTAACTCTGCATGGTGTGGGAAAGGGAGGTGTTACATTGATGCAGTAGGAAGTGTTATAGCATCATAGAATCTTACAGCACAGGAGGAGGCCATTTGGCCAGTCGTGTCTGTGCCGGCTCTTTGAAAGAGCTCTCCAATTTAGTTCCACCCTCCAGCTTTTACCCCATAAACCCTGCAAGTTAGTCCTCTTCAAGTACATTGCAACATCACTAAAACACATTGGCCCAGAAATTTGACTTGGAGGCTTGCCGCGGGGGTAAGGATCGCGCGCGATATCACACACCGCGTCTGCCGTCCTTGTTTGCCCCCGCAGGAACTTCGGGTCCTGGGCCTCTCCCAAGAGCCGGCGCGCAGTGCTTGCGTGTCCCAGGGGCGCAGTTAGTGCGATGCAACCCCTGGGATCACGTGGGCCATGGAGAGCCAATGGCAGCAGACCATCTTTCATTCATAGATTTGACAGGAAGACCTGTCAAATCTGTGAATTGAAATCGGCCCCAAAAGAACAGCTAAACCTCAAATAAATTTTTTTTTAAACCCATCACATTAATAAAATAACTATAATTAAATAAATTAACCACTTTAAACAAAAATTTAAATTTTTGAAAAAATTAAAAAAAAATTTAAAAGTTATAAAAATAAACTTACCTTTCTTTAAAGTCTCTAAAAAAGATAAACCTGTTGAAAAAAATTTAAAATTATACTTAATTAACTACTTACCTTGTTCAAAAGGGGTCTTACGCCTCCTTTTTACTTGTGTAGAATCTTCAATACTTACCCTCGCGTTGAAACCTGAAAAAAAACCTAAGTGTGCTGCGTGCGCGCAGCCTCTAGTGCGCACGTGGTTCACCTAGGAACCGCCCCCTTCACCATACTGGAAGTGCCGGTTTCCCGCGCATGCGCAGTGCATGCAGGAAACCGGCACTTCGGGAACGAATACGGGTGAGTACGCACTGAGTACTCACCCGAGAACGGCTGAATTTTTGGACCATTATCTGGTCATTATCATATTGCTGTTTGTGGGAGCTTGCAGTGTGCAAATTGGCTGCAACGTTTCCCACATGATTACACTTCAAAAAAAGTACTTAATTGGCTATAAAGCGCTTTGGGACGTCCTGAGGTCGTGAAAGGCGCTATATAAATGCAAGACTTTCAAGTCTTTCTTTTACATGTCCTATTGCCTTTTGAAAGTTCCTATGGAATCTGATCCCACCGTCCTTTCAGGTAGTGCATTCCAGATCTTAACAACCCTCTGTGCGAAGAAATTTCTCATTCATCTCCCCTCTAGATCTTTTGCCAATTATTTGGTTACCGGCCCACGTGTCAGAAGAAACAGTTTCTCCCTGCTTGCTCTATCAAAACCCCTCATAATTCTGAATACCTCTATTAAATCATAGAATCATAGAAATTTACGGCACAGAAGGAGGCCATTTGGCCCATCGTGTCTGTGCTGTCCGAACAAGAGCTATCCCAGCCTAATCCCGCTTTCCAGCTCTTGGTCCGTAGCCCTGTAGGTTACGGCGCTTCAAGTGCATATCCAAGTACTTTTTAAATGCGATGAGGGTTTCTGCCTCGCCCACCCTTTCAGGCAGTGAGTTCCAGACCCCCACCACCCTCTGGGTGAAAAAGTTCTGCTCAACTCCCCTCTAATCCTTCTACCAATTACTCTAAATCTATGCCCCCTGGTTATTGACCTCTCTGCTAAGGGAAATAGGTCCTTCCTAGCCACTCTATCTAAGCCCCTCATCATTTTATACACCTCATTTAAGTCTCCCCTCAGCCTCCTTTGTTCCAAAGAAAATAACCTCAGCCTATCCAATCTTTCCTCATAACTAAAATTCTCCAGTCCTGGCAACATCCTCGTGAATCTCCTCTGTACCCTCTCTAGTGCAATCACATCCTTCCTGTAATGTGGTGACCAGAACTGCACGCAGTATTCTAGCTGCAGCCTAATAGTGTTTTATACAGTTCAAGCATAACCTCCCTGCTCTTATAGAAACATAGAATCTAGGAGCAGGAGTAGGCCATTCGGCCCGTCGAGCCTGCTCCACCATTCAATACGATCATGGCTGATCATCCAAGTCCAGTACCCTGTCCCTGCTTTAATCCCCACAGTACACATATCCCACCCTACCCCCGTAACCCCACGTATTTAATTCCCCCAAACATATCCCATCACCCCACATATTTAATCCCCCCCTAACACTAAGGGTCAATTTATCATAGCCAAATCAACCTAACCCGCACATTTTTGGACTGTGGGAGGAAACCGGAGCACCCGGAGGAAACCCACGCAGACACGGGGAGAATGTGCAAACTCCACACAGACAGTCACCCGAGGTCAGATTCGAACCCGGGTCCCTGGCGCTGTGAGGCACCAGTGCTAACCACTATGCCACCGTGTTGTCTGGGCTAATAAAGGCAAGTATCCCGTATGCCTTCTTAACCACCTTATCTACCTGTCCTGCTACCTTCAGGGATCTGTGGACATGCACTCCAAGGTCCCTTTGTTTCTCTACACTTCTCAGTATCCTTCCATTTATTGTGTTTTCCCTTGCCTTTTTAGCCCTCCCCAAATACATTGCCTCACACTTCTCCAGATTGAATTCCATATGCCACATTTCTGCCCACTTAACCAGTCCATTGATATAGAGTCATAAGAGTCATTGGGCGCGATCTTGCCAGCCCTGGGGAGGCGGGTTTGGAGGCGGGACTGCCGGAAAAATGGCAGAATTTGGGGGCGGGTGCCCAACCTGCCCCCAACCTGCCTCCGTGCCATCTTGCCAGGAGGCGGGTAGCCGTCCTGTGCCGGGTCCCATCTCCTTGGAGGCGGGAAGGGGATTAGTGCCACTTATCTGCCTGTTAACAGGTAGTTAACAGGCAGATAAGAGGATTATCCCCATTTTACCCACAAAAGTGCGGACTTCCCGAAGGCTCTGAACCCCGCCAGAGTCACCGAGGCGAGTAGTGGGTTTGCGGGGATCGGAGGGGTCCAAAGGTGCGCTGTGAAGGTAAGCGATGGATGCAAGTGTGGAGAGGTGAATATCTGAGGTAAGTGGAAAGTGTTAGAAAAAGTGTACTTACCTTTGTTTCTTCCTGCAGGCTTCAATCGGTGGATATGCGGAGAGTCTCGCACCTCCGCGGCAGAGATGACAGATGGCCGGTGCATTCTTCAATGCAGCAACCATCTAATTTCTGCAAAAGAAAGAGGTTTGATGAGGTCTTGAATTCAAGAACTCATCAAACTACAGGGAATGTCAGTGTTTGACAGCAACACAGAGCTGTCAAACGATGACAATTCAGCTGTCAAAAGTTTGACAGATGAAACATCATACGTTGACATTCTCTGTAACCGGCTTCCCCTTAATTGGCCTGCTAAGACTGCTGGGCGGGCTTAACAAGGTCAATCAAGGGAAAATAGCATGGGTTGGCCACAAATCGATAGAGGCGGGACATCGACCCGCCAAGCAGCAGACCCGCCTCCAACACGCCCCCATTAACAAAAACACCCCCATAGAGTCATAACGCCACAGAAGGAGGCCATTCGGCCCATCGACTCCGTGCCCATCTTCCTGCAGTCTACAGCTTTCTTCTTCACTATTGACCACGCGTCAAATTTTTGTATCATCTGCAAACTTCTTAATTATGCCCCCTACATTGAAGTCTAAATCATTGATATATACCACAAAAATCTCCCCTTAACCTTCTCTGCTCTAAGGAGAACAAATCCAGCTTCTCCAATCTCTCCACATAACTAAAGTCCCTCATCCCTGGTACCATCCTGGTAAACCTACTCTGATGAGGGTTCGGTTAAAGTATGCTATCGATACAGAGTAACGGGTGTTTTACTCTTAATCCATATTCTACCTGACACAGAAGCGTTTGCTACTGACACAGGGAGCCTGGAGTTTCCTCCATGGGCTCAACCCGGAAGTTAGACCCGAAAATGCGGCCAATGTCGATGTCAAGTTACGCCCAAGTACACTCCCAATGTCATTTGCCTGAGCTTAATATGGGCGTAAATCAGCGTAAACAATCGGGAATTGGCACAGGCACAAAGGGCCGAATGGCCTTCTTCTGTATCATTCTATTAGCCCAATGATACCATCGAACCCACACCATATAAGTTTCAACTCATTTTGCCATCATTTAGCCGTGGCTCAGTGGACAGCACTCTCACCTCTGCGTCAGAAGGTTGCAGGTTCAAGTCCCACTCCAGAAACTTAAGCCCAAAAATCTAGGCTGACACTCCAGTGTAGTGCTGAGGGAGTGATGCACTGTCCGAGGTGCCGTCTTTCGGATGAGACGTTAAACCGAGGCCCTGTCTGCTCTCTCAGGTGGACGTAAAAGATCTTATGGCACTATTTCAAAGAAGAGCAGGGCAGTTATCCCCTGGTGTCCTGGCCAATTTTTAATCCCTCAATCAACATCACTAGAAAAACAGATTATCTAGTCATTATCACACTGCTGTTTGTAGGAGCTTGATGTGTGCAAATTGGCTGCCGTGTTTCCTCAGTACTGCACTGGCGTGTCAGCCTAGATTTTGTGCTCAAGTTTCTGGGGAGGAGACTTGAACCCACAACTCTCATGACTCAGAGATGAGAGTGCGGCCCACTGAGCCAAGCTGCCAGAGAGAGACATTACGCATACATCTGGCCGCAAATGCAGAGGAAAGTCCAGCCCAGGTACTCCACTTCCCAGTACTAACATCCCGCACCAGAATTTGCTTTTTAAATTAGAATTTTTTTTAAATACACCAAATACCACAAACTAGCATTTTTACTAACCACATTCCCTTGAAAAAATAATCTTTTGATCGAAGCCATTGAACAAGCTTGAGCGACTTCAATGGAACTTTTTTAAAGCAAGTTATGTTTGAAATTAAGGGAGTGGAGAATTGCAAGCTTTTAGGTGTTAGTGCTTGTCGGGTAAGACGTTCTATAGAGAAACAAAAGATTCTCGCTTTAATGAATTATGGGGTAGATACTCTCTGTGAGGGTTATCTGTAGTTACATAGTTAGATAGTATTTACAGCACAGAAACAGGCCATTCGGCCCAACTAGTCCATGCTGGTGTTTATGCTCCACACGAGCCTCCTCCCACCCTACTTCATCTCACTCTATCAGCATAACCCTCTATTGCTTTCTCCCTCGTGTGTTTATCGAGCTTTCCCTTAAATGCATCTTTGCTACTCACCTCAACCACTCCCTGTGGTAGCGAGTTCCACATTCTAACCACTCTCTGGGTAAAGAAGTTTCTACTGAATTCCTCATTGTATTTATTAGTGACTATCTTATATTTATGGCCCTTAGTTCTGGTCTCCCCCACAAGTGGAAACATCTTCTCTGTGTCTACCCGATCAAACCCTTTCATACTCTTAAAGACTGCTATCAGGTCACCCCTCAGGCTTCTCTTTTCTAGCCTGTTCAATCTTTCCTGATTAACACATTAGTCTTTGAACATGTGCTTTCATATTATGCAAATATCAAACAAGCTCACAGTCATTGAAAGAAAGAATCCATTGTAATTTTGTCCATAATGAAATCATTATCTGTAATTAAATCATTATCTGTAATTAAAGCATAGAAGTTTAAGGGGAGATTTAATAGAGGTGTTCAAAATGATGAAGGGTTTTGATAAGAGTAGATAGAGAGAAACTGTTTCCACTGGCAGTGGGTTCGGTAACCAGAGGACACAGATTTAAGATAATTGGCAAAAGAACCAAAGGGGAGATGAGGATTTTTTTTTACGCAGCGAGTTGTTGTGATCTGGAACGCGCTGCCTGAAAGGGCGGTGGGAGCAGATTCAATAGTGTCTTTCAAAAGGGAATTGGATAAAGACTTAAATAGGAAAAAATTGCAGGGCTATGGGGAAAGAGCAGGGGAGTGGGAATAATTGGATAGCTCTTTCAGAGAGCCAGCACAGGCACGATGGGCCAAATGGCCTCCTTCTGTTCTGTAAGATTCTATGATTCTAACCTGTTAATAAAGAGCCAGATGTGTTATTGGGCAATAAATCCATTTAAAATCTCTGTGAGTGTTATCTTTAATTAAATCATCAACTTGTATATAAAGAAACCGTTTACCATTGCTGTGAGCGGTATCTGTAATTAAATCATGAACCTGCTTATAAAGAACCCTTTTACAACCTTTATGTGTGTCATCTGTAATTAAATTATATACCCATTTATTAATAAGCCATTTACAATCTGTGCATTATCTGCGATTAACTCGTGTACCCGTTCATAAAGAAGCGGTTTACAATTTTTGGACATCTTCCCCATATGTGATCTGCCTGTGAGGAATTTCGAGGTAAATTCCCTGATTCCCTGGCCTGTGCACCCTTCAAATCGCAGCTGTGGCTCAGTGGGTAGCACCCTCGCCTCTGAGTCAGAAGGTTGTGGGTTCATAGTCCCGCTCCAGGGACTTGAGCACATAAATCTAGGCTGACACTCCCGTGCAGTGCTGCACTGTCAGAGGTGCCGTTTTTCAGATGAGATGTTAGAACTGAGGCCCTGTCCACTCTCTCAGGTCGACATAAAAGATCCCATGGTACTATTTCGAAGAAGAGTAGAGAGTTATCCCTGGTGTCCTGGCCAATATTTATCCCTCAATCAACATCACTAAAAACAGACGATCTGCTCATTATCACAATGGCCCATATTTTCCGATGCCTACGGGTGGGTACGCGCTGTGTACACACCCGTAGGGACATCGGAAATGCCGGTTTCAGGCATGCGAAGCGCATGTGCTGAAAACCGGCATTTCCGATCTGTCAAGAATCCTCTTGACAGGTCTACTTGTCAAAAGTATGAAGGGGGATTCCCTTCTCCCATTGGCTGGCCTGGCCCACGTGATCCCAGGGACGCTTGTGAACCTCCTGCACCCCTGGGATACGTGGGCCCTGCGCATTTCGACCGTGGAGAGGCCCAGGATCAGAAATGGCCGCACCTCGGGAGCCCTCAGGTAAGGGCGTAGATTTGTTTCCGATAGGAGGCCGCCACACGCAGGAAGCCTCCTATCAGAAATTACGGACCATTGCTTTTTGTGGGAGCTTGCTGTGTGCAAATTGGCTGCCGCGTTTCCCACATTACAACAGTGACTACATGCCAAAAAGTACTTCATTGGCTGTAAAGCGCTTTGAGACATCCGGTGGTTGTGAAAGGCGCTATATAAATGCAAGTCTTTCTCCCCATTGGGTGTGCAAGACTGGGGAGCTGAGCCTATAAGGAGACCATGGAGTGTGATGGGAGTGGATATCGGGACCGTGGGTGTGGAGGAAATGAATGAACGGGAGATCGTGCAGCCTGCAAATCAGCTGTGCTGATCTCCACAGTTGAATTTCCGATATGCGTCCCCCCTTCATGCAAAACTCTGCATCAGAAGAGCTGATTTGTAAAATTTACTCTCAGATCTTCCCGGTGTCTTGGCCAATATTTATCCCTCAATCAACACAACAAAAAATTATCTCGACATTATCACATTGCTGTTTGTGGGAGCTTGCTGTGCGCAAATTGGCTGCCGCGTTTCCCACATTACAACAGCGATTACACTCCAAAAGTACTTCATTGGCTGTAAAGCACTTTGGGACGTCCGGTGGTCGTGAAAGGCGCTATATAAATGCAAGTCTTTCTTTTTCTTTCTTTTCAAGGATAGGAACTACATAATATTATTTTATTGCAGTAAAGAGTCTTGTAATTTAATTTGTAGTGAACTTGTACGATGGATATTAGTGGACTAGTTTAGGTTCATTTAGATAGCACAGTTCACCTGCGTGTGGTGGAAAATGCAGAGGTAATGTTGTTATATTAAGACTCATTACTGCATACTCTTGCGCATCCCCCACTTCCTTCACCCACCATTGGCGGCCATGCCCTAAGCTGCCTCGGCCCTAAGCTCTGGAATTCCCTCCCCCAAACCTCTCCGCCTCTCTCTCCTCCTTTAAGATGCTGCTTAAAACTTAAAACTCTTTGACTAAGTGTTTGGTCACCTGTCCTAATATCGCCTTATGTGGCTCGGTGTCAATTTTTTGTCTGATTACGCTCCTGTGAAGTGCCTGGGGACATTTTACTACCTTAAAGGCGCTGTATGAATGCACGTTGTTGTTGTTGTTGCACAATTTCTGCATTTCACAGCATCGAATATCAAGATGTACTTCTGCATGTTGCCAACAGATGGCAGTTTTAACACTTAAGGCTGTATTAGCTACCGAATTGGGTGAAATTATTCTTCACCAGCAAGCAGTGCATTAAATGGGACTTAAAGCTTATCCCTTTTTTAATGCTCTCGTAAGAATGTGCACCTTTAATCTGCGTGCTCTCTGTAAGGTTAGGCTATGTTAAGATAAAAATGAGAAGTCGCACAACACCAGGTTATAGTCCAACAGTTTTATTTAAAATTACGAGCTTTCGGAGCTGTTGCCCCTTCGTCAGGTAAAGGTACAATGAGGGAATCTATTACACAGTATATAAACACAGAAAGCAATTTGTCTGCAGAGATACAATCTTTTAGGGAGGCATTGCATCAAAGACACATCAGAGTACAGCTAAGACAATGAGATGGGTCACAGGGGGTCCAACGTGTCAAATCCTGCCGTCTGCAGTTGAGCTTTTAACTTTTTTTTTGTGGGGTTTTTTTGTGTTTTTTTTAAAAACTGGAAAGACAGACAATGATGTCGAGTCACGTTCTGTAGCGTGACATGAACCTGAGATCCCGGTTGAGGCCGTCCTCATGGGTGCGGAACTTGGCTATCAGTTTCTGCTCGATGATTTTGCGTTGTCGTGTGTCTCGAAGGCCGCCTTGGAGAACGCTAACCCGCAGATCCGAGGCTGAATGTCCTTGACTGCTGAAGTGTTCCCCGACTGGGAGGTAACAATCCTGCCTGGCGATTGTTGCGCGGTGTCCGTTCAGACGTTGTCTCAGTGTCTGCATGGTCTCGCCGATGTACCATGCTCCGGGGCATCCTTTCCTGCAACGTATCAGGTAGACAACGTTGGCCGAGTCACATGAGTATGTACCATGTACCTATGTACCTATGTTAAGATACACTAAGAATAACTGAGGGAGCAATTGGAGAGCTTTGATTACTCAACTAGTCGAGCAGCCCCTCACCCAGTACTCTTCTTCTTCTTCTTCTTAGGCAGTCCCTCGGAACCGAGGAGGACTTGCTTCCACACTAGAAATGAGTTCTCAGGTGACTGATGAGTCCAATGCGGGACCTACAGTCTCTGTCACAGGTGGGGCAGACGGTGGTTGAAGGGGCGGGTGGGTGGGGTGCTTGGGTTGATGTGCGCTCCCTCCGCTGTTTGCGCTTGGCTTCCGCTTGCTCCCGGCGAAGAGACTCGAGGTGTTCGGCGCCTTCCCGGGATGCTTCTCCTCCACTTTGTGCGGTCTTGGGCCAGGGATTCCCAGGTGTCGGTGGGGATGTTGCACTTTTTCAAGGAGGCTTTGAGGGTGTCCTTGAAGCGTTTCCTCTGCCCACCTGGGGCTCTCTTGCCGTGTCGGAACTCCGAGTAGAGCGCTTGTTTTGTGAGTCTCGTATCGGGCATGCGGACGACATGACCCATCCATCGGAGCTGATCGAGCGTGGTCAAAGCTTCGATGCTGGGGATGTTGGCCTGAGCGAGAACACTGACGTTGGTGCGCCTATCCTGACAATGGATTTGCAGGATCTTGCGGAGGCAGCGTTGGTGGTACCTCTTCAGTGCTTTGAGGTGCCTGCTGTACATGGACAATGTCTCTGAAGCATACAGGAGGGCGGGTATCACTACTGCTCTGTAGACCATGAGCTTGGTGCTGTGTTTGAGGTCCTGGTCTTCAAACCCTCTCTTGCTCAGGCGACCGAAGGCTGCACTGGCACACTGAAGGCGGTGTTGGACTTCGTCATCGAAGTACTAGTAGCGCACTGGGGGCTACTCCATTTGTGGAGCGCACAACATCTGTGACAGATGGGGGCGGGGGAGCACAGAAAATGTAAACCATATTATACTCCTCATCTACAATCATCGCAGATGGGCTTAAAGGGTTAAATTGTGATGGCAGGTTTCATAATCTTGTACAGTACTGTATTCCCTTGAGTTTAGGAGATTGAGGGTTGATCTAATTGAGGCCTTTAAAATGGTAAGTAAAAACAGAAAATGCTGGAAATACTCAGCAGGTCAGGCAGCATCTGTGGAAAGAGAAACAGAGTTAACGTTTCAGGTCGATGACCCTTCGTCAGAACGTTAAACTGATAATGGGATCCGATAGGGCTGATTGAGAGAACCTATTTCCTCTGATGGGGGAATCCAGAGCAAGAGGGAATAATCTTAGAATCAGAGCTGGGCCATTTAGGAGTGAAATCAGGAAGCTTCACACAAAGGGTGGTGGAAATCTGGAACTCTCTCCCCCCAAAAGGCTGTGGATGGTGGGTCAATTGGAACTTTCAAGACTGAGATCGATAGATTTTTAATAAAAACAGAAATGCTGGAAATACTCAGCAGGTCATGCAGCATCTGTGGAGAGAGAAACAGAGTTAACGTTTCAGGTCGATGACCCTTCGTCAGAACTGGAAAAAGCCATTTAAAACTCATCTAGAGTCATCTTTTGTTTCTTAACTTGTCCCATTACCATCTCCTTTTGCCTCGCACCATCATCCCTTTTGTCTTTTAATCTCTCCTGCCTTCCATCCTATCACAGACCTTCCCTTTTGTTCTTTCCTCCCCTCCCCCCTTTCCCTGCCCCTGCACTTGCTTAAAACCTGTTACATCTCCAACTTTCTCCAGTTCTGACGAAGGGTCATCGACCTGAAACGTTAACTCTGTTTCTCTCTCCACAGATGCTGCCTGACCTGCTGAGTATTTCCAGCATTTTCTGTTTTTATTTCAGATTTCCAGCATCCGCAGTATTTTGCTTTTGTATCGATGGATGTTTGTTGGGTATCCGGGATCGGAGTGACTGCTGCCAACGACCGGAAGCTGCGTAGAAACCTTCTGCGCATTAATCTGGAAGCTGATATCGATGTTGTTTCTGCTTTTTTTTTCCACAGAGCCCGAAAGTCGCGAAGCGAACGACCAAAAAAACATTTAGACTGCGTGTGCGCAGCTACTTCAACTTCGTTGGCAGCAGTCACTGCCATCGGGGATATGTCTGTAAATGGAGCTGAGGTAGAGAGCAGCCAAGATCTAATTGAATGGCCCCCCTAATCGAGAGGCCTCTTCCTGTTCCTACGTGCAGGAGGTCAATAAAGGGCTCAGAGTGGAGGAGCAAGCCACCATTGTCATAATACAAAGGTCACATAACCCCTGTACTCGCTGAACTACATTGGCTCCTATGCTCGTGCTGCCCCTTAGTGACCCTACAACA
This sequence comes from Squalus acanthias, assembly GCA_030390025.1. Classification (NCBI taxonomy): domain Eukaryota; kingdom Metazoa; phylum Chordata; class Chondrichthyes; order Squaliformes; family Squalidae; genus Squalus; species Squalus acanthias. Next base: position 114,149,747 of record CM059435.1, read on the forward strand.
TGCGCTCGTCCTACTCCTTGAGCTAAGAGTCATAGAGTCGTAACTACTGACCAAGCTGGCCGAGTTCTGAAGGACGTAACTGCCAGACTGGGCCTGCGATAGGTGGTGAGAGAACCAACACGAGGGAAAAACCTACCTGACCTCGTCCTTACCAATCTACCTGTCGCAGATGCATCTGTCCATGACAGCATTGGTAGCAGTGACCACCGCACGGTCATTGTGGAGACCAAGTCCCGTCTTCACACTGAGGACACCCTCTATCGTGTTGTGTGGCACTACCACCGTGCTAAATGGGATAGATTCAGAAAAGATCTAGCAGCTCAAAACTGGGCATCCATGAGGTGCTGTGGGCCATCAGCAGCAGCAGAATTGTATTCCACCACAATCTGTAACCTCATGGCCTGGCATATCCCTCACTCTACCATTACCATCAAGCCAGAGGACCAACCCTGGTTCAATAAAGAGTGTAGAAGAGCATGCCAGCAGCAGCACCAGGCGTACCTAAAAATGAGGTGCCAACCTGGGGAAGCTGCAACACAGGACTACATGCATGCTAAAAATTAGAAGCAGCATGCTAGAGACAGGGCCAAGCGATCCCACAATCAACGGATCAGATCAAAGCTCTGCAGTCCTGCCACATCCAGTTGTGAATGGTGGTGGACCATTAAACAACTAACGGGAGGAGGAGGCTCCATGAATATCCCCATCCTCAATGATGGTGGAGCCCAGCACGAGTGCAAAAGACAAGGCAGAAGCGTTTGCAACCATCTTCAGCCAGAAGTGCCGAGTGGATGATCCATATCGGCCTACTTCTGAGGTCACCACCATCACAGATGCCAGTCTTCAGCCAATTCGATTCACTCCACATGATATCAAGAAACGGCTGAGTGCACTGGGTACAGCAAAGGCTATGGGCCCCGACAACATCCCGGCTATTGTGCTGCAGAACTAGCCGTGCCTCTAGCCAAGCTGTTCCAGTACAGCTACAACACTGGCATCTATCCGACAATGTGGAAAACTGCCCAGGTATGTCCTGGCCACAAAAAGCAGGACAAATCCAACCCGGCCAATTACCGCCCCATCAGTCTACTCTCAATCATCAGCAAAGTGATGGAAGGTGTCATCGACAGTGCTATCAAGCGGCACTTACTCACCAATAACCTGCTCACTGATGCCCAGTTTGGATTCCGCCAAGACCACTCGGCTCCTGACCTCATTACAGCCTTGGTCCAAACATGGACAAAGGAGCTGAATTCCAGATGTGAGGCGAGAGTGACTGCCCTTGACATCAAGGCAGCATTTGACCGAGCGTGGCATCAAGGAGCCCTAGTAAAACTGGTCAATGGGAATCAGGGGGAAAACGCTCCCCTGGCTGGAGTCATACCTAGCACAAAAGAAGATGGTTGTGGTGATTGAAGGTCAATCATCACAGCCCCAGGACATCGCTGCAGGAGTTCCTCAGGGCAGTATCTAGACCCAACCATCTTCAGCTGCTTCATCAATGACCTGCCCTCCAACATAAGGTCAGAAATGGGGATGTTCGCTGATGACTGCACGGTGTTCAGCACCATTCACAACTCCTCAGATAATGAAGCAGGCCATGCCCGCATGCAACAAGACCTGGACGACGTTCAGGATTGGGCTGATAAGTGGCAGGTAACATTCGCGCCACAGAAGTGCCAGGCAATGACTATCTCCAACGAGCGAGAGTCTAACCACCTCCCCTTGACATTCAACGGCATTACCATCGCCGAATCTCCCACCATCAACATCCTGGGGGTCACCATTGACCAGAAACTTAACTGGACCAGCCACATAAATACAGTGGCAACAAGAGCAGGTCAGAGGCTAGGTATTCTGCGGCGAGTGTCTCACCTCCTGACTCCCCAAAGCCTGTCCACCATCTACAAGGCACAAGTAAGGAGTGTGATGGAATATTCTCCACTTGCCTGGATGAGTGCAGCTGCAACAACACTCAAGAAGCTCGACACCATCCAGGACAAAGCAGCCCATTTGATTGGCAACCCATCCACCACCTTAAACATTCACTCCCTCCACCACTGGCGCACCGTGGCTGCAGTGTGTACCATCTACAAGATGCACTGCAGCAACTCGCCAAGGCTTCTTCAGCAGCACCTCCCAAACCCAAGACCTCTACCACTTAGAAGGACAAGGGCAGCAGGCACATGGGAACACCACCCCCTCCAAGTCACACACCATCCTGACTTAGAAGTATATCGCCGATCCTTCATCGTCGCTGGGTCAAAATCCTGGAAATCCCTACCTAACAGCACTGTGGGAGTACCTTCACCACACTGACTGCAGCGGTTCAAGAAGGCAGCTCACCACCACCTTCTCAAGGGCAACTAGGGATGGGCAATAAATGCTGGCCTTGCCAGTGACGCCCAGATCCCATAAGTGAATTTTTTTTTAAATCGGCACAGAAGGAGGCCATTTGGCCCATCGAGTCTGTGTCAGCTCTCTGTCGAGCAATCCAGTCAGTCTCATTCCCCCACTCTATCCCCGTAGCCCTGCAAGTTTATTTCCCTCAGGTGCCTATCCAGTCTCCCCTTGAAAACATTGAGTGTGTCCGCTTCCACCACTTCCGTCGGCAGCGAGTTCCAGGTCCTCACCACTCGCTGCGTAAAAAAGTTTTTCCTCACGTCCCCCCTGTATCTCTTGCCCAAAACCTTAAATCTGTGTCCCCTAGTCCTTGTACCATCAACTAGTGGGAACAGCCTTTCCCCGTCTAGCCTATCCAAACCCATAACCTTGTACACCTCTATCAAATCACCCCTTAACCTCCTTTGCTCTAATGATAACAAATCCAGCTTCTCCAACCCGTCCTTGTAGCTAAGATCCCCCATCCCCAGAACCATTTTGGTAAATCTCCTCTGCACCCTCTCAAGTGCCTTCACATCCTTCCTAAAGTGTGGTGACCAGAACTGGACGCAATACTCCAGTTGTGGCCTAACCAGCGCTTTATAAAGGTTTAGCATAACTTCTCTACTTTTGTACTCAATACCTCTATTTATGAAGCCCAAGATCCCATATGCTTTGCTAACCACTCTCTCAATATGTCCCGTCACCTTCAGGGACCACATTAACTCCCAGGTCCCTCTGTCCCTGCACACTCTTTAAAACTGTGCCATTAAGTGTATATTGCCTCTCCCTGTTCCTTCTGCCAAAATGCATCACCTCACACTTCTCTGTATTAAATTCCATCTGCCACTTGTCTGCCCATTCTGCTAGCCTTTCTATGTCCTGTTGCAGTCATCCTCACTGTTTGCCACACCCCCAACTTTGGTGTCATCGGCAAATATAGAAATTCTACTCTGTATTCCAATACCCAGGTCATTTATATATATCAAAAAAAGTAGTGGCCCCAGCACTGACCCATGGGGACACCACTGTCTCCCATCCTCCAGTCTGAAAAACAGCCATTTACCACAACTCGCTGTTTTCTGTCCATAAGCCAATTCCTTATCAGAGCTGCCACTGACCCACCTATTCCATGAGCCTCAATTTTCTTAACCTGTGACAATACGATCTCTGAGTGCAAGGATTGCTGTGGCCCCGTTGGGATGGTGATGGCCTTCAACATCTGGGTATTGAGTCTTGCAATGCCTCTTCAACAGCTGGCACCATATCCAATGACACAGTACGGCCCAATGTCTGGCACTTCTTTTATCCTTTGAGGAGCCTCACTGGATGTGGGCGGCTGTGCAGCCACCTTGAGAGGGTGCTATCTCATCAAACCCTTCTCCTGCCATGCCTCTTGTTGCTGGGCACCCCAAGCTGGATGACAGACAATGTCAGCCGTGGCTCAGTGGGTAGCACCCTCAGCTCTGAGTCAGAAGGTTGTCAGAAGCACAAAAATTTAGGCTGACACTCCAGTGCAGTGCTGAGGGAGTGCTGCACTGCCGGAGGTGCCATCTTTCTGATGAGACGTTAAACCGAGGCCCCGTCTGCTCTCTCAGATGGATGTAAAAGATCCCACAGCACTATTTCGAAGAAGAGCAGGGGGAGTTATCCCCGGTGTCCTGGCCAATATTTCTCTCTCTCTCTTCTCTCTTAGGCAGTCCCTCGGAACCGAGGATGACTTGCTTCCACATTAAAAATGAGTTTGCAGGTGACTGATGAGTCCAATGCGGGACCTACAGTCTCTGTCACAGGTAGGGCAGATGGTGGTTGAAGGGGCAGGTGGGTGGGGTGCTTGGGTTGACATGCGCTCCTTGCGCTGCCTGCGCTTGGCTTCCGCTTGCTCCCGGCGAAGAGACTCGAGGTGCTCGGTGCCTTCCCGGATGCTTCTCCTCCACTTTGTGCGGTCTTGGGCCAGGGATTCCCAGGTGTCGGTGGGGATGTTACACTTTTTCAAGGAGGCTTTGAGGGTGTCCTTGAAGCGTTTCCTCTGCCCACCTGGGGCTCTCTTGCCGTGCCGGTGCTCCGAGGAGAACGCTTGTTTTGGGAGTCTTGTATCGGGCATGCCAATATTTATCCCTCAATCAACATCACTAAAAACAGATTATCTGGTCATTATCACGTTGCTGTTTGTGGGAGCTTGCTGTGCGCAAAATTGGCTGCCGCGTTTCCTACATTACAACAGTGAGCACACTTTACTTCATTGGCTGTAAAGCGCTTTGGGACGTCTGGTGGTCGTGAAAGGCGCTGTATAAATGTAAGTCTTTCTTTCTTTAAATAATAGTCCTTGCTGTATTCATTCAAGGTGCATTCAAAAGCGAATTCATTAAATAAATAGAGAACCCGACCATTGACAGTTCATTACTTTCATTCTTTACATCCCACGTAACACCAACATAAATCTAGAGTGGCGGACATTTATGGAAGTACTCCCACAATGCACCACCGCCACCATGTCATACATCTCTGTAAATCCCTAGTCTTATTCTATGAGGTAATGTCATAAATGTTACAAGATAGCAAATGGCTTATCAATCAACCTTCCTAATTAATTAGTGATTCAGAGCTTCCAAGTTCCTTGCCCTGGCCTCAAGCTGTTTATTATTGAAAGTCCAAACTGTTAATTTAAAATGAAGTCCGGAGGTTGGTCAGTAAAGCTGACACAATTAGGGCCGTGCCATGCCGAAATATTGATCACAATATTTTAGATGAGACGTTAAATGGCGGCCCCGTCTGCCCTCTCAGGTGGACGTAAAGGATCCCATGTCACTAGTCGAAGAAAAGCAGGGGAGTTCTCCCCGGTGTCCTGGGCCAATATTTATCCCTCAATCAACATCACTAAAAAAACAGATTATCTGGTCATTATCACATTGCTGTTTGTGGGAGCTTGCTGTGCGCAAATTGGCTGCCACGTTTCCCTACATTACAACAGCGACTATACTTCAAAATGTACCTCATTGACTGTAAAGCACTTTGGGACATCCTGAGGTCATAAAAGCAGCTATATAAATGTAAGCAGCTCTCTGGACCTCCCGCGCAGCCGGCTCACCGGCTTTTCAATGCGATAAACCGCGCATGCACGGTATTTTGAATGGGCCGCGCAGCCCCTTAAAGGGACCGCGCACCCCAAAAAATTAACAGGAACACTGAATGTAAGTCTTTCTTTTTTATCTGACATAAAGGTTTTAAACAGTTCTGAAACACAGCCACTACTGGCTAGAACATGACAGCCTTTGATATGTGGCAGGCAAGAGTTTTTGAACGGTCCCGTACTGTCCTGCTGGTGGTATTCTCTTGCCCAGAAGTAAGCGAACGCAGCTCGCAAAAGACCCTGACCCAATGATGTCACCGCCGACAGCTGCACATTGATGTCATTGCGTGGTCGGCTGCATATGTAACGCCATTGGCTCTGTGCGGGTCATGTGAGATGATGTCACCTACCACGGTGGCTATGGAAACAGCTATTCCAAGCTGTTACACAAATGCTCAGCAGATAAAAGGCTTGCCCTTTAACACCAGCGGTAGGTAATGTCATTGATGTTAAACGGGAAGTCTCCGCATTGTCAAAAACAAAACAGCAGGAACATGCTGAAATTTCGTTCTTACTTTAAGTCATCTCACGGACGGGAGGGGAGGCCTGTGATAACCACAACTCACAACTTTAAAGCATTAAAAACACAGCAGTTCAGAATTAAAGATTACGAGACGCAAGTGACTGACATTCTGTGACACCAGACATGAAAAGTCATGACAGGCCGGAAATCAAATTGGGTTCACGCTAATCTATTTAAAGCAATCCATTAGCTGATATATAACGAACTAAATTATGCACATCTTTTAGCAGCAGAACAAATTCTTAAATGCATTAAAGCCACACTGAGTAGGAACTATTAATTAGAGGCAGAATTAGAATAGGTACAGAACATAGGAATATAGGAACAGGAGGGGGCCATTCAGCCCCTCGAGCCTGTTCCACCATTCAATGAGATCATGGCTGATCTGCGACCTAACTCCATATACCCGCCTTTGGCCCATATCCCTGAATACCTTTGGTTAACAGAAAGCTTTCAATCTCCGATTTAAAATTAACAATTGATCTGGCATCAATTGCTGTTTGCGGAAGAGAGTTCCAAACTTCTACCACCCTTAGTGTGTAGAAGTGTTTCCTAATTTCACTCCTGAAAGGTCTGGCTCTAATTTTTAGACTATGCTCCCTAGTCCTAGAGTCCCCAAACAGCAGAAATAGTTTCTCTCTGTCTACCCTATCTGTTCCCCTTAATATCTTGAAAACTTCGATCAGATCACCCCTTAACCTTCTAAGTTCTAGCAAGCAGAATCTGAATGCACTTGAATAAAGACAGCACATTGTATTTTAAACGCTGTTTTTTATCCGCCTTTGATATCTCACTTCAACTGTAATGGCCTTGTGGGCTAGCTTCTTTTTCATTACCCACCACCTACTCACTTACGTGGTCTAGACATTAGAGAGGATAGGAGTAATAATGAGCTCCTCTATGTATTCTTCACAGCCACTTCCCCAGTGCGTGAGATACAGTAATAAAATAGTCAGTGACTGTCCCTCCAGACAGCACAGACTCATGGGTCTGCAAGGACACCCTTCCCCCGCACCCCACCGCCCTCGCCCCAGGAAATGATCTCGGATTTCTGTTTACAAATACTTGTTTGTGCCGTGTCTTTCCTCAGACTCTCCGGAGCTGACTCACTAAAACTGGCTACAAGTGAAGTATCCCTTTGTCTACCAATTGGCATTGCATGGGAACCGATACTCGCCTTACTCTCAAGTGACAGCCAATCAGGCATTACTAGGTAAAAGGAAGACTGCTGGGCTATGGGGAAAGAGCAGGGGGAAGTGGGACTAATTGGAGAGCTCTTTCAGAGAGCCGGCACAGGCACGATGGGCCGAATGGCCTCCTTTTGTGCCGTATCATTCTATGATTCTATTTAGAAATCGGCAATTTTAGATCTGATTTTAACCCACTTTTTCTTCCAAAGAGTTCTTTGCAAAACAAACACGCAAGTACAAATGGATAACAGTTCTGAGATGAATAACAGAAAACTTTTAATATCGTTTACAATCCATAAGCTAATATCTGTAAATAGAAACAAAGGCCTCCATTTAGATAGCGCCTTTCATGACCTCAGGGTATCCCAAAGCCAATTAAGTACTATTTTCAAGTGTAGTCACTGTTGTAATGTAGGAAATGCAGCAGCCAATTTGCACACAGCAAGCTCCCACAAACAGCCATGTGATAGTGAACGAATAATCGGTTGTTTTTTTTAGTAATGTTGGTTGAGGGATAAATATTGACCCAGGACACCAGGGATAACTCCCCTGCTCTTCTATGAAATAGTGTCATAAGATCTTTTATGTCCACCTGAGAGAGCAGACGGGGCCTCGGTTTAATGGCTCATCCGAAAGACGGGGCCTCCGACAGTGCAGCACTCCCTCAGCACTGCACTGGAGAGTCAGCCTAGATCGTGTGCTGAAGTCCCTGGAGTGGGGCTTGAACCCACGACCTCGCTGACTCAGAGGCGAGAGTGCTGCCAGACTGAGCCAAGGCTGACAGCTTGGAAAGGTAAATCAGGCGGGGTGTGAAACGTGCGGCCGACCTGCACCCGTCAGCTTTCTGCCATCGCTGAAAGTGAAAATGACCCACCTAGTGTGTGTTGTGTAGACGGTCGGGTCTTGTTTGCAGAAACACTAATGTAAAACATTTTGACACTAAGACATACCAATGGCATTTTAGCCTGGCTACAAAGTGCTCTGGGACATATATGAAGGAGACTATATATATATGCACGTCTTCCTTTCTTATCCCAATTACTGCCAATTTCTAATCCCCTATCAGACACAGATAATGTTATTTATTAATTTTGTGGCTTGATTTTCAAAGTGTATGTAAATACAGAAAGAAAGACTTGCATTTATGTAGGGCCTTTCACAACGTCCCAAAGCGCTTTACAGCCAATGAAGTACTTTTTGAAGTGTAGTCACTGTTGTAATGTAGGAAACACGGCTGCCAATTTGCGCACAGCAAACAGCAATGTGATAATGACCAAATCATCTGTTTTGGTGATGTTGATTGAGGGATAAGTATTGGCCCCAGGACACCGGGGAGAACTCCCCTGCCCTTCTTCGAAATAGTGCCATGAGATCTTTTGCGTCCACCTGAGAGAGCAGGCGGGGCCTCGGTTTAACGTCTCATCCGAAAAGACGGCACCTCCGACAGTGCAGCACTCCCTCAGCACCGCACTGGATTTCTGTGCTCAAAGTCTCTGGAGTGGGACGTGAACCCACAACCTTCTGACTCAGAGGCGAGGGTGCTACCCACTGAGCCACGGCTGACACGTAATATAAAATATAAAATATAAATGGATATATAATTTCAGAAGCACAAACTGATACCTAACGGGCTTTGTAAAGACAAAGGATTCTTACAAGGCTGCTGTTCTGTTTGTGCTTTGTGTGGCGAGGGTGGGGAAGGGGTTAAGTTATATAAAATGAACACTAGCTGGCTGTCGGTAGTAATTCAATGGGCGCACTGCTACAGTGTGTTTTGGGCCATTGCAGTTGTTTCGATAGCTGCTTGTGCTGGCTGGAATTGATCAGTGTGCTGTGGTATCTTGTGAAAGCGTCTTTTGTTATTTTCGTTTAATCTAATTTGCACGGTGCAGCCTGATCCCATTCATTCACAGAATGCGACACAACCCCGCGCCCTGAAATTGTGTCCTTCCTGAAATGAACTTGCTCGATCCACAAGGTGAATGGATTGGCAAATATTGATGTCACAACAGCAGTATGTTTAGCGTTTGCTGCAAGCGTGGAGACAAGGCTCGACAAACAGTCTTTAAAAGGCGGGGTTTGCCCCCCTCAAGTGACATTCCCATTGCATTTTGTCTCATTGTTCTTGATAAGGGTAGTATCAGTTATTGTATCTGTGTCAGTGGATAGGAATCATTAATAGATATCATTCTGGGCTCCGGGCATGGGGTTTTTTTTTGTGAATAGGATGAAGGAGTGAATGAGCGAGACACCACACACACACATCCTGCAAGCAGCCAATCACAGCGAGCCAAGGCTGCCTCGCTCTCCCATTCATGTCCCAGTGCACAGATAATAAGTGAATGGGTTGAAACTTGCACAGCAACCATTCAAAGCAGGACTTTGCACCAGTCACGCGGCCGGCTGGGGTTTTTTTTTTCCATTACCGCAAAGGGTTTGCAAACATCAACGTTGTTTGCGGAAAATACTAATTGCTTTCTTGCGTTAAGTTTACGGCAGCGAGTTAAACAAACACGCAGGGCAGAAAGCTTCTGAACTGGCTGGCCCATTCATGATTTCACGTGGGCGTGAGTGACAAAGGGAGCCAGGTGTACAAAGAGCGGCTTTGTTGCATTAATGAGGCACAGCATCGCTTTGTGATGCCTTTGCCCCTCCCCTCCCCTCTCCTCACCAGCACTACTTGATCCATGCAGGAGCTGTGTGGCTATGTCGTTCAAAATGCTCATCGACAAATCTTACCGGCTGCCAGTAGATGCTTTTTGCACCGCGTTCCAGATTGCTGAGTTTACTGACAGGCAGGGGCTTGCAAAAAGCAGCTTGCTCGCACCTCCGATACTGTGCTCTTGGTCTGGCTGTGGGCCAGCGGTGACCTTAGATAGACGTCAGGCGATCGGTTTTATCCGACAACTGCAAACAGCTCAGGCTGATAAAGGAAGTGGCTTCCTTTCCACGTATCTCCATTGAAACAAGTGTAGTCTTGTTATTCGCTGTGTCAGCCGGTGGCTCAGTGGGTAGCACACTCGCCTCTGAGTCAGAAGGGTTGTGGGTTCACAGTCCCACGCCGGGACTTGAGCACATAAATCCAGGCTGACACTCTCCAGTGCAGTGCTGAGGGAGTGCTGCACTGTCGGAGGTGCTGTCTTTCGGATGAGACGTTAAACCGAGGCCCCCGTCTGCTCTCTCAGGTGGACGTAAAAGATCCCACGGCCACTATTTCGAAGAAGAGCAGGGGAGTTATCACTGGTGTCCTGGCCAATATTTATCCCTCAATCAACAACAAAAACAGATTATCCGGTCATTTATCACATTGCTGTTTGTGGGAGCTTGCTGTGTGCAAATTGACTGCCGCATTTCCCACATTACAACAGTGACTACACTCCAAAAATAGTTCATTGGCTGTAAAGCACTTTGAGATGTCCGGTGGTCGTGAAAGGCGCTAGATAAATGCAAGTCTTTCTTTCCTTGGAGCTGTACATACGATTCCCAGATTACCACCGCGGTTTTATTTATTACTGATCACTTTTAGGATTAGCTAGACACCTCAGCTTCCCTTTTGTGCTCCTTTCCCCGTGCATTCCGAGGCCGAGCACATTATCCCAACAATAAGGGCAACTTGTGTTTATGTAGAAAAGCAAAAATACTGCAGCTGGGCTGGTGGAAATCTGAAATAAAAGCAGAAAATGCCGGAAATACTCAGCAGGTCGGGCAGCATCTGTGGAGAGAGAAACAAGAGTTAACGTTTCAGGTCGATGACCTTTCGTCAGAACGTCCTTTAATGCGGAACAAACGTCCCAAGGCGCCTCACAGAGGGCCTAATCAAACTAAAAATGGACGCTGAGCCAAAATAAAAGGAGATACAGTATTAGGAGTGGTGACCTAAAGCTTGGTCAGAGGTGGGTTTTAAGGAGGGTGTCAAAGGAGACCAGAGAGACGCAGAGGTGGAGGGGGTTTAGCGAGGGAATTCCAGAGCTTATGTTCTAGGCAGTTAAAGGCACGGCCTCTAATGATGTGAATCCCCTCCCTCCCTTTGTCCCAAGAGGCCAGAGCCAAAGGAACGAAAGTTCTAGGAAGGTTGCAGGGAGTGGGGTTGTAGGGCTGGAGGAGGTTACAGAGATCGAGCGGGGCGAGGCCATAAAAGATTTTTTCACAGTGTTGTGTGTGCTGAGCTTATAGTGAGTTACATTTGGTGGAGAGGCTTCTTAAGGGTGTGTTTACACCCTGACAGCAGCAGTGCGTGGCTCAGTTGGTAAGAATCTTGCCTCTGATACAGAAGGTTGTGGGTTCAAATCCTGCTCCAGACACAAAAATCTAGGCTGACACTCCAATACAGCACTGAAGGAGTGCTGTATTGTCAGAGGTGCTGTCTTTCGGATGGGATGTTAAACTGAGGCCCTGTCTGCTCTCTCAAGTGGATGTAAAGGATTGCATTGCACTATTTCAGTTATCCTGGCCAATATTTATCCCTAAACAAACATCACTAAAAACAACAGATATTAATTTCATTGCTGTTTGTGGGAGCATGCTGTGTGCAAATTGGCTGCTACATTACAACAGTGGCAACAATTCTAAAAAAAAAGTACTTCATTGGCTGTAAAGCACTTTGGGATGTCGTCAAAGGTGCTATATAAATGCAAGACTTTCTTTGCATGAAGGCTAAAGTTGTAGTGTCAATCCTCAGCCTGGGCCTGACTTAACTCCAGGGCGATGCGGAGCGAGACTCTCTCCTCCGAGAACAGATGCTCAAAGTTAAATGCACACAGAAGATGTCAACTGACCAGTGTACACTGGGGTGACTGAGGAGGGAGGCATAGGGGGAGAATATGACAAACGCCTCAACTGTGGAATCGTATGAATCGACGGTCCTGGCACCATTCCACAGTAAATGTTTTCAGCAGCAGGAATATTGTATTTTCAGATTGTGAGACCTACAGATTACTGACACCAACAGGAACATGGGCAGTAGCAAAAATCTACCAGCACAACCAGCTGAAAGAATTACAGCGTGGAGGTCTGCTCAGGCCCTGCTCCCCGGAGCCAATTATTTTCCACAGGCTCGCAGACACAGGAGGACACCATGCATTTTAACCTCGATTACGTAGGTTGAGATATAATGGCGAAAACAGCATCTGCTGGGGGAGCAGTAGTCAGCCCAAGATCCAGATGTGACACATGTAGTCAGCACAAGAGCCAGTTATGATGCAAGAAAGCACAAGAGCCAGATGTGACGCATGGGGTCAGCCCAAGAGCCAGATGTGACGCAAGAAAGCACAAGAGCCAGATGTGACACATACAGCTGGCTCTTCAATCTTATATATATTGTATATTGTGGGCAACTGACACCAATAGGAGCCATTCAATCAAATCAGGTAACATTAAAAAGACATATATTTACATCTGACTTTAAGTGCAACTAATAGAATTTGATGCTTTGTCAGGTGTTATCTGTGTAACCCCTCCAGCCCTACAACCCTCTAGGTCTCTGCGCTCCTCCAATTCTGGCCTCTTGCGCATCCCCGATTTTAATCTCTCCATCATTGGCGGCTGTGCCTTCAGCTGCCTTCAGCTGCCTAGGTCCTAAGCTCTGGAAATCCCTCCCTAAACCTCTCCATCTCGCTACCTCTTTTGGTCATTGTCCTAATATCTCTTATGTGGCTCGGTGTCAAAATTTGTTTGATAATCGCTCCTGTGAAGCGCCTTGGGATGTTTTACTACGTTTAAGGGCCTATATAAATACAAGTTGTTGTTAAATAGCTCGCCATCATTTTTTTATGCGTTCTTGGAATGTGGGGGTCGCTGGCAAGGCCAGCATTTATTGCCCATCCCTAGATGCCCTTGAGAATGTGGTGGTGAGCCGCCTTCTTGAACCTTGTGGTGAAGGTGCTCCCACAGTGCTGTTGGGGAGGGAGTTCCAGGATTTTGACCCAGCGACGATGAAGGATCGGCCGATATATTTCCAAGTCAGGATGGTGTGTGACTTGGAGGGGAACTTGGAAGTGGTGGTGTTCCCATGCGCCTGCTGCCCTTGTCCTTCTAGGTGGAAGAGGTCGCGGGTTTGGGAGGTGCTGCCGAAGAAGCCTTGGCGAGTTGCTGCAGTGCATCTTGTAGATGGTACACACTGCAGCCACGGTACGCCGGTGGTGGAGGGAGTGAATGTTTAAGGTAGTGGATGGGGTGCCAATCAAGCGGGCTGCTTTGTCCTGGATGGTGTCGAGCTTCTTGAGTGCTTTTGGAGCTGCACTCATCCAGGCAAGTGGAGAGTATTCCATCACACTCCTTACTTGTGCCTTGTAGATGGTGGAAAGGCTTTGGGGAATCAGGAGGTGAGACACTCGCCACAGAATACCCAGCCTCTGACCTGCTCTTGTAGCCACAGTATTTATGTGGCTGGTCCAGTTAAGTTTCTGGTCATCTATTCTGTAGATTTTGCCCCTGCTATCTTATTTTCAAAAAGATTGCAGTCTTAACGCAGCGAGTGGCGCTGACCGATTGTATAATGGCACAAAAAATATATAATCTGTGGGACATCGCTTGCTGGGTGAAAGGGCCTCCGGGGGGAGAGAAGAGGACAGCTGTTGGGAAATGCAGTTCCTTTTGTCCTTGAGACTGAACCGCTGAAAGCTTACGGAACATATTGTGTGCACAATCAGGGTGAGGAGGAAGGAAATAGAAAAAAGGGACGGGCGGAGTGCCTGCTGAACTCAAGAAAATATAATGCCTATGCAAGGGTATGTCAAGGGTAGGTCGATAGTACAAATTAGATGTTCTGAACAAAAGGATGAGCTGTGGCTGCAAAGTCATTAAACTACAGTAAACTCCACTTATCAGACCTAAAAATCTGTTCTGCCAGTTAGTTTTGTACATCTTTTATAGCCTAATTTTACATTTCTATTTCTCCTCTCATCCCTACAGCCCTATATAGAAAAAAAGAAAGACTTGCATTTATATAGCTCCTTTCATAACCACCGGACGTCTCAAAGCACTTTACAGACAATGAAGTACTTTTTGGAGCGTAGTCACTGTTGTGATGTAGGAAACCCGGCAGCCAATTTGCGCACAGCAAGCTCCCACAAACAGCAATGTGATAATGACCAGATGCTCTGTTTTTGTTATGTTGATTGAGGGATAAATATTGGCCAGGACACCGGGGATAACTCCCCTGCTCTTCTTCAAAATAGTGCCATAGGATCTTTTACATCCACCTGAGAGAGCCTCGGTTTAACGTCTCATCCGAAAGACGGCACCTGTGACAGTGCAGCGCTCCATCAGCACTGCACTGGAGTGTCAGCCTAGCTTTTTTGTGCTCAAGTCTCTGGAGTGGGATTTGAACCACACGACCTTCTGACTCAGAGGCGAGAGTGCTGCCCACTGAGCCACTAAAAAGGAAGAACTTGCATTTAGATAGTGCCTTTCATATCCTCAGAATACCCCAAAGCGCGTTACAGCCAACTCAGTACTTTTCGAAGAGTAGTCACTGTTGCAATGCAGGGTAGCACAGCAGCCAATTTGCGCACAGCAAGCTCCCACAATCAGCAATCAGATAAATGACCAGATCGTTCTGACGAAAGGTCATCGACCTGAAACGTTAACTCTGTCTCTCTCTCCACAGATGCTACCTGACCTGCTGGGCATTTCCACCAGCTTTTGTTTCAGATTTCCAGTGTTTTTTGCTTTTGTGACTAGATCATCTGCTTTTCTAGTGATTTTGGTTGAGGGATAAATATCAGCCAGGACACCGGGGAGAACACCCTGCTCTTTTTTGAAAAGTGCCGTGGGATCCTTTTGCGTCGATCTGAACAGGGCCTCCATTTAACATCCCATTCTAAAGACGGCACCTCCAACAGTGCAGCGCTCCCTCAGTACTGCACTGAAGGTATCAGCCTAGATTTTTGTGCTCAAGTCTTGATGGAGTGGGACTTGAACCCACAACCTTCCTGACTCAGAGACAAGATCACTACCAACTGAGCCAAGGCTGACACCTGAATTGCACCTTAAGAGTGACTGTAGAGCTTAAAAATAATGGGCGTGTGTTGAGATAGAAACTGGATTAATAGGATCAGATTTTAGTTGGGATATGGTTAAGTAGTGGTTATGATACTGGACTAGTAATCCAGTGGCCTGGACTAGTTATCCCAGGAACACGAGTTCAAATCCCATCTTATCAGTTTGAGAATTTGAATTCAGTTAAACAAATTAGGAAATTAAAAACCAATATCAGTAAAAGTGACCATGAAGCTGTCGGATTGTCATTAAAACCCAACTGGTTCACTGATGTCCTGTAGGGAAGGGAACCTGCTGATGTTACTTGAAGACAAAATCTAGGCTGACACTCCCAGTGGAAGTGCTGACGGAGTGCTGCACTGTCGGAGGTACTGCCTTTCGGATGAGACGTTAAACCAAGGCCCCGTCTGCTCTCTCAGGTGGACGTAGAAGATCTCATGGGACTATGTCGAAGAAGAGCAGGGGCGTTGTCCCCCGGTGTCCTGGGGCCAATATTTATCCCTCAACCAACATCACTAAAAAACAGATTATCTGGTCATTATCACATTGCTGTTTGTGGGAGCTTGCTGTGCGCAAATTGGCTGCCGCGTTTCCTACATTACAACAGTAACTACATTTCAAAAGTACTTCATTGGCTGTAAAGCGCTTTGGGACGTCCGGTGGTCATGAAAGGTGCTGTATAAATGCAAGTCTTTCTTTTCTTATTTGGGCAACGCCAATGTGTGAAAGAGAGAGACGCCTGCAGTTACACACTTATGCCACTGGATGGAGCATCATATGTTGCAGAAAGGGTCAGCCTTTAAAACTGAAGGCTACTGTGAGAAAGATTACCTGTTCTGGAGGAGGTCACTGTCCAAAATATTAACCTGTGTCTTTTCTCTCCACAGCTGCTCACTGATCTGCTGTGTGTTTCCGGCATTTTCTGTATTTTTTAGTTTATTACTTCTGACTTCTCGTGACTTTTATCTGGTTCTGCAAGTTACTGGCTTCATCTGGTTAAGCAAGTGAATAGAGGAGACACCATGGTTAACAGTAAAGAAAAACCTGCATTTATATCGTGCCTTCATGACCTCAGGACATCCCAAAGCACTTTACAGCCTAATTTGTGCACAGTAATCTCCCGCAAACAGCAATTAAATAAATAACCAGATTACTTGTTTTTAGTGATGTTGGTTGAGGGATAAATATTGGCCAGGGCACCGGGGATAACTCCCCTGCCCTTCTTCGAATAATGCCATGGGATCTTTTACATCCACCCGAGAGGGCAGACGGGGCCTCGGTTTAACATCTCGCCCGAAAGACGGCGCCTCCGACTGTGCGGCGCTCCCTCAGCACTGCCCTGGAGTGTCAGCCTAGAATTTTTGTGCACAAGTCTCTTGAGTGGGACTTGAACCCATGACCTTCTGACTCAGAGGCGAGAGCGCTACCCACCAACCCACTGTTTGGTCTCATGGGTGAGCGATTTATCAGTGATTTAAAACCCATGTAGCAGAGACTGAATCCAGTGGGGATCAGATTGAATCCACATTGCAAACTGAGTCCGACCTCACTGCTTCACTCAGTACACGCGGACTGGCACAGACTGCTTCATGTGCTGCGCTAATCAGTGTGACAGAAGGTAGCCAATATTTAGACCAAGCTCTTTACGGTTTATAGATTGAAATGAATTGGTTCACAGACAGTTTCAAACTGACATCTGTAAGATTCTTTTAAAATCCGAATTAACAGCAGAGTAAACACATTTACGCGATTTATTTTTCAATCGGGAACTATAATCCGGAAGAGGATATTGGACAAGAATCCATCCTGATTACGTTGCGGTCACCTGCTGTTGGAAAATGCCATCTGTGGATGTGAGGATAGGACAGGATTGGGCTTCGCTATACGTACGAACATACGAATTAGGAGCAGGAGTCGGCCACTCGGCCCCTCGAGCCTGCTCCGCCATTCAATAAGATCATGGCTGATCCGATTACTCCACATTCCTGCCTACCCCCGATAACCTTTCACCCCCTTGCTTATCAAGAATCTATCTACCTCTGCCTTAAAAATATTCAAAGACTCTGCTTCCACCGCCCTCTGAGGAAGAGAGTTCCAAAGACTCACGACCCTCTGTGAGAAAAAATTTCTCCTCATCTCTGTCTTAAATGGGCGACCCCTTATTTTTAAACAGTGACTCCTAGTTCTAGATTCTCCCACAAGAGGAAAATCCTCTCCACATCCACCCTGTCCAGACCCCTCAGGATCTTATATGTTTCAATCAAGTCACCTCTTACTCTTCTAAACTCCAGCGGATACAAGCCTAGCCTGTCCAACCTTTCCTCATAAGACAACCTGCCCATTCCAGGTATTAGTCTAGTAAACCTTCTCTGAACTGCTTCCAACGCATTTACATCCTATGATGCCCCTGCAGTCAAATAGTCTCTGAGTACAACAAAAACTTACATTTATATAGCGCCTTTAATGTAGTACAACGTCCCAAGGCGGTTCCCAGGAGCGGAATCAGGCAAAAAAATTGACACCAAGCCGAAGAACATTAGGACCAAAAGCTTGGTCAAAGAGGCAGGTTTTAAGGAAGAGAGAGAGGTAGTGAGGGGGAGAGGGGGAGAGGGGGAGAGGTAGCGAGGGGGAGAGGTGGAGAGGCGGAGAGATAGCGAGGGGGAGAGGTAGCGAGGCGGAGAGGGGGAGAGGTAGCGAGGGGGAGAGATAGCGAGGGGGAGAGGGGGAGAGGTAGCGAGGGGGAGAGGGGGAGAGGTAGCGAGGGGGAGAGGGGGAGAGGTAACGAGGGGGAGAGGGGGAGAGGTAGCGAGGGGGAGAGGGGGAGAGGTAGCGAGGGGGAGAGGGGGAGAGGTAGCGAGGGGGAGAGGGGGAGAGGCGGAGAGATGGAGAGGTGGAGAGGTAGTGAGGGGGAGAGGTAGCGAGGGGGAGAGGTAGCGAGGGGGAGAGGGGGAGAGGTAGCGAGGGGGAGAGGGGGAGAGGCGGAGAGATGGAGAGGTGGAGAGGTAGTGAGGGGGAGAGGTGGAGAGGCGGAGAGGCGGAGAGATGGAGAGGCGGAGAGGTGGAGAGGCGGAGAGGTGGAGAGGTAGTGAGGCGGAGAGGTGGAGAGGCGGAGAGGTGGAGAGGTAGTGAGGGGGAGAGGCGGAGAGGTGGAGAGGTAGTGAGGGGGAGAGGTGGAGAGGCGGAGAGGTGGAGAGGTAGTGAGGGGGAGAGGCGGAGAGGTAGTGAGGGGGAGAGGTGGAGAGGCGGAGAGGCGGAGAGATGGAGAGGCGGAGAGGTAGTGAGGCGGAGAGGTGGAGAGGCGGAGAGGCGGAGAGGTAGTGAGGGGGAGAGGTGGAGAGGCGGAGAGGCGGAGAGATGGAGAGGCGGAGAGGTAGTGAGGCGGAGAGGTGGAGAGGCGGAGAGATGGAGAGGCGGAGAGGTAGTGAGGGGGAGAGGTGGAGAGGCGGAGAGGCGGAGAGATGGAGAGGCGGAGCGGTAGTGAGGCGGAGAGGTAGTGAGGCGGAGAGGTAGTGAGGCGGAGAGGTGGAGAGGCGGAGAGGTGGAGAGGTAGTGAGGGGGAGAGGTGGAGAGGCGGAGAGATGGAGAGGCGGAGAGGTAGTGAGACGGAGAGGTGGAGAGGTAGTGAGGGGGAGAGGCGGAGCGGTAGTGAGGCGGAGAGGTAGTGAGGCGGAGAGGTAGTGAGGGGG
This sequence comes from Squalus acanthias, assembly GCA_030390025.1. NCBI lineage: Eukaryota > Metazoa > Chordata > Chondrichthyes > Squaliformes > Squalidae > Squalus > Squalus acanthias. The sequence goes on from CM059435.1 coordinate 114,168,656, forward strand.
AGAGGCGGAGAGGTGGAGAGATGGAGAGGTAGCGAGGGGGAGAGGAAGCGAGGGGGAGAGGTAGCGAGGTGGAGAGGTGGAGAGGCGGAGAGGTGGAGAGGGGGAGAGGTGGAGAGGCGGAGAGGGGGAGAGGTGGAGAGGCGGAGAGGGGGAGAGGTGGAGAGGCGGAGAGATGGAGAGGTGGAGAGGTGGAGAGGTGGTGAGGGGGAGAGGTAGTGAGGGGGAGAGGGGGAGAGGGGGAGAGGTAGCGAGGTGGAGAGGGGGAGAGGTGGAGAGGCGGAGAGGGGGAGAGGTGGAGAGGCGGAGAGGCGGAGAGATGGAGAGGCGGAGCGGTAGTGAGGCGGAGAGGTAGTGAGGCGGAGAGGTAGTGAGGCGGAGAGGTGGAGAGGCGGAGAGGTGGAGAGGTAGTGAGGGGGAGAGGTGGAGAGGCGGAGAGATGGAGAGGCGGAGAGGTAGTGAGACGGAGAGGTGGAGAGGTAGTGAGGGGGAGAGGCGGAGCGGTAGTGAGGCGGAGAGGTAGTGAGGCGGAGAGGTAGTGAGGGGGAGAGGCGGAGAGGTGGAGAGATGGAGAGGTAGCGAGGGGGAGAGGAAGCGAGGGGGAGAGGTAGCGAGGTGGAGAGGTGGAGAGGCGGAGAGGTGGAGAGGGGGAGAGGTGGAGAGGCGGAGAGGGGGAGAGGTGGAGAGGCGGAGAGGGGGAGAGGTGGAGAGGCGGAGAGATGGAGAGGTGGAGAGGTGGAGAGGTGGAGAGGTGGTGAGGGGGAGAGGTAGTGAGGGGGAGAGGGGGAGAGGGGGAGAGGTAGCGAGGTGGAGAGGTAGCGAGGTGGAGAGGCGAGAGGGGGAGAGGTGAGCGAGAGGCGGAGAGTGGAGAGGCGGAGAGGGGGAGAGGCGGAGAGGTGGAGAGGCGGAGAGGGGGAGAGGGGGAGAGGTAGCGAGGTGGTGAGGTGGAGAGGTGGAGAGGCGGAGAGGGGGAGAGGCGGAGAGGGGAGAGGCGGAGAGGGTGGAGAGGGCGGAGAGGGGAGAGGTGGTGAGGCGGAGAGGTGGAGAGGCGGAGAGGTGAGCGAGGCGGAGAGGTGGAGAGGGGGAGAGGTAGCGAGGCGGAGAGGTGCAGAGGGGGAGAGGTAGCGAGGTGGAGAGGTGGAGAGGGGGAGAGGTAGCGAGGGGGAGAGGTGGAGAGGGGGAGAGGTAGCGAGGGGAGAGGTGGAGAGGGGAGAGGTGGAGAGGGGGAGAGGGTAGCGAGGTGGAGAGGGTGGAGAGGGGGGAGAGGGGGAGAGGGGGAGAGGGGGAGAGGTAGCGAGGGGGGGAGAGGTGGAGAGGGGGAGAGGTAGCGAGGTGGAGAGGTGGAGAGGGGGAGAGGGGGAGAGGGGGAGAGGTAGCGAGGTGGAGAGGTGGAGAGGGGGAGAGGGGGAGAGGGGAGAGGGGGGAGAGCGAGGTGGAGAGGTAGCGAGGGGGAGAGGTAGCGAGGTGGAGAGGTGGAGAGGGGGAGAGGTAGCGAGGTGGAGAGGTGGGGAGAGGTAGCGAGGTGGAGAGGGGGAGAGGGGGAGAGGGGAGAGGTAGCGAGGTGGAGAGGTAGCGAGGTGGAGAGGTAGCGAGGGGAGAGGTTCGGGGAGGACGAGTCATGGAAACACACCATCTGGTATCAGAGAATCATAGAAATTAACGGCAGAGAATGAGGCCATTCGACCCATCGTGTCTGTGCCGGCCGATAAAGAGCTCTCCAGCCTAATCCCACTCTCCAGCTCTTGGTCCGTAGCCCTGTAGGTTACGGCACTTCAAGTGCATATCCAAGTACTTTTTAAATGCGATGAGGGTTTCTGCCTCTACCACCCTTTCAGGCAGTGAGTTCTAGACCACCCACCACCCTCTGGGTGAAAAAAGTTCTCCTCAACTCCCCTCTAATCCTTCTACCAATTACTTTAAATCTATGCCCCCCTGGCTGTTGACCTGGTAATTGGTATCGACCATCAGCTTTTCTGGTACCTGGCGACACCAGGCGCTGTGAACCTCCAGAAGAGCACTGTAACCTGGAGTACTTCTGTTTTTACAGTGTGGAACTTTGTTGAGGAGAGGATTGGACACATCAGTGTTACCCTCCATGGTTGTGTAGTCGACTGACATTCGCTGCCTCGCTACATCATTCAAAACATCAATGGCTTTTCATTAAGATAACAATGTACTGTATTTGATTCCTGCTTACATTCCAATCTTTTTTTTTTGTGGACATTTTAGTAGCCCAAATGACAGGATTACTCCAATTCGGTCAGCAGCTCTTGCAGGATAATGCGATATTAAGGCTCCGACAACAGCTCCAGGGGTATGAGTCAGACGTTTGCACAGAGCAGCTGGGAATTGTGGCAGAGATACAGGTGAAGGTGTGTCGAGCTGCACTTGAAACCCTGCACGTTGCAAACTGTAAGATCCCTGTGTCAGCTCACTCCCCCATGTCACTCCTTCGACACAGCATCAGCCAAATGCATTTCGTTTAATAAAAGCAATTTAAATGCATGAATTTTGTTATTTGGCTTCAGTCAGATCACAAGAGACTTATAGATCAGGAAGGCTACTCGGCCCATCTTAATCGATCCATCCATCCAGAAAGAAAGACTTGCATTTCTATAGCGCCTTTCACAACTACAGGACGTCCCAAAGCGCTTTACAGCCAATGAAGTGCTTTTTGAAATGTAGTCACTGTCGTAAGGTAGGAAACCCGGCAGCCAATTTGCGCACAGCAAGCTCCCACAAACAGCAATAGAATAGAATCATAGAATCATAGAATAGTACAGCACAGAAGGAGGCCATTCAGCCCATCGAGTCTATGCCGGCTCTTTCGAAGAGCAATCCAGTTAGTCCCACTCACCCGTGATAATGTGATAATGGCCAGATAATCTGTTTTAGGGATGTTGGTTGAGGGATAAATATTGGCCAGGACACTGGGGAGAACTCCCCTTCTTCGAATAGTGCCCTGGGATCTTTTAAATCCACCCGAGAGAGCAGACGGGGCCTCGGTTTAACGTTTCATCCGAAAGACGGCACCTCCGACAGTGCGGCACTCCCTCAGCACTGCATTGGGAGAGTCAGCCTAGATTTTGTGCTCAAGTCTCTGGAGTGGGACCCTATAGTCCTCATATATTGGTTGAGAGACAAATCTTGGCCAGAAGACCGCTCCTACTCTTCTTCAAATAGTGCCATGGGATCTTTTACATCCACCCGAGAGGGCAGAAGGGGCCTCGGTTTAGCGTCTCATCCGAAAGACAGCACCTCTCCACGAGCTCTGCTGATTTCCTGGTGGACACCCCACATGGAAACTCCAGGTGTATAAGTCTAGCAGTGGTGCATTGGTGAAACCGCTTTGCACCAATGCTGAACTTTGCTTAAACCTTCCCCCAAAACTTGTGATTGGTTACGGCTTGTGCTGTGATACTAGAAGGATACTAGAAGCTCGCACGCAGACTATTGGCACTGGTGGCAATATTACAGCACAAACATAATTATCGGCCCCGATTTTAACTCCCCCCCCGCTCCCCCCCCACCCCACCCCTGTCTGGCGGAAACCAGGCAGGAGGGGTGGGATGGGGGGCAGTTAAAATAAGGGGAACGACTTACGCCCTCTGATCCCGCTGCCTTCCCGACGGGTGCGAATATTAACCCTGCTCTGCTGAGTAGGCCAACGGGACGCCTGCCCCAAACTGCCAGGGTCTTGTTTAAATATGCAGATCGGGGACCCGATGATGTCTTGTTCACATTGATGTTCTATGTAACAGGATCCTTCCAGAACCCTGCAGGGGAGCCATGCCACATTAGCCAGTCTGCAAGATAGTGAAGAATATTAGATGTTCCCCCCCCCGCCCCGGCCCAAAACTGCAGTCCTTTATGAGCAGAAGATCGCCCTCTTGGGCCCGATACCTTTTCCAAAGGCCACAGCCTGGTCTCAGTGGTGGTTGCAGTGAATGGCCATGATCTTGCGAGTCGTAATTGCAATATGTTAGGAATGCCCACTGGAGAGAGACACTGCACTTTGCCCGGCATGCAAGAGTGCTGTGAAAAGGGTCAGAGGTTAGAAAAGCAAGGAAGTTAATGCTAAACCTTTATAAATCACTGGTTAGGCCCCAGCTGGAGTACTGCATCCAATTTCTGGGCACCGCACTTTAGGAAGGATGTCAAGGCCTTAGAGAGGGTGCAGAGGAGATTTACGAGAATGGTTCCAGGGATGAGGGACTCAAATTACGTGGAGAGACTGGGGAAGCTGGGGTGGTTCTCCTTAGAGCCGAGAAGGTTAAGGGGAGATTTATTAGAGGTGTTCAAAATCATGAAGGGTTTTGATAGAGTAAATAAGGAGAAACCGTTTCCAGTGGCAGAAGGGTCGATAACCAGCGGACACAGATTTAAGGTAATTGGCAAAAGAACCAGCGGCGACATGAGAATTTATTTTACGCAGCGAGTTGTTGTGATCTGGAACGCGCTGCCTGAAAGGACGGTGGCAGCAGATTCAACAGTAACTTTCAAAAGGGAATTGGTTAAATACATGAATGGGAAAATTTGCAGGGCTGTGGGGAAAGAGCAGGGGGAGTGGGACTAATTGGAGAGCTCTTTCAAAGAGCCGGCACAGGCACGATGGGCCGAATGGCCTCCTCCTGTGCTGTATCATTCTATGATTCTAGGTTATGCTCATGTGGCACCCCATAGAAGCCAGGGCATCTATACATCCCGTGTGCACAGAGAAAGAGACAGCATGAGTGTGAAGGAAGATACCCTTACATATTAACACACTCCCAGAAACCCCTGTAAATATTAACAGACTCCCGGAGACCCCCCTGTAAATATTAACACACTCCCAGACCCCCCACCCTGTAAATATTAACACACTCCCGGAGACCCTCCTGTAAATATTAACACACTCCCGGAGACCCCCCACCCTGTAAATATTAACACACTCCCGGAGACCCCCCACCCTGTAAATATTAACACACTCCCAGACCCCCCACCCTGTAAATATTAACACACTCCCGGAGACCCTCCTGTAAATATTAACACACTCCCAGAGACCCTCCTGTAAATATTAACACACTCCCCGAGACCCCCCTGTAAATATTAACACACTCCCCGAGACCCCCCTGTAAATATTAACACACTCCCAGAGACCCTCCTGTAAATATTAACACACTCCCCGAGACCCCCCTGTAAATATTAACACACTCCCGAGACCCCCCTGTAAATATTAACACACTCCCGGAGACCCTCCTGTAAATATTAACACACTCCCAGAGACCCTCCTGTAAATATTAACACACTCCCCGAGACCCCCCTGTAAATATTAACACATTCCCGAGACCCCCCTGTAAATATTAACACACTCCCAGAGACCCCCCACCCTGTAAATATTAACACACTCCCAGACCCCCCTGTAAATATTAACACACTCCCAGAGACCCCCCCCTGTAAATATTAACACACTCCCAGACCCCCCTGTAAATATTAACACACTCCCAGACCCCCCTGTAAATATTAACACACTCCCAGACCCCCCTGTAAATATTAACACACTCCCGGAGACCCCCCTGTAAATATTAACACACTCCCAGAGACCCCCCCTGTAAATATTAACACACTCCCGGAGACCCCCCTGTAAATATTAACACATTCCCAGACCCCCCACCCTGTAAATATTAACACACTCCCCGAGACCCCCCCCTGTAAATATTAACACACTCCCCGAGACCCCCCCTGTAAATATTAACACACTCCCAGACCCCCCACCCTGTAAATATTAACACACTCCCAGACCCCCCACCCTGTAAATATTAACACACTCCCGGAGACCCCCCACCCTGTAAATATTAACACACTCCCAGAGACCCCCCACCCTGTAAATATTAACACACTCCCAGAGACCCCCCACCCTGTAAATATTAACACACTCCCAGAGACCCCCCACCCTGTAAATATTAACACACTCCCCGAGACCCCCCACCCTGTAAATATTAACACACTCCCAGAGACCCCCCACCCTGTAAATATTAACACACTCCCAGACCCCCCCTGTAAATATTAACACACTCCCAGAGACCCCCCTGTAAATATTAACACACTCCCCGAGACCCTCCACCCTGTAAATATTAACACACTCCCAGAGACCCCCCTGTAAATATTAACACACTCCCGGAGACCCCCCGAGACCCTCCTGTAAATATTAACACACTCCCAGACCCCCCCCTGTAAATATTAACACACTCCCAGAGACCCTCCTGTAAATATTAACACACTCCCATCTCTCACTCAATCTGTGCTCTTTGTGCAAGTCAGCGGGCTGACCTTACTCGAGTAACCCGCTGACAGACCTAAGCCTCTTCAAATTAAAAAAATAAACAAGACTAAATCTTGCACATGCTGGGGCTCTTTTCTCTAGCAAAGTGAAGGCTGAGGGGTGACCTGATAGAGGTTTTTAAGATTATGAAAGGGTTCGATAGGGTAGGCGTAGAGAAGATGTTACCACTTGTGGAGGAGTCCAAAACTAGGGGCGATGAATATAAGATAGTCACTAATAAATCCAATAAGGAATTCATGAGAAACATCTTTACCCAGAGTGGTTAGAATGTGGAACTCGCTACCACAGGGAGTAGTTGAGGTAAATAGCATAGATGCATTAAGGGGAAACTTGTACTTCTTGCAATCTAGTATACTGTATTCGCTGCTCACGATGTGGTCTCCTCTACATTGGGGAGACCAAACGCAGATTGGGTGACCGCTTTGCGGAACACCTCCGTTCAGTCCGTAAGGGTGACCCCGAGCTTCCGGTCGCTTGTCATTTTAATTCACCTCTCCACGCCCACTCAGACCTCACTGTCCTCGGCCTCTTGCATTGTTCCACGGAAGCTCAGCGTAAGCTCGAGGAACAGCACCTCATCTTTCGTTTAGGCACTTTACAGCCTTCCGGACTCAATATCGAGTTCAACAATTTCAGATCATAACCTCGGCCCCCACCACATATATATACATTTTATCCCCCCTTTTGGTCCGTGCCTTTTTCCTTTTCTTTCTCTCTCTCTCCCCCTACGGCAGCTGTCTCTCATTCTGCCAGCATTTCACACTTCACCTTTTGTTTTTTAACCTGTCCCATTACCATCTCGTCTTGCCTTGAGCATCTCTTAATGTCTCTACTTACCATAGTTATCCCCCCCCCCCTCCCCCCAGCCTCCCCCTTGCATTTTTATCTGTTTCATTTCCTGCTCTTTTCTCAGTTCTGACGAAGGGTTTCGACCTGAAACGTTAACTCTGTTTCTCTCTCCACGGATGTTGCCTGGCCTGCTGAGTTTTTCCAGTGTTTTCTGTTGTTGTTTCAATTTTCCAGCATCCGCAGTATTTTGCTATTGCATTAAGGGGAAGCTGGATAAGCACATGAGGGAGAAAGGAATAGAAGAATATGTTGATGGGGTGAGATGAAGTAAGGGCTCGTGTGGAGCATAAATGCCGGCTGAACGGCCTGTTTTTGTGCTGTAACTTCTATGTAAACTTGAATTGGGAACATTTTCTTAGTTTTGCCACCTCCTTAGCTTCCCCTTAATGTCGCAATGAGGTGTCCTCCAAAATACCTCCCCTCGTCTCCCGCTGATGTAGGTGCCCCAGTCATGCCAAAATTGGTGCCGCTGCCCCCCCCCCCCCCCACCTTTTATGCCAATACATGAGATGAAGTTGAGTGGGAGGAGGCTGGTGTGGAGCATAAACACCGGCATAGACCAGCTGGACTGAATGGTCGTTTCTGTGCTGTAAATTCCATGCAATTCTAAGGATATTAAAAGAGTAAAGGGGGCATTGTGGAGTTTCAAGCAACTCAGCCGTGGCTCAGTGGGCAGCACTCTTGCCTCTGAGTCAGAAGGTTGTGGGTTCAAAGTCCCACTCCAGGGACTTGAGCACAAAAATCTAGGCTGACACTCCAGTGCAGTACTGAGGAGAGAGCTGCACTGTCAGGGGTGCTGTCTTTCAGATGAGATGTTAAACTGAGGCCCTGTCTGCTCTCTCAGCTGGATGTAAAAGATCCCATGACACTACTTCAAAGAAGAACAGGGGAGTTGTGTCCTGGGCCAATATCTATACCTCAATCAACATCACTAAAACAGATTATCCGGTCATGATCACATTGCTGTTTGTGGGAGCTTGCTGTGTGCAAATTGGCTGCTGTGTTTCCTACATTACAACTTCAAAATAAAGTATTTCATTGGCTGTAAAGTACCTTGGGAGGTCCTGAGGTTGCAAAAGGCACTATAGAAATGCAAGTCTTTCTTTTTCGATGCAAGATCTAGTTTCTAAAAGGGTGAGTATCCCTTTAAGAACAAGTCGCAGTGTAGGAGGAGAGCCAAGGCCCAACATGTGCAGTGTGCATGGCTGGCTGAGCAAACATAAATAGGGAGCAGCTGAATATTCCCTCTGAATCCCACACACACACACAACCAGACCCCCGGCACCAGTTGCAAACAGATGGGCAAGCACCCCGCCTGCTTGCCAGATAGGCAGAGGAGAAAGAAAGACTTGCATTTATAAGCCGCCTTTCACGACCACCGGGCGTCCCAAAGCGCTTTACAGCCAATGAAGTACTTTTTGAAGTGTAGTCACTGTTGTAATGTGGGAAACACGGCAGCCAATTTGCGCACAGCAAGCTCCCACAAACAGCAACGTGATAATGACCAGATCATCTATTTTTGTTATGTTGATTAAGGGATAAATATTGGCCAAGGACACCTCCCCTGCCCTTCTTTGAAATAGTGCCATGGGATCTTTTATGTCCAACTGAGAGGGCAGACTGGGGTGGGGGGGCTCGGCTTAACATCTCATCCGAAAGACGGCACCTCCAGTGCGGCACTCCCCTACAGTGTCAGCTTAGATTTCTGTGCTGCAAGTCTCTTGGAGTGACACTTGAACCCACAACCTTGTGACTCAGAGGCGAGAGTGCTCCCCACTGCACTGGCTCAGGAGCGGAGCGGAAGGAATTCTCTGGGATCGTGCTCCTGATTTTGTGTTCGTGTGTGTGTGTGTGTTTTTTTTATCAATGAAGTCCCAAGCAAGCGCGAGGCTGCTGCGTCCCCAGAGCGCCAGAGGGCTGCTGCTGATTGGACGGCTGGCGTCCCCGGAGCGCCAGAGGGCTGCTGATTGGACGGCTCGCCTTCGCTTGCTTATCAATGAGCCTCTGGCTGTTGTGCTATCGGAAGCAGCGCCGGCAAAAGGTGCACAGCAAAGCCCTGAAACCCACCCCTTTCACTCAAATCTGCACAGCAACAAGCGCAACTGCACTGTCCCCTTTCCCTGTCATTCATAAACAGCTCGCTGCCGCCTTGAATGAATTGTCTGCCTTGCAGGCAAGAGGCTTACTATTAATACCCACTATTTCCTAGGAAACGGGAGGCTCTCGCCAGTGATAAATCCTTGTTTGAATGATTCACACTTGTTATCTGGCGTGGGTGCAGGAGCTTAATTGGTTCAGCTCTACTTTGGTTAAGCCTAGATCTACTTTATTCTCTTGACGTGGTTGATAGTTGTGCTGTCTCCCAAGGTTAGTAATTAGCGCATGCCAAAAAAAAATCATGATTCACAAGTGTGGATATATTTTAATGCTGCGGTTTCCAACAGAATGCATAAAATAAAAGTTTAATACGAGCAACCCTGCTTAAAATCACCTCTTGCGCTTCAGATAAACTGTCATTTGGCTTTTGACAACTTTTTTTGTTCCTCTCCCGAACACTTCCAGCGCTTCGGTATAAATGGCCAAACTTCGTCGGTGAAGCGACCGAGGAAAGCTGTTCGGCCATGGAGGGCGTCATATCAGGTCATTTACTTACCCGGCCATCCGAATGTGTGCATTTCCCAGCGGGAGTCACTGGGTAGCCATCAGGAGGAGCAGGATCTCTTCCTGATTGATTCCCCACCCTCCCAACTTCGGTCAGTGAGGCTCAACCACTGTCTCATGGGAAGCATTAGGAACAGGAGTTGGCCACTCAGCCCCCTCCAGCCTGCTCCACCATTCTATTAGATCATGGCTGATCTGCACCTCAACTCCATAAGAACATAAGAACATAAGAACATAAGAAATAGGAGCAGGAGTAGGCCAATCGGCCCCTCGAGCCTGCTCCGCCATTCAATAAGATCATGGCTGATCTGATCCTAACCGCCAATCTACTATCTATCACAGAACCATCTCCTGCATCTAACAGAATTGCACACACGAAATAGGAGCAGAATCAGGCTACACAGTCCCTGGGCCCGCTCCACTACCCACAGGGCCATGACCGATCCGAACCTAGACTCATGTCCAAATTCCTGCCCGCTCCCCGTAACCCTTAATGCCCTTTACTTCTAGGAAACTGTCTATTTCTGTTTTAAATTTAATTAATGTTGTAGCTTCTACAGCTTTTTGTGGCAGCATATTCCATGGACCTACCACCCTCTGAGTGAAGTAGTTCCTCCTCATCTCAGTTTTGAAAGAGCAGCCCCTTATTCTAAGACTATGTCCCCTAGTTCTCGTCTCACCCGTCATCGGGAACATCCTCCCCGCATCCACCCGATCCAACCCCTTCACAATCTTATATGTTTCAATAAGATCGCCTCTCATTCTTCTGAACTCCAATGAGTAGAGTCCCAATCTACCCAACCTCTCCTCATATGACCACCCCCTCATCCCCGGGATTAACCGAATGAACCTTTTTTGCACTGCCTCGAGAGCAAGGATGTCTTTCCTTAAGTAAGGACACCAAAACTGTATGCAGTATTCCAGGTGCGGTCTCACCAATACCTTGTACAACTGAAGCAATACCTCCCTATTTTTATATTCTATCCCCCTAGCAATGAAAGCCAACATTCCATTTGCCTTCTTAATCACTTGCTGCACCTGCATACTAACCTTTTGAGTTTCGTGCACCAGGACCCCCAGATCCCTTTGCACTTCAGTACTCTCCAGTTTCTTGCCATTAAGATAATAAATTGCTCTAGGATTTTTCCTGCCAAAGTGCATCACCTCACACTTTCCAGTGTTGTATTCCATCTGCCAAATCTCTGCCCACTTACTTAGCCTGTCTATGTCCCCTTGCAGGTTTTTTATGTCCTCCTCATTCACTACTTTCCCTCCCATCTTTGTATCATCTGCAAATTTTGATATGTTACACTTGGTCCCTTCCTCCAAATCGTTAATATAGATTGTGAAGAGTGCCCACCTTGGCTCCATATCCCTTGATGAACAAAAATCGATCTCAGTGTTGAAAGCTCCAATTGTCCCCCAGCATCCACCGCCTTTTGGGGGGAGAGAGTTCCAAATTTCCACTACCCTTTGTGTGGAAAAGGTGCTTCTCTATTCTGCTGCTGAATGGCCTAGCTCTAATTTTAAGATTATGTCCCCCTCGTTTTTCTGTATCTACCCTGTCAAATCCTTTTAACATTTTGAACATCTCAGATGTTCTATACTTAAGGGAATGAATACAAGCCAACTTTTTGCAACCTAGGCATCGAATTTAACCCTCTAATCCCCAGTATAATTCTGGTGAAAGTGCTCTGCGCCCCCCCCCCCCCTCCAAGGCCAATATATCCTTCCTGAGGAAGGACCTCATCTAACTCACCACATACTTTCAATCAACCTTTGGGCCTTCCGTATGTCTTAACCCACTAGGCTGTTCGGTGAGCTGAAAATCTTGGTAATATGCCAAATTTAAACTCAACAGATCTCCATATGGACAGAAGTAGGCCAATTCAACCCCTCGAGTCTGTTCCGCCATTCAATTAGATCATGGCTGATCTGTATCTTAACTCCATCCACCAGCCCGCCTTGGTTCCGTAGCCCTTAATACCCTTGCCTAACAAAAATCTATCAATCTCAGTTTTGAAATTTTCAATTGACCCCCCCAGCCTCAACAGCTCTTCAAAATAATGCTATGGAATCTTTTACATTCACCTGAGAGGGCAGAACGAGCTTGTCTTTAGTGTCTCAAAGACGCCACCTCCTACAGTGCAGCACTCCCCAGAAGTGTCAGCCTGGGTTATGTGCTCAAGTCTCTGGAGTGGGACTTGAACCCACGGCCTTCTGACTCAGAGGTAAAAGCGCTGCCCGCTGATCCACGACTGACAGTTAAAGATGAGTGGAAACCAAGTGAGAGATAAAAAAGGGGGAAAAAAACTGCAAAATACTAGCGAGCAAAATAAAAACAGAAAATGCTGTGAATCTGCAGTAACTTTGCTGTCTGCCCTCTCAGGTGGACATAAACGATCCCACGGCACTATTTCGAAGAAGAGCAGGGGAGTTATCCCCGGTGTCCTGGGCCAATCAACATCCCCAAATCAACATCCCCAGAAAAGCAGATTGTCTGGTCATTATCACATTGCTGTTTGTGGGAGCTTGCTGTGCGCAAGTTGGCTGCCGCGTTTCCTACATTACAACAATGACTACACTTCAAAAAGTACTTCATTGGCTGTAAAGCGCTTTGGGACATCCTGAGGTCGTGAAAGGCGCTATAGAAATGCAAGTCTTTCTTTCTTTCAAAGAGAAAAGACAGGTTAATGTTTCAGGGTGGGTCCTTGCTCTAAAGTGAGAAATGAATGTTTCCACCAGGCCTTTATAAGAATAAAATATTACTATTTCCCATAAGGAAGACGATACTTGGGGAAATGTACAGCAGGCACCTCAAAGCACTGGAGAGGTACCACCAATGCTGCCTCCGCAAGATCCTGCAAATCTATTGGCAGGATAGGCGCACCAACGTCAGTGTTCTCACTCAGGCCAACATCCCCAGCATTGAAGCTTTGACCACGCTCGATCAGCTCCGATGGACGGGTCACATCGTCTGCATGCCCAATACGAGACTCCCAAAACAAGCGCTCTACTCACCCTCAAAGCCTCCTTGAAAAAGTGCAACATCCCCACTGACACCTGGGAATCCCTGGCCCAAGACCGCACAAAGTGGAGGAGAAGCATCCGGGAAGGTGCCAAACACCTCGAGTCTCGAGCGGAAGCCAAGCGCAAACAACGGAAGGAGCGCACGTCAACCCAAGCACCCCACCCACCCCGCCCCTTCAACCACCGTCTGCCCCACCTGTGACAGAGACTGTAGGTCCCGCATTGGACTCATCAGTCACCTGAGAACTCATTTTCCGAGGGACTGCCTAAGAAGAAGAAGACTTGGGGAAATATGCTACTTTCTCTGCTGCTGTTTGATGGTCTATTTGTCAGATCAAGAACAACGCTGTCCAAAATTGGAATTTCTAAGCATGTATTTCCTATAAAAATACACACTCGATTTACTGCTCAAAATTAAATTCTGCGTTGGTGTTCTCTGGCAATCACGATCCATTCTTTATTTCTGGTGTGACTTCAGCTATGCCCCCGTTCTATTTCCAGACACTGAGCAAAAAAAACCTAATTCTAGCAGCGAGAGAATTACAGTATGTGAGTAGGAGGAAAATGAATCTGTCATCTGACTCATAATGCAGCATGAATGTGCTGGATGTGCTCTTTGTTCAGCAAAGTTACATTAGGTGTCGCTTCGAAGAAGAACACGAATGAGAAAAATTTAATTACATATGTAAATCTGTGTGGATGCACTGCACAGGCGAAGGAGTTAGAGCTAATTTTATGGTATATTCCTATTGTTCAGTCTCCCCCAAAGCTAGTACATTTACATATGATAAAGGTGGGAATACACCTTACTAAGAAAGGCGCTCGTTATGAGATAACAGATGCATAAATGACTCATTGGGAAAACTGCAGCCTTTGAGATCTGCTCTGAGGAGTAACTTGGCTCATGATCTTTATCCGTCACCTGTCTTGTATGAATAGTGTCATCACATACCCTGGAGCACTTGAAAATCCCACTAGAAAAAAAGATAAAATCTTAATGAGCAGAATATCTTCTGTGCAACTGGAATAAGTGACATTGAAGAGAACGGCTACAAAGCTTAAGTTGGATCAGTCTTGCTCTTAAATGGAACTTAATCTTATATGTATCAGCTCAGCTCGGTTGGTCACACTCTTACCACTGATCCAAAAGGCTGCAAGTTAGAAAAGAAAGAAAGAACTTGCATTTCTATAGCGCCTCTCTCACAACCTCAGGACATCCCAAACCGCTTTACAGCCAATGAACTGCTTTTTTGAACTGTAGTCACTGTTGTAATGCAGGAAATGCAACAGCCAATTTGCGCACAGCAAGCTCCCACAAACTGCAATGTGGTAACGACCAGATAATCTGTTTTAGTGATGCTGGTTGAGGGATAAATATTGGCCCAGGACACCGGGGAGAACTCCCCTGCTCTTCTTTGAAATAGTATCCTGGGATCTTTTACCTCCACCTGAGAGAGCAGACGGGCCTCGGTTTAACGTCTCATCCGAAAGACGGCACCTCTGACAGTGCTGCACGCCCTCAGCACCGCACTGGAGTGTCAGCCTAGGTTTTGTCTCTGGCGCGGGACTTGAACCAACAACCTTCTGAGTCAGAGGCGAGAGTGCTCCCACTCTCCATTCCCATTTCAATCCCCGTTCCAGAACCTAAGCACATAATCTAGGCTGACACCTCGCTACTGAAGGAGTGTGTTAGAGGATGGTTTCCTACTTGGAAAGGAGCAGAGAATTCCTCTCATGTCCTGGCCAACATTCCTCACTCAACCAACACCACCAAAAACAGATTAATTGCTCATTCATCCCATTGGATGTTTGTGGCACCCTCGCTATGCACAAATTGACCGCTGTGTTAACCCACATAACAACAATGGTTAGATTTCCAAAGTCATTCACTGGATGTGAAGCATTATGGGATGTGCTGAGGATCTGATAAGTTCTTTCTATCTTTATCGGAATTGCTATTATTATGATTGAGACTTTATTAAAATTCAGATCTTTGTCTAATGTGCTGATGAACTGATTTAATTGCTGGCAGTGGCTTTAATAACAAGCCCCCGCTGGAAGTTCTCTGGGTTTTACCTCCATTTCGTCCAGAGATGTGGCTACCAGGTTCTTCCTGTCAGTTTAGGGGCAGAATTGGGAGGCTTCTTCGACATCACCTCCCAAACCCACGACCTCTTCCACCTAGAAGGACAAGGGTAGCAGGCGCATGGGAACACCACCACCTCCAAGTTCCCCTCCAAGTCACACAACATCCTGACTTGGAAATATATCGCCGTTCCTTCATCGTCGCTGGGTCAAAATCCTGGAACTCCCTCCCTAACAGCACTGTGGGAGAACCTTCACCACACGGACTGCAGCGGTTCAAGAAGGCAGCTCACCACCACCTTCTCAAGGGCGATTAGGGATGGGCAATAAATGCTGGCCTTGCCAGCGACGCCCACATCCCATCAATGAATAATTTTTTTTAAATGGGACAGTTAACACAGCAACAGATAATGGGGAACATTGCCATAACGATTTACAATGGTAAGTGTTGACAGAAAAGTGTGACCAAAAATCGTGACAACAGGAAGCACAGCTTCTGGACAAGAAGTGCGTGTCCCATGAAAATTTTTTCACATGGTGGGTGGGGGCGGGGGGGTGCAATTTGATGTCTCCCAGAAAAAGGGTGCGGGTGAATGACTTATCGCTCTATCCCCGCTGACGACTATCTTTCCCAGGGCCTACTGTTGGGTGGCTGGAGCGCCCTGTGCGAATCGGGGTCCTGTGAGATACAGCCCATGGTCCAGCCGAAGAGGAACCTAGAAGATAAGTTTTAATTTGTTTTTGTGGGACCAGGGGGAGCAGGAGTACTTCTCCAGGCTGACAAAAAACAACCTGGGCCGCTGCTAGGCTGGGTTACCTACCCCTCCTCACCCGCCACCCCCGAACAGTTCTCCCACTATCCCCCCACTCCCCACCGCTCCCCAGACCCTATCTTCTGGTCTGGAGGCTGGCTGGGCTGCTCAATATTGCAATTTTCCATCAACAGCCCGCAGGCCTACGCTAATGAGGCCCGGCCTTCAAGACAGACCGGGCCTCCCGACAAGACTGTCAGGCCGCCTGGGGGGCGGGGGACCTCTACCCCGGGAAGTCAAGACCAAGTGTAGTCTTCAGGTGAAGTGCGATTAGTCAGCGGGCGTAATTGGACCAAGGTGTGTAGACATAATTTAGCTCTCCATTTTGAAGTCCTGCATTCTGTCCTTGTTTTTATATTTTCATTAAAATTTCCTATATCCACATTTATACTGGAAACTGGTGATGCAAACTTGTCAGGCTGTAATTACACCCTCCCTCCAATGGAGGCACTGCGCCACCTCCACTGGGCGGTAATTAGAATGTGACAAGTTTACATAGGAAGTTTGCATTACTAAGGAAATAGGAGTTTATAATGGAAAAAGTTTGGGGAATTATGTGCAGATGTAAGATTTTAATATATTTAAAATATTGATGTTAAAGGAAAGAGATTTTGGAAGGGAATTTATTTTAATTCGTTCCTGGGATGTGGGCGTCGCTGGCAAGGCCAGTATTTATTGCCCATCCCTAATTGCCCTTGAGAAGGTGGTAGTGAGCTGCCTTCTTGAACCGCTGCAGTCTGTGTGGTGAAGGTACAAGTCAGGATGGTGTGTGACTTGGAGGGGAACTTGGAGGTGATGGTGTTCCCATGCGCCTGCTGCCCTTGTCCTTCTAGGTGGTAGAGGTCGCGGGTTTGGGAGGTGCTGCCGAAGAAGCCTTGACGAGTTGCTGCAGTGCATCTTGTAGATGGTACACACTGCAGCCACGGTGCGCCGGTGGTCAAGGGAGTGAATGTTTAAGGTGGTGAATGGTGTGCCAATCAAGCGGGCTGCTTTGTCTTGGATGGTGTCGAGCTTCTTGAGTGTTGTTGGAGCTGCACTCATCCAGGCAAGTGGAGAGTATTCCATCACACTCCTGACTTGCGCCTTGTAGATGGTGGAAAGGCTTTGAGGAGTCAGGAGGTGAGACAATCGCCGCAGAATACCCAGCCTCTGACCTGCTCTTGTAACCACAGTTACTGGTCAATGGTGACCCCCAGGATGTTGATGGTGGGGGATTTGGCGATGGTTATGCCATTGAATGTCAAGGGGAGGTGGTTAGACTCTCTCTTGTTGGAGATAGTCATTGCCTGGCACTTGTGTGGCGCGAATGTTACTTGCCACTTATCAGCCCAAGCCTGAATGTTGTACAGGTCTTGCTGCATGCGGGCATGGACTGCTTCATTATCTGAGGAGTTGCGAATGGAACTGAACACTTTGCAGTCATCAGCGAACATCCCCACCCCTGACGTTACGATGGAGGGAAGGTCATTGATGAAGTAGCTGAAGATAGTTGGGCCTAGGACACTGCCCTGAGGAACTCCTATAGCGATGTCCTGGGACTGTGATGATTGACCTCCAACAACCACAACCATCTTCCCTTGTGCTAGGTATGACTCCAGTCAGTGGAGAGTTTTCCCCCTGATTCCCATTGACTTCAATTTTACTAGGGCTCCTTAATGCCACACTCGGTCAAATGCTGCCTTAAGGCAGTCACTCTCACCTCACCTCTGGAATTCAGCTATTGTCCATGTTTGGACCAAGGTTGTAATAAGGTCGGCAGCCGAGTGGTCCTGGCGGAACCCGAACTGAGCATCGGTGAGCAGGTTATTGGTGAGTAAGCACCGCTTGATAGCACTGTCGACGGCTGATGATTGAGAGTAGACTGGTGGGGCAGTAATTGGCCGGATTGGATTTGTCCTGCTTTATGAAGAAGCGATTTTAAACAAATGTACATGCTCCGCAGTACTGACTAGAAGGCGAATCAGTACATTTATATATATATAGATCTATGCTACAATAAACCACCCTAACAGCAACTGCACTTTAAAAAATAAATCATTGGCTGCGAAGAGCTTTGAGATGTTCTGAGTAGCATGGTAAGGCTTCATAGAAATGCAAGCCCTTTCTTACATCTGTGTTGATTAAATTCCAATTGACAATTGTAAGGAAGCTGTTTTTTTAATTATAGAACTATTGATTGAAGATAGGAGTCCAGTAAATCATCCATCACCTTATTTTCATTGCTAGCGACATGTGGGAGATGTGTAATGCCTGCTGGAGCCGTACTTCACACAGTCATCATATCAAATTGCTTTGTAGGACTGGGCACGACAATAGTTTAGTGCTGTTTAAAAATAGCAGCTCTATTTATAACTCCCCCCCCCCCTGTCCTAATAGAGCGATATCTAGCACAAGTTGTCAATAGCACGGCACATTAAATGGTGACTGGTATATAGACATTTATCGAAATCACATCCTGCGACACTAAATCACAATGAATGAAGATTTAATGCAATCTGTTTCAGAGATTTTCTACATAGAAGGCCACCGTTTCCAACAGTTGAGAGGGGGGCAGCCAAGCACGAGGGGCCAGAGATACAAGATTGATTTTAAGAGATTTGCAACAGAGGGAAGGACACAGAGAGCTGTGAGGCTGCATAATTCACTTCCAGGGTTAGAAACTATATCAACATTCAAGATTAGATTGGATAGGTGGATGAAAAGAAAGAAGAAAGAAAGATTTGCATTTATATAGCGCCTTTCGTGACCTCAGGACGTCCCAAAATGCTTTACAGCCAATGAAGTACGTTTTGAAGTGCAGTCACTGTTGTACTGTAGGAAAGGTGGCAGCCAATTTACGCACAGCAAGCTCCCACAAACAGCAATGTCTAAATGACCAGATAATCTGTTTTAGTGATGTTGGCTGAAGGATAAACATTGGCCAGGACGCTGGGGATAACTCCTCTGCTCTTTTAGTGTCTGCTGTGGCTCAGTGGGTAGCACACTCGCCTCTGAGTCAGAAGGTTGTGGGATCAAGTCCCACTCTAGGGACTTGAGCACATAAAGCTAGGCTGACACTCCAGTGCAGTCCTGAGGGCATGCTGCAACGTTAACGGTCTCGCTGCGCCAGCTAAAGATGCACCAAAACGAAGAAAATTTTCCCAATTCAAACTCACAAGTGTTTGCAGCATAGAAACAGGCCATTCGGCCGGTGTTTATGCTCCACACGAGCCCCCTCCCACCGTACATCAGCCATGATCGTATTGAATGGTGGAGCAGGCTCGACGGGCCGAATGGCCTACTCCTGCTCCTAGATTCTATGTTTCTATGTTTCTATGTACTTCATCTAACTCTATCAACATATCCTTCTATTCCTTTCTCCCTCATGAGTTTATCCAGCTTCCCCTTAAATGCATCTATGCGAGTCACCACAACTACTCCTTATGGTAGCGAGTTCCACGTTCTAACCACTCTCTGGGTAAAGAAGTTTCTCCTGAATTCTTTATTGGATTTATTAGTCACTGTCTTGTATTTGTGGCCCTTAGTTTTAGACTCCTCCACAAGTGGAAACATCTTCTCTACGTCTTCGCTATCGAACCCCTTCATCATTTTAAAGACCTCTATCAGGTCACCTCTCAATCTTCTCTTCTCTAGAGAAAAGAGCCCCAGCCTGCTCAGCCTTCCCTGATAACTGTACCCTCTCAGTTCTGGTATCATCCTTGTAAAGCTTGCTACGTTCCCAACGGCAATTGATCATTCTGCCAGCAAATACCATTTGATAACCCGCATTTCACGCACTTGTGAGGCTGCACTTCCAGCAGGCTCTGATCCTGACGTGTTATATACAGTTGTATCCTGCGTACTTAGTGTTGGGCCTGCAGAGTGCCGCAGGAGTTCCCGTGGATGATGTCATTTCGCCAGTCCGGCCTTTCCTGGTGATGTCCGAGGCAAGAGTCGGAAGGCAGACGCAAGAGGCGCTCCCGACCCTTCACTTCTGGCGGAACTTGGCGCCGATCCAACATAACCAGGTAACAACACCCACCCCAACCCCCCACCCCAACCCAACCCCCCGTCCCAAATACGTCCTCTGCCCACCCAGATAACTGTAGCTTCCTTCCGCTGGGGATCATGAATTTCGGACCCTGGCACAAAGTCCATACCCTCGTCACGTGGTCCATCTCCTTCAAACCAGACTGTTGGCACCCACGGCGTTCTGTTCGACCCTGAGCGGAGCTTCCGACCCCCCCCTATATAGTCGCCGTCGCAAAGAGTTCGGAGATGGAGAGAAATTCAAAAAGTGGGTTTTTGCAACCAACCCCCCAGGGCACTGGAACATCATTATGGGATTTCTGACCCAATTTTGTCAGTACTAGCACATAATTATTACCAGGAGTTTGACTAATAAAACAAGATAGTCTGGCATCAGAAGTCTGTAAAAGGTTATCCGTATCATGTGGCTGTAGAATTTCTCTCTTCTCCCGACTTAGAATTTTCACACAAATAGACCTATAATTAAATAGAATCTGCGTTCATTGTGATTGCTGCAAGTTCTTGTGTAAGGAACTCTGGCCTCATTTTCACTGTCTGGTATCATTTCTTTCCGTTTAATCAGCTTCACCTTTATAATATTTGGATCTGTTTTCCACCTCTTGTCAATCTGACTCTGTTAAAAAGAAGTTAACCAGAAGTAAAATACAATTTGATGTTTCATCTGCGCCCATTAAATTCAATGATTTAGATTGTATGTGAGTGAAATTTGTATAAAAAAACATTTGTAACGCGCAATGCCATAGGCATTATGACAAATGAGTTACGTGCAACCGTGAAGCATAACTGCAAAAATATATTTAGCGATGACTATATTTTATAAATACTTAATTGTTTTATGTTTTGCCAGATTGGGAAATGACTTGTTATTTTTTGTGAGGTCTTTCCCCCCACCCCCTTTCATTTTATTACAGAGCTCCCCTTGTCACTTTCTATTCACTTCACAGACCCTCGCTCTGCACTGCAACACTCAGTCAATATGAGTCTGCGGTTAACACCACACTGAGAATGCCCCAGACCACTTGTGCGGAAATGATGAATGACTACTTGAGGCCAACTCCATGGAAATATTAAGAACATTGACTAATGCGCAAAGTATTTCAGACTAATATGATGATTGCATGACACTTCTTGGGTTTGGTTTGCGGTGATGAATCACCTGATTATTGCACCCACCTTTTGCATGACATCATACGTGTAGAACATCAATGTTTAATGGGCAATGTCATTCCACAAAGGTCCTTGATGTCTAACAATAAACTATTACTTCTGGCATGCCATCACCTTCTATTATGAATCCGAGGGAACAGTTATGCCATTGCTAATCCCCAGATTTATTTCTCTGCATTATTTTCACTAATGAGTGTCCACTGTAACTAGTCATGTTATACTTCATCCGCATATTTCCCATCACTTTACAAAATGTGGCTTTCTAGTACAACAACAACTTGCATTTATATAGCGTCTTTGTGGAGTAAAACAACCCCAAGGCTCTTCACAGGAGCGTTATCAAACAAAAGTTGACACCTGTAGGGGGTGGTGTGGTAGGGGTCAGCCTTACCCCTGACTCAGTGAGCGGTTCGAATTGCTCCCATGCCCCAGGTTCAGACCTTGGACTTATTTAGGGGTTGTGAATAAAGATGCAGTAGACAACAGGTTCCAATGAAAGAATTTTGACTTTTATTAAAAGAAAAAGGTAACAAACTTAAAACACACTTAACACTTAAACAGGTTGGGGAACACACGGTACAGGCGAGTGAGAATGACAATATACAAAAACCCTTATCCCTCCTAAAAATCCCACTATCTAGCTAGGTTTCGGTTTCAGGAGATCAGGGATAATGCTCACCAAACAGGGGTTTTAACAGTGCAAAATCCAGCCAGGTAAGTTGATTGCGATGGTGGTCTGGTCGTCGAGTGTCTTGCTGGAACTTGCTGCTTCTCTCCTCCTCCTGCTTGTGTCATGTGGCTGGTAGACCCGTCTGTGTCCTGCTGGAACATGCTGCTTCTGGAACAGAGCTGAGAGAGAGAGCTGTGCAAGCGTTGAGAGCGTTGTCAGAGAGTCCAGAGAGAGAGAGAGTCTTGGGGGATTAGGCCCCCAATTATACTGTTCCGGACCCCTTTGTCTTTTTCGTGCCAAAACCCCTTGCTAAAATGGTTTTGTGTTGAAGTGATTTAGGTTTCAGTTGAGGCCTGTTCATTCCATTGTCTTGGTTCTGTGGGCTTGTTAAGTTTTGATGGGTTTAACTTGGGGTTAAATTGTCCTGAACTCCCTTCTTACTGAACTGTTGTAACTGCTTGATGGGCCTTCAATTATGCTAAATTGAAGTGGCCTTGTCAGAACCAAATCAAATCCTGGTCACTGTAAGACCTCGTCAACAGTAACGACTTTACTGAGTGTCAAATGGCTTGCGTCCTGTCGATCTGTTGTTTAATCGGAGTTTGCATTGTCCTCATGTTTTGGGTTTCTTGCTGGGCCTAGCACTCCTATCTTTATGCATCTCTTTAATGGGTTCTGTGATAGGTTTTAATGGTTCCTGTGTTTTGGGTAGGGCGGCCTTCTCCCAGGGCCTATTGTCCAAATGTTAATGTTTGCTGGGGCTTCAATTCCCAGACAATACAATACCCAAAACTGCTATTTACAGAGGTTAATCCCACGTGCTGTGCAGCCCTCTCTCCCTTACATGTCCAGACATGTTCTTTTAAAATGCCAAAGCTTGGTTTTGGTCTTAAATTCCTTATTTTTATCACTCTGGGGTAGTCCCAAAGTCCTTTTTTTTCTCCTTAGATTTTTGGGGATCTGCAAATTTTGGAAACTTTACACACCCGAGCCACATAAGATGATATTAGGACAAGCTTGGTCAAAGAGGTAGGTTTTAAGGAGCGTCTTAAAGGAGGAGATAGAGAGGTAGAGAGGCGGAGAGGTTTAGGGAGGGAATTCCAGAGCTTAGGGCCTCGGCAGCTGAAGGCACGGCCGCCAATGGTGGAGCGATGAAAATCAGAGATGCGCAAGAGGCCAGAATTGGAGGAGCGCAGAAATCTCGGAGGGTTGTGGGGCTGGAGGAGGTTACAGTGATAGGGAGGGGCGAGGCCATGGAGGGATTTGAAACTCCTGGGCAAAATGAGGCAATATAACTGGAATTAAAGGCCACATGCACATTATTTAAAAGAAAAGAAAGTCTGACTCTTCATTGACCATTCCATCAGGTCAGACGTACAATACGACCATTTTTGCTAGAAGTGAGAAGGGGGGAGAATGGCAATGGTTTGGGAGAGAAGTGGCCAAAATTGTCCTTCTGAGGTTGGGGAATCTGATTCTGTTTGAGGCACAAATATCCTCGACTTCTATTCACAAGAAGGAGCATCCTAGCGAGAACGAGAACTCCCGAGGACTCTTGGTATTTGTTACTCTTAAGGCGGTTCTTTGGAATTCGCAGCAGTAATCAGAAAGTAACAGGCTGGATCAAAACCAATGTGCAAGGTAGTTTATTAATAAATGCGAGATTGGGGAGTGTCTTAAGGGCCAGGGGGGAAGCACACTTATATCGATTTAATTGGTTTTCATACTGCTTTCTCTCTAGTGCCTTATGTGGGCCTCTGGAAGAGGCTTTAAGCTATGGGAGTACAGGGATAAATCCTGGAATTCCTTTGGAATCCATACTCCAGCTCTAAGGTCTATGCAACAGGAGAGATTCAGTGAACCTATTTCACTTGAAAGAGGATGAAAAATAAGTTTGCTTTAAAATTCCCACACAGAGTTAGGAAGCACTTGAACAACAACAGCTAGCATTTATACAGCCTCTTTAATGTAGTAAATCGTCCCAAGGCGCTTCACAGGAGCGATTATCAAACAACATTTGACACCGAGCCACATAAGGAGATATTAAGACAGACGACCAAAAGCTTAGTCAAAGAGTTAGGTTTTAAGGAGCGTCTTAAAGAGGAGAGAGAGGTAGCGAGGCGGAGAGGTTTAGGAAGGAATTCCAGAGCTTAGGGCCTAGTCAACCGAAGGCACAGCCGCCAATGGTGTTGCAATTAAAATCAGGGATGCTCAAGAGGCCAGAATTGGAGGAGCGCAGATATCTCAGAGGGGTTGTAGGCCTGGAGGAGGTTACAGAGATAGGGAGGGGCGAGGCCATGGAGCGATTTGAAGAATAAGGATGAGAATTTTAAAATCTTAACGTTGCTTAATTGGGAGCCAATGTAGGTCAGCGAGCACAGGGGTGATGGGTGAACGGGACTTGGTGCGAGTTAGGACACGGGCAGCCGACTTTTGGATGAGCTTAAGTTTACGTAGGGTAGAATGTGGGAGATCGGCCAGGTGTGCGTTGGAATAGTCAAGTCTTGAGGTAACAAAGGCATGGATGAGAGTTTCAGCAGCAGATGAGCTGAGGCAGGGGCGGAGTACATGACTGGAGGATTATGTTTCAGAACAAGTGCAAGGTCGTCCATTGTCTTCCATCCTTACGACATCTTACTCCTTAACCTGAATTTCATTGAAACCATTTGATTTATATGCAATGGGATAATATACCGAATCTTACCATACCTTGGGGAAGGGGAACCTGAACTTTTTGCAGACTTGCATCTATCTAAAGCTTCCGTATAGGTGACCTTGACTGAGATTTCGTTTTGAAACTAAAGAATGCCATGTTTTGTTTTCCTGCCACGTATCAGCTTGGCTCAGTTGACGGTGCTCTTGTCTCTGAGTCAGAAGATTAAGGGTCCAAGACCCATTCCGCCACAGGACTGCATAACTTAGGCTGACATTTAGTGTAGTTCTGAGAGAGTGAGCTGCAATGATGGAGGTGGCATCTTTTTGGATGAAATGTTAATCTGAAGGCCCCGTCTGTGTATTCGGGTGGATGTAAAAGATCCCACGACACGGCCCGTGATCCTCCCAGTTCAGGCCCAAAATGGCGTCGGGGTCCAATTGACGTCATAGGACCCCGATTTAAATGTCAAAATTAGCTCTGCGCTCTCTTCAGGCAGCCCACCCGGGCAGCCTCTTTGAGGGACCCCAGCAAAATGGAGACAGTGGGAACGGGGCGGTAAGTTCTTCTACGCCATTTTCAGGGCCCTGTTTCCACCAGGCCTCAAAATTCAGCCCAATTACTTTAAGGAAGTGTAGTCACTGTTGTTTTTGTAGGCAAATGTGGCAGCCAATTTGTACACAGGAAGACCCCACAACCAGCTAATGAGACTCATTACCGTATAACCTCTTTTCTTGGTTGAATGTTTTCCTGGATACCTTCCTTCTCTCCTTCACATAGTGCCATGGGATCTCTTGCATCCACCTGAACAGTCATACAGGGCCTCGGTTTAACGTCTCATCTGAATGACGGCACCTCTAACAGTACAGCACTCCCTCAGTTCTGCGTTGGAATGTCAGCTTAGACTTGTGTGCAGAAGTCTCTGAAATGGAGCTTGAACCCACAACCTTCTGACTCAGAGGCAAGAGCGCTGCTCACTGGGCCGAGCTGACACAACAGATAGATAAAGACTATATTGTGGCGGATCGCCACCTAAACGGGCATAATCCACTTTTCTGTCCGTGGACAAATATCGAGCACCTTCCCTTTAAGGCACCTTACCTTTAAGGCAGGAGTGGGCGGGGCCTCAGGGTTTTTTCAGAGAATTCTGGGAGCAGTCTGTTCAGCCATTTTGTACCATGCAGTTGAATTAAAGTCTCTGGTTTTCCACACATGGATTCAGCCTCAATTCGTGTTTCACGGCAGCCTCAACAATATCAGGCCCAAAAGTTAAATATCAGGTGATACTAATAAGATCATATATGAATCGCGAATTGGATTGTCTCTTTTGAATTTTAATGAATGTTTCCTTTAGCCCAAGTTGGTAATGTTACATAGAATTACAAAGAATTTATAGCACAGAACCAGGCCATTCGGCCCAACTGGTCTGTGCTGGTGTTTACGCTCCACACGAGCCTCCTCCCACCCTACTTCATCTCACATCTCAGCATATCCCTCTATTCCTTTCTCCCTCATGTGTTTATCTAGCTTCCCCTTAAATGCATCTATGCTATTCGCCTCAACCACTCCCTGTGGTAGCGAGTTCCATGTTCTCACCGCTCTTTGTCGCTGATGTAATTCCAATTGATATGATGCAACACTACCAGTCAATTACATCTGAAACTGATGCTTTTACCCTATTTGCACGATAGATTTAATGCAACTCCATTCCGCTGAGCTGAAGTAAATCTGACCTCCCGAAGGGGTGCATGTTATGAACCGCGACAGTTGTTGTCCATTGCAACTGATGGTTTGGGGATAGGAAGAGACAAGGTGGAGTAGAAGCAAGTGGAGACTTGAACTGAGCTGAACTGAACAGAGAAAGCTGAATTAAAGCTGCTAAATTAGCAGCCAGCGGGCAAATAAAGGCATTTTTGTTTGATAGTGAGATAATTTGGTTACGCAGTGCATTTTGATACTGAACGGAGTCAGCAGTTGTGGCAGAAGCAGGTTATTAATGTCCTGCGGTGTAGCTGTTTTCACCAGGCATTATTGACGGGGAAACGAGTCAAAGCCATTGGTCTCAAACCGTTTGAACCGTGGTCTAAAGAGTCTTCCTCAATGTGCATATTTTACATACGCACCCCAGCTCAACAAATGCCCAGTATTCTCAATGAACGGACAGTCACACACCCACCCACAGAATCAAATAAGGGTGGAAATTTGGAATTCCTTATTCCCCCTTCACATATAGGAAGGATGCGACCAACACCAACAGCAACCTGTATTTATATAGCGCCTTTAACGTAGTAAAACATCCCAAGGCGCTTCACAGGAGCGTTATCAAACAAAATGTGACCAAATTTGAACTTTTTTTTTTCTTCCCTTCCCAGAAATGTCAACATCAAAGCATCCGAAATGGCATCAGGCTTGCAGGGGAGAGGCCTATAAATCCGTGGGAGTCTTGCCTCTGAAGCATTTGAAACCGCTTGCTGTGAGGGACATGACAACAGCTGCCTGTATCACGAGAGGCCATTTGCTGTTAGCAGGGCCCTCTTCTCATTAGGGCTTGAGCGCTCGCTGCTATGCATTTGCAAATACAAGCCGCATCATTACCTGTGGAGATTCAAACTACTGATACCCTATTTTTTGCAAATTGCAGGGGTGAATTTCCATGGGCGGAAGGTGGGGATTTCTTTCACTTGTGACATCAACAACAACAACAACTTGTATTTATATAGCGCCTTTGACGTAGTAAAACGTCCCAAGGCGCTGCACAGGGGTATTATAAGACAAAAAAAATGTGACACCGAGTCACATAAGAAGAAATTAGGGCAGGTGACCAAAAGCTTGGTCAAAGAGGTAGGTTTTAAGGAGCATCTTAAAGGAGGAAAGAGAGGCGGAGAGGTTTAGGGAGGGAATTCCAGAGCTTAGGGCCTAGGCAACAGAAGGCACGGCCACTAATGGTTGAGCGATTAAAATCAGGGATGCTCAAGAGGCCAGAATTAGAGGAGCGCAGATAACTCGGGGGATTGTGGAGCTGAAGGAGATTACAGAGATAGGGAGGGGCGAGTCCATGGAGGGATTTGAAAACAAGGATGAGAATTTTGAAATCGAGGCGCTGCTTAATGGGAGCCAATGTAGGTCAGCGAGCACAGGGGTGATGGGTGAACGGGACTTGGTGCGAGTTAGGACATGGGCAGCCGAGTTTTGGATGACCTCAAGTTTACGTAGGGTGGAATGCGGGAGGCCGGCCAGGAGTGCGTTGGAATAGTCAAGTCTAGAGGTAACAAAGGCATGGATGAGGGTTTCAGCAGCGGATGAGCTGAGGCAAAGGTGGAGACGGACGATGTTACAGAGGTGGAAATAAGCGATCTTAGTTAAGCCGCAATAGTTATACATCAATAAAAGTGCGAGCTTGTCTATGTTGTTTAAGTTGTTAAGTAGGTCCAGTTCTTATGGGGTCAATATAACGTTGTTCCCCATTATTTTCATTCAATACAGTATTAAAGAGGATAACCAGAATGTGAGAGCGTTGACTTCTGGGGGTAAAATTCAATGTCAGCGGGGCCACAAAACGGTTGGTAGTGAATCGGCCGTTATACACTCCGCCCGATTTTCCATTATATTGACTTCAGTGGAAAATAAAATCAGACAGGGTGTACCCATGCCTTTGTTACCTCCAGACTTGACCATTCCAATGCTCTCCTGGCCGGCCTCCCATCTTCCACCCTCTGAAACATGAGCTCATCCAAAACTCGGCTGCCCGTATCCTAACTCGCACCAAGTCCCGTTCGCCCATCACCCCTGTGCTCGCTGACCGACACTGGCTCGCCGGTCCAGCAACACCTCAAATTTAAAATTCTCATCCTTGTGTTCAAATCCCTCCACGGCCTCACCCCTCCCTAGCTCTGTCACCTCCTCCAGCCCCACAACCCCTCCGAGATCTCTGCGCTCCTCCAATTCTGGCTTCTTATGCATCCCCCACTTCCTTCACCCCATCATTGGCGGCCGTGCCTTCAGCTGACTAGGCCCTAAGCTCTGGAATTCCCTCCCTAAACCTTCCAATTTCTCTACCTTTCTCTCCTACTTTAAGGCGCTCCTTAAAACCTACTTCTTTGACCAAGCTTTTGGTCATCTGTTTTCATGACTCCTTCTTTGGCTTGGTATCAACTTTTTTTGTCTGATTATGCTTCTGTGGGACGTTTTACTACGTTAAAAGGTACTATATAAATGTTCGTTGTTATTGTGTTGTATAATGGTCAGCTGATCAGCTACCACCTATTTTGCGCCCCAGCTGAAGTTGAATTTTACCCCCATGGTATGTTATCTTGAAATGGTGGTTAATATAGACATCTCTTATGATGACATCAGTTATCAATCTCTCTCATTATAGTGATGAAAGAAGAACCAGGTGTAACCAGCTACTATCCTAACCCTCCCATCAGTCGTTGTAGATATGTCAAACAGTCCAACTATGGATAGCAAAATACTGCGGATGCTGGAAAATTGAAACAACAACAGAAAATGCTGGAAAAACTCAGCAGGCCAGGCAACATCCGTGGAGAGAGAAACAGAGTTAACGTTTCAGGTCGAAACCCTTCGTCAGAACTGAGAAAAGAGCAGGAAATGAAACAGATAAAAATGCAAGGGGGAGGCTGGGGGGAGGGGGGAGGAATAACTATGGTAAGTAGAGACATTAAGAGATGCTCAAGGCAAGACGAGATGGTAATGGGACAGGTTAAGAAACAAAAGGTGAAGTGTGAAATGCTGGCAGAATGAGAGACAGCTGCCGTAGGGGGAGAGAGAGAAAAAAAAGGAAAAAGGCACGGACCAAAAGGGGGGATAAAATGTATATATATGTGGTGGGGGCCGAGGTTATGATCTGAAATTGTTGAACTCGATATTGAGTCCGGAAGGCTGTAAAGTCCAACTATGGAGCTTGCCTTTAACATTAGCATATGTTACTGGGCTAGTAATCCGGAGGCCTGAACTAATGATCTGGAGACGTGAGTTCAAATCCCACCACGGTAGCTGGGGAATTTAAATTCAGTTAATTAAATAATCCTGGAATAAAAAGCTAGTCTCAGTAATGGTGACCATGAAACTACCGGATTGTCGTAAAAACCCATCTGGTTCACTAATGTCCTTTAGGGAAGGAAATCTGCCGTCCTTACCCGGTCTGCCACTCAGTTGTATTCAAGAAGGCGGCTTCTCGAGGGCAATTAGGGATGGGCAATAAATGCTGGTCTTGCCGGCGACGCCCACATCCTGTGAATGAATTACAAAAAAAATCTATATAGCATCTTTAGTGTAGAAAAAAATCCCAAGGTGCCTTACAAAGCTACGTGAGGAGAACAGAGTCTGCAAAGGGATATAGATAGACTCAGTGAGTGGGCAGTAAGGTAGCAGATGGAGTATAATGTCGGAAAAGGTGAGGTTATTCACTTTGGTAGGAAGAATAGAAGAACAGATAATTTTTTAAATGGTGAGAAATTTTTAAATGTTGGTGTTCAGAGAGATTTGGGTGTCCTCGAGCAAGAAACAGAGTTAGCATGCAGGTACAGCAAGCAATAAGGAAGGCAAATGGCATGTTGGCCTTTATTGCAAGGGGGTTGGAGTACAAGAGTAAGGAAGTCTTGCTACAATTGTACAGGGCCTTGGTGAGACCACACCTGGAGTACTGTGCACAGTTTTGGTCTCCTTATCTAAGGAAGAATATACTTGCCTTGGAGGCAGTGCAACGAAGGTTCACTAGATTGATTCCTGGGATGAGAGGGCTGTCCTATGATGAGAGATTGTGTAGAATAGAAACATAAAAACATAGAATCTAGGAGCAGGAGTAGGCCATTCGGCCCGTCGAGCCTGCTCCGCCATTCAATACGATCATGGCTGATCATTCAAATCCAGTACCCTGTCCCTGCTTTAATCCCCACAGTACACATATCCCACCCTACCCCCGTAACCCCACGTATTTAATTCCCCCTAACATATCCCATCCTATCCCCATAACCCCACATATTTAATCCCCCCTAACACTAACGGTCAATTTATCATAGCCAAATCAACCTAACCCACACATTTTTGGACTGTGGGAGGAAACCGGAGCACTCGGAGGAAACCCACGCAGACACGGGGAGAATGTTCAAACTCCACACAGACAGTCACCCGAGGTCAGATTCGAACCCGGGTCTCTGGCGCTGTGAGGCACCAGTGCTAACCACTATGCCACCATGTTGCCCTCTTGGAATGGGCCGATACTCTCTGGAGTTTAGAAGAATGAGAGATGATCTCATTGAAACATACAAGATTCTGAAGGGGATTGACAGGGTAGATGCTGAGAGGTTGTTTCCCCTGGCTGGAGTGTCTAGAACTAGGGGGCATAGTCTCAGGATAAAGGGTCGGCCATTTAAGACCGAGATGAGGAGGAATTTCTTTACTCAGAGGGTTGTAAATCTTTGGAATTCTCTGCCCCAGAGGGCTGTGGATGCTGAGTCTTTGAATATATTCAAGGCTGAGATAGATAGATTTTTGGACTCTAGGGGAATCAAGAGATATGGAGATCGGGCAGGAAAGTAAAGTTGAGGTTGATAATTAGCCATGATCTTATTGAATGGCGGAGCAGGCTCGAGGGGCCGTATGGCCTACTCCTGCTCCTATTTCTTATGTTCTTATGTTCTTACAAAGCCATGTGGAAAATGGAAGCCAAGGAAGGAGAGATTTGGAGGGGTTTTAAGGAGAAGAGGGAGGTGGAGAGGTTTAGAGTCTTTGGGCTGGATTTTGTCTTGGGGTCGGGTTGGGGTCGTGTAATCCGCATTCCGTGTTTCCCCCCCCCGACTCCAGATTAATGTGGATGCCTGATGCAATTTTCACTTAATTGGGCAATTGAGTTGGAGCATGTGGGAACCCATGAACTAATTAGTGGTTTCAGTCTGAAAGTTGCCTCTGATGATGTCATCATTGCAGGTCAGAGACTGCTCTCAGAGATTGTCTGGCTACTGGTGAGAGAGGACCTGTCTGCATTGCTTCTGTTGTAACTGGACCTGGAGGCAAATATATGAGAGAGAGAGAGGGAGATTGATTTTTTTTTGCATCCAAGTCCTCTTACACCAAATGCCATGACATTGAATGTAGCAGTATCAGAGGCGACTTTCACACCTAATACTACTACTACCTTCATTACATCTCCGTTGTAATAGTGGACCTGCAGCCGATAGTCAGCTATCCACTTGTGCTCCCACCAGGTTTCACTGGAGTGTTTCACACCAGGCGTGCTTCACGTCAGAAAAGGGTTAAACTAGCTACAACGTTTCAAAATAGCATTACAGACCCAATTTAGGGCTTGTTAAGTGCTTTAATGGCCTCTCCCGCCTCTTGGAGGCGGGACATAGAAACATAGAATCTAGGAGCAGGAGTAGGCCATTCGGCCCATCGAGCCTGCTCCACCATTCAATACGATCATGGCTGATCATCCAAATCCAGTACCCTGTCCCTGCTTTAATCCCCACAGTACACATATCCCACCCTACCCCCATAACCCCACGTATTTAAATCTCCCCCTAACATATCCCATCCTATCCCCATAACCCCACATATTTAATCCCCCCCTAACACTAAGGGTCAATTTATCATAGCCAAATCAACCTAACCCGCACATTTTTGGACTGTGGGAGGAAACCGGAGCACCCGGAGGAAACCCACGCAGACACGGGGAGAATGTGCAAACTCCACACAGACAGTCACCCGAGGTCAGATTCGAACCCGGGTCCCTGGCGCTGTGAGGCACCAGTGCTAACCACTATGCCACCGTGTTGGGACGGAGTCGGGAACCCCGCGACTGATTTTGTCAAAATTGCGTGGAGGCGGGATGGGGTCGGAAACCCCGACCCCGCAAATTTAACCCCCCACACGCCTCCAAACCCGACTCCATGGGTCATTCAAAATCCAGCCCATAGAGTCATAATGGCACAGAAGGAGGCCATTCGGCCCATCGAGTCTGTGCCGGCTCTCTGCAGAGCAATCCAGTCAGTCCCATTCCCCCGCTCTATCCCCGTAGCCCTGCAAGTTTATTTCCCTCAAGTGCCTATCCAGTCTTCCCTTGAAAACTTTGAGTGTCTCCGCTTCCACCACTTCCGTCAGCAGCGAAGGTTTAGGGAAGGAATTCCAGAGAGTAGGACCTAGACCGGTGAAGGCAAGGGTGCCATTGGTGGAGTGAAGGGAGGGGGTAATGCAGAAGAGGCCAGAGTAAGAGGAACGGAGTGATTCGTGCGGGGGTGGTGGGGGTTGGGGGGTGGGGAGAGTTGCAGGACAAGAGAAAGTACAGGAATAGAGAGGAGCTAGGCCATGGAGAGGTTTAAACATGGGAATGAGAATGCGTGGGTTTCCTCCGGGTGCTCCGGTTTCCTCCCACAGTCCAAAAATGTGCGGGTTAGGTTGATTTGGCTATGATAAATTGACCCTTAGTGTTAGGGGGGGATTAAATATGTGGGGTTACGGGGATAGGATGGGATATGTTAGGGGGAATTAAATACGTGGGGTTACGGGGATAGGGTGGGATATGTGTCGGTGCAGGCTCGATGGGGATTCTGTGTGGGAAAGCAGGGACAGGGTACTGGATTTGGATGATCAGCCATGATCGTATTGAATGGTGGAGCAGGCTCGACGGGCCGAATGGCCTACTCCTGCTCCTAGTTTCTATGTTTCTATGTTTAAACTTGAGGCTTTGGGTGATGGGAGAGTGGGACAGTGCAGGATGGGACACGGGCAGATATTATAGAGCAACTTATTGCACCCTCAGGACAGCCCAAACTGTTGTTATGTAAGCCATTTGTGGCAACCAATTTGTGCACAGCGAGATCCCACAGACAGCAAGTACCTGCATTGCATGCACTGTTAATGCTGCAGAATTGCTAGACATTTTTTTCCCAACAGATTGGTGGCATTTATTGTAGAATACATCTCTTTACGGAGGTTATGGCAATTGCAAGTCATTTTAAGGAAAGTAATTTCTTTTTAATGTTCCACTTAACAAAGATTAAATTAATTTTCTTTTAAAGGCATCAGCTTGATCAGTCTGGATGAAATCAAAATAGAAAATATTCATTGGAACGGGGCCTTGAGAGTATTTTAAGAGATTGCATCATAAAGGGGAAGTGTAATAAAAATTCCCTTTGGCTTTTAGGCCAGTGATAGATTTTGCGCCAAGGTGTTAAATCATAGACAAACACAAGTTGTCCTTTGAGCCTTGGCGAAATATTTCTTTGAAGCCTCGTGGGATCATTATGTGCTAGTAGGGTTTGGGAACACCTATCAATGTTCCTGACAAGTTTTCACATTTCTAAACAAACATTACGCATTCTAAAGCAATGCTTTATACACGCAGGGGGAAATATTCAGAGACTCCATGGAGTCTCGTCCCTCTTGATCGAAGGTCGAAGGCCCAATTTGTGGTGCTCGTCATTTTCTGGTCATTAGGTTGTAATCTGAATGTAATACATATTTCAATTTGTTCATAGGAGACAAATATTCGAGCTATAGGAACAGGAGGAGGCCATCCAGCCCCTCGAGCCTGTTCCGCCATTCAATTAGATCACGGCTGATCTGTATCTTAACTCCATCCACCCGCCTTGGTTCAGTATTCCTTGATACCCTTGCCCAACAAAAATCTATCTCACTCAGTTTTAACATTTTCAATTGACCTAGTCGAATGAATACGAAGAAACCATTTCCACTGGCAGGATGGTTGGCAACCAGAGAGCACAGACTTAAGATATTTGCCAAAAGGATTGGGGGGAGATGAGGAGACATTTTTTTACACAGCGAGTTGTTGTGATCCGGAATGTACTGCCTGACAGGAAGCAGATTCAATAATAACTTTCAAAAGGGAATTGGACAAATACTTGGTGGGGGAAAATGTGCAGGGCTATGGGGAAAGAGCAGGGGAGAGGGACTAATTGGAGAGCTCTTTCAAAGAGCCGGCACAGGCACGATGGGCCGAATGGCCTCTTTCTGTGCTGTATCATTCTATGATTCTATTTAGAAATCGGCAATTTTAGAACTGATTTTAGCCTACCTTTTCCTCCAAGAAGTTCTTTGCAAAACAAACACACAAGTACAAATGGACAACAGTTCTGAGATGGATGATGAATAACCTCCTGTCATTTACAAGGCCACAAGCTAATATCTGTAAAAAGAAAGAAAGACTTGCATTTCTATAGCGCTTTTCATGACCACCGGACGTCCCAAAGCGCTTTACAGCCAATGAAGTACTTTTGGAGTGTAGTCACTGTTGTAATGTGGGAAACGCGGCAGCCAATTTGCGCACAGCAAGCTCCCACAAACAGCAATGTGATAATGACCGGATAATCTGTTGTGTTTTAGAGGTGTTGGTTGAGGGATAAATATTGGCCCAGGACACCGGGGAGAACTCCCCCCTGCTCTTCTTTGAAATAGTACCATGGGATCTTTTACATCCACCTGAGAGCAGACGGGGCCTCGGTTTAAACGCTCATCCAAAAAATGGGACCTCAGACAGTGCAGCACTCCCTCAGCACTGCACTGGGAGTGTCAGCCTAGATTTTTGTGCTCAAGTCTCTGGAGTGGGACTTGAACCCACAACCTTCTGACTCAGAGGCGAGAGTAGTACTGTTTCTTACACAGTATTGGAACTTTGAAGTGAAGCTTGATGTAGTCTCTGTTTGAACGTTATATATTAAAGAAAAAAGTTTACTTGTTGGTAGTTTTTGGCCCCTCTGGAAGAAGGTACCGTTCCGCAGGCATCACCTGATACTTCCTGCAAGTGGCCGCACTTCATGTATAAGTCTCGGCAGTCAGCAGCAGCTAGTCAACCACAGGGGCCTCACAGCTGAGCCCAGCCCTGTCCCCGTCCAACGTCCCTACCTGTGTACTTTCCAGCAGAAGTCACTGGGTACATAGAGGTAGGAATTGGTATCTTGCACAGGCGTCGGGCCCACTGCTAACTCCGTGGGGCTCCTATTTAGGCGTCCCAGACAGACAACTAAAACAGGCGTTCGGCCTCTTAAATATGTAAATATGGGGCCTAACGGATGTTGAAGCCCACCCAGAGCGTGCTCCAATTCCCCTCCTGGCACTTACCTGAGGGCCACTGCTGATACTTCCGTGCAGTACTGAGGGAGTGCTGTCTTGTCGGAGGTGAGACATAGAAATCATAGAATCATAGAAAGTTACAGCACAGAAGGAGGCCATTTCGGCCCATCGTGTCCGCGCCGGCCAACAAAGAGCTATCCAGCCTAATCCCACTTCCCAGCTCTTGGCCCGTAGTCCTGCAGGTTACAGCATCCCAAGTGCACATCCAAGTACTTTTTAGATGTGGTTAGGGTTCCTGCCTCTACCACCCTTTCAGGCAATGAGTTCCAGACCCCCACAACCCTCTGGGTGAAGAAATTTCTCCTCAAATCCCCTCTAAACCTTCCCCCAATTACTTTAAATCTGTGCCCCTTGGTTTTTGACCCCACTGCTGAGGGAAATAGGTCCTTTCTATCCAGTTTACCTAGGCCCCTCATAATTTTATACACCTCAATAAGGTCTCCCCTCAGCCTCCTCTGTTCCAAGGAAAACAAACCCAGCGTATCTAGTCTTTCCTCATAGCTAAGATTCTCTACTCCCGGCATCATCCTTATAAATCTCCTCTGTACCCTCTCTCGTGCAATCACATCTTTCCTGTAATGTGGTGACCAGAACTGCACGCGGTACTATAGCTGAGGCCTAACTAGTATTTTATACAGTTGAAGCATAACCCCCCTGCTCTTGTATTCTATGCCATGGCTAATAAAGGCAAGCATTCCGTATGCCTTCTTAACCACCTTATCTACCTGGCCTGCTACCTTCAGGGATCTGTGGACATGTACTCCAAGGTCCCTTTGTTCCTCTACACATAGAAACATAGAAACATAGAATCTAGGAGCAGGAGTAGGCCATTCGGCCCATCGAGCTTGCTCCGCCATTCAATACGATCATGGCTGATCATCCAAATCCAGTACCCTGTCCCTGCTTTAATCCCCACAGTACACATATCCCACCCTACCCCCGTAACCCCACGTATTTAATTCCCCCTAACATATCCCATCCTATCCCCATAACCCCACATATTTAATCCCCCCTAACACTAAGGGTCAATTTATCATAGCCAAATCAACCTAACCCACACATTTTTGGACTGTGGGAGGAAACCGGAGCACCCGGAGGAAACCCACGCAGACACGGGGAGAATGTGCAAACTCCACACAGACAGTCACCCGAGGTCAGATTCGAACCCGGGTCTCTGGCGCTGTGAGGCACCAGTGCTAACCACTATGCCACCGTGTTGCACTACTCAGTGTCCTACCATTTAATGTGTATTCCCTTTCCTTGTTAGCCCTCCCCAAATGCATTACCTCACACTTCTCCGGATTGAATTCCATTTGCCACTGTTCTGCCCACCTGACCAATTTATTGATATCTTCCTGCAGTCTACAGCTTCCTTCTTCAGTATCAACCACACAGCCGATTTTAGTATCATCTGCAAACGTCTTAATCATGCCCCCTATATTCAAGTCTAGATCATTGATATATACCACAGAAAGCAAGGGACCTAGTACTGAGCCCTGCGGAACCCCAGTGGAAACAGCCTCCCAGTCACAAAAACACCCATCAACCATTACCCTCTGCTTCCTGCCTCCGCGCCAGTTTTGAATCCAACTTGACACTTTGCCCTGGATCCCATGGGCTTTTAACTTCGTGACCAGTCTGCCATATGGAACCTTATCAAAAGCCTTGCTAAAGTCCATATACACTACATCAAATGCACTACCCTCATCTACCCTCCTTGTTACCTCCTCAAAAAATTCAATCAAGTTTGTCAGACACGACCTTCCCTTAACAAATCCATGCTGACTATCCTTGATTAATCCGTGTCTTTCTAAATGACGATTTATCCTGTCCTTCAGAAATCTTTCTAATTATTTTCCCACCACTGAGGTTAGGCTGACTGGCCTATAATTACTCGGTCTATCCTTTTCTCCCTTTTGTAAACAAGGGTACCACATTAGCAGTCTTCCAGCCCTCCGGCACCACACCTGAAGCCAGAGAGGATTGGAAAATGATGGTCAGGGCCTCTGCTATTTCCTCTTTTGCTTTGCTTAACAGACAGTAAACCCACGGCATTGTCTGCCTGTTCAGGTAGATCATTATTTGAAGGAGAGCAGGGAAGGTGTGCTGGCCAATGTTTATCCCTCAACCACCACAAATAGATAAACTGGGCATTTATCTCATTGCTGTTTGTGGGACCTGCTGCACTTGCCTCCTAAACAGTGATTACACTTCAAAATAATTAATTGGTTGTAAAGCACTTTGGGACATCCTGAAGACATACTGGCCCAGAAATTCGCCTCTCCGGCTTGCCGCGGGGGTAAGGATCGCGCGCGCACTTACCTACCGCGCCTGCCGTTGACCTCTGGGCCCACGGGAACTTCAGCTTCTGGTCCTGCTCCAAGAGCCGGCGCGCAGTGCTTGCGTGTCCCAGGGGCGCAGTTAGTGCGATGCGTCCCCTGGGATCACGTGGGCCATGGAGAGCCAATGGCAGCAGACCATCTTTCATTCATAGATTTGACAGACCTGTCAAATCTATGAATTGAAATCGGCCCCAAAAGAACAGCTAAACTTAAAATAATTTTTTTTTAAAACCCATCACATTTATAAAATAACTAAAGTTAAATAAATTAACCACTTTAAACAAAAATTTAAATTTTTGAAAAAATTAAAATACTTTTTAAAAGTGATAAAAATAAACTTACCTTTCTTTAAAGTATCTAAAAAAGATAAACCTGCTGAAAATTTTTTAAA
Organism: Squalus acanthias; assembly: GCA_030390025.1. Classification (NCBI taxonomy): domain Eukaryota; kingdom Metazoa; phylum Chordata; class Chondrichthyes; order Squaliformes; family Squalidae; genus Squalus; species Squalus acanthias. Next base: position 114,206,770 of record CM059435.1, read on the forward strand.
ATTATACTTAATTAACCACTTACCTTGTTGAAAACGGGTCCTGCGCCTCCTTTTTAATAGCGTAGGTTCTTCACTACTTACCCTCGCGTAGAAACCTGAAAAAAAATCTAAGTTTGCTGCGTGCGCGCAGCCTCTACCGCGCACGCGGTTCACCTAGGAACCGCCCCCTTCACCATACCGGAAGTTCCGGTTTCGCGCGCATGCGCAGTGCATGCAGGAAACCAGCACTTCGGGACGCTTTACGGGTGAGTACACAGTGCGTACTCACCCGGGAAGGGCCGAATTTTTGGCCCACTATATAAACGCATGTTCTTTTCTTCCCTTTCTCGGGACCAGGAAACCCTGGATGCTTTTCCCTTCCATGATCCGTGGTTCTGATATTTCCTTGTTTCTCCCATAGCATTGTAAGTCGGAGCTTAAGAGGAGACCAAATATCACTTGCTTTTAAAATAGCAACCGCCAAGTATTTTTTTTTATTGAGGGACATAAAAACAGGATGTAGTCACGGGCAACTGTGATGAAGATGGATGTCTTCAATTTGACCTTGGCTTCTGTGAGAACACAGGAACTCTTCGTCTTCCAGAGCAGCCAAAGAGACAAGTCACAGGTTTCCCACGGCCCAATGTATGTGCCAATAATCCTGGCTCTGTAAGACAGAGATCGATAGATTTTTGAATATTAAGAGAATCAAGGGATATGGGGATAGTGCAGGAAAGTGGAGACGAGGTAGATGATCAGCAAATGATCTTATTGTTCCAGAATAAAGGGTCGCTATTTTAGAACTGAGATGAGGAGGAATTTCTTCTCTGACGGTCGTAAATCTGTGGAATTCTCTGCCCCAGAGAGCCGTGGAGGCTGGGTCATTAAATACATTTAAGGTGGAGATAGACAGATTTTTGCAAGATAAGGGAGTGAAGGGTTATGGGGAGCGGGCAGGGAAGTGGCTTTGAGCCCTAGATCAGCCACGATCTTATTGAATGGCGGAGCAGGCTCGAGGGGCCAAGTGGCCTATTCCTGCTCCTATTTCTTATGTTCTTATGATGGTTGACTCTCCAGTTACACATTCCCACATTACAACAGTGACTCCACTTCAAAAGTACTTAATTGACTGTAAAGCGCTTTGAGACGTCCGGTGGTCGTGAAAGGCGCTATATAAATGCAAGTCTTTCTTTTTTTTCTTTTTTTTAACTCTAAGGGACAGGTTCCAGGTGCAAACACAATTTGGAAAGGACGTTCATAGGTGAGATCAGAGAATGAAAGAACTTGGATTTATATAGCACCTTTCACATTCTCGGGAGGCTTCACAGCCAATGAGCTACTTTTTGTTTTGAAATATTTTGTTTTGTACAGAAAGAAAGACTTGCATTTCTATAGCGCCTTTCATGACCACCAGACATCCCAAAATGCTTTACAGCCAATGAAGTACTTTCTGAAGTGCAGTCACTGTTGTAATGTAATCCGGCAGCCAATTTGTGCACAGCAAGCTCCCACAAACAGCAATGTGATAATGACCAGATCATCTGTTTTTTTTAGTGATGTTGATTGAGGGATAAATGTTGGCCCAGGGCACCGGGGATAACTCCCCTGCTCTTCTTCGAAATAGTGGCCATAGGATCTTTTGTGTCCACCTGAGAGAGCAGACGGGGCCTTGCCAGCGAGGCCCACAACCCAGGAATGAATTAAAAGAAGAAATAAATAACTGTGCTGCTATTTCCTTTCAGAAGAACAGGCGGCACAATGGGCTAGACACTGACCTTTCACCTCTGGGGCCTGAGGGGGGAAGTCTCCTCTGTTGTTCGGCTGTAAGGGCCCCACGTGAAATAATTTTCTGTAGTCTCGATCAAAACTTACTTCGCAAAGCAGGAGAGAGATGGGGATCTGCCCTCCAGCTGGTACAGCACATTCAGCCGTGCTCCACCTGACCTGATCCGGGAGTGCTCGAATCTGCTGAGACCGGGTGCCTGAAATGGGAGCAGTTCCGTTCCCTGGCACTAACGTTCTTCCCCATGGTGTGCGCCATAAAAATGGCGATAAGCTTAACTTCTCATTTTAGGGCTCAAGCCCGAAATAACAGCAGGAAATTGGGGTGGGCCAAAATAAAAAGGCGGAAAAATCAGGCATCATGGGTCCGCTGTCTGATTTCCTGCCGGAATACTGCCCCAAAAAATTCAGCTGGTAAAAGTAGGAAGAGTTAGATTCGAGACTGAGGTCGCCAACTCTGGTTGGACGTATTCCTGGAGGTTTCATCACGTGACCTCCTGCCTCCAACGGCCCCGCCCCCACACTCCCGCCATTGGTCACCCGACAGGTCCAGCTTACGCCAATTGAAAAGCGAACAGACTCTTCATTACCCAATCGGATGATTCTTGACTCTCGGTCCAACAGCCTTTTTCTCCATCTCCAATTTTTTTTTTAACTAATAAACAGAGGTGTTCAAAGAAAATGAAAGAAAAACGTACAATTTTTTTTCAATGCCCCCTGTGATTTTTCTCCCGCGTTGCTCGCAGCAGTGTCCTGGAGATTAATCTTCAATTCCTGGAGACTCTTTCATTACTGAGGGGGCGCTGCACTGTCGGAGCTGCCGTCTTTCAGATGAGACGTTAAACTGCTTTCTCAGGTGATTGTAAAAGATCCCACGGCACTATTTTGATGAAGAGCAAGGAAGTTCTCCCTGGTGTCCTCGGCCAATATTTATCCCTCATTCAACATCACTGAAATACAGATGATCTGGTCATTATCACATTGCTGTTTGCGGGAGCTTGCTGTGTGCAAATTGGCTGCCGGGTTTTCTACATTACAACAGTGACTACACTTCAAAAGTACTTAATTGGCTGTAAAGCGCTTTGGGACGTCCTGAGGTTGTGAAAGGCGCTATAGAAATGCAAGTTCATTCTTTGGGAGAGAGGAAAGGGAAGAAAAATTAAGACAGCAAAATGAATATTTGCACCACGCTTCTGTAAATTCTGTCGCTCTTCTGTGACAATGAAAGTCAAAGCAACCTTGATTTTATCTTCGGCCATGGGGCACTTGCGAGCGCCTGAAGAGATCTGAAGTAAGAACAGAAAGTGCTGGAAATACATAACATCGGAGAAGAGGAAAGAGCAGGCTGAGTGTTTGGGGTGTAGACCCTTCATCAGAACTGGAAAACGGAAGATAAAGGTGCCCCTGTAAACGATGGATCAAAATGAAGAGGGATGTGGGGAGCGGAGGTAACAAGTAGGAGTGAAGAGTCAGGGATGCGGATTCCTGTCACAGACAGGCAGTTAATGGGTTTGATGACCTGCTCTTATCTCAACTGGCAATAACCAATTCCCCTCCATATTTATCAAACACCTGGCCAATATATATCCCTCAACCAACATCACTAAAACAGATTATCTGGTCATTATCACATTGCTGTTTGTGGGAGCTTGCTGTGCGCAAATTGGCTGCCGCGTTTCCTACATTACAACAGTGACTGCACTTCAAAAAAGTACTTCATTGGCTGCAAAGCGCTTTGGGACGTCCTGAGGTCGTGAAAGGCGCTCCATAAATGCAAGACAGCAGCATCGATTTTCCTGAGTGTAAGCTATCTTTTCTCTTTTCAACTGCTGTATATTTCCAGCATTTTCTGTTCTTATTTTAGATTTGCGAGGTTTTTAATAATTTGTCCCGGATAGTGATTATTACTCCATAAATCCCAACGTCAAATCGATATGAGGTGTTACTGAATGTTCTAATGTCTTTCATGCCTTAAAACAGAAACACAGCAACCTTTGGAACATATTTTTTTTTAATTATTTTTTGGTGATGTAGGCATCAATGGCAAGGCCGGCATTTATCACCCATCCCCTAGCTGCCCTGAGAAGGTGCTTGATGCAACTGAGTGGCCACTTCTGAGGGCAGTTAAGAGCCAACCACGTTGACTCGATTCAAAGCGCTCTTTGGATCCCCGAAAGTGCTGGCTGTGGTTGCTCGTACTACTATCGAGACAGTGGCCTCTCTGAAAATCCAGGGCCTGTTGATGAAACAGAGGAGGTTCCACTTCAACAACAACAACAACAACTTGCCTTTATATAGCGCCTTACTAAATCTTCCCAAGGCGCCTCACAGGAGCGATTATCAAACAGAAATTTGACACCGAGCCACATAAGGAGATATTAGGACAGGTGACCAAAAACTTGGTCAAAGAGGTAGGTTTAAGGAGCGTCTTAAAGGAGGAGAAAGACAGAGAGTGACGGAGAGGTTTAGGGAGGGAATCCCGGAGCTTAGGGTGGAGCGATGAAAATCGGGGGATGCGCAAGAGGCCAGAATTGGAGGAGCGCAGAGATCTCGGAGGGTTGCGGAGCTGGTGGAGGTTACATGAGATAGGGTGGGGGCGAGGCCATGGAGGGATTTGAACACGAGGATGAGAATTTTAAAATCACGGCGTTGCCGGACCGGGGAGCCAGTGTAGGTCAGCGAGCACAGGGGGTGATGGGCGAACGGGACTTGGTGCGAGTTAGGACACGAGCAGCCGAGTTTTGGATGAGCTCAAGTTTATGGAGGGTGCAAAGTGGGAGGTTGGCCAGGACAGCATTGGAATAGTCGAGTCTAGAGGTAACAAAGGCACGGATGAGGGTTTCAACATGCATTTTGATCCACAGAGGATTAGTATCCTGATTGTGGTTAAACCCCCTGGGTGCACAAATATATTTTTTCATTATTAATAATTCAATTACGCCAGCTTCATTGAAACAGGATAACTGGCTGCAGGGATGGCTAAGCGTATGCATTAAAATGTAGCTCATGACACCGTTGCAAAAATCCACATATTGAAGCTGAACACAATTGCAGCCATGTACCTAAAATTGCAGTGTCAGTCACTGAATAAGCTTCAGAGCAGCCTGGAGACTTCTTTCACTGCGCGACCCAGTAAAGATGTACGAAGTATTTTCGGTTTTCTGCACACTGCGCGGTCTTGAACCGGAGAAGGAACTGCAACTGTACATTATATATATAATCATGGAGCCACAGGAACTTCAACAGCCTGTTTCATGAAGGGGGGTTGATGTCCTGGAACTGACTAAAGGGAAGTGCGACTGACTGGTAGAAAACCACGGTAGCTGAATGTCTCAAATTAGCACAACTAACAAACAGTCCTTTTTGTTCGCAGTGTGTATTGCCACGGTTGTGTGGCGCTGTTCACAACTGCGGCTTACAAAAAAAAAAGAAAGAAAGAACTTGCATTTCTATAGCGCCTTTCCCGACCTCCAGACATCCCAAAGCGCTTTACAGCCAATGAAGTACTTTTTGAAGCGTAGTCACTGTTGTAATGTGGGAAATGCGCCAGACAATTTGCACCCAGCAAACAGCAATGTGATAATGACCAGATAATCTGTTTTAGAGTTGTTGATTTTTTCCCCCCCCATTCACGGGATGTGGGCGTCACAGGCATTTATTGCCCATCCCTAATTGCCCTGATCCGCCTTATACAACTGAGTGTCTCGCTGGGCCATTTCAGAGGGGCAGTTAAGAGTCAACCACGTTGCAGTGGGTCTGGAGTCACACATAGGCCAGACCGGGTAAGGACGACAGATTTCCTTCCCTAAAGGACATTAGCGTTTTTACGACAATTCAGATTTATTTAATTAACTGAATTTACATTTCTTTAATTCCCCTGGGTATGTTAGGGTTGCCACTGGGTGCACAAGCCCATCCCACTAGAAACCAACAATGAATGCACCCACATAAGCCAAATGTAAAAGCAACTTTATTCAATCTCCTTCGGGAAAGCTCTGCATTAATGTTCCTTGATCCTTAAAAGCTATCAATTGGACTTTTGATGTAATTTGAACGCTTGATCGGCAGCTAATCCATTGGCTTAAACATCCACTCCCTCCACCACCGGCGCCCCGTGGCTGCAGTGTGTACCATCTACAAGATGCACTGCAGCAACTCGCCAAGGCTTCTTCGGCAGCACCTCCCAAACCCGCGACCTCCAACAACTAGAAGGACAAGGGCAGCAGGCGCATGAGAACACCACCACCTGCAAGTTGGCCCTCCCAGTCACACATCATCCCGACTTGGACATATATTGGCATTCTTTCATCATTGCTGGGTCAAAATCCTGGAACTCCCTCTCTAACAGCACTGTGGGAGCACCTTCACCACATGGACTGCAGCGGTGCGAGAAAAAGGCGGCTCACCACCACCTTCTCAAGGGCATCAAGGGATAAAAAGAAAGAAAAGAAAGACTTGCATTTAAATAGCACCTTTCACGACCTCAGGATATCCCATTTACAGCCAATGAAGTACTTTTGAAGTGTAGTCACTGTTGTAATGTAGGAAACGCGGCAGCCAATTTACGCACAGCAAGCTCCCACAAACAGCAATGTGACAATGACCTGATCATCTGTATTTTACTGATGCTGGTTGAGGGATAAATATTGGCCCCAGGCCACCAGGGAGAACTTCCTTGCTCTTCATCAAAATAGTGCCATGGGATCTTTTACAATCACCTGAGAGAGCAGACGGGGCCTCAATTTAACGCCTCATCTGAAAGACGGCACCTCCGACAGTGCAGCGCTCCCTCAGCAATGAAAGAGTCTCCAAGAATTGAAGATTAATCTCCAGGACACTGCTGCGAGCAACGCGTGAGAAAAATCACAGGGGCATTGAAAAAAATTGTGCGTTTCTTCATTTTCTTTGAAAACTTCTGTTACTAGTTATAACAAAATTGGAGATGGAGAGAACCAGGGGGATAACTCCCCTGCTCTTCTTTCAAATAGTGCCATGGGATCTTTTACGTCCACCTGAGAGAGCAGACAGGGCCTCATTTTAACGTCTCATCCGAAAGACGGCACCTCTGACAGTGCGGCTCTCCCTCAGCACTGCACTGGAGCGCCAGCCTAGATTTTTGCGCTCAAGTCTCTGGAGTGGGGACTTGAACCCACAACCTTCTGACTCAGAGGTGAGAGTGTGCTACCCACTGAGCCACGGCCTTGCCAGCAACGCCCACATCCCGAGGGGAAAAAAAACTGCCAAATAAATATCCGTCCCCACATCATGCCCACAATTGAACCGTAGCTAGCTATCCCTTGACCCCAGCACACCACAGGAACCATCTTACTCACTTAAGCTGATGTGGCGATACAGGATATTGTAATGCTGACTGCGTTTCCCATTGCTTTCATTGTTCCTGCACCAGTGTCAAAGACCCATAATTCACAAGCACAGCGGCTGTGTGGATCCTGCTCAAGAGGAAAGGCATAACAATGGGAATGAACAGTCTCCTGCAGCAGTCGTCTGTTTATCCTCAAGGTAGTAGCTTTGAAAATGGTCTGTCAGTGTATCACTTTTTTAATAATACTTCCAGCGTGGGTTGTTGTGAAATATCAGCTAGCGAGGTCTGCAAGATGCCCAAACCGTTCATAAAATAGATTAATATCTTACCGTTAGAATAACTCACCCGTGTATAAAATAGGATTTTTTTTTTTTGTAATTTGCTGTTTCATGGAAGTTTATTTTTAGCTTTCGTTTTCAAGGGGTTCATTTACAGTGTGAATTGGATTCATTAGAACTGGAAGACCTCAGTAGATGTGAAATGCGCACATACAATCAAACAGCTCCAGTAGCTTAGAATGAAATGATGTTTACTATAACATAACGCTTCGAAAATCCCGCATGAGTTGAAACCATAAGGTAAAAATCACAATTATCCACTATCTTCATCCGATTCTTAATGGCCCTCATATTAAATCCCTTGCTATTCTGATTTAATGCTATTTTTAAATAAATTTGTTAATTTCTACCCTTGTGTTGTAGAAAGAGCCTACATTTCAAAAGTACGTAAAGTGCTTTGGAACACCCTAAGGTTATGAAAGGCATGATATAAATGCAAGTCTTTCTTTCTTTAAGCCTACTGAATCAAAGAGTCTACATGCTGCCCCTCGGCGACATCATCTGAAAACGCAATGTCAGGATCCACATGTACACTGATGACACCCAGCTCGGACTCACCGCCACCTCTCTTGACCCCCTCCACCGCCTCTGATTTTTCCCGCTGCATGTCCGACATCCAGTATCGGATGAGCAGAAATTTCCTCCGACTAAATCTTGGGAAGACCGACGTCATTGTCGTCGGTCCCCCGCCACAAACTCTGATCTCTGGCCCCCGACTCCACCCCTCTCCCTGGCCACTTGTCTGAGGCTGAACCAGACCATTCGCAACCTCGGTGTCTGATTTTTACCCTGAGCCGAGCTTCCGACTGCCTATCCTCTCCATCACCAAGACTGCCTACTTCCACCTCAGCGCACTCTGATTAAATACCCCGGAATCTTTATAGTCCACCTGAACCGACGGCCGGGGCATTGGCATAATGTCTTATCTGAAGGACAGCACTCCTTAGTACTGTACTGGGCTGTCAGCCTAGATTTTGGGATCACGTCCTGGAGTGAAGCTTGAACCCACGTCCCTCTGAAATACAAACTAGAATGTTATCTTTCAGCTTTCTCTCAATCCTAATTACAGTATTGCAGTGCTGGTATGTAAAGAATGCATTTAAGGACTATGTTGAGGAAATATATTAAGGGTATATAAACCACAGTTAAAAAGACTCCACGGTCAAACGGGTTCAATCACTTTGAATGTGCGTAAAATATCAGAGGCTAACATATGTCTTACACATCTGTCTGGGGTAGTGTTGGCTACAAGCACATTCTGGTAGTTATCTTAACACTCTTATAATCCTTTGAACTTCTAGGCTGAAATGAACGCCTATAGAGTGCTAAACTTACGTAAAACTAATGTGGAAAGATTGACTGAACCTTGAGTTTTGGCACAGCATTCACACTCTGCTGTAGTCTTTTAGACATGTTTACACCAGTGACTCATGCAATTTGTCCTTTGGGACGCCATCACATTGTAGAGTTATTTAAGTTTTCCACTGTTAGACTTTGGAGACTCTGGATGCAACCTACAAGTGTGTATATATATATATATATATATATGAGTCGAGACAATAGAGTTCTTCATGCGTGATGCGTTAATGAGAATCACATTACCAAATGGTACATAGGTAGCGAGTAGGGTAGCCATGTGATAAATACATGGAAGAGCACTCATCCTTGGAAAAACAATGCTGTGAGGTTTCGACCTGAAACGTTAACTCTCTTTCTCTCTCCACGGATGTTGCCTGGCCTGCTGAGTTTTTCCAGCGTTTTCTGTTGTTATTTTGGATTTCCAGCATCCGCAGTATTTTGCTATCGTCTGTGCTTTGTTTACACTGGGACCAAGTGCCAGTCTGGTACAGCTCAGGCTGGTTACTGCCCAGGGAAGAATTTGAGGCCTGTAGAGTTTTCACAGAAAAGCAGACCTCAGTCTGAAGAATCCAGTCAGGCAGATCTGCAAGATAAACTCTAATTGCCCCTGTCTCTTCAGAGGCAATCCAGTGCGGATCAAAGATAGCCCGCTGGTTCACATTTGAGCTAAAGCCATATTGGTGCGAGAGTAGTAAATTCCGTCGGCCACTAACTTGAATTGAGCCACCATTAACAAATTTAAATAAAATACACATCTTGATAGTAATTGCAGCGCATTTTTATATTGCAGAGAAACGTGGCATTCAGCACGTTTAATGTCATAGAGTCATAGGGGTAAAAATTGAGTCGCGCCCCATTTGGGGCGCTAACCTCGCCGGGGCGCGACTTTTAGCGCCCCGAAAAAATTAGCGGCCCCGCGCCGGAACTTCAGTGGTTGCGCCCCAAGAGGGAAGCGGGGCGCAACTGGAAGCAGCCCGCATCCCTCTTGGGGCGCTGGAGTGAATATCCTGGCGCTACGTGCCGCAGCGCCACGCGCTGCGGCACGTCGCGCCGCGGTATTGCAGGCCTTCCTCCCCTTCTTAAAGGGGAGGGACCCTGCGCAGCGCGAACCGGGGCCCAGCTGGGCCCCCAGGGATCGGGAGTGCCGGCAAAAGAGCCCGGCACTCAAGAGAAGTGCCGGGCTCTTGGAGCGCAGCCGGCACTTCACGGTGGGGGGGCTTCACGGGGGCCGGGGGCAGGTGCTGGCAGGCGGCCAGCAACAAAAATGGCCGCCTGCCACCTCCGCTTTAAATATCGCCGCCCCGGCCGCACGTACGCCTCCCTGAACCCGTCGGACATAGCGTCTGGCGGTAAATCAGGGGGCGCGACTGAAGATCACGGCCGGGGCGCGAGCGGGGTGCTGCGCACGGCGATGACGTCATCGCCGGCGGCGCAGCGCCACAGGGCGCTACCGGCTGCCGCCGCCGCTAACCTCCCACTAAATTTTTCGGGAGGCGTGAGCGGCGCTGCGCCCGGGCGTTAGCTGCTTTACGCCCCATTAGCGCCCTCTTAAGGCGCTAACGGGAGGCGCAAGCAGCTGAATTTTTCCCCCATAGAGTCATAACGGCACAGAAGGAGGCCATTCGGCCCATCTGTAGAGCAATCCAGTCAGCCCCATTCCCCCGCTCTATCCCCGAGCCCTGCAAGTTTATTTCCCTCAAGTGCCTATCCAGTCTCCCCTTGAAAACATTGAGTGTGTCCGCTTCCACCACTTCCGTCTGCAGCGAGTTCCAAGTCCTCACCACTCGCTGTGTAAAAAAGTTTTTCCTCACATCCCCCCTGTATCTCTTGCCCAAAACCTTAAATCTGTGTCCCCTAGTCCTTGTACCATCAACTAGTGGGAACAGCCTTTCCCCGTCTAGCCGATCCAAACCAGTCATAATCTTGTACACCTCTATCAAATCCCCCCTCAACCTCCTTTGCTCTAATGAAAACAAATCCAGCTTCTCCAACCTGTCCTTGTAGCTAAGATCCCCCATCCCAGGAACCATTCTGGTAAATCTCCTCTGCACCCTCTCAAGGGCCTTCACATTCTTCCTAAAGTGTGGTGACCAGAACTGGACGCAATACTCCAGTTGTGGCCTAACCAGCACTTTATAAAGGTTCAGCGTAACTTCACTACTTTTGTACTCAATACCTCTATTTATGAAGCCCAAGATCTCATATGCTTTGCTAACCACTCTCTCAATATGTCCTGCCACCTTCAGGGACCTATGCACATGAACTCCCAGGTCCCTCTGTCCCTGCACACTCTTTAAAACTGTGCCATTAAGTGTATATTGCCTCTCCCTGTTCCTTCTGCCAAAATGCATCAGCATGTCCGTCAGCACATGTCCGTCACACTCCTGATGTCACACTCCTGATGTCACACATCACACACGACATTTTGTTGCAGATACCAAACACAATCTTAAAGAAAGAGAACGAAAGTCAGTCCCTGAATGATGGGCACTTCTGACCTGGAACCTGGAACTTAAAAGCATTTTCCAGTCTCTCGCCAACCAACAACGGCAACCCCATCCACCATCTTAAACAGTCACTCCCTCCACCACCGGCGTACCGTGGCTGCAGTGTGTACCATCTACAAGATGCACCGCAGCAACTCGCCAAGGCTTCTTCGACAGCACCTCCCGAACCCGCAACCTCTTCCACCTATATAACAACAGAAAACGCTGGAAAAACTCAGCAGGCCAGGCAGCATCTGTGGAGAGAGAAACACGACATTTTCACCGAGAAGGACAAGGGCAGCAGGCGCACGGGAACGCCACCACCTCCAAGTTCCCCTCCAAGTCACACACCATCCTGACTTGGAAATATATCAGCCGTTCCTTCATCGTCGCTGGATCAAAATCCTGGAACTCCCTCCCTAACAGCACTGTGGGAGCACCTTCACGACACGGACTGCAGCGGTTCAAGAAGGCGGCTCGCCACCACCTTCACAAGGGCAATTGGGGATGGGCAATAAATGCTGGCCTTGCCAGCGACGCCACATCCTGGGAATGAATATAAAAAACACAATTAAACTCTGTTTGACATGTTTACTTAACAGCATTGAGGCTTTGCGGGCTTAACGAGGCATAATTCCACCAATAGCAGCAGAATAATGATTTGTGTATTACATGGTAGAATGCCCAGGTCCTTAAAGACTGTGCATCAGCTGACTCATTGTGAGCAATGCCACAGGAGACACACCAGTATTACGTAAGTACCTTTTCACTTTTGTGAAAGGCACTACTCATGTATGCTTGTGGTGTGATGTGAAAGTTATGTTGAAATATAACACAAGTTGCACTTGTACGCTCTGGTGCATGCAATAATAGTCATCATATAAATCTGATAAATCAAGTTAAGATTGATATTAGTGACATGAAATGTCACAGAGGGGCAGAAATAAATGCCTGCAATATATAAATTCAAAACAAACATGCTGCTTGGACTACACGCTCACATACATGAAAGAAAGGAGAAGGGAGGGCCAAGGGAGCAATGCTTCAATGATCAGGACCTTTACTTCCTGATTAACAAAGCACTCCCAAAATTGGCACTGTCTCTCAACACTTGACATTGGGGAAGAAATTATATGCTCAAAATAAATGTCACCACTTGCTCCTAAAGGATTAGCCCAGGCTGCAGAATCAGGTGGCATAACGTCAAGAGCAGAACAAGGTAAGGGGGGAGACGATAGCCATCCAAAGGGAATCAGTAACACTGCCGCAAATTCATGGCGGAGAAATGGGTCTAGGGGTCTGGAGGAAGTTGTTGCCCTGATTAGGATGCGCACTGTGATACCTCTGTCGACTAGACTCCTGATTCTACTCCAGGGACTTGAGCACAAAAATCTAGGCTGACACTCCAGTGCAGCGCTGTGGGAGTGCTGCACTGTCAGAGGTGCCGTCTTTCAGATGAGACGTTAAACCGAGGCCCCGTCTGCCTTCTCAGGTGGACATAAAAGATCGAAGAAGAGCAGGAGTGTCCTGGCCAATATTTATCCCTCAATCAACATCACTAAAAAAGCATATTGTCTGGTCATTATTACATTGCTGTTTGTGGGAGCTTGCTGTGCGCAAATTGGCTGCCGTGTTTCCTACACCACAACAGTGACTACACTTCAAAAAGTACTTCATTGACTGTAAAGCAGTTTGGGGCGTTCTGAGGTTGTGAAAGGCTCCACATAAATGCAAGGATTTCTTTCTTTTTAGACAGAGTCAGAGCATAGTCCAAGATAAAGAGGAGAAAAAGGGGCCTGTACAATGCCGCCTTATGATCCCTGCCTTACACTAAGGATAGCCCATCATCACTAACTATAACCTATCTCTTTATTCAGGATACATTCTTCCTTCTGTCCAAGGTTCCCATCAAATCACTGAAGTTTTTTTCCGATGATTGAATATACCAAGCCTCCACATGTACCCTGAAAAGAATACAGATTAACATGCTCTTCTTTCTGGCTGCAAAAATGTGAAACTAGGACGTCCTATGTCAACAAACAATCATCAGCAACATAGGGCATCAGAGGGGCAGATTCTCTCCGCCTGGTATCTTCTAATTGACAGCACAAACTTGAAGATACTTTCCTCCTTAGCCATGTGTTGCAGCTGTAAGTCATCAAATTAGACAAGAGCACTTTCAGAGGTTTAGTAAAGTCGGTGCCTCCACAAGAATCTTACTGCTTGTTGAATGCCTTCTGTTGCCTAGGCCCTAAGCTCTGGAATTCCCTGCCTAAACCTCTTAGCCTCGCTACCTCTCTTTCCTCCTTTAAGACGCTCCTTAAAGCCTACCTCTTTGATCAAGCTTTTGGTCGCCTGCCCTAATTTAACCTTATCTGGCTCGGTGTCAAACTTTTTGTCTTATAATACTCCTCTGCAGTGCCTTGGGACGTTTCACTACGCTATTTAAATACAAGTTGTTGTTGTTGGTGCGAGAAATATTACAAACATTCAAGAAGATATTTGTTTAAACTCTTATGGACTGATTCGATCTTCTGTGTAATTCTAATTGTTCTAAATAAATCTGACCTGTAGTGTTAGCCCGAACGATATGGTCTGGGTGCCTTCAGCATCAAAATGTGGGGCGGGGGGTGTTTGAATCTTAAGGTTGCAAGGGAGGCAAAGGCTTGCAAATGTAACTAGCTCTGGGGGTTTGCGATGATGGCAGGCTGTGATGGGTATAAACGGGGCTCCGAATGATTTTTACTTTTACGTTTCTGAATTTGCTCAGTATTGCGCCAGAGGGGGAAAAAAAGGGATCAGAAGAGAGAGAGAGAAAAGCAATTATGTTCAGGAGCAATCTGCCTTGTTGAGGGACAGAGTCGTTGTGTAACACAACGCAAAGAAAATTAAATTTCACTACAATGCAAAGTGTTGGCAGACTTCCATTGCTGGTGTTGAGCTTGTTGTGTGTTTTATTGCACTCCCTGTATTGGAGGGTTGCCATTTCACTGACAGCTGTTTTATTTAATACTATTAGAGAAAGCATCAATAGCAATTCACCCTGCAAGTTGCCATGTGGGGAGGTCCAGGATCAATGGCTGCAGTTTAACAGAAATCTGCGGCCTCGGTTGATTGACATGTCAGGGGTATACAGGAATAGGAGTAGACCATTCAGCCCATCGAACCTGTTCCTCCATTTAACATGGACAACATTCAGGCTTGGGCTGATAAGCAATGTTCCCTTTAAGCTGCGCGGCTGTGTGGCTGCATAGCCACGTGGCCACGCAGTGCCCCAGGGAACCCACGCAGTCGGCTTGCCAGCTTTTCAATGCAAAAGGCACGCATGTGCGGTATTTTGAGTGGGCCACGCAGTCCCTTAAATGGGCCGCGCGACCCCCCCAATAAAATAAGAGGGAACATTGCTGATAAGTGGCAAGTAATATTCGCGCCACACAAGTGCCAGGCAATGACCATCTCCAACAAGAGAGAGTCCTAACCGCCATCATCAAATCCCCCACCATCAACATCCTGGGGGTCACCATTGGCCAGAAACTTAACTGGACCAGCCACATAAATACTGTGGCTACAAGAGCAGGTCAGAGACTGGGTATTCTGCGGTGAGTGTCTCGCCTCCTGACCAATATTTCCTTTAATTTTTTTTTTCCGGTGCGCAACCCCTTTAATGGACTGCGCGGCCCATTCAAATTCCCGCTCATGCGCGTTTTTTTCTATTTAAAATTCAGTGTGCCGGTTGCACGTGAGCTCCAGACAGCCACTCGGCCGTGCAGCTTATAGGGAACTTTGTCCCTGACTCCTCAAAGCCTTTCCACCATCTACAAGGCACAAGTCAGGAGTGTGATGGAATACTCTCCACTTGCCTGGATGAGTGCAGCTCCAACAACACTCAAGAAGCTCGACACCATCCAGGACAAAGCAGCCCGCTTGATTGGCACCCCATCGACCACCTTAAACATTCACTCCCTCCACCACCGGCGCACCGTGGTTGCAGTGTGTACCATCGACAAGATGCACTGCAGCAACTCGCCAAGGCTTCTTCGACAGCACCTCCCAAACCTGCGACCTCTACCACCTAAAAGGACATGGGCAGCAGGCGCATGGGAACACCATCAGCTCCAAGTTCCCCTCCAAGTTACACACCATCCTCACTTGGACATATGTCAAAGTCTGGAACATCCTCCCTAACAGCACTGTGGGAGCACCTTCGCCACATGGACTGCAGCTGATCACCACCTTCTCCAGGGCAATTAGGGATGGGCAATAAATGCTGGCCTTGTCTGCGATGCCCACATCCCATGAATGAAGAACAAAAAAATTAGATCATGGCTGATCTGTATCTTAACCCCATTTACCCGCCTTGTTTAACCACTAATAACCTTGCTTAAGGAAATCAAGGGATATGGGGATAAGGCGGGAAAGTGGAGTTGAGGTCGATGATCAGCCATGATCTTATTGAATGGCGGAGCAGGCTCGAGGGGCCAAATGGCCGATTCCTGCTCCGAATTCTTATGTGCTTATGTAACAAAAATCTATCTGTCTAACCTCCAGGAATACATCCAACCAGAGTTGGGAACGCTAAGTTAAGGAAAT